>JARNME010000404.1:25281734-25922926 GCA_030179655.1 Scaptomyza flava
CGTCCAATAATAATATCGCTACACGCGATTACCATTTGGACTAAAAATTGCTCCTAATCCCTTTCAACGCATGATGACTCTTGCATTTTCAGGCTTACAGCCTTCGCAAGCATTTTTATATATGGATGATTTAGTTGTGATCGGATGCTCTGAAAACCATATGTTCAGGAATTTGGCCGACGTCTTCAACCTTTGTAGACAACCCAACTTGAAGCTGCATCCAGAAGAATGTACTTTCTTTATGAAAGAAGTCACATATTTGGGTCATAAATGTACTGATAAGGGTATACTGCCAGATGACACTAAATATGAGGTCATTGAAAATTACCCACAACCAACAAATGCGGAAGAAGCTCGGCGCTTCGTTGCATTTTGCAACTACTACAGGAGATTTATTAAAAACTATTCGGATTACTCACGCCATTTAACAAGGCTTTGTAAAAAGAATGTCCAGTTCGAATGGACATCAGATTGCAAAAATGCATTTGAATATTTATAAAGGGAATTAATGAAACCTACATTACTTCAGTACCAGATTTCAGCAAACAATTTTGCATAACCACAGATGCCAGTAAATAGGCATGTGGAGCGGTACTAACCCAAGACCATAACGGTCAACAGCTACCAGTGGCATATGCTTCAAGATCCTTTACTCAAGGTGAAAGTAATAAGTCGACAACAGAACAAGAATTGGCCGCAATCCATTGGGCAATCGGCCATTTCAGACCTTATATTTACGGCAGGCATTTCTTGGTAAAAAGTGACCATAGACCTTTGTCATATTTGTTTCAATGAAAAACACAAGCTCCAAGCTAACGCGAATGCGATTAGATCTGGAAGAATATGACTTTACAGTAGAGTACCTCAAGGGGAAGGATAATCATATAGCAGATGCGCTATCCCTAATAACAATCGATGAGCTAAAGGACATAAATAGACAAATTCTGAAGGTAACAACGAGATCTTCAGCAAGACAGGAATCAACCTGCGCAGGTACAAATTCAAAATTGCAAGAACCAAAAATTAAGAAAGAAATTAACAAGCCCAATGTCTATCAGGTAATCAATAATATTGATGCCAGAAAATACATAACTCTCAAAATAGACAAGCATAAGTGTTTGATGAAAAAAGGAAAAAATGTTATTGTAAGATTTGATGTGACCAATTTATACTCTAATGGAAAATTCGATTTAGATCAATTTTTACAAAGGCTTATTAAAGAAGCCGGAGCATATAAAATCACACAGTTACAAATGTCACCATGTGAACAAATACTTGAATTTGTCACAGTAAATAATTTTAAGGAAATGGGCAGTAAAAAATTGAAAAAGTTAAAAGTAGCGCTACTTAACAAGGTGACAATTACAGACAAAAACGATGAGGTTCAAATAAATGCAGTTCTGTCCAAATACCATGACGATCCGTCAGAAGGAGGCCACTCAGGAATTTCTAGAACCCTGAGAAAAATAAAAAACTTTTATTACTGGCCACAAATGACAAAGAAAATAACCAAATACGTAAAGACTTGCTTAAAATGTCAACAAGCCAAAACATTGACTCATACTAAAACACCCTTAACGCTAACTGAAACGCCAGCAACAGCATTTGATATAGTGTTGATTGATACCACTGGTCCACTTCCAAGATCAGAAAATGGGAATGAGTATGCAGTCACAATCATTTGCGACTTGACTAAATATTTGGTTACAATACCAGTACCAAATAAAAGTGCAAAAAACAGTTGCTAAAGCAATACTTGAGAATTTCATACTTAAGTATGGCCCAATGAAAAAATTCATTACGGACATGGGCACTGAGTATAAAAATCAACTTGTAACAGACTTGAGCAAATACATGAACATTACTAATGTTACATCTACAGCACATCATCACCAGACTTTAGGGACAATAGAACGTAGTCAAAGAACACTTAATGAATATATTCGTTCATACATCTCTGTTGACAAAAGCGATTGGGATGTGTGGATTCAATATTTTACATATTGTTTCAACACAACACCGTCAGTTATACACGACTATTGCCCATATGAACTCGTATTCGGCAAATTGCCGACACAGTTCATAAATTTCAACAAAATAGACAGAATAGACCCTATCTACAATATTGATGACTACTCTAAGGAAGTTAAATTTAGACTAGAAGTAGCGTATAGAAGAGCTAGGCATATGTTAGAAAAAGCTAAAGCTAGTAGAAAAATTAGCTATGACAAAAATGTCAAAAATTTTGAAATATACAGACATGCTCAAAAGTATTTGGGCAACATATTTTTTTTCTCATTTTGCACTTTAGCGGCTTTTATTGTTGTGATTGTAAGTCTGATGCGCAAAATCTGCACACCGTTAGAAAGCTTGGTCTGTCTAGAAGCATATGAAAGAAGAATTGATAAAGATAACGGAACATACGGCAAAACCAAAGCAAACGAAAAATTGCTTATCTCTTCAAAACTATTTGAGCACATTTATGCGTGTCAAAATTATTTGGGCAGAGCAAATGTAGCATTTATTTTTTGATTGGCGTCCGGAAAGTGCAGTCATTATACTTTGCTGGTGTCTCGTAATTAAAATGGTTTAAAACTAAAGAACTTTCGGTTGAGGCTCGATCTGAGATCGTAACAAAATTCAAGAGTGGAACCTCCGCTTTGGCCTTGGCACAGATTTATAATATTTCACGTAATACTGTGTACTTTTTGAACAAAAAAAAAGAAGCACAGGGAAATTTGGAGAATTTAAAAAGATCTGGGCGGAGACGTGCACTTGAACCGAGGCAATGCAGACGAATATTGGGCGAGATTGCAAAGAATCCATCAATAAGTCCTGTAAAAGTTGCTGCGGCATCAAAAAATTTAATTGGCAAGAAAGTCAGCAGTTGCACTATCTATCGCAGGATTAAAGAAATTAACATAAAAACGTAAGTGGTCCGGAAGATTGTTGACATAAGCCCGACAAACAAAGGAAAACGACTAGAGTTTGCTTTGAAATTCATACAAAAGCCTGTAGAGTTTTGGCGCAAATTATTGTGGACGGATGAGGCGGCTTTCAAATATCAAGGCTCATTTGGAAAGCGATTCATGCACCTTCGAAAGAGTCAAAAGCACAAGGCTGTGCAGCCCTTCAACAAATTTGGAGGAGGTACTGTAATGTTTTGGGGATGTGTATGCTACTACGGGTTCGGAGACCTTACACCAATCGAAGGGACTTTAAAACAAACGATTTATACCCACATTTTAAATGAACATGCTTTTCCTTCTGGAAACCGACTGTTTTCAACAACCGACTGGATACTACAACAAGACAATGCGCCATGTCACAAAGGATGGATACCAACCGAATTCTTAAGGGGCGCGGGTCAGGATGTGCTGCCATGGCCACCACAGAGCCCAGACATTAATATTATTGAAAATGTGTGGGCTTTTATAAAGCATAATCGGACCATTGATGCAAATCGGAATCGCGAGGGTGCCATAAACGAAATTCAAAACATTTGGTCAACATTGACAGTAGAATTTGCGCTTAATCTCGTTAATTCTATTCCTGCACGACTGCAGCAAGTTATCGATGTCAAAGGCGATGTTACACATTTCTAGTTAAGTTCTAGTTCTCTTAAAAAAATGTATTTTATTGTTATAAACTAAATTTTCTTTATAGTTGCTAATAAAATAAATAAAAAATCAACTTAACGTTTTGCCCAAATAATTTTGACACGCATAAAATGTGCTCAAATAGTTTTGAAAATAGATAAGCAATTTTTCGTTTGCTTTGGTTTTGCCGTATGTTCCGTTATCTTTATCAATTCTTCTTTCATATGCTTCTAGACAGACCAAGCTTTCTAACGGTGTGCAGATTTTGCGCATCAGACTTACAATCACAACAACAAAAGCCGCTAAAGTGCAAAATGATAAAAAAAATATGTTGCTCAAATACTTTTGAGCATGTCTGTATATAGGAGACCAGGTTTTAGTTAAAAACGAAACAGGTCATAAATTAGATAAAAATTATTTAGGTCCATATATAGTAGAAAAAATAGAAGGTAATGACAATATAACCATTAAGAACAATACAGAAAAGAACCAAATAGTACATAAAGATAGATTAAAGCCTTGTCTTTAAGTAAAAAAAAAATAAAATAAAAAATAAAAAATCGTAGAATAATGCTTTCATTTTCCTTTTTTCACAAATTAATTAATGGTGAAATTGATTCTTCTGAATTAATTAACCAAATTAACTTTGCTGTTCCTATTAGAAATACTAGAAATTTTGTACCTATATCTCTTCAAACTTGTTATTCTAATTATGCTCTTCATAACCCTTTTCGTATTCTGTGTTCTATTTATAACGATCTTTCCCACTTAATACACAGTGCCACTCCTACTTGCTCTTTTAAAAAGTTAGTTTTGTGTCATTTGTCTACATGTTCGCGATCATCGTAACCGCACGATAAGCGGAGCGCCCCTCGGTCGGATGGGCGGGAGGTGGGTCGCTTTGTGCGTGGGTCCGCGCGTTAACAAGCCGGTGCTTGGTATCGTTGGGCCACTTGACTGTACTGTTCGTTAGTACATCTACGTCCAATAATAATATCGCTACACGCGATTACCATTTGGACTAAAAATTGCTCCTAATCCCTTTCAACGCATGATGACTCTTGCATTTTCAGGCTTACAGCCTTCGCAAGCATTTTTATATATGGATGATTTAGTTGTGATCGGATGCTCTGAAAACCATATGTTCAGGAATTTGGCCGACGTCTTCAACCTTTGTAGACAACCCAACTTGAAGCTGCATCCAGAAGAATGTACTTTCTTTATGAAAGAAGTCACATATTTAGGTCATAAATGTACTGATAAGGGTATACTGCCAGATGACACTAAATATGAGGTCATTGAAAATTACCCACAACCAACAAATGCGGACGAAGCTCGGCTTTTCGTTGCATTTTGCAACTACTACAGGAGATTTATTAAAAACTTTTCGGATTACTCACGCCATTTAACAAGGCTTTGTAAAAAGAATGTCCAGTTCGAATGGACATCAGATTGCAAAAATGCATTTGAATATTTAAAAAGGGAATTAATGAAACCTACATTACTTCAGTACCAGATTTCAGCAAACAATTTTGCATAACCACAGATGCCAGTAAATAGGCATGTGGAGCGGTACTAGCCCAAGACCATAACGGTCAACAGCTACCAGTGGCATATGCTTCAAGATCCTTTACTCAAGGTGAAAGTAATAAGTCGACAACAGAACAAGAATTGGCCGCAATCCATTGGGCAATCGGCCATTTCAGACCTTATATTTACGGCAGGCATTTCTTGGTAAAAAGTGACCATAACCTTTGTCATATTTGTTTTCAATGAAAAACCCAAGCTCCAAGCTAACGCGAATGCGATTAGATCTGGAAGAATATGACTTTACAGTAGAGTACCTCAAGGGGAAGGATAATCATATAGCAGATGCGCTATCCCTAATAACAATCGATGAGCTAAAGGACATAAATAGACAAATTCTGAAGGTAACAACGAGATCTTCAGCAAGACAGGAATCAACCTGCGCAGGTACAAATTCAAAATTGCAAGAACCAAAAATTAAGAAAGAAATTAACAAGCCCAATGTCTATCAGGTAATCAATAATATTGATGCCAGAAAATACATAACTCTCAAAATAGACAAGCATAAGTGTTTGATGAAAAAAGGAAAAAATGTTATTGTAAGATTTGATGTGACCAATTTATACTCTAATGGAAAATTAGATTTAGATCAATTTTTACAAAGGCTTATTAAAGAAGCCGGAGCATATAAAATCACACAATTACAAATGTCACCATGTGAACAAATATTTGAATTTGTCACAATAAATAATTTTAAGGAAATGGGCAATAAAAAATTGAAAAAGTTAAAAGTAGCGCTACTTAACAAGGTGACAATTATAGACAAAAACGATGAGGTTCAAATAAATGCAGTTCTGTCCAAATACCATGACGATCCGTCAGAAGGAGGCCACTCAGGAATTTCTAGAACCCTGAGAAAAATAAAAAACTTTTATTACTGGCCACAAATGACAAAGAAAATAACCAAATACGTAAAGACTTGCTTAAAATGTCAACAAGCCAAAACATTGACTCATACTAAAACACCCTTAACGCTAACTGAAACGCCAGCAACAGCATTTGATATAGTGTTGATTGATACCACTGTTCCACTTCCAAGATCAGAAAATGGGAATGAGTATGCAGTCACAATCATTTGCGACTTGACTAAATATTTGGTTACAATACCAGTACCAAATAAAAGTGCAAAAACAGTTGCTAAAGCAATACTTGAGAATTTCATACTTAAGTATGTCCCAATGAAAAAATTCATTACGGACATGGGCACTGAGTATAAAAATCAACTTGTAACAGACTTGAGCAAATACATTAACATTACTAATGTTACATCTACAGCACATCATCACCAGACTTTAGGGACAATAGAACGTAGTCAAAGAACACTTAATGAATATATTCGTTCATACATCTCTGTTGACAAAAGCGATTGGGATGTGTGGATTCAATATTTTACATATTGTTTCAACACAACACCGTCAGTTATACACGACTATTGCCCATATGAACTCGTATTCGGCAGATTGCCGACACAGTTCATAAATTTCAACAAAATAGACAGAATAGACCCTATCTACAATATTGATGACTACTCTAAGGAAGTTAAATTTAGACTAGAAGTAGCGTATAGAAGAGCTAGGCATATGTTAGAAAAAGCTAAAGCTAGTAGAAAAATTAGCTATGACAAAAATGTCAAAAATTTTGAAATATACAGACATGCTCAAAAGTATTTGGGCAACATATTTTTTTTCTCATTTTGCACTTTAGCGGCTTTTATTGTTGTGATTGTAAGTCTGATGCGCAAAATCTGCACACCGTTAGAAAGCTTGGTCTGTCTAGAAGCATATGAAAGAAGAATTGATAAAGATAACGGAACATACGGCAAAACCAAAGCAAACGAAAAATTGCTTATCTCTTCAAAACTATTTGAGCACATTTTATGCGTGTCAAAATTATTTGGGCAGAGCAAATGTAGCATTTATTTTTTGATTGGCGTCCGGAAAGTGCAGTCATTATACTTTGCTGGTGTCTCGTAATTAAAATGGTTAAAACTAAAGAACTTTCGGTTGAGGCTCGATCTGAGATCGTAACAAAATTCAAGAGTGGAACCTCCGCTTTGGCCTTGGCACAGATTTATAATATTTCACGTAATACTGTGTACTTTTTGAACAAAAAAAAGAAGCACAGGGAAATTTGGAGAATTTAAAAAGATCTGGGCGGAGACGTGCACTTGAACCGAGGCAATGCAGACGAATATTGGGCGAGATTGCAAAGAATCCATTAATAAGTCCTGTAAAAGTTGCTGCGGCATCAAAAAATTTAATTGGCAAGAAAGTCAGCTGTTGCACTATCTATCGCAGGATTAAAGAAATTAACATAAAAACGTAAGTGGTCCGGAAGATTGTTGACATAAGCCCGACAAACAAAGGAAAACGACTAGAGTTTGCTTTGAAATTCATACAAAAGCCTGTAGAGTTTTGGCGCAAATTATTGTGGACGGATGAGGCGGCTTTCAAATATCAAGGCTCATTTGGAAAGCGATTTATGCACCTTCGAAAGAGTCAAAAGCACAAGGCTGTGCAGCCCTTCAACAAATTTGGAGGAGGTACTGTAATGTTTTGGGGATGTGTATGCTACTACGGGTTCGGAGACCTCACACCAATCGAAGGGACTTTAAAACAAACGGGTTATACCCACATTTTAAATGAACATGCTTTTCCTTCTGGAAACCGACTGTTTTCAACAACCGACTGGATACTACAACAAGACAATGCGCCATGTCACAAAGGATGGATACCAACCGAATTCTTAAGGGGCGCGGGTCAGGATGTGCTGCCATGGCCACCACAGAGCCCAGACATTAATATTATTGAAAATGTGTGGGCTTTTATAAAGCATAATCGGACCATTGATGCAAATCGGAATCGCGAGGGTGCCATAAACGAAATTCAAAACATTTGGTCAACATTGACAGTAGAATTTGCGCTTAATCTCGTTAATTCTATTCCTGCACGACTGCAGCAAGTTATCGATGTCAAAGGCGATGTTACACATTTCTAGTTAAGTTCTAGTTCTCTTAAAAAAATGTATTTTATTGTTATAAACTAAATTTTCTTTATAGTTGCTAATAAAATAAATAAAAAATCAACTTAACGTTTTGCCCAAATAATTTTGACACGCATAAAATGTGCTCAAATAGTTTTGAAAAGAGATAAGCAATTTTTCGTTTGCTTTGGTTTTGCCGTATGTTCCGTTATCTTTATCAATTCTTCTTTCATATGCTTCTAGACAGACCAAGCTTTCTAACGGTGTGCAGATTTTGCGCATCAGACTTACAATCACAACAACAAAAGCCGCTAAAGTGCAAAATGATAAAAAAAATATGTTGCTCAAATACTTTTGAGCATGTCTGTATATAGGAGACCAGGTTTTAGTTAAAAACGAAACAGGTCATAAATTAGATAAAAATTATTTAGGTCCATATATAGTAGAAAAAATAGAAGGTAATGACAATATAACCATTAAGAACAATACAGAAAAGAAACAAATAGTACATAAAGATAGATTAAAGCCTTGTCTTTAAGTAAAAAAAAAAATAAAATAAAAAATAAAAAAAAATTTATTATATAAAATTTAAATAATAATAATTATCATATGCAATACATTGTCATGACTTTATTAAGTACTTCAAATTGGTCTAATCAGCCAATCAAAAAACAAAACAAAAATTTTTTTATATATACAGTGGATAACATTAATATTCGGTTGTTTTTTTTTTCAACTTCAAACACGAATTAAATGATTAAAACCAAGAATAATGAAAAATGCAAAAATGGTAAATTAAAGCTTGTTAAATCAGCTTTTCATAGAGCTATATATATCTAGATTTTATTTTGAACTAATAAAGAAAATATGCATAGAACAAAAAAAAGGCCAAAATTTGCGCAACACTATACAGTAGACGCTCACAAATTAGAACCTTCGGAAATTAGAATTGTCCAGAAATTAGAATCAGTTTTTGCAATACATTACACGCTCTAAAATTAGAATTGAAAATTCTAATTTCAGAGCGTAAATTGTTTTTCTTCCTTTTTTTTAGCACAGAAACTCTCCAATTTCGTTTTACTT
Organism: Scaptomyza flava; assembly: GCA_030179655.1. Lineage (NCBI taxonomy): Eukaryota > Metazoa > Arthropoda > Insecta > Diptera > Drosophilidae > Scaptomyza > Scaptomyza flava. Next base: position 25,290,986 of record JARNME010000404.1, read on the forward strand.
TGCTTAAGCAAAATAAAGTTAAAAGGGGAGTCCCTATTTTATGTATGTTATTCGTTCTATGTTCTTGTTTTGTGGCAATCGTATTCATTTTTGGCTTTTTTCTGTGTGAAATTTGATACTAGTGTACGTATTTTGGCAGTGTTTGTTTAAAAGTTAAAAAAAAGTACAAAATGCTATGTCTAACTCCTATATCATCAGTCAAAGAAAAAATCATAACAAAGTCATTTAGTCCAAGTGATGGATGGTTTACCAAATTTAAAATGCGACACGGTATCCGTTATTTTAAAAATTTGTGGAGAGATTTTCTCACGCCATTCATTCATATATTTATGGAATTGCAGTGAACATTTATGTTCCATCTATTTTTGATTTAATGTATATGTACATACATATATAATATAATATCTTATAACTTTTGTTTTCTTGTTATAATTAATAGAATTGAATAAAAGATTGTTTTATCACAGCTTTTTACACAAAATGTACTCCAATTTTATACACTTTTGTATGCAAAAAAACGTCCAGAAATTAGAATAATTCAGAAATTAGAATTGCCCCACGAACCAACTGGTTCTAATTTCCGAGCGTCTACTGTATTCGGTTTTTTTTTTTTACAAGTAACAAATATCTATTTTAGCTAAGAAAAAAACTTAATCTTATATTTGGTATGATACCCATTATATTGTATGGTATCGCCTAGCATTTTGGCACAGTTTTTAGAATTTTTTGGGTAAATTCATGCCCAGTATAAGCCCATTCTTCCTGAAGCCGTTCTAATAATACGGATAAGGACGATATTGGCGTTTTGTGCACACGGCGGACCAACTCACTCCACAAATTTTCAACAGGATGTAGATGTGGTGATTGGGGTGCCTTTTCCAAGATTTTGGGCAGTTATATAACAACCCAGACTCCGTTTTGTAGGCGTTATGCTTTGGGTTGTTGCCCTGATATAACTTGAATGAGTTGCCAATACTCGATATCTCGACCGAATTCTTCAAATTTTGGCTCAAAATTTTCAAATAATTGTCTTAGTTCATTTTGCCATCAATGAAAATAAGATTCCCCGCTCCTTTTGTGGAAATGGGGCCTTAACCAATACACTACACCCGCCGTGTTTTTCGGTTGGTCTTAAGTGATTCTTCTGCAGCTCAGTATCCGGCTTCCGCAGCACAAAAAAAAAAAAAAATTTTTTATATATAGATATAATGACAACTAAATAATGTACTATTTTTCCTATATATGTTAATTACAACAAATATAAACACGTTATTCAAAAATTATGTTAAACTTAATAATACCGCTTAATATTAGAATAACTGCGCATACGCTGCGCTATTCTTCTAAAAGGGGAGGTGTAGTGTGTATATGCATTAAATAACACCCTGTATTTACATACATAAGTATGCGACACTTTGTTGCATACAATAACAAACATATAGCCAAAAGCGCGAGCCACTTGAGTTTATTGACTCAGGCTCATATTACGCAGCGCGGACCGCTAGTACACTAGCCGGCCATTCAGCTGACGGCGCATATCCCACGCTACGCTTATGTAGCGCATACCACGAGTAATATATATGTAGTCGCAATGCATGCATATAACATGCACACTCTCTCCATATTCTTATTATTATAAAGTGCAGAGAGCCGCTCCGCTGCCGGCGTCACTGGCAGCGCAGCTCCGCGGCTATAGGCTAAAATATACTTTCAGATATATTGTACAATTCATTCAATAAAAGAACTCCAATAAATATATATATATATATATATATATATATATGTATATATGTGTCTCCAACCATAATTCCTATACGGCGACCGTGACAAGTGCCGAATCGGCATATATATATACAACAAAAAGTGTTTGTAAAATATATTGAAAAAAAAAAAAAAAAGTTTGAGAACACAAATATAATCGCCGTGTTGTTGTGCCCACATCTGCAGTCAAAACAGGCTTCCAGCTTCGAGCCTCAAACACACAAATGAAAACTAAAAACGCAAATTATACATGCTAAAACATACTGATAAACGTCAAATGCATTCTTGAATGATGATTTGTTCGCTTTACGCCACTACAACAACGAGGGACATTAACATCTTCACACTAACACAACGAGTGATAAAAGTTGTAATATATATATATATATATATATATATATATATATATATATATATATACTGGAGTTCTTTAATTGAATGAATTGTACAATATATCTGAAAGTATATTTTAGCCTATAGCCGCGGAGCTGCGCTGCCAGTGACGCCGGCAGCGGAGCGGCTCTCTGCAATATATAATAATAAGAATATGTAGAGAGTGTGCATGTTATATGCATGCATTGCGAGTACATATATATTACTCGTGGTATGCGCTACATAAGCGTAGCGTGGGATATGCGCCGTCAGCTGAATGGCCGGCTAGTGTACTAGCGGTCCGCGCTGCGTAATATGAGCCTGAGTCAATAAACTCAAGTGGCTCGCGCTTTTGGCTATATGTTTGTTATTGTATGCAACAAAGTGTCGCATACTTATGTATGTAAATACAGGGTGTTATTTAATGCATATACACACTACACCTCCCCTTTTAGAAGAATAGCGCAGCGTATGCGCAGTTATTCTAATATTAAGCGGTATTATTAAGTTTAACATAATTTTTGAATAACGTGTTTATATTTGTTGTAATTAACATATATAGGAAAAATAGTACATTATTTAGTTGTCATTATATCTATATATAAAAATTTTTTTTTTTTTTGTGCTGCGGAAGCCGGATACTGAGCTGCAGAAGAATCACTTAAGACCAACCGAAAAACACGGCGGGTGTAGTGTATTGGTTAAGGCCCCATTTCCACAAAAGGAGCGGGGAATCTTATTTTCATTGATGGCAAAATGAACTAAGACAATTATATGAAAATTTTGAGCCAAAATTTGAAGAATTCGGTCGAGATATCGAGTATTGGCAACTCATTCAAGTTATATCAGGGCAACAACCCAAAGCATAACGCCTACAAAACGGAGTCTGGGTTGTTATATAACTGCCCAAAAATCTTGGAAAAGGCACCCCAATCACCACATCTACATCCTGTTGAAAATTTGTGGAGTGAGTTGGTCCGCCGTGTGCACAAAACGCCAATATCGTCCTTATCCGTATTATTAGAACGGCTTCAGGAAGAATGGGCTTATACTGGGCATGAATTTACCCAAAAAATTCTAAAAACTGTGCCAAAATGATAGGCGATACCATACAATATAATGGGTATCATACCAAATATAAGATTAAGTTTTTTTCTTAGCTAAAATAGATATTTGTTACTTGTAAAAAAAAAAAACCGAATATTAATGTTGCGCAAATTTTGGCCTTTTTTTTGTTCTATGCATATTTTCTTTATTAGTTCAAAATAAAATCTAGATATATATAGCTCTATGAAAAGCTGATTTAACAAGCTTTAATTTACCATTTTTGCATTTTTCATTATTCTTGGTTTTAATCATTTAATTCGTGTTTGAAGTTGAAAAAAAAAACAACCGAATATTAATGTTATCCACTGTATATATAAAAAAAATTTTTTTTTGTTTTTTGTTTGGCTGATCAGACCAATTTGAAGTACTTAATAAAGTCATGACAATGTATTGCATATGATAATTATTATTATTTAAATTTTATATAATAAATTTTTTTTTTTTATGTTTTATTTTATTTTTTTTTTACTTAAAGACAAGGCTTTAATCTATCTTTATGTACTATTTGTTTCTTTTCTGTATTGTTCTTAATGGTTATATTGTCATTACCTTCTATTTTTTCTACTATATATGGACCTAAATAATTTTTATCTAATTTATGACCTGTTTCGTTTTTAACTAAAACCTGGTCTCCTATATACAGACATGCTCAAAAGTATTTGAGCAACATATTTTTTTTATCATTTTGCACTTTAGCGGCTTTTGTTGTTGTGATTGTAAGTCTGATGCGCAAAATCTGCACACCGTTAGAAAGCTTGGTCTGTCTAGAAGCATATGAAAGAAGAATTGATAAAGATAACGGAACATACGGCAAAACCAAAGCAAACGAAAAATTGCTTATCTCTTTTCAAAACTATTTGAGCACATTTTATGCGTGTCAAAATTATTTGGGCAAAACGTTAAGTTGATTTTTTATTTATTTTATTAGCAACTATAAAGAAAATTTAGTTTATAACAATAAAATACATTTTTTTAAGAGAACTAGAACTTAACTAGAAATGTGTAACATCGCCTTTGACATCGATAACTTGCTGCAGTCGTGCAGGAATAGAATTAACGAGATTAAGCGCAAATTCTACTGTCAATGTTGACCAAATGTTTTGAATTTCGTTTATGGCACCCTCGCGATTCCGATTTGCATCAATGGTCCGATTATGCTTTATAAAAGCCCACACATTTTCAATAATATTAATGTCTGGGCTCTGTGGTGGCCATGGCAGCACATCCTGACCCGCGCCCCTTAAGAATTCGGTTGGTATCCATCCTTTGTGACATGGCGCATTGTCTTGTTGTAGTATCCAGTCGGTTGTTGAAAACAGTCGGTTTCCAGAAGGAAAAGCATGTTCATTTAAAATGTGGGTACAACCCGTTTGTTTTAAAGTCCCTTCGATTGGTGTGAGGTCTCCGAACCCGTAGTAGCATACACATCCCCAAAACATTACAGTACCTCCTCCAAATTTGTTGAAGGGCTGCACAACCTTGTGCTTTTGACTCTTTCGAAGGTGCATAAATCGCTTTCCAAATGAGCCTTGATATTTGAAAGCCGCCTCATCCGTCCACAATAATTTGCGCCAAAACTCTACAGGCTTTTGTATGAATTTCAAAGCAAACTCTAGTCGTTTTCCTTTGTTTGTCGGGCTTATGTCAACAATCTTCCGGACCACTTACGTTTAGCAACTTAGCAACTTTTACAGGACTTATTGATGGATTCTTTGCAATCTCGCCCAATATTCGTCTGCATTGCCTCAGTTCAAGTGCACGTCTCCGCCCAGATCTTTTTAAATTCTCAAAATTTCCCTGTGCTTCTTTTTATACTCGATACCGAAGGTAAAGAGTATATTGGGTTTGTGCAATGTCCGTCATGGTGTCCGTCCGTCTGTCCGTCTGTCCGTCTGTATGTTCGCAACTTTTTTCCACACCCTTCAAGCTAGAGACTTGAAACTTTCCAATTCTCTTTATCTATGGGATAGTAAATTAAAGTGTCACGATGGGGGTTCTACGATAACTGGGGGGCTGGCAAATCGATAAATTCGATAACTCAAAACCGATAAATCCTCATATTTCGCACATCCTTACAGCTAGAACTACCAAATTTGGTGGGCAGATAGCTACTAGCAACCCCCAAAAAACTGCATCAAAAATTTTGGAGCCCCGCCTACCCATTCCGCCCCCAGCCCCCCGCATTTTAAAGTCAAAAAAGCCTATATCTCCCACAGTTTTTGAGCTATAGCCACAAAATTTGGTGCCAAGATAGGTGATGATGACCCCCCAAAAACTGCATCCAAATTTTGGATGCCACGCCCACCAATACCGCAGTAGCCACCCCCATCTGCCCCAACGCTTCGTCAAAAACGGGAATGCGTGTATCTTCCAGAGTAGTGGAGCTAGAGCCACCAAATTTGGTAGGAAGATAGCTGGCAACAACCCCAAAATAATTGCATCAAAGTTTTGGAGCCACGCCCACCCATTACGCCCCCAGCCCCCCGAATTTTGAAATCAGAAAAGCCTATATCTCCCACAGTTTTTTAGCTAGAGTCACCAAATTTGGTGCCAAGATAGGTGATGATGACCCCCCAAAAACTGCATCAAAAGTTTGGATGCAACGCCTACCAATACCGCCTTAGCCACCCCCATCTGCCCCAACGCTTCGTCAAAAACGGGAATGCGTGTATCTTCCAGAGTAGTGGAGCTAGAGCCACCAAATTTGGTAGGAAGATAGCTGGCAACAACCACAAAAGAATTGCATCAAAGTTTTGGAGCGTTGCCCAACCATTCCGCCCCCCTTTCCCCACCTTACACAAACTTTGAGCTAGAGTCACCAAATTTGGTATGAAGGTAGCATTTGACATTCCACAAGGATCTGCAGCAAAAATTTTGATGCCACGCCCAACCATACCGCCCCCAGCCCCCCTTTCCCCATTTTATACAATCTTCGAGCTAGAGTCACCAAATTTGGTATGAAGATAGCAATTGACATCCCACATGTATCGGCAGCAAAAATTTGAATGCCACGCCCACCCATACCGCCCCCAAGCCCCATAGCCCCCCTTTCACCACCTTTTACATGCTTCGAGCTAGAGCCACCAAATTTGGTAGGAAGATAGCTGGCAACAACCCCAAAAGAATTGCATCAAAGTTTTGGAGCCTTGCCCAACCATTCCGCCCCCCTTTCCACACCTTACACAAACTTTGAGCTAGAGTCACCAAATTTGGTATGAAGGTAGCATTTGACATTCCACAAAGATCTGCATCAAAAATTTGGATGCAATTCCACCCATACCGCCCCCAGCCCCCCTTTCCCCACTTTATACAAACTTTGAGCTAGAGTCACCAAATTTGGTATGAAGGTAGCATTTGACATTCCACAAGGATCTGCAGCAAAAATTTGAATGCCACGCCCAACCATACCGCCCCCAGCCCCCCTTTCACCACTTTTACAAACTTTGAGCTAGAGTCACCAAATTTGTTATGAAGATAGCAATTGACATTCCACAAAGATCTGCATCAAAAATTTGGATGCAATTCCACCCATACCGCCCCCAGCCCCCCTTTCCCCACTTTATACAAACTTTGAGCTAGAGTCACCAAATTTGGTATGAAGGTAGCATTTGACATTCCACAAGGATCTGCAGCAAAAATTTGAATGCCACGCCCAACCATACCGCCCCCAGCCCCTCTTTCCCCACTTTTACAAACTTTGAGCTAGAGTCACCAAATTTGTTATGAAGATAGCAATTGACATTCCACAAAGATCTGCATCAAAAATTTGGATGCAATTCCACCCATACCGCCCCCAGCCCCCTTTCCCCACTTTATACAAACTTCGAGCTAGAGTCACCAAATTTGGTATGAAGAAAGCAATTAACATCCCACATGGATGGGCATCAAAATTTTTAATACTGGTATCGAGTATACCGCAGTCGGTTGCGTCCGACTGCAACGTTTCCACTTGTTTTTTTGTTCAAAAAGTACACAGTATTACGTGAAATATTATAAATCTGTGCCAAGGCCAAAGCGGAGGTTCCACTCTTGAATTTTGTTACGATCTCAGATCGAGCCTCAACCGAAAGTTCTTTAGTTTTAACCATTTTAATTACGAGACACCAGCAAAGTATAATGACTGCACTTTCCGGACGCCAATCAAAAAATAAATGCTACATTTGCTCTGCCCAAATAATTTTGACACGCATAAAATGTGCTCAAATAGTTTTGAAGAGATAAGCAATTTTTCGTTTGCTTTGGTTTTGCCGTATGTTCCGTTATCTTTATCAATTCTTCTTTCATATGCTTCTAGACAGACCAAGCTTTCTAACGGTGTGCAGATTTTGCGCATCAGACTTACAATCACAACAACAAAAGCCGCTAAAGTGCAAAATGAGAAAAAAAATATGTTGCCCAAATACTTTTGAGCATGTCTGTATATTTCAAAATTTTTGACATTTTTGTCATAGCTAATTTTTCTACTAGCCTTAGCTTTTTCTAACATATGCCTAGCTCTTCTATACGCTACTACTAGTCTAAATTTAACTTCCTTAGAGTAGTCATCAATATTGTAGATAGGGTCTATTCTGTCTATTTTGTTGAAATTTATGAACTGTGTCGGCAATCTGCCGAATACGAGTTCATATGGGCAATAGTCGTGTATAACTGACGGTGTTGTGTTGAAACAATATGTAAAATATTGAATCCACACATCCCAATCGCTTTTGTCAACAGAGATGTATGAACGAATATATTCATTAAGTGTTCTTTGACTACGTTCTATTGTCCCTAAAGTCTGGTGATGATGTGCTGTAGATGTAACATTAGTAATGTTCATGTATTTGCTCAAGTCTGGTACAAGTTGATTTTTATACTCAGTGCCCATGTCCGTAATGAATTTTTTCATTGGGCCATACTTAAGTATGAAATTCTCAAGTATTGCTTTAGCAACTGTTTTTGCACTTTTATTTGGTACTGGTATTGTAACCAAATATTTAGTCAAGTCGCAAATGATTGTGACTGCATACTCATTCCCATTTTCTGATCTTGGAAGTGGACCAGTGGTATCAATCAACACTATATCAAATGCTGTTGCTGGCGTTTCAGTTAGCGTTAAGGGTGTTTTAGTATGAGTCAATGTTTTGGCTTGTTGACATTTTAAGCAAGTCTTTACGTATTTGGTTATTTTCTTTGTCATTTGTGGCCAGTAATAAAAGTTTTTTATTTTTCTCAGGGTTCTAGAAATTCCTGAGTGGCCTCCTTCTGACGGATCGTCATGGTATTTGGACAGAACTGCATTTATTTGAACCTCATCGTTTTTGTCTATAATTGTCACCTTGTTAAGTAGCGCTACTTTTAACTTTTTCAATTTTTTATTGCCCATTTCCTTAAAATTATTTATTGTGACAAATTCAAATATTTGTTCACATGGTGACATTTGTAATTGTGTGATTTTATATGCTCCGGCTTCTTTAATAAGCCTTTGTAAAAATTGATCTAAATCTAATTTTCCATTAGAGTATAAATTGGTCACATCAAATCTTACAATAACATTTTTTCCTTTTTTCATCAAACACTTATGCTTGTCTATTTTGAGAGTTATGTATTTTCTGGCATCAATATTACAATATATGTGTCTCCAACCATAATTCCTATACGGCGACCGTGACAAGTGCCGAATCGGCATATATATATACAACAAAAAGTGTTTGTAAAATATATTGAAATAAAAAAAAAAAAAAAGTTTGAGAACACAAATATAATCGCCGTGTTGTTGTGCCCACATCTGCAGTCAAAACAGGCTTCCAGCTTCGAGCCTCAAACACACAAATGAAAACTAAAAACGCAAATTATACATGCTAAAACATACTGATAAACGTCAAATGCATTCTTGAATGATGATTTGTTCGCTTTACGCCACTACAACAACGAGGGACATTAACATCTTCACACGAACACAACGAGTGATAAAAGTCCTCTACAACAACGAGGGATAAAAGTCCTCTACAGCGACGAGGGACATTAACATCTTCACACTAACACAACGAGGGATAAAAGTCCTCTACAACAACGAGGGATAAAAGTCCTCTACAGCAACGAGGGAGCCGTTATTAATTGTAAAATAATAGACATAAATAATAATTCTGTCTCAAAACGTACACTCCCCAATATGCAATGTAAAGAATCTTTTGTAAAGACCAAACAGATGACTCTGCGGGTTTAGTAGCTTCAAATAGGCAGGGATATTATGTACATGCACATTCACATTCAAAATATTTTCTCTCCGCCGCAAGGCGTCAAATTAACAAAAAAAAAAAATTTATATGTAAATATATATAATGACAAGTAGGGAAGTTTGGTACGAAAACTAATTAGGTTATTTACTCTTTCCAAAGTAGTAAAACTTAAGATATCGAACAAATAGTCAGGTTTTTTGGAAAAGATTATTTTGTGGAGAAGAACTAGTATTTTATAATTTAGTAAATGCGCAAACTCGAGATCAACCTACTTCTTGGCGTAATCCGTTATGTGGTCAGTTCTTTGCAGCCCATACACGTAGCGAGCAATATTATTATATGCGACTTTAAGTTTATGTTGGCTCGCGGCATCGCATTTGGCAAAAATTTCTACTCCATATAACAGGATTGGCATTACTAAAGTTTTTGCAATCATTGTCCTTATTTTAACTGGTAAAAATTGCTGGGTCAGGGAAAGTTGTCGAAGAACGCCATACGTTTTTCCCACAGCTTTTTTTACTTGGTCATTCCAATCCAAGGTTCTATTAAAAGTTATCCCGAGATTTACGGCTTTGTCAACAAAATCTATAGATTTACTGCCTACTATTAGGTTAGTAAGATCGTTAGTATTTATGTACTTTTTTTATATAACTAGACACTTAGATTTTGACGGATTTATGCACAAACCATTTTCTTTAGCCCACACGCTAACACGTAACAGATCATTATTGCACAATTCAATACACTGATTAATTTGACTAATAGGACAACTGACATACATTTGAACATCATCGGCATACATATGTACTTCACAGTTGGACAGGGCACTAGGCAAATCATTTATATAAATTGAAAAAAGGAGAGGTCCTAGTATAGATCCCTGTGGGACACCACGTTTTACCAACATTAAGTTTGAAGTCGCACTCTGCGTTACAACGGCTTGTTGCCTATTTTTTAAGTAAGAGGTCAATAGTTTAATTGCCGTTGGCGTAAAATAATACATCTTGCTAAGCTTTGTCAAGAGAATTTCGTGATTTACCGTGTCAAATGCTTTACTGTAGTCTAGTAGTGTAAGCAGCGTTACTTCACTATTATCCATTCTCACTCGAATGTCCTCGACTACCTTTAAAAGCGCCGTTGTGCAACTCATATTTGCCCTAAAACCAGATTGCTTTTTGCTCAAAAGCGAGTTTACATTTAAGAAGTCATTAATCTGTCCTGCCATAAGTTTTTCAAACACTTTAGATAAAAACGGCAGTATAGCAATTGGCCTAAACTCGTTGTTTAATTTTGGAATTGGTATTATTTTTGCCAGTTTCCACTTCTCAGGGAATGTGGATGACATAATAGCAGTATTTATAATGTGTGTGATGTGGCCGATTATGTTTGGTAACAGTAATTTAATGAATTTTGGGTTTACGTTATCCAAGCCGATAGCGTTAGATTTAATTTTTAATATTGCATGCAGGACATCACATTGGTTAACACATTCAAATTCAAAACAATTACTACAGTTCTTTAACGGTACACAATTTTCATACGGATTACTCACAGCTATAGGAACATTGAAGTTGACAAATTCATTGTTAAGTATATCTACATCTTCGTCATCACATATCACAGATTTATCTTTTCCAACGCCTATTTAGCATTTTTAATAGATTGATTTACGTTTCGTCTGTTAGTTTTAAAGAGTCGATAGGAATAGTCCGTCCTGTATCGTTTCCATTTATCGTAAGCCTCATCCCTGTGTTTAATTGCACTTTTAATATCATTATTAAACCAGGACTTTAGAGCTGGTTTTGTAATTTTAGTTTTTAATGGAATAAACTCATTGTAGAGATAGTCAATATTATGCTGTAGCACGGTAATTTGGGTGTCAACAGAAGGAAGGTGGTAAATGCCACCCCAGTCACAATTGCAGCATGCTTCAACTAGTGAGAGTTGATCAATATTTTTGAAATCTCTAAAAGTTATTATTTGTTTTGAATATATGAGATGCATATCATAAGTCAGGAAGATAAGGACATGCTTAGAAAACGCAGGTACGGAGAGTTGGTCATAATGTAATATGTTGTCATTTTTATTAACAAATATTACATCGAGAAGCGTGCTTTTGTTGCGTGTGAAATGTGTTGGTTCCGTCAAGTTTACTACTGATAAGCCAAGTGACTGCATTTCATCAGTCAGATGTTGTTCTTTTAGTACATTACTGTTCAGGTCACCTGCTAATATTATGTCAGTATACGTCAGTGTTATATTTGATAGCACATCTATAAGCCTAGAGTAGTCAATATTCTTATTGGGTCTATATATACAGCCAATAAGCAATTTTTTGTCACATATAGAATTAGTAATGTTAATAAAAAGGTACTCTATTGGACTCTCAACTGGTTGTCGACATATAACTTTACATTTTAGTCTATTTGTGACAAATATTGCAACTCCCCCTGCGTGACAAACACGATCCGAACGATATAAATTGTAGCTAGGACAAACAATAGACGAGTTCTCCAATTCAGGAACAAACCACGTTTCAGATACACACACAATATCAACATTTGAATTCACAAACATAAAACGAAACTCCTCCATCTTATTACATAAACTCTGACCATTTAAATGACATATCTTAAGACCAGCTTTATGTTTACTTAATACCCTAATCATTGCTTGGCTGTTCGATCTGGACACATTCATATTGCAAGACATCTAAGTTGATAATAAAATCCTACCAATAGCACACCTAAACTGCGTTGGGAAAAAAGCAAAATCAAAAAGCACAAATAAAATTTAAAAGCTAAAATTAAGAGAAACGTATTACACCTAACATTTAAGAGAACAAACTTACAAACAACAACAATTGATATGCAGAAGCTAGGTCCGAAAAAGATCGTCCGCTACCGACGTCGAGCTTTCAGCGCGCAGTTGAGAAAGCTGTTGTGCACTCTCTATGCAGATTACTTCTCCACCCACCGTAAGCTTTACGTGGACAAGCGAGCGACGGCAAAAGACAGCAGTCAGTTGTTTTTGTTTTTTCATTCTCATCGCTTCTTTGAATATGTTGTAATTGTCTTTGCTTAGTTGTTCGTTAATGTAAATCGGAACCAGACCGCGTGTTTCAATGCCAATTTGTTGAAGGCTAAGTTATTGCTTATTAATTCGCCTAAAGTGACCTGCCGCGCGCATTTAATTAATTTTGTCGTGAACAGAGTCTAAACGAATTAATATTGTGGGGTCAGCAACCGTCGCTGCAGATTGTCTGACCCTAAAGATGTCACGAAGCCTCGGTGCCGGTGTGACACCCAGTGAAAAACACAATGTGTTAAATATTGTGCGCAGCTGCTCCCCATCTGCTAGCGGCACGCCGTGTAGCCTTAACTCAGTGGCTACACTTGCGTTTTCCTGGGCACTGAGCTTGGCCTCCAAGGTGGCCAACTTTGTTTTTAAGAGCTGTGAGTCAGCAGCATCATCCTCCAGTTTTTGAACCCGACGCATCAGGCTCTGCAAATCTTCACACATGCCGTCTAGCCTGCCATTAAGAGCAGTGAGTATGCGTTCCTCGCACTCACTCACCTTCGCCGCGATCACACCCGCTTGCTCGTCAAAGCGTTGGTTTATGAGCTGGAGGATTGCAGCTCCATCGATGGACTTGCTGGTTTTGATCTCTCCGGCAGAGTTCTCTCGCTGACGCTTAGTGATGGGTGCCATGCTGATTTGTTTAATTTTGTTTGGCAGTGTAAATGAGTGTTTTTTGTATGTTTTTGAGTGTTTTTCGTGCGATTCGTATTCTTTGTTATTATTATGTTATTATGTTATGTTTTGTTGTATTATGCGTGAGTGTTTCTAATGTCTGTATACTATACACTTTGCGTTCGTATTTGTAATTTGCTCCCGCGCAACTATTGATATACCACAATATTTAAGTTTTGTATTTCTGTTTAAATTTGATGTTTATTTCAATGCCAATTAGACTGCGCCAAATTTGTGTCTAGTGTTTTTTGCTTTATAAACAATTCAACTTTAAACTTTGCACAGAGACTGGGCTTTGCTTCTCTTCTTCTTCCAACACTAAAAATAAAACAACAAAAAAAAGAGATCAAAAGGTGGACAGAAAAATTTCATAAATAAAAAAATTAATAGATTAAATAAACAACTTTATAATAGTGAACCGGTAGAATGGAATGAAAATGTAAAAATAGCTGAAGAACTTGAGACAACTTATAGAAAATTAGAGCTCTATAAAAAGAGGGAATACAAATATTCCCCAAATGAAGATATTCCTAAATGTAAAGAGAATTGTAAGGGACCTCTCTACAAAGTATCTTGCGAGTACACTTGTATTCATACAAAATAGTGGTAACAAAATATAGAGCTCTGCTTGCGCAATTTAGAACAACATAGGCTCAAACGAGAATCAAAGAGAACCATTAAGTCCATATTTTGATATAAAGGTTAAACCACAGGGAAACATAATGGGAATAGCAGACGTAAAATCGGTAGATTCGACCGCCAACGTTATCAATAAAGTTGACGTGTCATCACCGGAATTGCAGTACATGCTAATTTTAGTAGCCATTATCGTAGGCCTTATGCTGTTAAATATAGCATTCAAAATAAACAAAATACACAGCAAAAGTTTGAAAAAGAAGTACATAAGTCGAGGTAACGATCTGGATAAAATCTAGATACTTTATAAAAATAAAAAAAAAATAAACAAAAAAAAAAAAAATAATAATAATAAAATAAAATAAATAAATAAAACTACATAAATAATTTGAAATGCATGAGGCAATAGCACACACGTTCGAAAGAGATCTATATTTTATAATACGAGCAATACGCGTACTAAATCAGTACCGCAAATTTATTTCGACAACTGATTTTGAGAACGCCTATATGGAATCGTACAATAGAACAACTAGCCCCCTATACCACTGCAATAAAACAGAAAAAGGTATAGTGCTATCCACTTTGCCATATGGTGTGAAGTAGGCCGCGTCGGCCCCTTCACAAAGAGTTATATTTATTATATTTATAGTTTTTAAGTCGCAAGAAGCGCATCGGTTGTTTGAGTTACCTGTATTATGTTTATAGTTGTTAAGTCGCAAGAAGCGCAGCGTTTGTTTAAGTTATAGTTATAATTTTTGTTAGACGCAAGGAGTGCGCAGTATTTATATTTAGTAAACGCAAGGAGCGTAAGATATTTGTATGTAGTAAACGTAAGGAGCGTAAAGTATTTATATTTAAGTATAACCGCCCCAAAACGCAGAGTCGCAAGATGCCGCGCGCCAGCTGCGATCAACAAATCCACCACGGTCACGAGCAAGTGTGGGGAGTGACAAAATCTGCAACTTGCGCCGAAGCCGAAGCGTGGGCGAGGGAGTTGTGATTGACCTCCGCAAGTGAGCAGACGCGTACGCGACAGAGAGAAGAGAAAGGTTAGGTCATAAGAACAGAAAAGAGAGGCAGCGTGTTCGAAGCAAAGGTATAGGATTTTATAGAGATAGGGTAAGAGGGGAAAGTTCATCGCAGTTCATGTACATATATATATAGCTAGGTTTAGGTGTTTCTTGTATAATACAATATTTTAGAGAAGTGAAATAAATTGGTCGCCGGTAAGTCCGTGACCCAGTAAAATTGAGTTGCTGTGTTTTTCTCTCCTTTTTATACCCTTAACCCATAAAATGGCTAAATAAGGGAATAATGGTTTTGTGCAAAAGTATGTAACAGGCAGAAGGAAGCATCTCCGACCCTATAAAGTATATATATTCTTGATCAGCATCAACAGCCGAGACGATATAGCCATGTCCTGTCTGTCTGTCTGTCTGTCTGTCTGTATGAACACGTGGATCTGAGAGAATACAAGAGCTAGAGACTTCAGATTTTGTATTTAAGTTCTCCTATACCATGAGCAGAAAAAGTTTGCTTTATTCTGGTTTCCGATACACACATAATATCGATAACAAAAAAATATCTAATTTGCAAAATCTAAAAATAAGGGTTGAAGTAATGGGTAATAATAGAACTTTCCTGAAAATTTCGTCCAAATCGGTTGAGAAACACCGGAGATATTCAACTTAATCGATTGAAGCTAAGTGAGTATACCAAAGTCTTACATAAATTTAATTTATTTATTGCAACTGGGTTCAGGGTATCTTCTAGTCGGGCTTCCCCGAATAGAGCCTTCTTACTTGTTCTTTTATAAACGGGTTTCTTTCCCAGTATGCTACTTACGATAAAAATGTATAAAGAATGTGTTTTTTCTTTTATTGATGTTGTCTGATACCCTATCTTAATTTGTGGTGTATTTAATCGTTTTCTTCAACTTAGTATTCTACTGATTTTTAAACATTTTATGTTATGTAGTTAGCTATTTTGATTAGGCTTGACGCTTAAAACGAGATAGACTGTATTATTTTCCTTAACAAGTTCTCTTAATTTTAACAGGGAAATCGATCGGACATTGATTTTTCCCTTTATAATTGATTGCTTTAATATATTTTAACTGTCAACATATATACCTTCCTACTGTTTTAGTGATTATGTTAGATTTTTATATTTCCAAACTCATTGCTTAAACTAAGAAAATTTATTTATTAATTTCTTATAATTGATGGATAGTAATATTTTATTTCATTATTCTCCCCATTTTTCTTGCATTTAATAAGAATGTGCATTGAACAAGCTTAACAGTTCGATATATGAGTCTTACACTGTTTCAAAAGTATGAATACGTTAGGTGTTTTAATTTAAGGGTTAAGTATCTACTACTTCTGTTCCTTAACTGTTATAGTTGCAGTTTTTTTACATCCCACTTCCAATTGTTTTTTATTTATTTTTTTTTTATTTACTTATTTATATTTAATTTTTTTTTTTGTAGGTGTTTTATTAATTTTAATGAGAACAAAACCTTTTTGATCTAGATGCCATGTTATTAGGGCGTATTTATTCATTTACTTGTTATAATTATTTCTTAAGGAGACTTATTTTCTTTAGTGCTAAAAACTTATTGTCGCTAAAGGATTTATTTTTTCATGATCTGAGTTATTTATTTAATTCGTGAAACCATTGTATTGTGTTTTATTCTTCTTGAACCTTTGCATTAATCTTGAATTCGGATGGCAAAATAAGGTTGTGATGTACTAAAGCTCGAGATGACTTAAAGTCGGTATTTTGCAAAACAGGCGGTAGAGTACTTAAAATTTTTAATCGTAGTGTGTTTGTGTTTTTTAAATAATGTACGTTAACTATCACCGGATTGGTTTATACCCACTAAATATTGGTATTTTCTGTTTTTTCTTCCTATGTATTAGTCGTTTTATACACCCTAGCTCTTGATCCTGTTTTTTGATTTTAGATTAGGGTCTGATTTTATTGTATACTGTTTGTTGAGGACGCTCCATATAATAAGATTTGATTTAGTAATTGTATGGTAAGATTTATTCTTCTCTTTTGTGGTTGTTTTTTAGAGCACTAGTTGTGTGTATGTTAAACTAATAAAAAGAGCGCGAGCAAGTCATTTACAATAATTTTCACTAGCTTAGGATTCATGGTCTTAAGACCGTTTGGACTTCGTCGTAAGTAGTTTTGCTAGGCTATATTCTGTTATGATTCTTGTGGGTTATAATTCGTACATTGAAAGAGCGAGATAAAGTTGTTCTTGTTTAGGTCCACAATCTATATTCTTGGTCCATTTTCCTTGGCATATAATACGGCAGGGAGTAAGATTTAAAAGTAGTATGTCATTCCATTCTAGTAATATTTTTATATTGTTTTTATTATTTTGTTATTGAATTTTTAATTTTATTCTTTTATGTTATTTGACTTTATATATTGCCTTTAAATTTAATGGTTTTGCCTCTCAATTTTTGAACCGAGACATTGTATTTATTTCTGTGCTGCATTAACGAAAGCATGCTTGATCTCAGATATGTTTATTCTTAATCAATATTTAGATCAACACCGTAGGCTTCCTAGATCCATATGTCTGTATCTATATTTTATCAGCTCTTAGGTATTTTGCTCAGAATCTAATCGCTGACTTAAACACATGAGTGTTACAAATTTCACGCTTAAGGAGCATCAGTTCTTGTCGTTTCAAAGAGTTTACTATTTGACGCTTTTAAGAACAATTTGCTTGCCTGAGCTTGGTAGGTTATACAGTTAAAACAATTAGTGGAAAGACGGAACTGTCTTATAGAATTTCTTCAACATTATTAGTTGGTTCTTTCCGTTTCGCATTTTATCATTAATTATTATTGTTGTTTATTTATTTCTTTTGCATCTCATATTGTTTTGGAATGTAAAAGAGTGGACTGTAATTATCTTTTTTGTAGGGTTTTATCTTTATTTTCTAACACGCTGCTCAATTTTTACACTTTTTTTTGCACACACTCTTCCTCTTCTCATCACAAGTGCATTGCGAACAATGATCGATCTATCGATCCAACTTATACATCGTCTGTTGGGGGATACCAGATCGGTAGTCTCAAGAACAGCTGTTAGCTTAGGCTACTATTCTACCATATTTCTAACCATACCGGCCCCCCTGAACGCCGCGTTCAGTTAATTGGTAAAACTGCTATTTTGGTAATAGGACGCTTATACTGCCCATGCGCAGTTTGAATAGTGACGACTCGAATGTTATTGTCCTCTCCTGGGTGAATTTCAATGATGCGTCCCATTATCCATTTGGCAGGAGGTAAATTTGGCTCCTTTAGAACCACGAGCATACCCACGCTTAGATTGGGCGTCTTCACTTGCCATTTCTTGCGCTCCTGTAGACTTGTTAGGTATTCTGTATGCCAGCGCTTCCAGAAACCCTGCACCGTAGCTTGAAGTTGATTCCAACGATCCAATCGATTTATGTTGGTATTCAAATGCGATGGTTCTGCCAAGGCAGTATACGGTTGGTCCACTAGGAAATGTGCAGGCGTCAATGGATCCAGGCTGTCATCACCAGATGGTGCCAAGAGGCGTGAATTGAGGAGAGCTTCGATTTATGT
This sequence comes from Scaptomyza flava, assembly GCA_030179655.1. Classification (NCBI taxonomy): domain Eukaryota; kingdom Metazoa; phylum Arthropoda; class Insecta; order Diptera; family Drosophilidae; genus Scaptomyza; species Scaptomyza flava. Next base: position 25,309,452 of record JARNME010000404.1, read on the forward strand.
ATGTAGCTTATGATGTAGCTTAATAGAACGCACTCCCGATTCCCACAATCCGCCAAAATGTGGTGCAGAAGGGGGTATGAAGTGCCAAGTCAATCCTTTCGTAGCGAAAAATTCAGCCAAGTGTTTATCCTCTCTATGCGATCGAGCAACTTCTCGCATAGTATCCAGTTCACGTTTCGCTCCATGAAAGGTAGTTCCATTATCCGAATAGAGATCAGTAGGGGTCGTCCTTCTTGAGCAGAAACGCTTGAATGCAGCAATGAATGCATTCGTGGTTAAGTCGCTGACGACTTCAAGATGTATGGCTTTTGTTGCCAAACATACAAAAATTGCAAACCATGACTTGCCAATCCTTGGGCTGCGACCTTTCGACTCCTTTATTGAGATAGGTCCAGCGTAATCAAGACCAGTGTGTTGAAAGCAGGGATTCTGATGAACTCGCGGTACAGGTAAATCAGCCAATATTTGCTGACTTGTACAGCGCCGTTGCATAAAACATTGCTTACAACGAAAGACTTCCTTCCGTATTAAGTTGCGCGCTCCCAGTATCCAAAATTGCTGACGAATGATGTGGAAGGTTGCTTCAACGCCAGGATGAAAATTAGTTCTGTGAAAATATCGAATTAATAAACTCGCCAATGCACTATGGGATAAAAGTCAATAATTTTGGCATTAATGCAATTTTTTTTTTGCTAAATAATGTGATGCGGCTCTTATTTTTTGATTCCTTAATAACAAGATAGAATAAAAATTATTTTACAACATTTTTTCGGAGTACACCCAATATTTTGCGCGCTTTCAAAGTCAGCTGATTCAGTGGTGCTTTGAATTGTAAAAAAAAGGCGGGAAAAATTAAACAACTTGCAGCTGGAATTTGAGCGTGATTCCAATTATTAAGTAAAAGTGTAAATATGGAAAAAGCAGGTCTAGGTATGTAAAAATAGTTGTTAATACATGTTTTTTGTTAATTATGTGTAGTTATTGATTTGTCCAATGTGTTGCTCGTTTGTATTTTTAGGTGTATACTAACAAACTTACGTGTGTTCTGTGGAGTATTACTTTTGTATAGCACAACGATTCACCAAGGTTAAAGTTGAATGTTTTTAACAAATTATTATAGAATCAAATGGTATTAACGCTTTTTGCCCGTTTTTGCCCCTTTTCGAAAAATATTACATATTGCAGGTGTTTATAAGTTCAGACATGCCGCGTTGCTTGAGGTTTGGAGCAGCAACAAACGTGATGCAGACGCACTAAAAAGTTACATATTAGGATCCATTGATGAAAACTGTTTGTGTGAAGACCAAATAATTTCAATAAAAAAAAAGTATACACATTTGTTGCTTACGTTAATAAACACCTCCCAAAATGCAATCGGATGTTGGAGCGATTCAAGTCAAATCACTCGCAATGGCTTGGATCTAACATGGTTGTTTTTATTCAGAGGCAAGAACTGGCACAAAACAAAGTTGGTCGAAAGCACCTAACATATGAAGATGCAGGGCCTCGTCTCAAAAGAAAATTAGCATCTGAGCTGGCTTCGGAACAAGGGCATTCTACAACACTTCTAGTCCACGCTGCATCAGTTTCGGCAAAAAAGTCAAAGGAACCAGAAGTGGCATTTGTACTAAAGAAAACCATGAGCAGTGGAAACATAAGCGACGTTAAAAAAAAAAATTGAGACAAGTAATCCAAGTCCAATTAGTGCTGACGATGCATTAGCATTTTTAATCGAAAATGGATTAACAAAACAACAATATATAAATATAAGAGCACTTAATAAGCAGCAAGGTTGTGATATTTTCCCATCATATGTTCAAGTTGCGGAATCAAAATTGAAATGCAGACCAGCCAATATTAAAATATGTGAAACGAAAGCTGAAGTTTCACTACAAGATTTGTTAGATCATACAGCTGGCCGCATACTTGCAATGCAAGAGGAAGTTTTGGATATATGCTCAGGCGCAATAAATTGCACATTAATTGTGAGCTATGGCTTTGATGGATCTACAGGCCAAAGCACGTACAAACAACGATTTCAATCGAACGAATGTGTCGCATTAGATCACTCGCTTTTTGTTACTACAATTATTCCTTTAAAACTTATAGATCAGCATAATCAAGTTATTTAGAGGAACAAAACACCACAATCAGTGAGATTTTGTCGACCTTTAAAAATTGAGTTTGTCAAAGAAAGTACTGCCCTTATATTAAGGGAAAAAAGAAATCTGGATATTTATGTGGAAAAACTTCAGACATATTCCCACACTTTAAAAAACAAAATAATATCTGTTAAATACCATACGCATATGACCCTAATTGACGGTAAAGTTTTAAACGTTATAACTGGAACTAACTCATGCCAATCATGTCCATTATGTGGAGCAAAGCCAACTCAATTACTCAAGACATCAGACTTTAACTCGCCGATTTTCAATGTAAAATATGAGAGTCTGAAATATGGAGTGAGCCCGCTTCATGCATGGATTCGATTTTTAGAATTTGTCTTAAGAATTTCCTATAGAATCGAGTTGAAGAAATGGCGCGTCAAAGGAGATGATAAGCTCAACGTAGCATTGCGTTAAAAGTGTATACAAGAGAAGTTGTGGGCTGAGCTAGGCCTTAATGTAGATACACCCAACCAGAATGGAAGCGGAAATAGCAATGACGGAAACACTGCAAGACGAGCGTTCTCAAACAGTAGAACATTTTCATCTGTTTTAAATTTGCATTACAAAATTATTCACAATTTTTATGTTATTTTAATTGCAATTTCTTCTGAACACATAATTGACTCCGAAAAATTTAAATCTCTATGTTGCGATACTTTTTATTTGTACATGGAACACTATTCTTGGTACCCAATGTCCCCTACTGTGCACAAAATATTGGTACATGGATATCAAATTATGAACCGTTTTATTGTTCCAGTTGGTGTTCTTGGAGAAAACGCGTCAGAAGCGCGAAACAAACTATATAAGAGCGACAGAAAATCTCATGCCAGGAAATGTAGTAGATTGGCAAGTATCACAGACGTGTTTAATAGAGCACTGGATTCATCTGATCCATTACTTTCAAGTCTTTGTTTCAAAGAAAGATACAAGAAAAACAAAAAGAAAACGCTTCCAAAAGAAGTTATTGACCTTTTCGAAATTCCGGATGTAGAATCCTATATGTCCGGACCTCGTAATGATGATGAAGAAGAAGAGGATGAAGAATTCACTTCTTTTATGAATATCTCGTTAGAAGCGGAAATTGAAGAATGAAAGGCCAATAAATTAATAAAATAAATTAAATTTAAATATTTGTATTAAACAATTCAATAAATAAATTAAATATTCTATATGTCTATATATAAAACGTAATAAGGGTAAACAATTTTTAAAGTGTTTTAGTATTATAAAAAGAAGCTTAACTCCCAGATTTGGACCTGATATACTCTAAAACAAAAAATATACATAACCTATCTTTTTAAAAAAGGGCGGTGACACGCCCATTTTATAAAAAACATTTTCCTTTCGTACTTAAAAACTTAACGCAAAAAACCAAACCAAAATATCTTGCGTGGTTCCTGAGTTATTAATTAATGCCAGTTTTTTGGCAAAATTTCCCATAGTGATATGGTGCAAAAATCTTGATTCGAAACACTGATTTTAAAAGACGAAATGTTCCGATCATAAGCAAATTTGAATTTCTCCACCGTGACATTGGCATTCGATTTGGCCTTGATATAGACCTTGACATCATCTGATGTTAAATCAGGGGGAAGCCTTGAAACAAATATTTGTTTTTTAGGTGGGACAGCAACAAATTTTTTAATTATATCCTCCACTGAGGCTGGTTTGGAAGACTCAGTCTTGGATAATTGAATATTTGGCTCTTTAAGTTTGATAGAGTTTTTTTGTTGATTAACATCAACACTACTAACCACCAAAGGAACCGAAGGATCGGGATCAGATAAGACAATATACATGGGAGTTATTGTTATATCATCTAAGTTCTCGATAACTTTAGTAGAAGGGACATGAAGATTTTTATTTACTTTACCCTGTGGTATCGGAGCGTTTGGAGTATTTTCCAACGTCACAGAGCCCGATAACTGCCCAACGTTGGCCTTTTTACGCTTTGGAGAATCCTGTACGAGATTTTTCTCGCTAAGGTTTTTCTGAACCGATGAGAATTTTTCACACAGTTTATTCAACTGACAGAAAACGCCCTCTAAGCCAAATTTGGTGACTCTAGCTCAAAGTTTGTAAAAGTGGGGAAAGGGGGGCTGGGGGCGGTATGGGTGGAATTGCATCCAAATTTTTGATGCAGATCTTTGTGGAATGTCAATTGCTATCTTCATAACAAATTTGGTGACTCTAGCTCAAAGTTTGTAAAAGTGGGGAAAGAGGGGCTGGGGGCGGTATGGTTGGGCGTGGCATTCAAATTTTTGCTGCAGATCCTTGTGGAATGTCAAATGCTACCTTCATACCAAATTTGGTGACTCTAGCTCAAAGTTTGTTAAATGTGGGGAAAGGGGGGCTGAGGGCGGTATGGGTGGAATTGCATACAAATTTTTGATGCAGATCTTTGTGGAATGTCAATTGCTATCTTCATAACAAATTTGGTGACTCTAGCTCAAAGTTTGTAAAAGTGGGGAAAGGGGGGCTGGGGGCGGTATGGTTGGGCGTGGCATTCAAATTTTTGCTGCAGATCCTTGTGGAATGTCAAATGCTACCTTCATACCAAATTTGGTGACTCTAGCTCAAAGTTTGTATAAGGTGGGGAGAGGAGGGCTATGGGGCTGGGGGCGGTATGGTTGGGCGTGGCATCCAAATTTTTTCTGCAGATCCTTGTGGAATGTCAAATGCTACCTTCATACCAAATTTGGTGACTCTAGCTCGAAGCATGTAAAAGGTGGTGAAAGGGGGGGCTATGGGGCTTGGGGCGGTATGGGTGGGCGTGGCATTCAAATTTTTGCTGCATATCCATGTGGGATGTCAATTGCTATCTTCATACCAAATTTGGTGACTCTAGCTCGAAGTTTGTATAAAGTGGGGAAAGGGGGGCTGGGGGCGGTATGGGTGGGCGTGGCATCCAAATTTTTGATGCAGATGTATGTGGAATGTCAATTGCTATCTTCATACAAAATTTGGTGACTCTAGCTCAAAGTTTGTAAAAGGTGGGGAAAGGGGGGTGGAAGGGGTGCGCGTGGCTCCAAAACTTTGATGCAGTTTTTCGGAGGTCGTTGCAAGCTATCTTCCTGCCAAATTTGGTGGCTTTAGCTCCACAACTCTGGAAGATACACGCATTCCCGTTTCTGACGAAGCGTTGGGGTGGATGGGGGCGGCTAGGGTGGTATTGTTGGGCGTGGCATCCAAACTTTTGATGCAGTTTTTTGGGGGTCATCATCACCTATCTTGGCACCAAATTTGGTGGCTCTAGCTCAAAAACTGTGGGAGATATAGCCATTTCTGATTTCAAAATGCGGGGGGGCTGGGGGTTGAATGGGTGAGCGTGGCTCCAAAATTTTGATGCAGTTTTTTGAGGGTCGTTACCAGCTAGCTTTCTACCAAATTTGGAGGCTCTAGCTCCACAACTCTGATAGATACACGCATTCCCGTTTTTGACGAAGCGTTGGGGCATCTGGGGGCGGCTAGAGCAGTATCGGTGGGCGTGGCATCCAAACTTTTGATGCAGTTTTTGGGGGGTCATCATCACCTATCTTGGCACAAAATTTGGTGGCTCTAGCTCAAAAACTGTGGGAGATATACGCTTTTTTGACTTTAAATTGCGGGGGGGCTGGGGGCGGAATGCGTGGGCGTGGCTCCAAAATTTTGATGCAGTTTTTTGGGGGTTGCTAGTAGCTATCTGCCCACCAAATTTGGTAGTTCTAGCTGTAAGGATGTGCGAAATATGAGGATTTATCGGTTTTGAGTTATCTAATTTATCGATTTGCCAGCCCCCCAGTTATCGTAGAACCCCCATCTTGACACTTTAATTTACTATCCCATAGATAAAGAGAATTGGAAAGTTTCAAGTCTCTAGCTTGAAGGGTGTGGAAAAAAGTTGCGAACATACAGACGGACAGACGGACGGACACCATGACGGACATTGCACAAACCCAATATACTCTTTACCTTCGGTATCGAGTATAAAAACGGCGCGAGCGCGACCACCGAAAGCAACAAGCAACGGAGAAAAGTTTGACCGCGACCAACACCAACACAAAAGAGCGCGTTAGAGTAAACGATCAAGAAACGGTTTAATGCACTGGGAGCGAAGCGCTTGAAAAAAAGAGAGTGAGAGAATGAGCGTAAAAGCACAAAAACAAAACAAAAGCAGGCGGCAGCAAGTTGAGCAAATTTTTCAGTATGCTGGACTGCAGTTTGTTGTTGTGCTTGGAAACACTTTAAAACAAATGCAAATTAAATCGTTAATTTAATGTCCACTTTGGGTTTTGGCAAACCGACAAAACACAAAGTCACAAAACTATTAGTTTACACAAAGACGCGAAATTAATAGCAGAAATAAAACGCACATTAGTCAAAAAAGCGAAGCGCATAAAAAAAACACGTCCGTTGCGATGCAAAGCGAGAACGGCTTGAAATAAAAAAAAAATAACTTTATTTAAATTTAACGAGCTTATGTAAGTAGATTGGCAAGGTCTTGAATAAGGTATTTTTTAAGTTATTTCTGCGAAAACATATGGCAACACTTTTAAAAGCGGCACTTAGTATGTATGTGAATCTGAAATGAACCACATCGTTTGGTATGAAAAAGAAAGACTTATAATTTAAAAACTTAATTCGGAATTCATTGTGTGGGTGCGGACAACTGGTATTACGCTTTGACACGAGTGTAATTGGTCTGCATTACCGGACACACAACGAACTTGATCAAATGGTCGATCGAGCCGGATTCTAAAGTGTATATTGACAGGGACAACAACAACCATGATGAAATAACTGTCCTCACACAACCTTTCTCTTCAACAAGCACGAATGCACTAAAGCTAAGGCTTTTAATCGTGCTAGCGTCGGCTGCCGACGAGACCCCCTTATAGTTATTCCATCATGGTGTGCACCATCGATCAGCTGATTATGAAAAATAAATTGCCCCCAAATTCATTGTTAACATTTGATGGTTGTACTCGAGATTATTTGATCAAATCAATCCAACAAATTATGGAAAATAATGGTCAAGGTATGTTATTTCGAATGTGCATAGTGCTTCTATGTTGGAAAATATCTTTTTACCATATAATATGCTTGTTATGTCTAGAATATAGGGTATTCGATATCTATCGGGTACGGTTACGCTGTTTAACGCTCGGTAATCTCCACAAGGTCGCCACTCTCCGTTGGTTTTTTGTACCATGTGTAGTGGGCTGGACCAATTGATTTGAAGGACGGCATATCCCCTTTTCTATTAGAAAAGAAAATTCTTTCTTTTCACTTGATAAGCGACGTGCTCGAGCGTGCGTGGGCGGACCGCTTGTCGTAATGCAATGTGTTACCTTTGACGTTATGGGAAGCCTGTTAGAGTTGATTGTCGCCAGGTCCCGGAATTCATAGAGCAACTTAGCGTATTGGTCAGAAGCATTGTATGATGTGATAAGCGCAATGCTGTTCTGAGATGCAGAGCATTTTGATTCCAAAAGCGTTTGCCGATCAATAAGCTTGCATCGTTTAATATCAACAAGCAGATCATAATGTTGCAGAAAATCGGATCCAATAATGGCACAGTTGACGTTTGCTTCCACGAATTTCCAGACAAATTTTCTTCGGAGTCCTTACGATAGAGAGATGCGTTTTTTCGCCAAACGTTTGAATTATTGAACCATTGGCAGCGAAAAGTTGTTTTGAAGTTGGGAATGACGATGAATTTTTACTAGCAGGTAAGACGGATTTATCGATGAGAAAATTTAATTTTGACAGCTTATCGTTAATGCTCAGGCGGGCAATGGTGCATTGACTGTCTTTGGAATTGCCCACCGAGTCCAAAGATTCCGCTAGTTTTTGTCGTAGTTGACGAAAATGAACATGGTTGGCGGCACTTTAAAGCTTTGTTGCCAAACTTCGTGTGATACCAACAGCTAATTGTCGTTTGCGATGGAGCTGGTGCTGATCCACTGTTGCTGCGTTTAGCTGATGCTGATCGAGAACGTTGTCTACCACGAGCGTTGCACAAACTATTTATTTGCTGTTCGATGCGTTCGAGACGATTGTTAAAATCTGAAGCGTTGTTTTGTGTGGTATTAGTTTTCACCTCTACAGCCCGTACGTTGTGCAATTCGCCGACTTCCATTATCTTATCTGCGAGCTTAGCTAGATCTGCTAGGCCAACGTCCGACGCTTGTAAAATTGCCTGTACTTGTGTAGGTAAACGCTGCAACCATAAAGATTTTAAAAATCCGTCGTTGACTTTATTTTTTGCAAGCGAACTTAATCCGTTAAGCAGCTGAGTGGGCCTTTTGTCACCCAGGACGATCTCAGAAAGCAATTTTTGAATTTTCTTTTGTTCGCTTTCGCAGTAGCGTTCCAAAATGCACGTCTTGAGGTGATCGTATTTACCAGTTTGTGGTTGATTTAAAATAGCGTCAGAAATTCGAACCAAAACTAACGAATCTATTGAAGCGAGGATTGTATTAAACTTTGTTTCGTCTGTCGTAATTCCCGCCAACGTAAATTGTGCTTCCACTTGAGACAGCCATAACTCAGGGTGCTCAGGCCAAAACGGTGGCACTTTAACTGCTATGCGATTTATAGTTGCATCTGAGTTAGTTTGGTGTGCGCTGTTTCGCACATTAACGGGATCAGCCTGTCGTAGATTGTTAGCGGCGTCTCGGGGCGGCGAATCGTTTTCATCTGCCATCGTCGTGCTGGGTCTCAGTAAATGATCGTAAATGTTTTTTACAATCACGTCGGGGTCACCAATTTAGTGTTAATGTTACAAACTAATAATATATATATTTATTTACTCAATATTTAACAAATGATATAAATATACATATGTGTGCGTGTGTTCGCGCTGAGACCAAGCAATAATGCTACTTTTTGGCACGAGTTCTTTTTCTACTCCACTGGTTCTCTTGAACCCCTTCGATTGAACTAAAGGCCCAACCAAACGATGCATTCGTGCATGCAGAGCAGCTGAGGCCCAACCAAACGATGCATTCGTGCATGCAGAGCAGCTGCACGGAAAGTTTCAACATATGGCACGCCGTGTATCCGCCCAAACGTTCAGTTTTTTTTTTTTTAACGAATGCATGAAGGCCGCATGCATGGTTTCACTGAATTGAAACCATGCAGCAATGCATTGGGCATAGAGTTGTCGCAGTCTTTTTATTGTATGGAAAATATTTAAAAAAATTGTTAATACTTCATTTTATTATACTCGATACCGAAGGTAAAGAGTATATTGGGTTTGTGCAATGTCCGTCATGGTGTCTGTCCGTCTGTCCGTCTGTATGAACGCAACTTTTTTCCACACCCTTCAAGCTAGAGACTTGAAACTTTCCAATTCTCTTTATCTATGGGATAGTAAATTAAAGTGTCAAGATGGGAGTTCTACGATAAGTGGGGGGCTCGCAAATCGATAAATTCGATAACTCAAAACCGATAAATCCACATATTTCGCACATCCTGACAGCTAGAACTACCAAATTTGGTGAGAAGTTAGCTACTAGCAACCCCCAAAAAACTGCATCAAAAATTTTGGAGCCCCGCCTACCCATTCCGCCCCCAGCACCCCCGCATTTTAAAGTCAAAAAAGCCTATATCTCCCACAGTTTTTGAGCTATAGCCACAAAATTTGGTGCCAAGATAGGTGATGATGAGCCCCCAAAAACTGCATCCAAATTTTGGATGCCACGCCCACCAATACCGCAGTAGCCACCCCCATCTGCCCCAACGCTTCGTCAAAAACGGGAATGCGTGTATCTTCCAGAGTAGTGGAGCTAGAGCCACCAAATTTGGTAGGAAGATAGCTGGCAACAACCCCAAAAGAATTGCATCAAAGTTTTGGAGCCTTGCCCAACCATTCCGCCCCCCTTTCCCCACCTTACACAAACTTTGAGCTAGAGTCACCAAATTTGGTATGAAGGTAGCATTTGACATTCCACAAGGATCTGCAGCAAAAATTTTGATGCCACGCCCAACCATACCGCCCCCAGCCCCCCTTTCCCCATTTTATACAAACTTCGAGCTAGAGTCACCAAATTTGGTATGAAGATAGCAATTGACATCCCACATGTATCGGCAGCAAAAATTTGAATGCCACGCCCACCCATACCGCCCCCAAGCCCCATAGCCCCCCTTTCACCACCTTTTACATGCTTCGAGCTAGAGTCACCAAATTTGGTAGGAAGATAGCTGACAACGACCCCCAACAATCTGCATCAAAGTTTTGGAGCCACGCCCACCCATTCCGCCCCCAGCCACCCTCATTTTTAAGTCAAAAAATCCTATATCTTTTACAGTTTTTGAGCTAGAGCCACCAAATTTGGTGCCAAGATAGGTGATGATGGCCCCCCAAAAACTGCATCAAAAGTTTGGATGCCACGCCTACCAATACCGCCCTAGCCACCTCCAGCTGCCCCAACGCTTCGTCAAAAACGAGAATGCGTGTATCTTCCATATTTTTGGAGCTAGAGCCACCAAACTTGGCAGGAAGATAGCTTGCAACGACCCCCAAAAAACTGCATCAAAGTTTTGGAACCACGCCCACCCCTTTCACCCCCTTTCCCCACCTTTTACAGTCTTTGAGTCTAGAGTCACCAAATTTTGTATGAAGGTAGCAATTGACATTCCACATAGATCTGCAGCAAAAATTTGAATGCCACTCCCACCCATACCGCCCCCAGCCCCATTTCCCCACTTTTTACAAACTTTGAGCTAGAGTCACCAAATTTGGAAGGAAGGTAGCAATTGACATTCCACATAGATCTGCAGCAAAACTTTGGATGCCACGCCCACCCATACCGGCCCCAGCCCCCCTTTCCCCACTTTTTACAAACTTTGAGCTAGAGTCGCCAAAATTGGTATGAAGATAGCAATTGACATTCCACACAGATCTGCATCAAAACTTTGGATGCCACGCCCACCCATACCGCCCCCAGCTCCCCTTTCCCCACATTTAACAATTTTCGAGCTAGAGTCACCAAATTTGGTATGAAGATAGCAATTGACATTCCACAAAGATCTGCATCAAAAATTTGGATGCCACGCCCAGCCATACTGCCCCCAGCCCCCCTTTCCCCACTCTTTACAAACTTCGTGCTAGAGTCACCAAATTTGGTATGAAGATAGCAATTGACATTTCACAAATATCTGCAGCAAAGATTTGGATGCCACGCCCACCCATACTACCCCCAGCCCCTCTTTCCCCACTTTTTACAAACTTTCAGCTAGAGTCACCAAATTTGGAAGGAAGATAGTTGGTTGCATCCCTATCTGCATCGGAGAAACTTTAAGGCAGCGTACACACCTGCCCCATTCGTACCTTTTTGCAAACAGGCCTCTTTTTACCTGTTTTAATACTGGTATCGAGTATGCCGCAGTCGGTTGCGTCCGACTGCAACGTTTCCACTTGTTGTTTATTAACACATTGATATAATATACTAGTTATATGAAACATGTGTTGTCTTTATTATTAACTTAATATTACATAAAATGTTAACATTTATTTTTTAATGGAATAAAAATCAAACATGTGGTAACAATGGTTGGCAAAAATAAAGAAGAAGAAGAGACAATACACTTATGCAACGTATGGCTATAGACGTTGATGCATAATGCATGAGCAAGCATTTCGTTCATTTTTGCAACGGCTCTGCATGCACGAATGCATCGTTTGGTTGGGCCTTAACTCGTTGGTACTTGTTGACTTATCAAACTATCGATGAACTTGTGGTGGTTCGGCACCACAATACTTTTGAGAAACTCAGGCCCTCCAAGCATGTGCAATGGGACGAGGTTGCTTAATAAGGAGTTAAAGGAAAATTTAATTGTAGCGACTATTATGAGCGGTTCAGCAGCTGGTCAACTAGTGAGGATACCGATGATCCCAACTGATTTGCCATTCAAATTTAAACGGCTTCAATTTCCGATAAAACATCTTTCGCACTAACAATTAACAAGTCTGAAAGTCAAACCTTTGAATTAGTTGGGATTGATCGTCGAAAGAAATGTTTTACTCATTGTCAATTAAACGTTGCCCTATCGCGATTTGGAGTCCTGAAAATCAATTTTTTTTGCTAAAATGTCTTTTGAATGTTATTTTTTTAGAAACTCACTGTAACAGATTATGTATTTTCTTATTTAAAATTATTATGGCCGTGCGAAGCCGGGTGGGCTGCTAGTTTTATATATATTTAAATTCATTTTTTTTTACCTAATTATACTCGATACCGATGGTAAAGAGTATATTGGTTTTGTGCAATGCCCGTCATGGTGTCTTACCGTCTGTCCGTCTGTAGCTAGGGACTTGAAACTTTCCAATTCTCCTTATCTATGGGATAGTAAATTAAAGTGTCAAGATTGGGGTTCTACGATAACTGGGTGGCTGGCAAATCGATAAATTCGATAACTCAAAACCGATAAATCCACATATTTCGCACATCCTGACAGCTAGAACTACCAAATTTGGTGAGAAGTTAGCTACTAGCAACCCCCAAAAAACTGCATCAAAAATTTTGGAGCCCCGCCTACCCATTCCGCCCCCAGCACCCCCGCATTTTAAAGTCAAAAAAGCCTATATCTCCCACAGTTTTTGAGCTATAGCCACAAAATTTGGTGCCAAGATAGGTGATGATGAGCCCCCAAAAACTGCATCCAAATTTTGGATGCCACGCCCACCAATACCGCAGTAGCCACCCCCATCTGCCCCAACGCTTCGTCAAAAACGGGAATGCGTGTATCTTCCAGAGTAGTGGAGCTAGAGCCACCAAATTTGGTAGGAAGATAGCTGGCAACAACCCCAAAGAATTGCATCAAAGTTTTGGAGCCTTGCCCAACCATTCCGCCCCCCTTTCCCCACCTTACACAAACTTTGAGCTAGAGTCACCAAATTTGGTATGAAGGTAGCATTTGACATTCCACAAGGATCTGCAGCAAAAATTTTGATGCCACGCCCAACCATACCGCCCCCAGCCCCCCTTTCCCCATTTTATACAAACTTCGAGCTAGAGTCACCAAATTTGGTATGAAGATAGCAATTGACATCCCACATGTATCGGCAGCAAAAATTTGAATGCCACGCCCACCCATACCGCCCCCAAGCCCCATAGCCCCCCTTTCACCACCTTTTACATGCTTCGAGCTAGAGTCACCAAATTTGGTAGGAAGATAGCTGACAACGACCCCCAACAATCTGCATCAAAGTTTTGGAGCCACGCCCACCCATTCCGCCCCCAGCCACCCTCATTTTTAAGTCAAAAATCCTATATCTTTTACAGTTTTTGAGCTAGAGCCACCAAATTTGGTGCCAAGATAGGTGATGATGGCCCCCCAAAAACTGCATCAAAAGTTTGGATGCCACGCCTACCAATACCGCCCTAGCCACCTCCAGCTGCCCCAACGCTTCGTCAAAAACGAGAATGCGTGTATCTTCCATATTTTTGGAGCTAGAGCCACCAAACTTGGCAGGAAGATAGCTTGCAACGACCCCCAAAAAACTGCATCAAAGTTTTGGAACCACGCCCACCCCTTTCACCCCCTTTCCCCACCTTTTACAGTCTTTGAGTCTAGAGTCACCAAATTTTGTATGAAGGTAGCAATTGACATTCCACATAGATCTGCAGCAAAAATTTGAATGCCACTCCCACCCATACCGCCCCCAGCCCCATTTCCCCACTTTTTACAAACTTTGAGCTAGAGTCACCAAATTTGGAAGGAAGGTAGCAATTGACATTCCACATAGATCTGCAGCAAAACTTTGGATGCCACGCCCACCCATACCGGCCCCAGCCCCCCTTTCCCCACTTTTTACAAACTTTGAGCTAGAGTCGCCAAAATTGGTATGAAGATAGCAATTGACATTCCACACAGATCTGCATCAAAACTTTGGATGCCACGCCCACCCATACCGCCCCCAGCTCCCCTTTCCCCACATTTAACAATTTTCGAGCTAGAGTCACCAAATTTGGTATGAAGATAGCAATTGACATTCCACAAAGATCTGCATCAAAAATTTGGATGCCACGCCCAGCCATACTGCCCCCAGCCCCCCTTTCCCCACTCTTTACAAACTTCGTGCTAGAGTCACCAAATTTGGTATGAAGATAGCAATTGACATTTCACAAATATCTGCAGCAAAGATTTGGATGCCACGCCCACCCATACTACCCCCAGCCCCTCTTTCCCCACTTTTTACAAACTTTCAGCTAGAGTCACCAAATTTGGAAGGAAGATAGTTGGTTGCATCCCTATCTGCATCGGAGAAACTTTAAGGCAGCGTACACACCTGCCCCATTCGTACCTTTTTGCAAACAGGCCTCTTTTTACCTGTTTTAATACTGGTATCGAGTATGCCGCAGTCGGTTGCGTCCGACTGCAACGTTTCCACTTGTTGTTTATTAACACATTGATATAATATACTAGTTATATGAAACATGTGTTGTCTTTATTATTAACTTAATATTACATAAAATGTTAACATTTATTTTTTAATGGAATAAAAATCAAACATGTGGTAACAATGGTTGGCAAAAATAAAGAAGAAGAAGAGACAATACACTTATGCAACGTATGGCTATAGACGTTGATGCATAATGCATGAGCAAGCATTTCGTTCATTTTTGCAACGGCTCTGCATGCACGAATGCATCGTTTGGTTGGGCCTTAACTCGTTGGTACTTGTTGACTTATCAAACTATCGATGAACTTGTGGTGGTTCGGCACCACAATACTTTTGAGAAACTCAGGCCCTCCAAGCATGTGCAATGGGACGAGGTTGCTTAATAAGGAGTTAAAGGAAAATTTAATTGTAGCGACTATTATGAGCGGTTCAGCAGCTGGTCAACTAGTGAGGATACCGATGATCCCAACTGATTTGCCATTCAAATTTAAACGGCTTCAATTTCCGATAAAACATCTTTCGCACTAACAATTAACAAGTCTGAAAGTCAAACCTTTGAATTAGTTGGGATTGATCGTCGAAAGAAATGTTTTACTCATTGTCAATTAAACGTTGCCCTATCGCGATTTGGAGTCCTGAAAATCAATTTTTTTTGCTAAAAGGCTTTTGAATGTTATTTTTTTAGAAACTCACTGTAACAGATTATGTATTTTCTTATTTAAAATTATTATGGCCGTGCGAAGCCGGGTGGGCTGCTAGTTTTATATATATTTAAATTCATTTTTTTTTACCTAATTATACTCGATACCGATGGTAAAGAGTATATTGGTTTTGTGCAATGCCCGTCATGGTGTCTTACCGTCTGTCCGTCTGTAGCTAGGGACTTGAAACTTTCCAATTCTCCTTATCTATGGGATAGTAAATTAAAGTGTCAAGATTGGGGTTCTACGATAACTGGGTGGCTGGCAAATCGATAAATTCGATAACTCAAAACCGATAAATCCACATATTTCGGACATCCCTGCAGCTCGAACTACCAAATTTGGTGAGAAGATAGCGTTAAATGCGTTAAACATCAGTTGACGTTTCCAATGTGAACATAGTGTGAACACTTTATTTATTTATTTATTATTAATTTTATTTATTTATTAATGGTATATTGATATTTGTCCTCCTTCAAAGCTAAAAGTGTGTGTTGATGTTAGCGCGCTCAAGTAAATTTATTAGAAAACAAGTAAGAAGGCTCTAGTCGGGAAAGCCCGACTAGAAGATACCCTGAACCAAGTTGCAATAAATATATTTAATTTATATAAGACTTTGGTATACTGGCTTAGCTGCCATCGATTAAGTTCAATATCTCCGGTGTTTCTCAACCGATTTGGACGAAATTTTCAGAAAAGTTCTATCATTATCCATTACTTCAACCCTAATTTTTAGATTTTCCAAATTCGATATTTTATTGTTATCGATATTATGTGTATATCGGAAACCAGAATAGTTATCGATAATTTGAAGCAAACTTGTTCTGCTCATGGTATAGGAGAACTTAAATACAAAATCTGAAGTCTCTAGCTCTTGTAGTCTCTCAGATCCACGCGTTCATACAGACAGACAGACGGACAGACAGACGGACAGACAGACGGACAGACGGACATGGCTATATCGTCTCGGCTGTTGATGCTGATCAAGAATATATATACTTTATAGGGTCGGAGATGCTTCCTTCTGCCTGTTACATACTTTTGCACAAAACCATTATACCCTTATTTACCCATTTTATGGGTTAAGGGTATAAATATGGAGGACATTTTTTACGAAGAAGAATGTCTTGATCCTGATCTTTCAGGATATATTATTTTTATACTCGATACCGAAGGTAAAGAGTATATTGGGTTTGTGCAATGTCCGTCATGGTGTCTGTCCGTCTGTCCGTCTGTATGAACGCAACTTTTTTCCACACCCTTCAAGCTAGAGACTTGAAACTTTGCAAGTCTCTTTATCTATGGGATAGTAAATTAAAGTGTCAAGATGGGGGTTCTACGATAACTGGGGGGCTCGCAAATCGATAAATTTGATAACTCAAAACCGATAAATCCACATATTTCGCACATCCTGACAGCTAGAACTACCAAATTTGGTGAGAAGTTAGCTACTAGCAACCCCCAAAAAACTGCATCAAAAATTTTGGAGCCCCGCCCCCCATTCCGCCCCCAGCCCCCCCGCAATTTAAAGTCAAAAAAGCCTATATCTCCCACAGTTTTTGAGCTATAGCCACAAAATTTGGTGCCAAGATAGGTGATGATGACCCCCCAAAAACTGCATCCAAAGTTTGGATGCCACGCCCACCAATACCGCACTAGCCACCCCCATCTGCCCCAACGCTTCGTCAAAAACGGGAATGCGTGTATCTTCCAGAGTAGTAGAGCTAGAGCCACCAAATTTGGTAGGAAGATAGCTGGCAACAACCCCAAAATAATTGCATCAAAGTTTTGGAGCCACGCCCACCCATTCCGCCCCCAGCCCCCCGCATTTTGAAATCAGATAAGCCTATATCTCCCACAGTTTTTTAGCTAGAGTCACAAAATTTGGTGCCAAGATAGGTGATGATGACCCCCCAAAAACTGCATCAAAAGTTTGGATGCCACGCCTACCAATACCGCCCTAGCCACCTCCAGCTGCCCCAACGCTTCGTCAAAAACGAGAATGCGTGTATCTTCCATATTTGTGGAGCTAGAGCCACCAAACTTGGCAGGAAGATAGCTTGCAACGACCCCCAAAAAACTGCATCAAAGTTTTGGAGCCACGCGCACCTCTTCCACCCCCTTTCCCCACCTTTTACAGTCTTTGAGTCTAGAGTCACCAAATTTTGTATGAAGGTAGCAATTGACATTCCACATAGATCTGCAGCAAAAATTTGAATGCCACTCCCACCCATACCGCCCCCAGCCCCATTTCCCCACTTTTTACAAACTTTGAGCTAGAGTCACCAAATTTGGAAGGAAGGTAGCAATTGACATTCCACATAGATCTGCAGCAAAACTTTGGATGCCACGCCCACCCATACCGGCCCCAGCCCCCCTTTCCCCACTTTTTACAAACTTTGAGCTAGAGTCGCCAAAATTGGTATGAAGATAGCAATTGACATTCCACACAGATCTGCATCAAAACTTTGGATGCCACGCCCACCCATACCGCCCCCAGCTCCCCTTT
Source organism: Scaptomyza flava (assembly GCA_030179655.1). NCBI lineage: Eukaryota > Metazoa > Arthropoda > Insecta > Diptera > Drosophilidae > Scaptomyza > Scaptomyza flava. The sequence goes on from JARNME010000404.1 coordinate 25,327,227, forward strand.
CCCCACATTTAACAATTTTCGAGCTAGAGTCACCAAATTTGGTATGAAGATGGCAATTGACATTCCACAAAGATCTGCATCAAAAATTTGGATGCCACGCCCAGCCATACTGCCCCAGCCCCCCTTTCCCCACTCTTTACAAACTTCGTGCTAGAGTCACCAAATTTGGTATGAAGATAACAATTGACATTTCACAAATATCTGCAGCAAAGATTTGGATGCCACACCCACCCATACTGCCCCCAGCCCCTCTTTCCCCACTTTTTACAAACATTCAGCTAGAGTCACCAAATTTGGAAGGAAGATAGTTGGTTGCATCCCTATCTGCATCGGAGAAACTTTAAGGCAGCGTACACACCTGCCCCATCCGTACCCTTTTGCAATCAGGCCTCTTTTTACCTGTTTTAATACTGGTATCGAGTATGCCGCAGTCGGTTGCGTCCAACTGCAACGTTTCCACTTGTTTTTAATTAATATTTGTTTCGGTGGGAGGCATCAAGGAGACGTAATAAATCTTTGGAAAAAGGTTTTTTCTTTTTTTTTTTGTTCTCTCTCCTTTAAACAGACACTCGATAGTAGTGGATCCGAGGAATCTAACGCTCTATGAAGAAGGTCCGTCATAGTATTGATTCGACTATTTTTTCTTGCATGTGATAGTCTGTCAGTTTTATAGATTTTATTGCGTGCCTCTGAACCATATTCGCCTAAGCATCCAAGTGGAACCATCGTCGAATTGTTTTTTTGATAGCCGTGGACTAATACCTTATGGATCGTGGGTGACATTGGATACCAAGGACAGGTTTGCATATATAAGTAAAACGTTGTTTTACAAAATAAACGAAATTATTCCGAATTTATGTAACAGTTACACGAAATTGCCATTAATATAGTGTGCAAATTGTTTAAAAGCGCTTCGTTAAAGTTGGTTATGGATGATAGTAGTTTACTTTTTGCAAAAGCTCTTCTCGCCGTATTAATATCATTGCTATTGCCGCTGCCATTCTGAATATGTTTTTTACGAATACCAATTTTTACCTTTCATATGCCATTTCTTTATCTCTATTCTGTATAAGATGTTCAGGACCAACTCTAGAAACCGGATCCAAGCATGTAGTGGACTTACTCCAAATTTCAAAGCATCAGGCTTTGGGTTAAAAGTTTCTGAACTGAAATCTTTAATTTCCAATATATTTGTTGGGTTGACACCACAGATTGGACAACATTGAGTAAATTTAGACTTTCCCATCTATAAGTGTCATATGCAGTTCTAGGTAAGTCTTATGTCAACATTATCATCCAATTTATAAACAAACGGTTGTAGATTTTTAAGTTCAAAATCTAAGTGATTTTTTTCCATCATTATATGTGTAGCAGTTTCTTTGACTAATTGAATTTTTAGCGGTCTGCAAAATCAAATGGATTGCGGTGTTCTATTAATCTAGATGTTCCGATTAAGAGAGTCAATAATTTTTATGGGTATAACAGAAGTGAAACAAGTAAGAAGGCTCTAGTCGGGAGAGCCCGACTAAAAGATACCCTGAACCCAGTTGCAATAAATATATTTAATTTATATAAGACTTTGGTATACTGGCTTAGCTTCCATCGATTAAGTTCAATATCTCCGGTGTTTCTCAACCGATTTGGACGAATTTTCAGAAAAGTTCTATCATTATCCATTACTTCAACCCTCATTTTTTGATTTTCCAAATTCGATATTTTATTTTTATCGATATTATGTGTATATCGGAAACCAGAATAGTTATCGATAATTTGAAGCAAACTTGTTCTGCTCATGGTATAGGAGAACTTAAATACAAAATCGGAAGTCTCTAGCTCTTGTAGTCTCTGAGATCCACGCGTTCATACAGACAGACAGACGGACAGACAGACGGACATGGCTATATCGTCTCGGCTGTTGATGCTGATCAAGAATATATATACTTTATAGGGTCGGAGATGCTTCCTTCTGCCTGTTACATACTTTTGCACAAAACCATTATACCCTTATTTACCCATTTTATGGGTTAAGGTTATAAAAAAGAGTGATTTAAATGATGTCCGCCAGGTGTTTTAGTGTCAAACTTTTGCTTGTTATATACTATGACCAGTTGAACCATCAAATCCATAACTGCAAATTAATTTAATTTCATAACTATCCGAATACTGTTTGAAAACATCGGATTGTAGTTTTATAATTCGATGTGCAGTATGATTTAAAAGGTGTTGTAATGACACTTAAGCAGCAGTTACGGTTATTTCTATACCCACGGGCCGGCACTGTAACTTAGCTTCCATAACTTGCTTATAGTTTGCATTTATGTCGCTCTGATGGCTTTTTAGTCAAAAGCCTAGTGTTTATTCATTGTTGTTTGGTTAGTGAATTTTTAAGGAGGTAAGCTAAAGCTTCATATGTTGTAAATGACGTGGGTTTTCGCATTTTGAGTTGTTTTCTCGTTTCATGGGCGTATTCGGTGTTGTCATTGTTTCTTTAAGGACAACGGCCACGTCCTTCCTGCATTCTTTCTTAGCAGACATTGCTGCAGCATGCATAAGAAGATTGGTGTTAAGGTTATAAGATAAAGCTGGGCGGCCTATTTGTTGTGGTGTCTTGCAATTCGCATCAACAGTAATTGATATTTTAGACGCTAGCCATTGAGTATGCTTGGACATAAATCGTTCCAACATTTTGTTGCATTTTGGCAAATTTCTTTTAATGAAGGATTCAAAATACTTATTTTTTTATACTTTTTATTTTTTAAAACGTTCCAGATTATTGATGTTAATTTTACTGTAAATCCAGTCTGAGGCGTACTTTATGTGTCGATTGTTGCTGTGCCAAATATCGAGCAGATCGCTATGCAAAAGCTCGAACTTACCTTATTATTTTCAAATAAATAAAAAAAAAAAAAACGTGTCAAAACGGGCCAAAGTTGTTACTCTGCGATTAAAGAAGACATATTTAGGTACATACTGACGAAAACAGTTGGTCTCAGCAGGCCTCAGAACATTAGTTAGATTCAACGAAACACGGAAGACGATATTTAGTTTTCTACAAAAATACAAATGCATTGGACATTGCACAACACTACAATCCTAAGCCTACACATAGAAACACTGTGCACATTCGAAATAACATACCTTGACCATTATTTTCCATAATTTGTTGGATTGATTTGATCAAATAATCTCGAGTACAACCATCAAATGTTAACAATGAATTTGGGGGCAATTTATTTTTCATAATCAGCTGATCGATGGTGCACACCATGATGGAATAACTATAAGGGGGTCTCGTCGGCAGCCGACGCTAGCACGATTAAAAGCCTTAGCTTTAGTGCATTCGTGCTTGTTGAAGAGAAAGGTTGTGTGAGGACAGTTATTTCATCATGGTTGTTGTTGTCCCTGTCAATATACACTTTAGAATCCGGCTCGATCGACCATTTGATCAAGTTCGTTGTGTGTCCGGTAATGCAGACCAATTACACTCGTGTCAAAGCGTAATACCAGTTGTCCGCACCCACACAATGAATTCCGAATTAAGTTTTTAAATTATAAGTCTTTCTTTTTCATACCAAACGATGTGGTTCATTTCAGATTCACATACATACTAAGTGCCGCTATTTAAAAGTGTTGCCATATGTTTTCGCAGAAATAACTTTAAAAATACCTTATTCAAGACCTTGCCAATCTACTTACATAAGTTCGTTAAATTTAAATAAAGTTATTTTTTCATTTCAAATTAAACTAATAACATTCACCTCCCAAAGTATTGTTTTTTTTTTTTTTTTTTTTTTTATACAATACTTTTCTAATTTGTTTCTGTATTACATCTAATTAAATAAGTTTGACAACAGATCTTTTAAAACTCCAGTTTTAGTCTTAACATCTACAATTCTTATTCGACCATCTTGAGATGGGTATACATTAATAACCTTTCCAATTGGCCATGTATTTCTTGGAAGGTTTGACTCCATAATTAAAAAAATATCTCCTATATCTAATTTTCCTTGATCTTTGTGCCATTTTCGACTGCATAACAGGTATTGGCGATAATCTTTTTCCCAATTTTGCCAAAATGAGTCTGCAATTCTTTGAGATGCCTTCCACATATTTATACATCTTAGAAATTTATTATCGGCATCCGAATAAAAGGAATCTCGATAGTTTGGTCCAATCAGGATACTATTTGGAGTTTGTGGTTCAGTCTCATTTGAATCGGAAGAAATATAAAGAAGTGGTCTACTATTTAACATAAATTCTACTTCACATAAAAATGTTCTTAAAACATATTCCTTTGGGTACCTTTCTTTAAGTAAATGTAACAAATACTTTTTGACAGACTGAATCAAACGTTCCCACGCTCCTTCCATATGGGGAAAAAGAGGAGAATTAAAAATCCATATACAATTTTTGGTAGTCATAAACTGAATGAGTTCATCTTCAGTGCAACTAGATATAATGTCTTTAATATTTCTACTCGCCTTCTTAAAATTAGTGCCATTGTCCGAATACATCTCAATAGGAAAACCTCTACGACTACCGAATTGACGAAAGACATTCATAAAGGCATTACAGGATAAATCTTCTGCAATTTCTAAGTGTACAGCTCGAGATGCCATGCAAGTAAATGCATGACTTCGATTAACTAAAATTTCTATCGGGCCAAAATAGTCAACTCCGGTTTTTAAAAATGGTCGCTCGGTTGGCAGTACTCTACATGTAGGCAGTTGACCTGTAATTGGTATAATAGGCTTGGACTTCTTGTTTTTACAATATTGACAGTCTCGAATTTCCTTTTTAATCACGCTTCGACATTTAACTATCCAAAATTTCTGACGTAAATTGGCTACTACAGTTTCTGTGCCAAGGTGACAATTTTTTACATGATAATATCTGACTAAGAGTATGTTCCTTACTTAAAATAATGGGATTTTTGGAATCAAAATCAAAAAATTCTTCTGTTATATTATTTAAGCGTCCACGCAGTCGCAACAGTCCGTCATGAAAACTGGAAGTGATATTAAAGAACTTTAATTTTCTATTTTTTTCGGTTTCAAAAAACATTTAATATTTTTTTTATACGAATCAGTTTGGAAAAATTTGTAAATATATATAAGTTTTCCTATACCATAAGCAGAACAAGTTTGCTTCAAATTATCGATAACTATTCTGGTTTCCGATAAACACATGGAATCGATAACAAAATATATCGGATTTGGAAAATCTAACAATGGGGATTGAAATAATGGGTAACGAGAGAATATTTCTGAAAATTTCGTTCAAATCGGTTAAGAAACACCGGAGATATCAAATTTTATTGATTGAAGCTAAGTGTGTATACCAAAGTCAATTATAAATTTAATTTATTTGTTGCAACTGGGTTCAGGGTATCTTCTAGTCGGGCTCTCCCGACTAGGGCCTTCTTACTTGTTTTTTTTTTTTTTTTTTAAAGGAGTTTTTATAAATTTTATTTATTATATTTTGATTTCTTGGTGAAACGGTCGAAGGGTTTATATACGAACACGTCGGGCGCCAATTAACCAATTTCAGGGTTATAAGTGAGAAGACTGGAGATTTTATCGACGAGGCGACGACCGTCACGATTTATTCTCAAAGTTCAACTAAAGTGCAAGTACATTCTTTCTTACTTTTAAAGCTTACCCTGTCCCTAAGAAATGCTGATCCAGCGCCTCGTGCAGAGTGTCGGGTGGCCGCTGGTATGTCGCAAGGCCTGTAACATTGTCGCTGACTCTAGTTGTTGAGCAATATCCGCTGGCTGTTGGTGCTGACCTTGCATTTGTATCACGCCAACTAAGCGTGGTCGGTTTGGCAACTTATGTGTTGCTGGGTGATCGTGTTAACTTACATATTGCATAAATAGATAAAATCGATAAGATTATCTGTGCCGAAATACCAAACGCAGATGAGGATCCTGTGTTATTTAACATTGTTATTAACATTGTTATTAACATTTAATAATAAATCGCCATGCATGAAAAATGGAAATTGTATCAAAAGGTTTCCTCGACAATTACTTAAGGAAACTGTGACTGGAAAAGATAGTTACCCTCTATATCGTAGAAGAGCGATAGAAGATGGTGGTAATGCAATTAATATTAATGGTAATTGCATAGATAATCGTTGGGTTGTTACAACTGTGTACTTTTGAGAATATTTGAAGCTCACATAAATGTTGAGTATTGTAGTTTTGTAAAGTCTATTAAATACATTTGTAAATATATTAACAAGGGCAGTGATCAAGCATCATTTACTCTTGAAGACCAACGTAATGAAATTAATATGTACGAAAGTGGCCGTTATATAAGTAGCTCAGAAACGGTATGGAGAATCCTTGCATTTCCCATACATGAACGTTTTCCGGCTATTACACACTTAGCTGTTCATTTAGAAAATGATCAACGGAAATATTTTAACCCCAATAATCCGCAACAATTACTTGACAGATTAAGCACTACACCCAAAACCACTTTGCTAGCCTTCTTTGAGCTATGCACACGTGATGAGTTTGCAAGAACGTTTCTATATTGTGAAGTTCCATCGTATTTTACATGGAACAATAAAGAATTTCAAAGAAGAAAACGAAGTCATGATGTACCAAATTTTCCTGGAGTCAAAAGAGATTCAGCTTTGGGAAGAGTTTACACTATTCATCTCAATAATACAGAGTGTTTCTATTTAAGACTTTTACTACATTTTGTAAGAGCCCAACTTCATTTTTAAATTTTAAAACCGTTAATGGTATAGCATACGCATCATTTCAATTGGGGTGTACAGCTCCAGGATTACTATAAGATGATAAGCACTGGGATTCAACTATAGCCGAAGTTGTCATATGTCAGAATCCTACAAAACTGCGAGAACTTTTTGCAATAATGTTAGTATTTTGTCAAATTTCAGATGCTCTTAAACTTTGGAATACTTATAAAGAGAGTTTCTCAGAAGATATTTTAAGAGCCTTTCTTTTTTCACAAGACAGAAATATTGATGAAAGTATTGTGAATAATGTATTAAATAAATGTCTTATTTACATTGAAGATATTGTACTGTCTATTGGTGGTCAAAACTTGACTTATTATGGACTTCCATTACCAATTAGATCCGAGGAAATTGTTCCAAATATTGAATATAATAGAGAAACAAATTATAAAAATTGCGATAATTTTGTTGTTAATAATAAGCTACTCCTTACTGCTGGGCAAAAACAGGTATGTGAAAAGATACTACATAGCGTTGAAGCAGAAGAGGGAGAAATCTATTTTTGAGATGCACCTGGTGGAACAGGTAAAACGTATCTTTTAAATTTATTATTGGCAAAGGTACGGCAAAGCAAAAAAATTGCATAGGCCGTTGCTTCCTCCACTTTACTTAATGGTGGTCGCACAGCTCATTCTACACTTAAGATTCCATTTAATTTTATTCATTTAGAAACACCACATTGCTAAATTTCAAAGCAATCTAATATTGCTGCAGTGCTCAAAGATTGCAAGCTTATTGTTTGGGACGAGTGTACTATGGGCCATAAAGGTGCTTTTGAAGCTGTAGATCGATCTTTGAAAGACATTCGAGATACTGAATACTTAATGGGTGGCATAACTGTTCTCTTAGCTGGTGATTTTCGACAAACTGTTCCAGTGATCCCCAGAGGAACAAGAGCAGATGAAATAAATGCGTGCTTAAAGTCTTCAATTTTGTGGCCCAAAATACAGAAAATTGCATTAACGAAGAATATGCGAGTGCACTTAAAAGGTGATAGCATAGCTGGTGAATTTGCAGAAATGCTTCTTCAAACAGGAAATGGATTATTTCCAACCCATGATGGCAAAATAACTTTACCATCCACTTTGTGTCATCTTGTGAAAAGTATTGAAGAGCTAACTCTAAAAATATTTCCGGATATTACAAATATCTCAAAAATCAATCGAATGGTTTTCAGAACGTGCTATTTTGACTGCGAGAAATGACAATGCATTGGAAATAAACGAGTTTTTATTAAAATCATTTCAAAGTGAAGAAATGACACATAACTGTATTGATTCTGTGACTGAAGTCGAAGATGCAGTTCATTACCCCGTCGAGTTTCTTAATTCATTAAATCCGGCTGGCCTGCCTCAACATAAATTAACTTTAAAGATTGGTTCACCTTAAATGTTGATTCGCAACTTGAAGCCGCCAAAACTGTGCAATGGTACAAGATTGCAAGTTAAAGTCCTTCATAAGAATGTTGTCGAAGCAATTATCTTTACTGGCAATGCTATAGGGGAAACGGTTTTTATACCGAGGATTCCATTAATACCTTCTGATTCTGAATTGCCAATTCAATTTGAAAGATTGCAATTTCCTTCAAAAGTTTGCTTTGCCTTAACAATTAATAAATCACAGGGACAAACTCTTAAATTAGCCGGACTAGACTTAAGACACGATTGTTTTTCTCATGGCCAATTTTATGTAGCCTGCTCAAGAGTCAGTTCACCAAAAAGTTTATTTGTATTAGCACCTGACGGAAAAACAACCAATGTCGTTTATAAAGAAGCTCTTAAAAGTTGTTAATAATTGCAAATTAAATTCAATAAGTGGAAAGGCCTACTGGGGAAATCACAATAAAAAATAGCACGCCTGATTCTCTTCCTCAATGGTGGCGTGGAAAAAGAATATTAAATACTTTGCTTTAATATTTTGTGAAATATTTTCTAATTTATTTATTTTGTATCCATCTTCTATTGCTAAAATTTATATAAACTATCCGCGCAGCGAAGTAAGCGGGCCACTTACTAGTCTATATATATAAAAGAGTTTGTCCTGATGATAATGGAAGAGTTGAGAAATCCCGACTAAAAGATACCCTAAACCCGTGTATTAAAATGACTTGCAGTATTTATTTTTTCTTGACTTCATTTTAATATAAAATATCTCCTGTGTTTCTTAACCGATTTGGATTATTAATTTTCACAGAATTTATAAAGTTATCCATAGTTTTAGCTCCTATTTTTACATTTTCTAAATTCGAGATTTTTTCGTTATCGATCCCAGATGTACATCGGAAACCAGATTAGTTATCGATAGTTTGAAATAAACTTGATCTGCCTATGGCTTAAGAGAAGTTATGTTCCAATTTCTTATAGTCTTATAGTCTAGGTCTTATAGTCTTTGAGATCGACGCGTTCATACATACGGATGGACAGGCAGACAGACAGACAGAAATGGCTATGTGGACTCAGGGAATTTTACAATTTTTTTTTTTTTTAATAAAAAGTTTTCATAAAAGTGATAGCAATATGAACGGCCAGAACTATTGAGGTGCGTCTTTGTTGTTGCCCATTTACGCTCACTCTTTTGTTTATGCGCACTTTGCATGTCAAACATAAATCTTAATATCCCTATCTCCTCCGCACTCACTAAGCTAAGCTTGCCATAACTAAGAAGCTGCAGTTAAGGGAATGGCACTGCCTAATTTGCACCAACAAAACCTAGCTCTTAAATGCAAGCGTTGTATGTTAGAGCTCGGTGTCTGTTGCTTAGAGGAATAACTGTAATGCTCTTTCCAACATTATGTTTTTCATACAATGGTAAGAGAATTGGTTATGCATTTTAGTTCATATTTAATGTGAACAAAGAAAGTTACTTTTCGTTTCAGTGAATTTTTTAATATTGTTTATATTAAAGATAACAATAACATCGAAAGTTACTATTGGAATCAGTGAGTTTTTCAATGTTCTGATTTTCGTATTATATATATATATATATATATATTCCTTTAAAATCTCTATATAAATAAAAGAGTTTGTCTTGACTAGAATGGAAGAGCCACAGCCTAAACGAAAAGAGCTAGAAGGCTGAAATTTTCACACAATTTTCCATGCAGGTAGGAGGTGAGCACTAAGAAGGGAATTTTTATTTGAACAACTCCTTCAAGTACCTCATATTCGATTTGGAGCACTTTTTACCCATTTTAAAAAACAAATTACAATTACAACAAGTACCCATTCCACTACTGTCGCCTGATTGTCGCACAAGCTGAGACTTTGATGGCGAGCGAGAATACAAAAACGAAACAAATGCGCAGTGACGCCTTCGCGTCGCACAAGCAAAGTCATAAAAAAAGGTTCGTACACTTGCAAAAAAGAAACGGATTTCCGCTTCTTAATGAATAAGTGCATACACAATTAAGTGAACAATGCGCTTGAAAATAATTTTCATAATTTTATGTACATGTATCACTTCGCACAGTGCACATTTTTTTTTTTTCAAATTTGTGTGCCTTTGTCAATTGATTTACGACCCAAGTAGCGTTTGTTGTTGTTGGGCCCGCACTGCTACTTTTTGTTGGTGTCATTTATTTTAAAAAACAACAACAATATAACAAAGCTTCGTGCGTCCAGAAAAATTTCCCACACCAGAATATGTTATGGGGGTGGATTCGACTACTTGCTGCTTATATAACTTAGACAAAACGTAACACACTAACATTATTGATATATTATTGATATCCAATTTCGAATAAGCAAAGGGCCTTCACATAAGCGCGCGTTTTGCTCTTATGATAATCAGATAATTTGAAATCTCGCTCCTATCATGCGCCTTTGTTGTTGCTCATTTACGTTCACTCTCTATTTTATGTGCGCGCCTTGCATGTCAATCATAAAGTTTAAGCACATTATCTTCTTTACTAAATTAAATTATCTTCTCCAACATACTAATTGGTCGCGCCTTTATTCTTGTACTGATATAGAAACTGCCATAGCCATATTTTATAGGACCTTGAATTCGCTTTTGGATATTTGTGTTCCCCTCACTTGTTCTTCAAGTGACAATAAACCACCTTGGTTTACGAGAGAACTATCGAAGTTGAAAAACACAAAAACAAGATCATATAAAAAATTTAAAAAATCGGGAACCACTTTAGATTTATCTTTTTATTTAATAGCAAAATCTAGCTTTATTTCCGTTAACACATCTTGCTATAGTAATTATCTTAATCGTTGTAGACTAAACTTTTCACGTGACCCTAAACAGTTTTATAAATTTGTTAACTCTAAACGTAAGTCTTCTTGCTTGCCGTCCTCAGTATACCTTGATAATACAAAAGCAAGTTCTGATCAGGCAGTAGCCGATCTATTTGCTGAGTATTTTCAATCAGTATATTCAACGAATTTACATAGAACTAGCAATTCCTATCCTTTTCAAGTTCAATCGTCTAATTGCATATATATCCCAGTTATAACTGAGTGTACGCTTGTAAGTGACCTTAACTCTATCAAACCAGGCTATCTGCCTGGTCCTGATGGAGTGCCAGGTTGTATTCTTAGATACTGTGCGGATTCACTTTGTAAACCATTACATAAATTATTTAACTTGTCGGTTGACACAACAGTGTTTCCTGCTATATGGAAGGAATCTTTTATCATTCCACTCCATAAAAATTCTTCTAAGTCTAACGTTAAAAATTATAGAGGCATATCCAAGTTGTCTGCCATTCCTAAAGTCTTTGAAAAAATTATATGTTCTCAACTGCAACACACATGTAGTTCAATTATATCGCCTTATCAACACGGTTTTGTTAGGCGTAGATCTACTACAACTAACCTTCTTGAATTCACTTCGCTTGTTATCAAAGGGTTCCAGGAAAAAATGCAAACTGACGTTGTTGACACCGATTTTAGTAAGGCATTTGATTCTGTTAGTCATTCTCTGTTGCTTCAAAAATTAAATATTATTGGATTTCCATCAAAACTCGTATTGTGGCTTTCGGAGTACTTGTGTGGTCGAACACAAAAAGTAGTTTTTAAATCGTCGGAATCTAAACCTATTTTTGTTACCTCTGGTGTTCCCCAGGGTAGTCACCTTGGACCTTTGCTATTTAATCTGTTTATTAACGATCTTCCAGCTGTTATTACTAACTCCTATGTATATATGTTTGCTGATGATGTGAAGCTATGTTTCACATATAATGACGCTTCCCTGTGTAATTTTCTACAGTCGGATTTGGGTGCATTGTCGGCCTGGTGTCGTTTTAACTTATTCAATTTAAATTGTTCTAAATGTAAAGTCATGTCTTTTTGTAGAAGTACCCCTCATACTGCTCACTACTTGCTTGATGCTTCACCACTTGACCGCGTGTTTGAAATTAAAGATTTAGGCATTATTCTTGATCCTAAATTAAAGTATGACGCTCATATTTCGTATATGGTCAATAAGGCCATTAATGTCCTTGGCTTCATCAAGCGGTGGTCGAAAGAGTTTAATGATCCCTACACCACCAAAACGCTTTATACATCCCTAGTTCGTCCCATCCTGGAGTATGGATCTTGTGTGTGGTCTCCACAATACTCGATTCACCAGGATAGAATTAAATCTGTGCAGAAGAAATTTCTTCTATTTGCCCTTAGAAGTTATAACTGGGTTCCTGGAGTTGACTTACCCCCATATTCAAGTAGACTCCTTTTGATAAATCTTCCCTCCCTGATAAACCGTAGAACTATGCATGGAGTATTATTTGTTACTAACCTACTTAATGGTGAAATCGACTCATCAGTTCTTTTGAGTCGAATTAAATTTAATGTCCCGGTTAGATCTTCACGTAACTTTTTACCCCTTAGCCTTGATCGTTGCTTCAGCAACTATTTAATTCATGAACCATTTCGTGTTTCATGTTCTGACTATAACAAACTTTATTCTCTTGTCACCTTGGAGGCCTCAACTCCAGTACTAAAAAGATATTATTGATATTATTTCTTGGGTGTGGGGAGGAGATGTTGAAGGTGTGGTTTGATTCAAAGATAAAAAATTCATAATTCTATATTAATATGTCACTTTTTTGTGCAAAATTTCAATGCTCTAGCTTTAAAACTGGACTTTATGCACAAATTTTGGACTTTTTGCCTATAGTGCAATATATAAAGTTTATTAGTTAATGCAGCTAAAGAATTGACGCAAGGCACATAACAAGATTAAATAGACGAAGAAAAGGATCTTAACAGAATATTAAGAATAATGATGTTACGTAGGTAAGAAAATAGTTGTGTCAGGTTTCAATACAAACAAGTGGAAACGTTGCAGTCGGACGCAACCGACTGCGGTATACTAGATACCAGTATTAAAAATTTTGATGCCCATCCATGTGGGATGTCAATTGCTATCTTCATACCAAATTTGGTGACTCTAGCTCGAAGCACGTAAAAGGTGGTGAAAGGGGGGCTATGGGGCTTGGGGCGGTATGGGTGGGCGTGGCATTCAAATTTTTGCTGCCGATCCATGTGGGATGTCAATTGCTCTCTTCATACCAAATTTGGTGACTCTAGCTCAAAGTTTGTATAAGGTGGGGAAAGGGGGGCGGAATGGATGGGCTAGGCTCCAAAACTTTGATGCAGATTGTTGGGAGTCGTTGCCAGCTATCTTCCTACCAAATTTGGTGGCTCTAGCTCCACTACTCTGGAATATACACGCATTCCCGTTTTTGACGAAGCGTTGCGGCAGATGGCGGTGGCTAGGGCGGCATTGGTGGGCGTGGCATCCAAACTTTTGATGCAGTTTTTGGGGGGTCATCATCATCTATCTTGGCACCAAATTTGGTGACTCTAGCTAAAAAACTGTGGGAGATATAGGCTTTTCTGATTTCTAAATGCGGGGTGGCTGGGGGCGGGATGGGTGGGCGTGGCTCCAAAACTTTGATGCAGTTCTTTTGGGGTCGTTACCAGCTATCTTCCTACCAAATTTGGTGGCTCTAGCTCCACTACTCTGGAATATACACGCATTCCCGTTTTTGACGAAGCGTTGCGGCAGATGGCGGTGGCTGGGGCGGCATTGGTGGGCGTGGCATCCAAACTTTTGATGCAGTTTTTGGGGGGTCATCATCAGCTAAATTGGCACCAAATTTGGTGGCTCTAGCTCAAAAACTGTGGGAGATATAGGCTTTTTTGACTTTAAAATGCGGGGGGTCTGGGGGCGGAATGGGGGGGCGTGGCTCCAAAATTTTTGATGCAGTTTTTTGGGGGTTGCTAGTAGCTATCTTCTTACCAAATTTGGTAGTTCTAGCTGTAAGGGTGTGTGAAATATGCGGATTTATCGTTTTTGAGTTATCGAATTTATCGATTTGCCGGCCCCCCAGTTATCGTAGAACCCCAATCTTGACACTTGAATTTACTATCCCATAGATAAAGAGAATTGGAAGGTTTCAAGTCCCTAGCTTGAAGGGTGTGGAAAAAACTTGCAACCATACGGACGGACAGACGGACAGACACCATGACGGACATTGCACATAACCAATATACTCTTTACCTTCGGTATCGAGTATAAAAACTAAGACAGCAATAATACAAAAAGAGGATCATACAATAGAAACCAAGGGATCAATACCAATAACTATAACCCAATCGCCCAACATCAGTCCTCTCTCGCTTTCGTCCGCTTTAATCCGACGTATACGTGTATGCAATGATCATTGCATTGAAACGTTAATACATACATATATACTTGCACTTTTCATTGTTTTTTTTTAGCATTTCGATTTGCTTATTTGCTTGTTTACATTTTCAAAATGATTACTTGCTGCAGCAAGAATTTAAAACGTTTGGTACAACCAACCAAGACTTTATTATATGTAGATTGTGTGACAAAGCGATCCACATGAAATATGCTGGCTTTACTGCCAAAATAAGGGACTTCTTAGTCGCAGAATCTGGAAATGGTAATGGTACTAAGAGTCCTGCAATGAGGTTGAGAAAGAAACCGCGCAACTCATAAGGCAGACTCACCTAAGCTTTTTATCTGTGAACAAAGCTTTTAATAATCTGCATACGGCTTTCAAAGAGCTTGAGGCAAATTTTAAAAACGGCAAGATTCTGACCGAATCTCCGAAGCGCATAAAGACTTCGGGTCCTTCTCCACCTAGTGTCCCACCTGTCTTGTCAACCAAGCCACTACTGGTGCCAAGCAATAATCCCACAACGGGTCCTATTGCTGGCCCATTAATGATTTTTAATTCGCCAGCTAGAAGTCCTAGTAAAAACTTAACCACCGTCCAATCCTTTACAAGTGCCCTCCGATTCGACAGCTTGTGTGCCTCGTAATCCTACTGTAGGTACAGCCGGCGCTCCCAAGCCTCTTGTTGTTGTGCTTCTCAATAAATTTATTTTCGTGTCCAGGCTAGCATCCGATACTTCATCGGATGATGTAAGTGCCTACATTAAAAGTTATATCGAATCCTCACGTATCAGGGTGGAAAATTTGAAATTCAAACACCCCCGAAGCATATCTTTTTTTAGGTTGAGTTTTCCGCCCGAACTTTTAACGACGATTTGTTCTAAAAAGTTTTGGCCGCCACAGCTCGTTGTAAAGGAGTTTGAGAATAGGCGAAATGAGAATTATAACAAGTAAGAAGGCTCTAGTCGGGAGAGCCCGACTAGAAGATACCCTAAACCCAGTTGCAATAAATAAACTAAATTTATGTAAGACTTTGGTGTAAGGACTTAGCTTCAATCGATTAAGTTCAATATCTCCGGTGTTTCTCAACCGATTCGGACGAAATTTTCAGAAAAGTTATATCATTACCCATTACTTCAACCCTCATTTTTAGATTTTCCAAATTCGATATTTTTTGTTATCGATTCCATGTGTATATCGGAAACCAGAAACCTTATTTACCCATTTTATGGGTTAAGGGTATAAAAATAATAGAACCAACAGCAGCAGCATAACAATAACAACGGAAAAACCAGTAGAAACGTTGCAGTCGGACGCAACCGACTGCGGCATACTCGATACCAGTATGAAAACAGGTAAAAAGAGGCCTGATTGCAAAGGGGTACGGATGGGGCAGGGGTGCACGCTGCCTTAAAGATTCTCCGATGCAGATGGGGTTGCTACCAACTATCTTCCTACCAAATTTGGTGACTCTAGCTGAAAGTTTGTATGAGCTGTTGCGAGGGGAGATGGGCGCGGTATGGGTGGGTGTGGCATTTAAATTTTTACTGCAGATCTTTGCGAAATGTCAATTGCTATCTTAATACCAAATTTGGTGACTCTAGCTCGAAGTTTGTAAAAGGTGGGGTAAGAGGAACTGGGGGCGGTATGGGTAGGTGTGGCATCCAAATTTTTACTGCAGATTTTTGTGAAATGTCAATTGCTATCTTCATACCAAATTTGGTGACTCCAGCTCGAAGTTTGTAAAAAGTGTGGAAAAGGGGGCTGGGGGCAGTATGGCTGGGCGTTGCATCCAAATTTGCATTAACGAAGAATATGCGAGTGCACTTAAAAGGTGATAGCATAGCTGGTGAATTTGCAGACATGCTTCTTCAAATAGGAAATGGATTATTTCCAACCCATGATGGCAAAATAACTTTACCATCCACTTTGTGTCATCTTGTGAAAAGTATTGAAGAGCTAACTCTAAAAATATTTCCGGATATTACAAATATCTCAAAAATCAATCGAATGGTTTTCAGAACGTGCTATTTTGACTGCGAGAAATGACAATGCATTGGAAATAAACGAGTTTTTATTAAAATCATTTCAAAGTGAAGAAATGACATATAACTGTATTGATTCTGTGACTGAAGTCGAAGATGCAGTTCATTACCCCGTCGAGTTTCTTAATTCATTAAATCCGGCTGGCCTGCCTCAACATAAATTAACTTTAAAGATTGGTTCACCTTAAATGTTGATTCGCAACTTGAAGCCGCCAAAACTGTGCAATGGTACAAGATTGCAAGTTAAAGTCCTTCATAAGAATGTTGTCGAAGCAATTATCTTTACTGGCAATGCTATAGGGGAAACGGTTTTTATACCGAGAATTCCATTAATACCTTCTGATTCTGAATTGCCAATTCAATTTGAAAGATTGCAATTTCCTTTAAAAGTTTGCTTTGCCTTAACAATTAATAAATCACAGGGACAAACTCTTAAATTAGCCGGACTAGACTTAAGACACGATTGTTTTTCTCATGGCCAATTTTATGTAGCCTGCTCAAGAGTCAGTTCACCAAAAAGTTTATTTGTATTAGCACCTGACGGAAAAACAACCAATGTCGTTTATAAAGAAGCTCTTAAAAGTTGTTAATAATTGCAAATTAAATTCAATAAGTGGAAAGGCCTACTGGGGAAACCACAATAAAAAATAGCGCGCCTGATTCTCTTCCTCAATGGTGGCGTGGAAAAAGAATATTAAATACTTTGCTTTAATATTTTGTGAAATATTTTCTAATTTATTTATTTTGTATCCATCTTCTATTGCTAAAATTTATATAAACTATCCGCGCAGCGAAGTAAGCGGGCCACTTACTAGTCTATATATATAAAAGAGTTTGTCCTGATGATAATGGAAGAGTTGAGAAATCCCGACTAAAAGATACCCTAAACCCGTGTATTAAAATGACTTGCAGTATTTATTTTTTCTTGACTTCATTTTAATATAAAATATCTCCTGTGTTTCTTAACCGATTTGGATTATTAATTTTCACAGAATTTATAAAGTTATCCATAGTTTTAGCTCCTATTTTTACATTTTCTAAATTCGAGATTTTTTCGTTATCGATCCCAGATGTACATCGGAAACCAGATTAGTTATCGATAGTTTGAAATAAACTTGATCTGCCTATGGCTTAAGAGAAGTTATGTTCCAATTTCTTATAGTCTTATAGTCTAGGTCTTATAGTCTTTGAGATCGACGCGTTCATACATACGGATGGACAGGCAGACAGACAGACAGAAATGGCTATGTGGACTCAGGGAATTTTACAATTTTTTTTTTTTTTTAATAAAAAGTTTTCATAAAAGTGATAGCAATATGAACGGCTAGAACTATTGAGGTGCGTCTTTGTTGTTGCCCATTTACGCTCACTCTTTTGTTTATGCGCACTTTGCATGTCAAACATAAATCTTAATATCCCTATCTCCTCCGCACTCACTAAGCTAAGCTTGCCATAACTAAGAAGCTGCAGTTAAGGGAATGGCACTGCCTAATTTGCACCAACAAAACCTAGCTCTTAAATGCAAGCGTTGTATGTTAGAGCTCGGTGTCTGTTGCTTAGAGGAATAACTGTAATGCTCTTTCCAACATTATGTTTTTGCATACAATGGTAAGAGAATTGGTTATGCATTTTAGTTCATATTTAATGTGAACAAAGAAAGTTACTTTTCGTTTCAGTGAATTTTTAATATTGTTTATATTAAAGATAACAATAACATCGAAAGTTACTATTGGAATCAGTGAGTTTTTCAATGTTCTGATTTTCGTATTATATATATATATATATATTCCTTTAAAATCTCTATATAAATAAAAGAGTTTGTCCTGACTAGAATGGAAGAGCCACAGCCTAAACGAAAAGAGCTAGAAGGCTGAAAATTTCACACAATTTTCCATGCAGGTAGGAGGTGAGCACTAAGAAGGGAATTTTTATTTGAACAACTCCTTCAAGTACCTCATATTCGATTTGGAGCACTTTTTACCCATTTTAAAAAACAAATTACAATTACAACAAGTACCCATTCCACTACTGTCGCCTGATTGTCGCACAAGCTGAGAGTTTGATGGCGAGCGAGAATACAAAAACGAAACAAATGCGCAGTGACGCCTTCGCGTCGCACAAGCAAAGTCATAAAAAAAGGTTCGTACACTTGCAAAAAAGAAACGGATTTCCGCTTCTTAATGAAATATGCTGGCTTTACTGCCAAAATAAGGGACTTCTTAGTCGCAGAATCTGGAAATGGTAATGGTACTAAGAGTCCTGCAATGAGGTTGAGAAAGAAACCGCGCAACTCATAAGGCAGACTCACCTAAGCTTTTTATCTGTGAACAAAGCTTTTAATAATCTGCATACGGCTTTCAAAGAGCTTGAGGCAAATTTTAAAAACGGCAAGATTCTGACCGAATCTCCGAAGCGCATAAAGACTTCGGGTCCTTCTCCACCTAGTGTCCCACCTGTCTTGTCAACCAAGCCACTACTGGTGCCAAGCAATAATCCCACAACGGGTCCTATTGCTGGCCCATTAATGATTTTTAATTCGCCAGCTAGAAGTCCTAGTAAAAACTTAACCACCGTCCAATCCTTTACAAGTGCCCTCCGATTCGACAGCTTGTGTGCCTCGTAATCCTACTGTAGGTACAGCCGGCGCTCCCAAGCCTCTTGTTGTTGTGCTTCTCAATAAATTTATTTTCGTGTCCAGGCTAGCATCCGATACTTCATCGGATGATGTAAGTGCCTACATTAAAAGTTATATCGAATCCTCACGTATCAGGGTGGAAAATTTGAAATTCAAACACCCCCGAAGCATATCTTTTTTAGGTTGAGTTTTCCGCCCGAACTTTTAACGACGATTTGTTCTAAAAAGTTTTGGCCGCCACAGGTCGTTGTAAAGGAGTTTGAGAATAGGCGAAATGAGAATTATAACAAGTAAGAAGGCTCTAGTCGGGAGAGCCCGACTAGAAGATACCCTAAACCCAGTTGCAATAAATAAACTAAATTTATGTAAGACTTTGGTGTAAGGACTTAGCTTCAATCGATTAAGTTCAATATCTCCGGTGTTTCTCAACCGATTCGGACGAAATTTTCAGAAAAGTTATATCATTACCCATTACTTCAACCCTCATTTTTAGATTTTCCAAATTCGATATTTTTTGTTATCGATTCCATGTGTATATCGGAAACCAGAAACCTTATTTACCCATTTTATGGGTTAAGGGTATAAAAATAATAGAACCAACAGCAGCAGCATAACAATAACAACGGAAAAACCAGTAGAAACGTTGCAGTCGGACGCAACCGACTGCGGCATACTCGATACCAGTATGAAAACAGGTAAAAAGAGGCCTGATTGCAAAGGGGTACGGATGGGGCAGGGGTGCACGCTGCCTTAAAGATTCTCCGATGCAGATGGGGTTGCTACCAACTATCTTCCTACCAAATTTGGTGACTCTAGCTGAAAGTTTGTATGAGCTGTTGCGAGGGGAGATGGGCGCGGTATGGGTGGGTGTGGCATTTAAATTTTTACTGCAGATCTTTGCGAAATGTCAATTGCTATCTTCATACCAAATTTGGTGACTCTAGCTCGAAGTTTGTAAAAGGTGGGGTAAGAGGAACTGGGGGCGGTATGGGTAGGTGTGGCATCCAAATTTTTACTGCAGATTTTTGTGAAATGTCAATTGCTATCTTCATACCAAATTTGGTGACTCCAGCTCGAAGTTTGTAAAAAGTGTGGAAAAGGGGGCTGGGGGCAGTATGGCTGGGCGTTGCATCCAAAATTTGCATTAACGAAGAATATGCGAGTGCACTTAAAAGGTGATAGCATAGCTGGTGAATTTGCAGAAATGCTTCTTCAAATAGGAAATGGATTATTTCCAACCCATGATGGCAAAATAACTTTACCATCCACTTTGTGTCATCTTGTGAAAAGTATTGAAGAGCTAACTCTAAAAATATTTCCGGATATTACAAATATCTCAAAAATCAATCGAATGGTTTTCAGAACGTGCTATTTTGACTGCGAGAAATGACAATGCATTGGAAATAAACGAGTTTTTATTAAAATCATTTCAAAGTGAAGAAATGACATATAACTGTATTGATTCTGTGACTGAAGTCGAAGATGCAGTTCATTACCCCGTCGAGTTTCTTAATTCATTAAATCCGGCTGGCCTGCCTCAACATAAATTAACTTTAAAGATTGGTTCACCTTAAATGTTGATTCGCAACTTGAAGCCGCCAAAACTGTGCAATGGTACAAGATTGCAAGTTAAAGTCCTTCATAAGAATGTTGTCGAAGCAATTATCTTTACTGGCAATGCTATAGGGGAAACGGTTTTTATACCGAGAATTCCATTAATACCTTCTGATTCTGAATTGCCAATTCAATTTGAAAGATTGCAATTTCCTTTAAAAGTTTGCTTTGCCTTAACAATTAATAAATCACAGGGACAAACTCTTAAATTAGCCGGACTAGACTTAAGACACGATTGTTTTTCTCATGGCCAATTTTATGTAGCCTGCTCAAGAGTCAGTTCACCAAAAAGTTTATTTGTATTAGCACCTGACGGAAAAACAACCAATGTCGTTTATAAAGAAGCTCTTAAAAGTTGTTAATAATTGCAAATTAAATTCAATAAGTGGAAAGGCCTACTGGGGAAACCACAATAAAAATAGCGCGCCTGATTCTCTTCCTCAATGGTGGCGTGGAAAAAGAATATTAAATACTTTGCTTTAATATTTTGTGAAATATTTTCTAATTTATTTATTTTGTATCCATCTTCTATTGCTAAAATTTATATAAACTATCCGCGCAGCGAAGTAAGCGGGCCACTTACTAGTCTATATATATAAAAGAGTTTGTCCTGATGATAATGGAAGAGTTGAGAAATCCCGACTAAAAGATACCCTAAACCCGTGTATTAAAATGACTTGCAGTATTTATTTTTTCTTGACTTCATTTTAATATAAAATATCTCCTGTGTTTCTTAACCGATTTGGATTATTAATTTTCACAGAATTTATAAAGTTATCCATAGTTTTAGCTCCTATTTTTACATTTTCTAAATTCGAGATTTTTTCGTTATCGATCCCAGATGTACATCGGAAACCAGATTAGTTATCGATAGTTTGAAATAAACTTGATCTGCCTATGGCTTAAGAGAAGTTATGTTCCAATTTCTTATAGTCTTATAGTCTAGGTCTTATAGTCTTTGAGATCGACGCGTTCATACATACGGATGGACAGGCAGACAGACAGACAGAAATGGCTATGTGGACTCAGGGAATTTTACAATTTTTTTTTTTTTTTAATAAAAAGTTTTCATAAAAGTGATAGCAATATGAACGGCTAGAACTATTGAGGTGCGTCTTTGTTGTTGCCCATTTACGCTCACTCTTTTGTTTATGCGCACTTTGCATGTCAAACATAAATCTTAATATCCCTATCTCCTCCGCACTCACTAAGCTAAGCTTGCCATAACTAAGAAGCTGCAGTTAAGGGAATGGCACTGCCTAATTTGCACCAACAAAACCTAGCTCTTAAATGCAAGCGTTGTATGTTAGAGCTCGGTGTCTGTTGCTTAGAGGAATAACTGTAATGCTCTTTCCAACATTATGTTTTTGCATACAATGGTAAGAGAATTGGTTATGCATTTTAGTTCATATTTAATGTGAACAAAGAAAGTTACTTTTCGTTTCAGTGAATTTTTTAATATTGTTTATATTAAAGATAACAATAACATCGAAAGTTACTATTGGAATCAGTGAGTTTTTCAATGTTCTGATTTTCGTATTATATATATATATATATATATTCCTTTAAAATCTCTATATAAATAAAAGAGTTTGTCCTGACTAGAATGGAAGAGCCACAGCCTAAACGAAAAGAGCTAGAAGGCTGAAAATTTCACACAATTTTCCATGCAGGTAGGAGGTGAGCACTAAGAAGGGAATTTTTATTTGAACAACTCCTTCAAGTACCTCATATTCGATTTGGAGCACTTTTTACCCATTTTAAAAAACAAATTACAATTACAACAAGTACCCATTCCACTACTGTCGCCTGATTGTCGCACAAGCTGAGAGTTTGATGGCGAGCGAGAATACAAAAACGAAACAAATGCGCAGTGACGCCTTCGCGTCGCACAAGCAAAGTCATAAAAAAAGGTTCGTACACTTGCAAAAAAGAAACGGATTTCCGCTTCTTAATGAATAAGTGCATACACAATTAAGTGAACAATGCGCTTGAAAATAATTTTCATAATTTTATGTACATGTATCACTTCGCACAGTGCACATTTTTTTTTTTCAAATTTGTGTGCCTTTGTCAATTGATTTACGACCCAAGTAGCGTTTGTTGTTGTTGGGCCCGCACTGCTACTTTTTGTTGGTGTCATTTATTTTAAAAAACAACAACAATATAACAAAGCTTCGTGCGTCCAGAAAAATTTCCCACACCAGAATATGTTATGGGGGTGGATTCGACTACTTGCTGCTTATATAACTTAGACAAAACGTAACACACTAACATTATTGATATATTATTGATATCCAATTTCGAATAAGCAAAGGGCCTTCACATAAGCGCGCGTTTTGCTCTTATGATAATCAGATAATTTGAAATCTCGCTCCTATCATGCGCCTTTGTTGTTGTTCATTTACGTTCACTCTCTATTTTATGTGCGCGCCTTGCATGTCAATCATAAAGTTTAAGCACATTATCTTCTTTACTAAATTAAATTATCTTCTCCAACATACTAATTGGTCGCGCCTTTATTCTTGTACTGATATAGAAACTGCCATAGCCATATTTTATAGGACCTTGAATTCGCTTTTGGATATTTGTGTTCCCCTCACTTGTTCTTCAAGTGACAATAAACCACCTTGGTTTACGAGAGAACTATCGAAGTTGAAAAACGCAAAAACAAGATCATATAAAAAATTTAAAAAATCGGGAACCACTTTAGATTTATCTTTTTATTTAATAGCAAAATCTAGCTTTATTTCCGTTAACACATCTTGCTATAGTAATTATCTTAATCGTTGTAGACTAAACTTTTCACGTGACCCTAAACAGTTTTATAAATTTGTTAACTCTAAACGTAAGTCTTCTTGCTTGCCGTCCTCAGTATACCTTGATAATACAAAAGCAAGTTCTGATCAGGCAGTAGCCGATCTATTTGCTGAGTATTTTCAATCAGTATATTCAACGAATTTACATAGAACTAGCAATTCCTATCCTTTTCAAGTTCAATCGTCTAATTGCATATATATCCCAGTTATAACTGAGTGTACGCTTGTAAGTGACCTTAACTCTATCAAACCAGGCTATCTGCCTGGTCCTGATGGAGTGCCAGGTTGTATTTTTATATACTGTGCGGATTCACTTTGTAAACCATTACATAAATTATTTAACTTGTCGGTTGACACAACAGTGTTTCCTGCTATATGGAAGGAATCTTTTATCATTCCACTCCATAAAAATTCTTCTAAGTCTAACGTTAAAAATTATAGAGGCATATCCAAGTTGTCTGCCATTCCTAAAGTCTTTGAAAAAATTATATGTTCTCAACTGCAACACACATGTAGTTCAATTATATCGCCTTATCAACACGGTTTTGTTAGGCGTAGATCTACTACAACTAACCTTCTTGAATTCACTTCGCTTGTTATCAAAGGGTTCCAGGAAAAAATGCAAACTGACGTTGTTGACACCGATTTTAGTAAGGCATTTGATTCTGTTAGTCATTCTCTGTTGCTTCAAAAATTAAATATTATTGGATTTCCATCAAAACTCGTATTGTGGCTTTCGGAGTACTTGTGTGGTCGAACACAAAAAGTAGTTTTTAAATCGTCGGAATCTAAACCTATTTTTGTTACCTCTGGTGTTCCCCAGGGTAGTCACCTTGGACCTTTGCTATTTAATCTGTTTATTAACGATCTTCCAGCTGTTATTACTAACTCCTATGTATATATGTTTGCTGATGATGTGAAGCTATGTTTCACATATAATGACGCTTCCCTGTGTAATTTTCTACAGTCGGATTTGGGTGCATTGTAGGCCTGGTGTCGTTTTAACTTATTCAATTTAAATTGTTCTAAATGTAAAGTCATGTCTTTTTGTAGAAGTACCCCTCATACTGCTCACTACTTGCTTGATGCTTCACCACTTGACCGCGTGTTTGAAATTAAAGATTTAGGCATTATTCTTGATCCTAAATTAAAGTATGACGCTCATATTTCGTGTATGGTCAATAAGGCCATTAATGTCCTTGGCTTCATCAAGCGGTGGTCGAAAGAGTTTAATGATCCCTACACCACCAAAACGCTTTATACATCCCTAGTTCGTCCCATCCTGGAGTATGGATCTTGTGTGTGGTCTCCACAATACTCGATTCACCAGGATAGAATTAAATCTGTGCAGAAGAAATTTCTTCTATTTGCCCTTAGAAGTTATAACTGGGTTCCTGGAGTTGACTTACCCCCATATTCAAGTAGACTCCTTTTGATAAATCTTCCCTCCCTGATAAACCGTAGAACTATGCATGGAGTATTATTTGTTACTAACCTACTTAATGGTGAAATCGACTCATCAGTTCTTTTGAGTCGAATTAAATTTAATGTCCCGGTTAGATCTTCACGTAACTTTTTACCCCTTAGCCTTGATCGTTGCTTCAGCAACTATTTAATTCATGAACCATTTCGTGTTTCATGTTCTGACTATAACAAACTTTATTCTCTTGTCACCTTGGAGGCCTCAACTCCAGTACTAAAAAGATATTATTGATATTATTTCTTGGGTGTGGGGAGGAGATGTTGAAGGTGTGGTTTGATTCAAAGATAAAAAAATTCATAATTCTATATTAATATGTCACTTTTTTGTGCAAAATTTCAATGCTCTAGCTTTAAAACTGGACTTTATGCACAAATTTTGGACTTTTTGCCTATAGTGCAATATATAAAGTTTATTAGTTAATGCAGCTAAAGAATTGACGCAAGGCACATAACAAGATTAAATAGACGAAGAAAAGGATCTTAACAGAATATTAAGAATAATGATGTTACGTAGGTAAGAAAATAGTTGTGTCAGGTTTCAATACAAACAAGTGGAAACGTTGCAGTCGGACGCAACCGACTGCGGTATACTAGATACCAGTATTAAAAATTTTGATGCCCATCCATGTGGGATGTCAATTGCTATCTTCATACCAAATTTGGTGACTCTAGCTCGAAGCACGTAAAAGGTGGTGAAAGGGGGGCTATGGGGCTTGGGGCGGTATGGGTGGGCGTGGCATTCAAATTTTTGCTGCCGATCCATGTGGGATGTCAATTGCTCTCTTCATACCAAATTTGGTGACTCTAGCTCGAAGTTTGTATAAAGTGGGGAAAGGGGGGCTGGGGGCGGTATGTTTGGGCGTGGCATCCAAATTTTTGCTGCAGATCCTTGTGGAATGTCAAATGCTACCTTCATACCAAATTTGGTGACTCTAGCTCAAAGTTTGTATAAGGTGGGGAAAGGGGGGCGGAATGGATGGGCAAGGCTCCAAAACTTTGATGCAGATTGTTGGGGGTCGTTGCCAGCTATCTTCCTACCAAATTTGGTGGCTCTAGCTCCACTACTCTGGAATATACACGGATTCCCGTTTTTGACGAAGCGTTGGGGCAGATGGGGGTGGCTAGGGCGGCATTGGTGGGCGTGGCATCCAAACGTTGATGCAGTTTTTGGGGGGTCATCATCATCTATCTTGGCACCAAATTTGGTGACTCTAGCTAAAAAACTGTGGGAGATATAGGCTTTTCTGATTTCTAAATGCGGGGTGGCTGGGGGCGGGATGGGTGGGCGTGGCTCCAAAACTTTGATGCAGTTCTTTTGGGGTCGTTACCAGCTATCTTCCTACCAAATTTGGTGGCTCTAGCTCCACTACTCTGGAAGATACACGCATTCCCGTTTTTTACGAAGCTTTGGGGCATCTGGGACGGCTAGGGCGTGCAAACTTTTAGTGCAGTTTTTGGGGGGTCATCATCAGCTAAATTGGCACCAAATTTGGTGGCTCTAGCTCAAAAACTGTGGGAGATATAGGCTTTTTTGACTTTAAAATGCGGGGGGTCTGGGGGCGGAATGGGGGGCGTGGCTCCAAAATTGTTGATGCAGTTTTTTGGGGGTTGCTAGTAGCTATCTTCTTACCAAATTTGTTAGTTCTAGCTGTAAGGGTGTGTGAAATATGCGGATTTATCGTTTTTGAGTTATCGAATTTATCGATTTGCCGGCCCCCCAGTTATCGTAGAACCCCAATCTTGACACTTTAATTTACTATCCCATAGATAAAGAGAATTGGAAGGTTTCAAGTCCCTAGCTTGAAGGGTGTGGAAAAAACTTGCAACCATACGGACGGACAGACGGACAGACACCATGACGGACATTGCACATAACCAATATACTCTTTACCTTCGGTATCGAGTATAAAAACTAAGACAGGAATAATACAGAAAGAGGATCATACAATAGAAACCAAGGGATCAATACCAATAACTATAACCCAATCGCCCAACATCAGTCCTCTCTCGCTTTCGGCCGCTTTAATCCGACGTATACGTGTATGCAATGATCATTGCATTGAAACGTTAATACATACATATATACTTGCACTTTTCATTGTTTTTTTTTAGCATTTCGATTTGCTTATTTGCTTGTTTACATTTTCAAAATGATTACTTGCTGCAGCAAGAATTTAAAACGTTTGGTACAACCAACCAAGACTTTATTATATGTAGATTGTGTGACAACGCGATCCACATGAAATATGCTGGCTTTACTGCCAAAATAAGGGACTTCTTAGTCGCAGAATCTGGAAATGGTAATGGTACTAAGAGTCCTGCAATGAGGTTGAGAAAGAAAGGCAGACTCACCTAAGCTTTTTATCTGTGAACAAAGCTTTTAATAATCTGCATACGGCTTTCAAAGAGCTTGAGGCAAATTTTAAAAACGGCAAGATTCTGACCGAATCTCCGAAGCGCATAAAGACTTCGGGTCCTTCTCCACCTAGTGTCCCACCTGTCTTGTCAACCAAGCCACTACTGGTGCCAAGCAATAATCCCACAACGGGTCCTATTGCTGGCCCATTAATGATTTTTAATTCGCCAGCTAGAAGTCCTAGTAAAAACTTAACCACCGTCCAATCCTTTACAAGTGCCCTCCGATTCGACAGCTTGTGTGCCTCGTAATCCTACTGTAGGTACAGCCGGCGCTCCCAAGCCTCTTGTTGTTGTGCTTCTCAATAAATTTATTTTCGTGTCCAGGCTAGCATCCGATACTTCATCGGATGATGTAAGTGCCTACATTAAAAGTTATATCGAATCCTCACGTATCAGGGTGGAAAATTTGAAATTCAAACACCCCCGAAGCATATCTTTTTTTAGGTTGAGTTTTCCGCCCGAACTTTTAACGACGATTTGTTCTAAAAAGTTTTGGCCGCCACAGCTCGTTGTAAAGGAGTTTGAGAATAGGCGAAATGAGAATTATAACAAGTAAGAAGGCTCTAGTCGGGAGAGCCCGACTAGAAGATACCCTAAACCCAGTTGCAATAAATAAACTAAATTTATGTAAGACTTTGGTGTAAGGACTTAGCTTCAATCGATTAAGTTCAATATCTCCGGTGTTTCTCAACCGATTCGGACGAAATTTTCAGAAAAGTTATATCATAACCCATTACTTCAACCCTCATTTTTAGATTTTCCAAATTCGATATTTTTTGTTATCGATTCCATGTGTATATCGGAAACCAGAAACCTTATTTACCCATTTTATGGGTTAAGGGTATAAAAATAATAGAACCAACAGCAGCAGCATAACAATAACAACGGAAAAACCAGTAGAAACGTTGCAGTCGGACGCAACCGACTGCGGCATACTCGATACCAGTATTAAAACAGGTAAAAAGAGGCCTGATTGCAAAGGGGTACGGATGGGGCAGGGGTGCACGCTGCCTTAAAGATTCTCCGATGCAGATGGGGTTGCTACCAACTATCTTCCTTCCAAATTTGGTGACTCTAGCTGAAAGTTTGTATGAGCTGTTGCGAGGGGAGATGGGCGCGGTATGGGTGGGTGTGGCATTTAAATTTTTACTGCAGATCTTTGCGAAATGTCAATTGCTATCTTCATACCAAATTTGGTGACTCTAGCTCGAAGTTTGTAAAAGGTGGGGTAAGAGGAACTGGGGGCGGTATGGGTAGGTGTGGCATCCAAATTTTTACTGCAGATTTTTGTGAAATGTCAATTGCTATCTTCATACCAAATTTGGTGACTCCAGCTCGAAGTTTGTAAAAAGTGTGGAAAAGGGGGCTGGGGGCAGTATGGCTGGGCGTTGCATCCAAATTTGCATTAACGAAGAATATGCGAGTGCACTTAAAAGGTGATAGCATAGCTGGTGAATTTGCAGAAATGCTTCTTCAAATAGGAAATGGATTATTTCCAACCCATGATGGCAAAATAACTTTACCATCCACTTTGTGTCATCTTGTGAAAAGTATTGAAGAGCTAACTCTAAAAATATTTCCGGATATTACAAATATCTCAAAAATCAATCGAATGGTTTTCAGAACTTGCTATTTTGACTGCGAGAAATGACAATGCATTGGAAATAAACGAGTTTTTATTAAAATCATTTCAAAGTGAAGAAATGACATATAACTGTATTGATTCTGTGACTGAAGTCGAAGATGCAGTTCATTACCCCGTCGAGTTTCTTAATTCATTAAATCCGGCTGGCCTGCCTCAACATAAATTAACTTTAAAGATTGGTTCACCTTAAATGTTGATTCGCAACTTGAAGCCGCCAAAACTGTGCAATGGTACAAGATTGCAAGTTAAAGTCCTTCATAAGAATGTTGTCGAAGCAATTATCTTTACTGGCAATGCTATAGGGGAAACGGTTTTTATACCGAGAATTCCATTAATACCTTCTGATTCTGAATTGCCAATTCAATTTGAAAGATTGCAATTTCCTTTAAAAGTTTGCTTTGCCTTAACAATTAATAAATCACAGGGACAAACTCTTAAATTAGCCGGACTAGACTTAAGACACGATTGTTTTTCTCATGGCCAATTTTATGTAGCCTGCTCAAGAGTCAGTTCACCAAAAAGTTTATTTGTATTAGCACCTGACGGAAAAACAACCAATGTCGTTTATAAAGAAGCTCTTAAAAGTTGTTAATAATTGCAAATTAAATTCAATAAGTGGAAAGGCCTACTGGGGAAACCACAATAAAAAATAGCGCGCCTGATTCTCTTCCTCAATGGTGGCGTGGAAAAAGAATATTAAATACTTTGCTTTAATATTTTGTGAAATATTTTCTAATTTATTTATTTTGTATCCATCTTCTATTGCTAAAATTTATATAAACTATCCGCGCAGCGAAGTAAGCGGGCCACTTACTAGTCTATATATATAAAGAGTTTGTCCTGATGATAATGGAAGAGTTGAGAAATCCCGACTAAAAGATACCCTAAACCCGTGTATTAAAATGACTTGCAGTATTTATTTTTTCTTGACTTCATTTTAATATAAAATATCTCCTGTGTTTCTTAACCGATTTGGATTATTAATTTTCACAGAATTTATAAAGTTATCCATAGTTTTAGCTCCTATTTTTACATTTCTAAATTCGAGATTTTTTCGTTATCGATCCCAGATGTACATCGGAAACCAGATTAGTTATCGATAGTTTGAAATAAACTTGATCTGCCTATGGCTTAAGAGAAGTTATGTTCCAATTTCTTATAGTCTTATAGTCTAGGTCTTATAGTCTTTGAGATCGACGCGTTCATACATACGGATGGACAGGCAGACAGACAGACAGAAATGGCTATGTGGACTCAGGGAATTTTACAATTTTTTTTTTTTTTTAATAAAAAGTTTTCATAAAAGTGATAGCAATATGAACGGCTAGAACTATTGAGGTGCGTCTTTGTTGTTGCCCATTTACGCTCACTCTTTTGTTTATGCGCACTTTGCATGTCAAACATAAATCTTAATATCCCTATCTCCTCCGCACTCACTAAGCTAAGCTTGCCATAACTAAGAAGCTGCAGTTAAGGGAATGGCACTGCCTAATTTGCACCAACAAAACCTAGCTCTTAAATGCAAGCGTTGTATGTTAGAGCTCGGTGTCTGTTGCTTAGAGGAATAACTGTAATGCTCTTTCCAACATTATGTTTTTGCATACAATGGTAAGAGAATTGGTTATGCATTTTAGTTCATATTTAATGTGAACAAAGAAAGTTACTTTTCGTTTCAGTGAATTTTTTAATATTGTTTATATTAAAGATAACAATAACATCGAAAGTTACTATTGGAATCAGTGAGTTTTTCAATGTTCTGATTTTCGTATTATATATGTATATATATATTCCTTTAAAATCTCTATATAAATAAAAGAGTTTGTCCTGACTAGAATGGAAGAGCCACAGCCTAAACGAAAAGAGCTAGAAGGCTGAAAATTTCACACAATTTTCCATGCAGGTAGGAGGTGAGCACTAAGAAGGGAATTTTTATTTGAACAACTCCTTCAAGTACCTCATATTCGATTTGGAGCACTTTTTACCCATTTTAAAAAACAAATTACAATTACAACAAGTACCCATTCCACTACTGTCGCCTGATTGTCGCACAAGCTGAGAGTTTGATGGCGAGCGAGAATACAAAAACGAAACAAATGCGCAGTGACGCCTTCGCGTCGCACAAGCAAAGTCATAAAAAAAGGTTCGTACACTTGCAAAAAAGAAACGGATTTCCGCTTCTTAATGAATAAGTGCATACACAATTAAGTGAACAATGCGCTTGAAAATAATTTTCATAATTTTATGTACATGTATCATTTCGCACAGTGCACATTTTTTTTTTTTCAAATTTGTGTGCCTTTGTCAATTGATTTACGACCCAAGTAGCGTTTGTTGTTGTTGGGCCCGCACTGCTACTTTTTGTTGGTGTCATTTATTTAAAAAAACAACAACAATATAACAAAGCTTGGTGCGTCCAGAAAAATTTCCCACACCAGAATATGTTATGGGGGTGGATTCGACTACTTGCTGCTTATATAACTTAGACAAAACGTAACACACTAACATTATTGATATATTATTGATATCCAATTTCGAATAAGCAAAGGGCCTTCACATAAGCGCGCGTTTTGCTCTTATGATAATCAGATAATTTGAAATCTCGCTCCTATCATGCGCCTTTGTTGTTGTTCATTTACGTTCACTCTCTATTTTATGTGCGCGCCTTGCATGTCAATCATAAAGTTTAAGCACATTATCTTCTTTACTAAATTAAATTATCTTCTCCAACATACTAATTGGTCGCGCCTTTATTCTTGTACTGATATAGAAACTGCCATAGCCATATTTTATAGGACCTTGAATTCGCTTTTGGATATTTGTGTTCCCCTCACTTGTTCTTCAAGTGACAATAAACCACCTTGGTTTACGAGAGAACTATCGAAGTTGAAAAACGCAAAAACAAGATCATATAAAAAATTTAAAAAATCGGGAACCACTTTAGATTTATCTTTTTATTTAATAGCAAAATCTAGCTTTATTTCCGTTAACACATCTTGCTATGGTAATTATCTTAATCGTTGCAGACTAAACTTTTCACGTGACCCTAAACAGTTTTATAAATTTGTTAACTCTAAACGTAAGTCTTCTTGCTTGCCGTCCTCAGTATACCTTGATAATACAAAAGCAAGTTCTGATCAGGCAGTAGCCGATCTATTTGCTGAGTATTTTCAATCAGTATATTCAACGAATTTACATAGAACTAGCAATTCCTATCCTTTTCAAGTTCAATCGTCTAATTGCATATATATCCCAGTTATAACTGAGTGTACGCTTGTAAGTGACCTTAACTCTATCAAACCAGGCTATCTGCCTGGTCCTGATGGAGTGCCAGGTTGTATTCTTATATACTGTGCGGATTCACTTTGTAAACCATTACATAAATTATTTAACTTGTCGGTTGACACAACAGTGTTTCCTGCTATATGGAAGGAATCTTTTATCATTCCACTCCATAAAAATTCTTCTAAGTCTAACGTTAAAAATTATAGAGGCATATCCAAGTTGTCTGCCATTCCTAAAGTCTTTGAAAAAATTATATGTTCTCAACTGCAACACACATGTAGTTCAATTATATCGCCTTATCAACACGGTTTTGTTAGGCGTAGATCTACTACAACTAACCTTCTTGAATTCACTTCGCTTGTTATCAAAGGGTTCCAGGAAAAAATGCAAACTGACGTTGTTGACACCGATTTTAGTAAGGCATTTGATTCTGTTAGTCATTCTCTGTTGCTTCAAAAATTAAATATTATTGGATTTCCATCAAAACTCGTATTGTGGCTTTCGGAGTACTTGTGTGGTCGAACACAAAAAGTAGTTTTTAAATCGTCGGAATCTAAACCTATTTTTGTTACCTCTGGTGTTCCCCAGGGTAGTCACCTTGGACCTTTGCTATTTAATCTTTTTAATAACGATCTTCCAGCTGTTATTACTAACTCCTATGTATATATGTTTGCTGATGATGTGAAGCTATGTTTCACATATAATGACGCTTCCCTGTGTAATTTTCTACAGTCGGATTTGGGTGCATTGTCGGCCTGGTGTCGTTTTAACTTATTCAATTTAAATTGTTCCAAATGTAAAGTCATGTCTTTTTGTAGAAGTACCCCTCATACTGCTCACTACTTGCTTGATGCTTCACCACTTGACCGCGTGTTTGAAATTAAAGATTTAGGCATTATTCTTGATCCTAAATTAAAGTATGACGCTCATATTTCGTATATGGTCAATAAGGCCATTAATGTCCTTGGCTTCATCAAGCGGTGGTCGAAAGAGTTTAATGATCCCTACACCACCAAAACGCTTTATACATCCCTAGTTCGTCCCATCCTGGAGTATGGATCTTGTGTGTGGTCTCCACAATACTCGATTCACCAGGATAGAATTGAATCTGTGCAGAAGAAATTTCTTCTAGTTGCCCTTAGAAGTTATAACTAGGTTCCTGGAGTTGACTTACCCCCATATTCAAGTAGACTCCTTTTGATAAATCTTCCCTCCCTGATAAACCGTAGAACTATGCATGGAGTATTATTTGTTACTAACCTACTTAATGGTGAAATCGACTCATCAGTTCTTTTGAGTCGAATTAAATTTAATGTCCCGGTTAGATCTTCACGTAACTTTTTACCCCTTAGCCTTGATCGTTGCTTCAGAAACTATTTAATTCATGAACCATTTCGTGTTTCATGTTCTGACTATAACAAACTTTATTCTCTTGTCTCCTTGGAGGCCTCAACTCCAGTACTAAAAAGATATTATTGATATTATTTCTTGGGTGTGGGGAGGAGATGTTGAAGGTGTGGTTTGATTCAAAAATAAAAAAAATTCATAATTCTATATTAATATGTCACTTTTTTGTGCAAAATTTCAATGCTCTAGCTTTAAAACTGGACTTTATGCACAAATTTTGGACTTTTTGCCTATAGTGCAATATATAAAGTTTATTAGTTAATGCAGCTAAAGAATTGACGCAAGGCACATAACAAGATTAAATAGACGAAGAAAAGGATCTTAACAGAATATTAAGAATAATGATGTTACGTAGGTAAGAAAATAGTTGTGTCAGGTTTCAATACAAACAAGTGGAAACGTTGCAGTCGGACGCAACCGACTGCGGTATACTAGATACCAGTATTAAAAATTTTGATGCCCATCCATGTGGGATGTCAATTGCTATCTTCATACCAAATTTGGTGACTCTAGCTCGAAGCACGTAAAAGGTGGTGAAAGGGGGGCTATGGGGCTTGGGGCGGTATGGGTGGGCGTGGCATTCAAATTTTTGCTGCAGATCATTGTGGAATGTCAAATGCTACCTTCATACCAAATTTGGTGACTCTAGCTCAAAGTTTGTATAAGCTGGGGAAAGGGGGCCGGAATGGATGGGCTAGGCTCCAAAACTTTGATGCAGATTGTTGGGGGTCGTTGCCAGCTATCTGTCTACCAAATTTGGTGGCTCTAGCTCCACTACTCTGGAATATACACGCATTCCCGTTTTTGACGAAGCGTTGGGGCAGATGGGGGTGGCTAGGGCGGCATTGGTGGGCGTGGCATCCAAACTTTTGATGCAGTTTTTGGGGGTCATCATCATCTATCTTGGCACCAAATTTGGTGACTCTAGCTAAAAAACTGTGGGAGATATAGGCTTTTCTGATTTCTAAATGCGAGGTGGCTGGGGGCGGGATGGGTGGGCGTGGCTCCAAAACTTTGATGCAGTTCTTTTGGGGTCGTTACCAGCTATCTTCCTACCAAATATGGTGGCTCTAGCTCCACTACTCTGGAAGATACACGCATTCCCGTTTTTTACGAAGCTTTGGGGCATCTGGGACGGCTAGGGTGGTATTGGTGGGCGTGGCATCCAAACTTTTAGTGCAGTTTTTGGGGGGTCATCATCAGCTAAATTGGCACCAAATTTGGTGGCTCTAGCTCAAAAACTGTGGGAGATATAGGCTTTTTTGACTTTAAAATGCGGGGGGTCTGGGGGCGGAATGGGGGGCGTGGCTCCAAAAATTTTGATGCAGTTTTTGGGGGTTGCTAGTAGCTATCTTCTTACCAAATTTGGTAGTTCTAGCTATAAGGGTGTGTGAAATATGCGGATTTATCGTTTTTCAGTTATCGAATTTATCGATTTGCCGGCTCCCCAGTTATCGTAGAACCCCAATCTTGACACTTTAATTTACTATCCCATAGATAAAGAGAATTGGAAGGTTTCAAGTCCCTAGCTTGAAGGGTGTGGAAAAAACTTGCAACCATACGGACGGACAGACGGACAGACACCATGACGGACATTGCACATAACCAATATACTCTTTACCTTCGGTATCGAGTATAAAAACTAAGACAGCAATAATACAAAAAGAGGATCATACAATAGAAACCAAGGGATCAATACCAATAACTATAACCCAATCGCCCAACATCAGTCCTCTCTCGCTTTCGGCCGCTTTAATCCGACGTATACGTGTATGCAATGATCATTGCATTGAAACGTTAATACATACATATATACTTGCACTTTTCATTGTTTTTTTTAGCATTTCGATTTGCTTATTTGCTTGTTTACATTTTCAAAATGATTACTTGCTGCAGCAAGAATTTAAAACGTTTGGTACAACCAACCAAGACTTTATTATATGTAGATTGTGTGACAACGCGATCCACATGAAATATGCTGGCTTTACTGCCAAAATAAGGGACTTCTTAGTCGCAGAATCTGGAAATGGTAATGGTACTAAGAGTCCTGCAATGAGGTTGAGAAAGAAACCGCGCAACTCATAAGGCAGACTCACCTAAGCTTTTTATCTGTGAACAAATCTTTTAATAATCTGCATACGGCTTTCAAAGAGCTTGAG
The DNA here is from genome assembly GCA_030179655.1 of Scaptomyza flava. Classification (NCBI taxonomy): domain Eukaryota; kingdom Metazoa; phylum Arthropoda; class Insecta; order Diptera; family Drosophilidae; genus Scaptomyza; species Scaptomyza flava. The sequence goes on from JARNME010000404.1 coordinate 25,363,169, forward strand.
GCAAATTTTAAAAACGGCAAGATTCTGACCGAATCTCCGAAGCGCATAAAGACTTCGGGTCCTTCTCCACCTAGTGTCCCACCTGTCTTGTAAACCAAGCCACTACTGGTGCCAAGCAATAATCCCACAACGGGTCCTATTGCTGGCCCATTAATGATTTTTAATTCGCCAGCTAGAAGTCCTAGTTAAAACTTAACCACCGTCCAATCCTTTACAAGTGCCCTCCGATTCGACAGCTTGTGTGCCTCGTAATCCTACTGTAGGTACAGCCGGCGCTCCCAAGCCTCTTGTTGTTGTGCTTCTCAATAAATTTATTTTCGTGTCCAGGCTAGCATCCGATACTTCATCGGATGATGTAAGTGCCTACATTAAAAGTTATATCGAATCCTCACGTATCAGGGTGGAAAATTTGAAATTCAAACACCCCCGAAGCATATCTTTTTTTAGGTTGAGTTTTCCGCCCGAACTTTTAACGACGATTTGTTCTAAAAAGTTTTGGCCGCCACAGCTCGTTGTAAAGGAGTTTGAGAATAGGCGAAATGAGAATTATAACAAGTAAGAAGGCTCTAGTCGGGAGAGCCCGACTAGAAGATACCCTAAACCCAGTTGCAATAAATAAACTAAATTTATGTAAGACTTTGGTGTAAGGACTTAGCTTCAATCGATTAAGTTCAATATCTCCGGTGTTTCTTAACCGATTCGGACGAAATTTTCAGAAAAGTTATATCATAACCCATTACATCAACCCTCATTTTTAGATTTTCCAAATTCGATATTTTTTGTTATCGATTCCATGTGTATATCGGAAACCAGAAACCTTATTTACCCATTTTATGGGTTAAGGGTATAAAATAATAGAACCAACAGCAGCAGCATAACAATAACAACGGAAAAACCAGTAGAAACGTTGCAGTCGAACGCAACCGACTGCGGCATACTCGATACCAGTATTAAAACAGGTAAAAAGAGGCCTGATTGCAAAGGGGTACGGATGGGGCAGGGGTGCACGCTGCCTTAAAGATTCTCCGATGCAGATGGGGTTGCTACCAACTATCTTCCTTCCAAATTTGGTGACTCTAGCTGAAAGTTTGTATGAGCTGTTGCGAGGGGAGATGGGCGCGGTATGGGTGGGTGTGGCATTTAAATTTTTACTGCAGATCTTTGCGAAATGTCAATTGCTATCTTCATACCAAATTTGGTGACTCTAGCTCGAAGTTTGTAAAAGGTGGGGTAAGAGGAACTGGGGGCGGTATGGGTAGGTGTGGCATCCAAATTTTTACTGCAGATTTTTGTGAAATGTCAATTGCTATCTTCATACCAAATTTGGTGACTCCAGCTCGAAGTTTGTAATAAGTGTGAAAAAGGGGGCTGGGGGCAGTATGGCTGGGCGTTGCATCCAAATTTTTGATGCAGATCTTTGTGGAATGTCAATTGCTATCTTCATACCAAATTTTGTGACTCTAGCTCCAAATTGTTAAAAGTGGGGAAAGGGGGGCTGGGGGCGGTATGGGTGGCATCCAAAGTATTGATGCAGATCTGTGTGGAATGTCAATTGCTATCTTCATACCAAATTTGGTGACTCTAGCTCGAAAATTGTAAAAAGTGGTAAGAGGGGGGCTGGGAGCGGTATGGGTGGGCGTTGCATCCAAATTTTTGAAGCAGATCTTTGTGGATGTCAATTGCTATCTTCATACCAAATTTGGTGACTCTAGCTCAAAGTTTGTATAATGTGTGGAAAGGGGGGCTAGAATGTCAATTGCTATCTTCATACAAAATTTAGTGACTAGCTCAAAGTTTGTAAAAGGTGTGGAAAGGGGGTGGAAGGGGTGCGCGTGGCTCCAAAACTTTGATGCAGATTGTTGGGGGTCGTTACCTGCTATCTTCCTGCCAAATTTGGTGGCTCTAGCTCCACAACTCTGGAAGATACACGCATTCCCGTTTTTGACGAAGCGTTGGGGCAGATGGGGGTGGCTAGGGCGGTGTTGGTGGGCGTGGCATCCAAACTTTTGGTGCAGGTTTTGGGGTGTCATCATCACCTATCTTGGCACCAAATTTGGTGGCTCTAGCTCAAAAACTGTGGGAGATATAAGCTTATCTGATTTTAAATTGCGGGGGGGCTGGGGGCGGAATGGGTGGGCGTGACTCAAAAACTTTGATGTAGTTTTTTGGGGTTCGTTACCAGCTATCTTCCTACTAAATTTGGTGGCTCTAGCTCCTCTACTCTGGATGTTACACGCATTCTCGTTTTTGACGAAACGTTGGGGCAGCTGGGGGCGGTTAGGGTAGTATTGGTGGGCGTGGCATCCAAACTTTTGATGCAGTTTTTGGGGGGTCATCATCGCCTATCTTGGCACCAAATTTGGTGGCTCAAGCTCAAAAACAGTGGGAGATATAGGCTTTTCTGATTTCTAAATGCGGGGGGGCTGGGGGCGGGATGGGTGGGCGTGGCTCCAAAACTTTGATGCAGTTCTTTTGGGGTCGTTACCAGCTATCTTCCTACCAAATTTGGTGGCTCTAGCTCCACTACTCTGGAAGATACACGCATTCCCGTTTTTTACGAAGCGTTGGGACATCTGGGGGCGGCTAGGGCGGTATTGGTGGGCGTGGCATCCAAACTTTTGATGCAGTTTTTGGTGGCTTTAGCTCAAAAACTGTGGGAGATATAGGCTTTTTTGACTTTAAAATGCGGGGGGTCTGGGGGCGGAATGGGGTAGTTCTAGCGGTAAGGGTGTGTGAAATATGCGGATTTATCGTTTTTGAGTTATCGAATTTATCGATTTGTCAGCCCCCCAGTTATCGTAGAACCCCAATCTTGAGACTTTTATTTACAATCCCATAGATAAAGAGAATTGGAAAGTTTCATGACCCTACCTTGAAGGGTGTGGAAAAAAGTTGCGTTCATACAGACGAAATGACGGACAGACGGACAGACACCATGACGGACATTGCACAAACCCAATATAATCTTTACCTTCGGTATCGAGTATAACAAATGGAAACGTTGCAGTCGGACGCAACCGACTGCGGCATACTCGATACCAGTATTAAAACAGGTAAAAAGAGGCCTGATTGCAAAGGGGTACGGATGGGGCAGGGGTGTACGCTGCCTTAAAGATTCTCCGATGCAGATGGGGATGCCACCAACTATCTTCCTTCCAAATTTGGTGACTCTAGCTGAAAGTTTGTAAGAGCTGTTGCAAGGGGGGCTGGGGTCTGTATGGGTGGGCGTGGCATCCAAAGTTTTGATGCAGATCTATGTGGAATGTCAATTGCTATCTTCATACCAAATTTGGTGACTCCAGCTCGAAAATTGTTAAGAGTGGGGAAAAGGAGGCCGAGGGCAGTAAGGTGGGCGTGGCATCCAAAGTTTTCATGCAGATCTGTGTGGAATGTCAATTGCTATCTTCATACCAAATTTGGTAACTCTAAATCAAAGTTTGTAAAAAGTGTGGAATGAGGGGCTGGGGGCAGTATGGGTGGGCGTGGCATCCAAATTTTTGCTGCAGATCTTTGTGAAATGTCAATTGCTATCTTCATACCAAATTTGGTGACTCCAGCTCGAAGTTTGTAAAAAGTGTGGATAGGGGGGCTGGGGGCAGTATGGCTGGGCGTTGCATCCAAATTTTTGATGCAGATCTTTGTGGAATGTCAATTACTATCTTCATACCAAATTTGGTGACTCTAGCTCGAACATTGTTAAGAGTGGGGAAAAGGAGGCCGAGGGCAGAATAGGTGGGCGTGGCATCCAAAGTTTTCATGCAGATCTGTGTGGAATGTCAATTGCTATCTTCATACCAAATTTGGTAACTCTAAATCCAAGTTTGTAAAAGGTGTGGAAAGAGGGGCTGGGGGCAGTATGGGTGGGCGTGGCATCCAAATTTTTGGTCCAGATCTTTGTGAAATGTCAATTGCTATCTTCCTTCCAAATTTGGTGACTCCAGCTCGAAGTTTGTAAAAAGTGTGGAAAGGGGGGCTGGGGGCAGTATGGCTGGGCGTTGCATCCAAATTTTTGATGCAGATCTTTGTGGAATGTCAATTACTATCTTCATACCAAATTTGGTGACTCTAGCTCGAAAATTGTTAAGGGTGGGGAAAAGGAGGCCGAGGGCAGTATGGGTGGAAGTGGCATCCAAAGTTTTCATGCAGATCTGTGTGGAATGTCAATTGCTATCTTCCTACCAAATTTGGTAGTTCTAGCTGTAAGGGTGTGTGAAATATGCGGATTTATCGTTTTTGAGTTATCGAATTTATCGAAAGGGGGCCGGAATGGATGGGCTAGGCTCCAAAACTTTGATGCAGATTGTTGGGGGTCGTTGCCAGCTATCTGTCTACCAAATTTGGTGGCTCTAGCTCCACTACTCTGGAATATACACGCATTCCCGTTTTTGACGAAGCGTTGGGGCAGATGGGGGTGGCTAGGGCGGCATTGGTGGGCGTGGCATCCAAACTTTTGATGCAGTTTTTGGGGGTCATCATCATCTATCTTGGCACCAAATTTGGTGACTCTAGCTAAAAAACTGTGGGAGATATAGGCTTTTCTGATTTCTAAATGCGAGGTGGCTGGGGGCGGGATGGGTGGGCGTGGCTCCAAAACTTTGATGCAGTTCTTTTGGGGTCGTTACCAGCTATCTTCCTACCAAATATGGTGGCTCTAGCTCCACTACTCTGGAAGATACACGCATTCCCGTTTTTTACGAAGCTTTGGGGCATCTGGGACGGCTAGGGTGGTATTGGTGGGCGTGGCATCCAAACTTTTAGTGCAGTTTTTGGGGGGTCATCATCAGCTAAATTGGCACCAAATTTGGTGGCTCTAGCTCAAAAACTGTGGGAGATATAGGCTTTTTTGACTTTAAAATGCGGGGGGTCTGGGGGCGGAATGGGGGGCGTGGCTCCAAAAATTTTGATGCAGTTTTTGGGGGTTGCTAGTAGCTATCTTCTTACCAAATTTGGTAGTTCTAGCTATAAGGGTGTGTGAAATATGCGGATTTATCGTTTTTCAGTTATCGAATTTATCGATTTGCCGGCTCCCCAGTTATCGTAGAACCCCAATCTTGACACTTTAATTTACTATCCCATAGATAAAGAGAATTGGAAGGTTTCAAGTCCCTAGCTTGAAGGGTGTGGAAAAAACTTGCAACCATACGGAAGGACAGACGGACAGACACCATGACGGACATTGCACATAACCAATATACTCTTTACCTTCGGTATCGAGTATAAAAACTAAGACAGCAATAATACAAAAAGAGGATCATACAATAGAAACCAAGGGATCAATACCAATAACTATAACCCAATCGCCCAACATCAGTCCTCTCTCGCTTTCGGCCGCTTTAATCCGACGTATACGTGTATGCAATGATCATTGCATTGAAACGTTAATACATACATATATACTTGCACTTTTCATTGTTTTTTTTTAGCATTTCGATTTGCTTATTTGCTTGTTTACATTTTCAAAATGATTACTTGCTGCAGCAAGAATTTAAAACGTTTGGTACAACCAACCAAGACTTTATTATATGTAGATTGTGTGACAACGCGATCCACATGAAATATGCTGGCTTTACTGCCAAAATAAGGGACTTCTTAGTCGCAGAATCTGGAAATGGTAATGGTACTAAGAGTCCTGCAATGAGGTTGAGAAAGAAACCGCGCAACTCATAAGGCAGACTCACCTAAGCTTTTTATCTGTGAACAAATCTTTTAATAATCTGCATACGGCTTTCAAAGAGCTTGAGGCAAATTTTAAAAACGGCAAGATTCTGACCGAATCTCCGAAGCGCATAAAGACTTCGGGTCCTTCTCCACCTAGTGTCCCACCTGTCTTGTAAACCAAGCCACTACTGGTGCCAAGCAATAATCCCACAACGGGTCCTATTGCTGGCCCATTAATGATTTTTAATTCGCCAGCTAGAAGTCCTAGTTAAAACTTAACCACCGTCCAATCCTTTACAAGTGCCCTCCGATTCGACAGCTTGTGTGCCTCGTAATCCTACTGTAGGTACAGCCGGCGCTCCCAAGCCTCTTGTTGTTGTGCTTCTCAATAAATTTATTTTCGTGTCCAGGCTAGCATCCGATACTTCATCGGATGATGTAAGTGCCTACATTAAAAGTTATATCGAATCCTCACGTATCAGGGTGGAAAATTTGAAATTCAAACACCCCCGAAGCATATCTTTTTTTAGGTTGAGTTTTCCGCCCGAACTTTTAACGACGATTTGTTCTAAAAAGTTTTGGCCGCCACAGCTCGTTGTAAAGGAGTTTGAGAATAGGCGAAATGAGAATTATAACAAGTAAGAAGGCTCTAGTCGGGAGAGCCCGACTAGAAGATACCCTAAACCCAGTTGCAATAAATAAACTAAATTTATGTAAGACTTTGGTGTAAGGACTTAGCTTCAATCGATTAAGTTCAATATCTCCGGTGTTTCTTAACCGATTCGGACGAAATTTTCAGAAAAGTTATATCATAACCCATTACATCAACCCTAATTTTTAGATTTTCCAAATTCGATATTTTTTGTTATCGATTCCATGTGTATATCGGAAACCAGAAACCTTATTTACCCATTTTATGGGTTAAGGGTATAAAAATAATAGAACCAACAGCAGCAGCATAACAATAACAACGGAAAAACCAGTAGAAACGTTGCAGTCGAACGCAACCGACTGCGGCATACTCGATACCAGTATTAAAACAGGTAAAAAGAGGCCTGATTGCAAAGGGGTACGGATGGGGCAGGGGTGCACGCTGCCTTAAAGATTCTCCGATGCAGATGGGGTTGCTACCAACTATCTTCCTTCCAAATTTGGTGACTCTAGCTGAAAGTTTGTATGAGCTGTTGCGAGGGGAGATGGGCGCGGTATGGGTGGGTGTGGCATTTAAATTTTTACTGCAGATCTTTGCGAAATGTCAATTGCTATCTTCATACCAAATTTGGTGACTCTAGCTCGAAGTTTGTAAAAGGTGGGGTAAGAGGAACTGGGGGCGGTATGGGTAGGTGTGGCATCCAAATTTTTACTGCAGATTTTTGTGAAATGTCAATTGCTATCTTCATACCAAATTTGGTGACTCCAGCTCGAAGTTTGTAATAAGTGTGAAAAAGGGGGCTGGGGGCAGTATGGCTGGGCGTTGCATCCAAATTTTTGATGCAGATCTTTGTGGAATGTCAATTGCTATCTTCATACCAAATTTTGTGACTCTAGCTCCAAAATTGTTAAAAGTGGGGAAAGGGGGGCTGGGGGCGGTATGGGTGGCATCCAAAGTATTGATGCAGATCTGTGTGGAATGTCAATTGCTATCTTCATACCAAATTTGGTGACTCTAGCTCGAAAATTGTAAAAAGTGGTAAGAGGGGGGCTGGGAGCGGTATGGGTGGGCGTTGCATCCAAATTTTTGAAGCAGATCTTTGTGGATGTCAATTGCTATCTTCATACCAAATTTGGTGACTCTAGCTCAAAGTTTGTATAATGTGTGGAAAGGGGGGCTAGAATGTCAATTGCTATCTTCATACAAAATTTAGTGACTAGCTCAAAGTTTGTAAAAGGTGTGGAAAGGGGGTGGAAGGGGTGCGCGTGGCTCCAAAACTTTGATGCAGATTGTTGGGGGTCGTTACCTGCTATCTTCCTGCCAAATTTGGTGGCTCTAGCTCCACAACTCTGGAAGATACACGCATTCCCGTTTTTGACGAAGCGTTGGGGCAGATGGGGGTGGCTAGGGCGGTGTTGGTGGGCGTGGCATCCAAACTTTTGGTGCAGGTTTTGGGGTGTCATCATCACCTATCTTGGCACCAAATTTGGTGGCTCTAGCTCAAAAACTGTGGGAGATATAAGCTTATCTGATTTTAAATTGCGGGGGGGCTGGGGGCGGAATGGGTGGGCGTGACTCAAAAACTTTGATGTAGTTTTTTGGGGTTCGTTACCAGCTATCTTCCTACTAAATTTGGTGGCTCTAGCTCCTCTACTCTGGATGTTACACGCATTCTCGTTTTTGACGAAACGTTGGGGCAGCTGGGGGCGGTTAGGGTAGTATTGGTGGGCGTGGCATCCAAACTTTTGATGCAGTTTTTGGGGGGTCATCATCGCCTATCTTGGCACCAAATTTGGTGGCTCAAGCTCAAAAACTGTGGGAGATATAGCTTATCTGATTTTAAATTGCGGGGGGGCTGGGGGCGGGATGGGTGGGCGTGGCTCCAAAACTTTGATGCAGTTCTTTTGGGGTCGTTACCAGCTATCTTCCTACCAAATTTGGTGGCTCTAGCTCCACTACTCTGGAAGATACACGCATTCCCGTTTTTTACGAAGCGTTGGGACATCTGGGGGCGGCTAGGGCGGTATTGGTGGGCGTGGCATCCAAACTTTTGATGCAGTTTTTGGTGGCTTTAGCTCAAAAACTGTGGGAGATATAGGCTTTTTTGACTTTAAATGCGGGGGGTCTGGGGGCGGAATGGGGGGGGGCGTGGCTCCAAAATTTTTGATGCAGTTTTTTGGGGGTTGCTAGTAGCTATCTTCTTACCAAATTTGGTAGTTCTAGCTGTAAGGGTGTGTGAAATATGCGGATTTATCGTTTTTGAGTTATCGAATTTATCGATTTGTCAGCCCCCCAGTTATCGTAGAACCCCAATCTTGAGACTTTTATTTACAATCCCATAGATAAAGAGAATTGGAAAGTTTCATGACCCTACCTTGAAGGGTGTGGAAAAAAGTTGCGTTCATACAGACGAAATGACGGACAGACGGACAGACACCATGACGGACATTGCACAAACCCAATATAATCTTTACCTTCGGTATCGAGTATAACAAATGGAAACGTTGCAGTCGGACGCAACCGACTGCGGCATACTCGATACCAGTATTAAAACAGGTAAAAAGAGGCCTGATTGCAAAGGGGTACGGATGGGGCAGGGGTGTACGCTGCCTTAAAGATTCTCCGATGCAGATGGGGATGCCACCAACTATCTTCCTTCCAAATTTGGTGACTCTAGCTGAAAGTTTGTAAGAGCTGTTGCAAGGGGGGCTGGGGTCTGTATGGGTGGGCGTGGCATCCAAAGTTTTGATGCAGATCTATGTGGAATGTCAATTGCTATCTTCATACCAAATTTGGTGACTCCAGCTCGAAAATTGTTAAGAGTGGGGAAAAGGAGGCCGAGGGCAGTAAGGTGGGCGTGGCATCCAAAGTTTTCATGCAGATCTGTGTGGAATGTCAATTGCTATCTTCATACCAAATTTGGTAACTCTAAATCAAAGTTTGTAAAAAGTGTGGAATGAGGGGCTGGGGGCAGTATGGGTGGGCGTGGCATCCAAATTTTTGCTGCAGATCTTTGTGAAATGTCAATTGCTATCTTCATACCAAATTTGGTGACTCCAGCTCGAAGTTTGTAAAAAGTGTGGATAGGGGGGCTGGGGGCAGTATGGCTGGGCGTTGCATCCAAATTTTTGATGCAGATCTTTGTGGAATGTCAATTACTATCTTCATACCAAATTTGGTGACTCTAGCTCGAACATTGTTAAGAGTGGGGAAAAGGAGGCCGAGGGCAGAATAGGTGGGCGTGGCATCCAAAGTTTTCATGCAGATCTGTGTGGAATGTCAATTGCTATCTTCATACCAAATTTGGTAACTCTAAATCCAAGTTTGTAAAAGGTGTGGAAAGAGGGGCTGGGGGCAGTATGGGTGGGCGTGGCATCCAAATTTTTGGTCCAGATCTTTGTGAAATGTCAATTGCTATCTTCCTTCCAAATTTGGTGACTCCAGCTCGAAGTTTGTAAAAAGTGTGGAAAGGGGGGCTGGGGGCAGTATGGCTGGGCGTTGCATCCAAATTTTTGATGCAGATCTTTGTGGAATGTCAATTACTATCTTCATACCAAATTTGGTGACTCTAGCTCGAAAATTGTTAAGGGTGGGGAAAAGGAGGCCGAGGGCAGTATGGGTGGAAGTGGCATCCAAAGTTTTCATGCAGATCTGTGTGGAATGTCAATTGCTATCTTCCTACCAAATTTGGTAGTTCTAGCTGTAAGGGTGTGTGAAATATGCGGATTTATCGTTTTTGAGTTATCGAATTTATCGATTTGCCGGCCCCCCAGTTATCGTAGAACCCCAATCTTGACACTTTAATTTACTATCCCATAGATAAAGAGAATTGGAAAGTTTCATGTCCCTAGCTTGAAGGGTGTGGAAAAAAGTTGCGTTCATACAGACGGAATGACGGACAGACGGACAGACACCATGACGGACATTGCACAAACCCAATATAATCTTTACCTTCGGTATCGAGTATAACAAATGGAAACGTTGCAGTCGGACGCAACCGACTGCGGCATACTCGATACCAGTATTAAAACAGGTAAAAAGAGGCCTGATTGCAAAGGGGTACGGATGGGGCAGGGGTGTACGCTGCCTTAAAGACTCTCCGATGCAGATGGGGATGCCACCAACTATCTTCCTTCCAAATTTGGTGACTCTAGCTGAAAGTTTGTAAGAGCTGTTGCAAGGGGGGCTGGGGTCTGTATGGGTGGGCGTGGCATCCAAAGTTTTGATGCAGATCTATGTGGAATGTCAATTGCTATCTTCATACCAAATTTGGTGACTCCAGCTCGAAAATTGTTAAGAGTGGGGAAAAGGAGGCCGAGGGCAGTATGGGTGGGCGTGGCATCCAAAGTTTTCATGCAGATCTGTGTGGAATGTCAATTGCTATCTTCATACCAAATTTGGTAACTCTAAATCAAAGTTTGTAAAAAGTGTGGAAAGAGAGGCTGGGGGCAGTATGGGTGGGCGTGGCATCCAAATTTTTGCTGCAGATCTTTGTGAAATGTCAATTGCTATCTTCTTTCCAAATTTGGTGACTCTAGCTCGAAGTTTGTAAAAAGTGTGGAAAGGGGGGCTGGGGCAGAATGGCAAGGCGTTGCATCCAAATTTTTGATGCAGATCTTTGTGGAATGTCAATTACTATCTTCATACCAAATTTGGTGACTCTGTCTCGAAGTTTGTAAAAGTTGTGGTAGGGTTGGGGAGGGGTGGCTGGGGGCGGTATGGGTGTGTGGCATCCAAATTTTTACTGCAGATCTTTGAGAAATGTCAATTGCTATCTTCATACCAAATTTGGTGACTCCAGCTCGAAGTTTGTAAAAAGTGTGGAAAGGGGGGCTGGGGGCAGTATGGCTGGGCGTTGCATCCAAATTTTTGATGCAGATCTTTGTGGAATGTCAATTACTATCTTCATACCAAATTTGGTGACTCTAGCTCGAACATTGTTAAGAGTGGGGAAAAGGAGGCCGAGGGCAGTATGGGTGGGCGTGGCATCCAAAGTTTTCATGCAGATCTGTGTGGAATGTCAATTGCTATCTTCACACCAAATTTGGTAACTCTAAATCCAAGTTTGTAAATGGTGTGGAAAGAGGGGCTGGGGGCAGTATGGGTGGGCGTGGCATCCAAATTTTTGCTCCAGATCTTTGTGAAATGTCAATTGCTATCTTCCTTCCAAATTTGGTGACTCTAGCTCGAAGTTTGTAAAAAGTGTGGAAAGGGGGGCTGGGGGCGGTATGGGTGGGCGTGGCATCCAAAGTTTTGCTGAAGATCTATGTGGAATGTCAATTGCTACCTTCCTTCCAAATTCAGTGACTCTAGCTCAAAGTTTGTAAAAAGTGGTGAAAGGGGGGCTGGGGGCGGTATGGGTGGGCGTGGCACCCTAATTTTTGCTGCAGATCTATGTGGAATGTCAATTGCTACCTTCATACAAAATTTGGTGACTAGCTCAAAGTTTGTAAAAGGTGGGGAAAGGGGGTGGAAGGGGTGAGCGTGGCTCCAAAACTTTGATGCTTGATTGTTGGGGGTCGTTACCTGCTATCTTCCTGCCAAATTTGGTGGCTCTAGCTCCACAACTCTGGAAGATACACGCATTCCCGTTTTTGACGAAGCGTTGGGGCAGATGGGGGTGGCTAGGGCGGTGTTGGTGGGCGTGACATCCAAACTTTTCATGCAGTTTTTGGGGGGTCATCATCACCTATCTTGGCACCAATTTTGGTGGCTCAAGCTCAAAAACTTTGGGAGATATAGGCTTTTTGACTTTAAAATGCGGGGGGGGGGGGGGGCTGGGGCGGAATGGGGGGCGTGGCTCCAAATTTTTTTATGTAGTTTTTTGGGGGTTGCTAGTAGCTATCTTTTTACCAAAGGGTGTGTGAAATATACGGATTTATCGTATTTGAGTAATCGAATTTTTCGATTTGCCAGCCCCCCAGTTATCGTAGAACCCCAATCTTGACACTTTAATTTACTATCCCATAGATAAAGAGAATTGGAAAGTTTCAAGTCCCTAGCTTGAAGGGTGTGGAAAAAAGTTGCGTTCATGCAGACGGAATGACGGACAGACGGACAGACACCATGACGGACATTGCATAAACCCAATATACTCTTTACCTTCGGTATCGAGTATAAAAACAACTAATAAGCCGCATTGAAATAACTAACCAGCAGCAGCAGAATAAGCAACAACAACAACAAAATACATCAACCAACGGCAGCATAACAAAAACGAAGAACATCAACCGGTGACAGCAGCACAATTTAAGTTCTAAACAAATCAGTTAAGTGGAGTGTTCATTGACATTTTTACTTCATTACAAATCATTTTTCGAATAAAAAGAAAAACATAAACGAAATTTTTTAAAAAACATTGTGGCGCATAGTTAATTTTGGCTATGATACCCTTCACACAGCCTAATCAATGCTCCCCCTCTTATGTTTCTGTGCAGTTGTTGGTTATTTTTCGCTAATATTTTTACTTTTGAGCGTCATTTACTTGTTCGTGTGCGACAACAACAACAATTTGACATGTAGGTACTTAAAAGTGCACGACAGAGACAATAATTGATAGTACGATATGGTAAATTTGTATGGTGGCTATGTCGTAGAATGCTCCGATCGAAATGAAATTTCATAGTGAACAAACCCGACATGATCTATGCAATCTGTGAAAGTTTCATCAAGATCGGTTCACCAGTTTGGCCGGAAATCGTGTTGAAACAGACAGACGGACAGACTGACAGACAGACGGACGGACGGACGGACGGACGGACGGACGGAAATCAATTCTTGAGCCCGTCCTGATCATTTTGATATATAGTTTGTGGGGTCTCCCATCATTCCTTTAAGGCGTTACAGATCCATGACAAAGTCAATATACCCTGTTTCACATGTGAAGGGTATTAAAATTGTGTGTGTTGACCGACAACTAATATTATAGCCTAAGTTAAGAAAATTCATGCAAAGTGAAAAAAAATCTGAATCTAAAAACGAAACAAAAATCCTTTGTTCTTTGTGTTAATAAAACATGTGTCTGATAGTGATCTAGAGGACCTACTAGGCAAATTCAAAAAACTTAGAAGCTCAGAAAATCAGTTTGAAGGTCAAGCTCTTTCAACATGGCACTTACTAGCGAACAATTGTAGGCTGTCGTAGAGGCTCCAGTCTCAAGCGCCATTACAGTGCTAGAACAAAGATTTAATCATAACAATTTTCTGCAGCGATATTTTTTATTTTATTTTTTATTTGTACTTTTCTTCCCTTTTAATAAATTAAATAAAAATGTCTGTCTGCTGCTATGCGAATTGTCAAGTCCGCGCAAACTCAAAAATGGGTTTTGTCTGCTGCTGGATGTGCGCAAATGTTGCTCATGAGCAATGTGCCGGCATTACTGGCCGTGTCTCAGACCTCATGAAGGATACTAATTTAGAGTGGCCGTGTTGGTCATGTTTGGAGAAAAAAAAAGACATTGTAAGCTTTATAAATACTCAACTTGGCTTAGAGGGCATTTTCTGCCAGTTGAATAAACTGTGTGAAAAGTTCTCATCGGTTCAAAGAAACCTTAACGAGAAAAATATCGTAATGGATTCTCCAAAGCGTAAAAAGGCCAACGTTGGGCAGTTATCGGGCTCTGTGATGTCGGAAAATACTCCAAACGCTCCGATACCGCAGGGTAAAGTAAATAAAGTAAATAAAAATCTTCATGTCCCTCCAACTAAAATTATCGAGAACTTAGATGATATACCAATAACTCCCAAGGATATTGTGTTATCTGATCCCGATCCTTCGGTTTCTTTGGTGGTTAGTAGTGTTGATGTTAATCAACAAAAAAACTCTATCAAACTTAAAGAGCCAAATATTCAGTTATCCGAGACTGAGTCTTCCAAACCAGCCTCAGTGGAGGATATAATTAAAAAATTTTTTGCTGTTCCACCTAAAAAACAAATATTTGTTTCAAGGCTTCCCCCTGATTTAACATCAGATGATGTCAAGGTCTATATCAAGGCCAAATCGAATGCCAATTTCACGGTGGAGAAATTCAAATTTGCTTATGATCGGAACATTTCGTCTTTTAAAATCAGTGTTCCGAATCAAGACTTTTGCACTATATGCTGCAAAGAATTTTGGCCAGAACACATAATTGTGAAAGAGTATACTGCAAGGAAGAAAAAAAATCGGCCCCCGATTGTATCTACCCTTCCGGTGGTTGGTTCTAAGGTAACTCTCCCAATAACTGATAGTTCAAAAAACTAACATCCTCCTTCTTACTTGACTATCAGAATGTAAGAGGTCTTTTTAGTAAACTCACTAGTTTATACCTTAATAGTCTTTCTTTCCCCTTCCATGTCATTGCCTTTACTGAAACGTGGTTAAGGCAAGACATTCTCAATTCCGAAATTCTATGTAGTACATATTATATTTACAGAAAGGACCGTACTCTTCGGCGTGGTGGTGGAGTGCTTATTGCTGTGAATGTAGTCTTTCCTTCTGAAACAGTCGTATTAGATAGTTCTTTTGATATAGAGTTTATTGCTGTAAAGCTAAACATTTGCGGTATTAACATTTTTATCACTTGTTCGTATATACCTCCTTCTTCTGATCTCTCTATCTATGAGACACATCTATCTGCTATTCATTCTGTCTCTGCCTTGCTTTCTGATCGTGATTTTCTTGTAGTTCTTGGTGATTTCAACATTGCTGAAGCTACTTGGATTTCTTGTCCTGACTCTGGTGCCCTGACTCCCACGGCCCCGAATGAATTTTTAATCGACCTACTTGGGATGTCATTGAGTCAAATTAATGCTATCCCAAATTCTCTCAATAAAATGCTTGATCTGATTTTTGTTTTGGATTCATCATCTTCATCCGTTTCCCGTTCCCAGCCTATATCTTATCCCGAAGACTTATACCATCCTACGTTGGAGCTGTTGATTAATTTACCTTTCCGAACGCGTTGCAATTTCAGGATGCCTTTGAGTCGAGTTCGTCATTTTCGGAAAACTGATTTTGAGGGACTCGCTCTGCTTTTATCCCAAACTGACTGGTCTCCCCTCTACGAGTCTGACGACTTGGACGTGGCAATCAGTATTTTTTATAATACCTTATATTCTTTATTTGATTTATGTGTCCCGGTTGGTAAGCTAAACTGGTCTAACAAACCTGGGTGGTTTACCCGAGAGTTGACAATTCTCAAAAATCGAAAATCTAAACTCTACAAGAGATTTAGAAAAAACGGCTCATCGGTAACCTATTCTGCATACTTGATTGCTCGTGCCAGTTTTGATATCTTAAATAACCTATGTTATAAGAATTACCTGACTCGGTGTAGATTACAGTTTCAGCAGGATCCAAAGCGATTTTTTGATTTTGTTAATGCGAAGCGTAGGTCATCGACGCTCCCAACGGAAGTATTCTTTGAGGAAACGAAGGCCAATTCTGATCAGGAGATTGCAAATATATTTGCCCAATTTTTTCAAACGACTTATAGCTCATGTCAATCTCAAGTCGGTTTGCCTTACCCTTATCGGGTTAATGGCTCGAAT
This sequence comes from Scaptomyza flava, assembly GCA_030179655.1. Classification (NCBI taxonomy): domain Eukaryota; kingdom Metazoa; phylum Arthropoda; class Insecta; order Diptera; family Drosophilidae; genus Scaptomyza; species Scaptomyza flava. The sequence goes on from JARNME010000404.1 coordinate 25,379,009, forward strand.
CGCATCTTTGGACTGAAAATCACTGAAAACTCACTTTTAAATAATCTTCATGTTTTGAAACCTATATTTTCCCCTGGACCTGACGGAGTGCCAAGCTGTGTGCTTAGACACTGCGCTCATGGTCTTTTAAAGCCGTTGCTTAAAGTGTTTAACTTGTCCCTGGAGTTAGGCTCCTTTCCAAAAATTTGGAAAGAGTCATTTATTATTCCTCTCCATAAAAAAGGTAACAAATCTAATGTTCAAAATTATAGGGGTATTTCCAAGTTGTCTGCTATTCCTAAGATTTTTGAAAAATTAATAACCTCCCATCTTCAACACCTTTGTAAATCTATTATTTCACCGTGCCAGCACGGATTTATGAAACAAAGATCTACTACCACTAACTTGTTAGAATTTACTTCGTTTGTTATCAAGGGTTTTCAGGACAAATTGCAGACTGATGTTATTTATACTGATTTTAGTAAGGCTTTCGACTCTGTAGATCATCATCTCCTAATACATAAACTAGAACTCTTGGGCTTTTCAAATATTCTAGTTCTTTGGATTAAAGACTACCTAACTCTTAGAACTCAGAGGGTTTTATTCAAAGGGTCCGTTTCCAAGACGGTTCAGGTCACTTCAGGCGTTCCTCAGGGTAGTCATCTTGGTCCTTTATTATTTATTTTGTTTATAAACGATCTTCCATCGGTTATAAAGTTCTCTCGGGTTTTGATGTACGCTGATGATGTAAAGTTATGCACGTCAGCTGCAGCTCCCCTAGCTGCTCAACAGCTTCAAAGAGATTTAGACAACTTTCAAATGTGGTGTAAAGTAAATTTTTTAAATCTTAATTACAGTAAATGTAAAGTAATGTCATTTTTTAGATGTTTGCCCTTTTTTAATATTTATTTTCTTGACAACAAACCACTAGATAGAATTGAATGGGTTGACGATTTGGGCATCCTTATGGACCCAAAGCTTAAGTTTGACAAGCATATTTCTTCAATTTCCAATCGAGCATCTGGTGTCTTGGGGTTCATTAAGCGCTGGTCGAAGGAGTTTAACGATCCCTACTTTACAAAAACTCTGTATACTTCTCTTGTACGACCGATTCTGGAATATGGATCTTGTATATGGTTTCCGAAATACGAAATTCATCAGAATAAAATAGAATCGGTACAAAAACAATTTCTGCTCTTCGCACTTAGAGGTCTTAACTGGGACACTAACAATAATTTGCCGTCTTATCGTAGTAGACTTTTACTAATAGATCTTCCTTCTCTGAGTGATCGTAGAATAATGCTTTCATTTTCCTTTTTTCACAAATTAATTAATGGTGAAATTGATTCTTCTGAATTAATTAACCAAATTAACTTTGCTGTTCCTATTAGAAATACTAGAAATTTTGTACCTATAGCTCTTCAAACTTGTAATTCTAATTATGCTCTTCATAACCCTTTTCGTATTCTGTGTTCTATTTATAACGATCTTTCCCACTTAATACACAGTGCCACTCCTACTTGCTCTTTTGAAAAGTTAGTTTTGCGTCATTTGTCTACATGTTCGCGATCATCGTAACCGCACGATAAGCGGAGCGCCCCTCGGTCGGATGGGCGGGAGGTGGGTCGCTTTGTGCGTGGGTCCGCGCGTTAACAAGCCGGTGCTTGGTATCGTTGGGCCACTTGACTGTACTGTTCGTTAGTACATCTCCGTCCAATAACAAATAAAAACAAGTAAGAAGGCTCTAGTCGGGAGAGCCCGACTAGAAGATACCCTGAACCCAGTTGCAATAAATAAATTAAATTTATGTAAGACTTTGGTTTACTGACTTAGCTTCAATCATTTTTACATTTTCCAAATTCGATATTTTGTGTGTGACAAACGACCAGTGTATTTGATAGAGCAGGGAATGTCAACACTCCGCCAAGGAAATATGACTCTGCTACAATACTATGACGAAGTAGAGAAAAAACTGACTTAACTTGTAAACAAGACAATCATGACCTACGACAACAACGTAGCTGCCCCATTGAATGAAAAATACAGAGCAGATGCGCTACGTGTATTTATTTCGGGAACTAGAAAGTCGTTAAGCGAAGTTTTTTTTTCCTCAAGACCATCCGATCTTCCCTCTGCCTTGGCACAAGCCCAAGAAGTCGAAGCTAACCATGAGCGATACATGTTTGCTAGCAATTTTGCTCGAAACATTGAAGAAAAAAACCAAAAAGTCGAACAACGACAGCAGGTTAGGGAGATAAATGTAACACCAGATACTAGATCTAACCCTTAGGGTAAAAATTCATATTTTAACAAAAGACAACCACCAAAACAAGATCAAGTTCAACCGATGGAGATCGATAACTCTTCACGTTTTAGACAACCCATTCAAAACCATAAGGTGGTTAATCTTATAGACAAATACGAAACAATCAGTGGCAAATGCAACAACCAATGGAGATCGACAACTCGTCACGTTTTAGACAACCCACTCAAAACCAACAAGGCGGTCAACCTTATAGACAAATACAAAACAATCAGTAGCAAATGCAACAGCAAAACGCTCGATCAGACGCATACAACGGTCAGGGACAGATAAACAACAGACCAAACGATAGTAGTGCAAGGTATACAGGACCAAAACAACAGAGAATAAACAATATAGTCTCGGACTATGCCCCACCTGACAACGAAGAGAACCAATACTCCGAAGTAGCTGTGAATGAAGCAGAGAATATTGAACATGAAATCGCAGAATATGACCAAATTAATTTTTTAGAAATGACTCCCTGCTCCCGTTCATAGAAAGGGTCGTTGCAGGGAAAACAATTAAACTTTTGATAGCCACAGGGGCTTCCAAGAACTATATCAAACCATTAAAAGAATTAAGAAATATTATTCCCGTAAGTAAACCATTCCATGTAAAATCAATTCACGGTTATAATACCATAAACAAAAAGTGCATGATGCACCTCTTTAATACAAATACGACATTTTATTTGCTAACAAGCCTCACAACATTTGACGGAATAATTGGACTTGACTTACTTCAACAAACCGACGTCGTACTAGACCTTAGAAACAAAAATCTTATAACTGACAACGGCTCCGAGCCGATAAAATTTTTAAAATGTTCAAACGTTAATTTTTCAATTGTTGAGGATATAGAAGTACCCCAAATTATTGAGGAAAATTTTCAAATAGTGTTAGGAAGCCGAACAGATGTATTTTCGGAACTAAACGAAGCTCTTGCATACAATACTGATATCATTGCTACTATCCGGACAGACAACGAAGACCCCATATATTCAAAAATGTACCACAGAACTAAACACAGCAATTTCAGTTCGAAAGATTAAGCAAGACATCTCAGAGCACAATCCAAACGCTAAAATTAAGCGTTGGAAAGCTTTTATTGACGAGCACAATGCCCAGATTTCTTACAAACCAGAAAAAGAGAACTTCGTCGCTGACGCACTGTCCCGACATCACATCTGCACATTAGAAAACGGCGCACAATCTGACATTGCCACAATTCACAGCGAGTTGTCACTCACCTACACTTTCGAAAAGACAGAAAAACCGGTCAACTGCTTTCGAAATCAGATAATAATAGAAGAAAGCGGAACTGCCTCAGTTAGAACGGTTATTATGTTTGGTAAAAAAAACTCGACATCTCTTGTATTTCTCAGACAGAGAAACACTCATCCAGAGATTATGTGATGTGGTTTATAAAGACGTAGTCAATGCAATTTTATGCGAGCTACCAAAACTGGCACTAATTCAACATAAGTTATGGAGACATTCCCTATAACCACTTTCCGTTATACGGATCTCATGGTAACTGACATCTAAGACAAGACAGAACAGAAATTTCAATGTAAGAGACAAGGTGTTTGTAATATCAAACAGGAGATTTATAAATATTCTTACGACCTTGTACACCGAGGAAACAGTGGAAGCGGACTTAGGAATCACAGTCTTAATTAAAGGGAGGGTGGTCCATAAAGACAACTTGAGGTAAAAACAGTAATATAATGTTTCCTCCTTTTTCCTTTATTGATACAATAGGATTTGGACAATACTTCTTCTCGCCATACCAATAACAGCTAAAACAAGTGGAAACGTTGCAGTCGGACGAAACCGACTGCGGTATACTCGATACCAGTATTAAAAATTTTGATGCCCATCCATGTGGGATGTCAATTGCTATCTTCATACCAAATTGGGTGACTCTAGCTCGAAGTTTGTATAAAGTGGGGAGAGGGGGGCTGGGGGCGGTATGGTTGGGCGTGGCATCCAAATTTTTGCTGCAGATCCTTGTGGAATGTCAAATACTACCTTCAAACCAAATTTGGTGACTCTAGCTCAAAGTTTGTATAAAGTGGGGAAAGGGGGGCTGGGGGCGGTATGGTTGGGCGTGGCATCCAAATTTTTGCTGCAGATCCTTGTGGAATGTCAAATGCTACCTTCATACCAAATTTGGTGACTCTAGCTCAAAGTTTGTATAAGGTGGGGAGAGGGGGGCTATGGGGCTGGGGGCGGTATGGTTGGGCGTGGCATCCAAAGTTTTGCTGCAGATCCTTGTGGAATGTCAAATGCTACCTTCATACCAAATTTGGTGACTCTAGCTCGAAGCATGTAAAAGGTGGTGAAAGGGGGGCTTTGGGGCTTGGGGCGGTATGGGTGGGCGTGGCATTCAAATTTTTGCTGCCGATCCATGTGGGATGTCAATTGCTCTCTTCATACCAAATTTGGTGACTCTAGCTCGAAGTTTGTATAAAGTGGGGAAAGACGGGCTGGGGGCGGTATGTTTGGGCGTGGCATCCAAATTTTTGCTGCAGATCCTTGTGGAATGTCAAATGCTACCTTCATACCAAATTTGGTGACTCTAGCTCAAAGTTTGTATAAGGTGGGGAAAGGGGGGCGGAAGGGAAGGGCTAGGCTCCAAAACTTTGATGCAGATTGTTGGGGGTCGTTGCCAGCTATCTTCCTACCAAATTTGGTGGCTCTAGCTCCACTACTCTGGAATATACACGCATTCCCGTTTTTGATGAGGCGTTGGGGCATCTGGGGGTGGCTAGGGTGGTATTGGTGGGCGTGGCATCCAAACTTTTGATGCAGTTTTTGGGGGGTCATCATCATCTATCTTGGCACCAAATTTGGTGACTCTAGCTAAAAAACTGTGGGAGATATAGGCTTTTCTGATTTCTAAATGCGGGGGGGCTGGGGGCGGGATGGGTGGGCGTGGCTCCAAAACTTTGATGCAGTTCTTTTGGGGTCGTTACCAGCTATCTTCCTACCAAATTTGGTGGCTCTAGCTCCACTACTCTGGAAGATACACGCATTCCCGTTTTTTACGAAGCGTTGGGACATCTGGGGGCGGCTAGGGCGGTATTGGTGGGCGTGGCATCCAAACTTTTGATGCAGTTTTTGGTGGCTTTAGCTCAAAAACTGTGGGAGATATAGGCTTTTTTGACTTTAAAATGCGGGGGGTCTGGGGGCGGAATGGGGGGGGGCGTGGCTCCAAAATTTTTGATGCAGTTTTTTGGGGGTTGCTAGTAGCTATCTTCTTACCAAATTTGGTAGTTCTAGCTGTAAGGGTGTGTGAAATATGCGGATTTATCGTTTTTGAGTTATCGAATTTATCGATTTGCCAGCCGCCCAGTTATCGTAGAACCCCAATCTTGACACTTTAATTTACTATCCCATAGATAAAGAGAATTGGAAAGTTTCAAGTCCCTAGCTTGAAGGGTGTGGAAAAAACTTGCACACATACGGACGGACAGACGGACAGACACCATGACGGACATTGCACAAAACCAATATACTCTTTACCTTCGGTATCGAGTATAATAACGGACTACACCAACCCAGACTACATACCGATTATGGACGGAGACGTAACTATTTGGAAGGACTTCCAATACTTAAAGCATTCAACTAACCTAACCATGTACTCAGCAATAGTAAAATATACGGAACAACTAAGAAACCATTTCCCCCAATCACATATAAGACAGATATTAGATTCAAACTTACGAAACATTAAAACTCTCATAGCAACGATAAACGTACACAATAGACACGCTAGAAGTATCAACCCAATAGGCACTGCATTAAAACTCGTAGCCGGCACTCCAGATTTCGATGATTTCGAGAACTTTAAATTCACACAAAAAGAGCTAATAGAATAAGAAAACAGAAAGATAAATATTAACACAAAGACTCAAGAACAAATAAATGCACTAACAAATACAGTAAATATTTTAATAGAAAATGCAAAAGCAAAACAAATTAATACAGAATATTTATACGAAACTTTGCTGTCAAGAAATAGGATTATAATTGCTGAACTCGAAGTCTTGATGCTGTCGGTCACACTAACAAAAATTGGAATAATAAATCCCGCAATTTTAGACTCCAACGATTTAAACAACATAATCAATGGGTAAATAAGGGTATAATGGTTTTGTACAAAAGTATGTAACAGGCAGAAGGAAGCATCTCCGACCCCATAAAGTATAAATAGTCTTGATCAGCATCAACAGCCGAGACGATATAGCCATGTCCGTCTGTCCGTCCGTCTGTCCGTCTGTATGAACGCGTGGATCTCAGAGACTACAAGAGCTAGAGACTTCAGATTTTGTATATAAGTTTTCCTATACCATAAGCAGAACAAGTTTGTTTCAAATTATCGAAAACTATTCTGGTTTCCGATATACACATGGAATCGATAACAAAAAAATATCGAATTTGGAAAATCTAAAAATGAGGGTTGAAGTAATGGATAATGATAGAACTTTTCTGAAAATTTCGTTCAAATCGGTTAAGAAACACCGGAGATATCGAATTTAATCGATTGAAGCTAAGTCCTTATACCAAAGTCAATTCTAAATTTAATTTACATATTTATTGCAACTGGGTTCAGGGTATCTTCTAGTCGGGCTCTCCCGACTAGAGCCTTCTTACTTGTTATTTCATGGAGAGGGAGTCTGTTTTTCAGCAATATCAAACATATTTGATACATAATTTTTTACTTAAAGAGCTCCTAAAAAGATGTACTATCGATTATTGTAATCTATATATATAGAAGAGTTTGTCCTGATGATAATAGAAGAGCCACAGCCTAAACGAAAAGAGCTAGAAGGCTGAAATTTTCACACAATTTTCCATGCAGGTAGGAGGTGAGCACTAAGAAGAGAATTTTTATTTGGACAACTCCTTCAAGTACCTCCCATACGATTTGGAGCACTTTTTACCCATTTTAAAAAACAAATTACAATTACAACAAGTACCCATTCCACTACTGTCGCCTGATTGTCGCACAAGCTGAGGGTTTGATCGCGAGCGAGAATACAAAAACAAAACAAATGCGCAGTGACGCCTTCGCGTCGCACAAGCAAAGTCATAAAAAAAGGTTCGACACTTGCAAAAACGAAACGGATTTCTGCTTCTTAATGAATATGTGCATACACAATTAGTTGAACAATGCGCTTGAAAATAATTTTCATAATTTTATGTACATTTATCACTTCGCACAGTGCATATTCTTTATTTTTTTCAAATTTGTGTGCCTTTGACAATTGATTAACGACCCAAGTAGCGTTTGTTGTTGTTGTCAGTTTTGTTGTTGGGCCCGCACTGCTACTTTTTGTTGGTGTCATTGATTTAAAAAAAAAACAACAACAATATAACAAAGCTTGGTGCGTCCAGAAAAATTTCCAACACCAGAATATGTTATGGGGGTGGATTCGATTACTTGCTGCTTATATAACTTAGACAAAACGTAACACACTAACATTATTGATATATTATTGATATAAAATTTCGAATAAGCAAAGGGCGTTCACATAAGCGCGCGTTTTGCTCTTATAATAATCAGATAATTTGAAATCTCGCTCCTATCATGCGCCTTTGTTGTTGCTCATTTACGTTCACTCTCTATTTTATGTGCGCGCTTTGCATGTCAATCATAAAGTTTAATAACCCTAGCTCCTCCGCACACACACTAAATTAAAGCTAAAGGCAATGTACAATTCACTTAACTGCAGCCTCTTAGATATGTTTTGCATTGATTCAGTGCGTGTGAAGAAGGTAGCGATACTACGCTATGAGTGGGCTATGTCATACTTATGGTACTGTATTTTTCCAACTTTTTCAGAATGGAAATTTATTACAAGCATTCGGAAATAATATGCATCCTGTTGCGTTTTACCGGTCCATTAATGAATGGACATTTTGATGTTTATATTCCTTTAGAGGAAGTATTAACTCAAGATTCTGATACGTCAAGTAAATGTATAAATTATACAGTATAACTGAAAATGTTAAAAATCCTGTTAAAAGACGAAGTCGATTCACCGGCAAAACAGAAAACTAGTAAGAAGGCTATAGTCGGGAGAGCCCGACTAGAAGATACCCTGAACCCAAGTAGTAGGTGAATGGGGGTTCTGCGTCAATTTATGACTTTTCATTTTGACAGTTTAATTACCCCCCATTAATTTTATGACCCTTTTATCGCCCCCTTGATCTTTGACCCTTTTTTATTGACACTTTTATTAACCCCTTCCATATCATAATTTATGACCCTTTTTCCCACGATCGTATCCCTCCTTTGATTAGCCTAATGTGGAGAACAAAGGATTTACATTCCTAGGCCACCACTTTACCAGCAGCATCGGTGAGAATTAGTGATCAAAGGATTTGGAGTCAAGTGCGCGCCTGTTATACCTGCGTTGCATTATACACCTGCAAACAGGTGAACAGATTTGGCTATTTACCTAATTAGTGTTAGTGTCTATTGTGCGCCTCTTTGACGTGCGTGGCATTATAAATCTGTTTATGGTCATGAGGTGCAGTGTGCACAGGAAGAAAGGATAGATAAAAGAGAGTCGAGAGGGTGCCTGTTTGAAGTGCGTTGCATTGTTAACCTGCAAGCAGGTGATCAGAGTAACAGATTTGGCTATTTACCTAACTAGTGTTAGAGTCAATTGTGCGCCTCTTTGGCGTGCGTGGCATTGTAAATCTGTTTACGGTCATGAGGTGCAGTGTGCAGAGGAAGAAAGGATAGATAAGAGAGAGTCGAGAGGGTGCCTGTTTGAAGTGCGTTGCATTGTTAACCTGAAAGCAAGCAATAAAGAATGAATGTTTATGGTCATGAGTAGCAGTGTGCAAAGGAAGGAAGGATAGAAAATAGAGAAAAGCGAACGCTTGTTCAATGTACGTTGCATTTTTATGATCAACAGCATCAACAACAAGAACATACAGATTCGTGGAGTTCTGTGAACAAGGGATGCAAATTTTCCTACGCAGCAGCAGCAGCAGCGGCAGGATCAATACGTTGGTCTTTATGACTGTGTGAATGAGAGGATCAGTTTTAACTATTTAACCATTAGTGTTAGAGTCAAGTGTGCTCCTGTTTTAAGTACGTTGCGCTGCACACGTACATTGATATTGTCAACAGCAACAACAACTACAACCTTCGTGGGGGCGTTATGTGTGCAAGGGTGGGAATTTTCTTTCGCAGCGGTAGCAGCAGCAAGATCAACACATTGTTTTTAAACAAGAGTATTGATACTTATACATTTAGATTATAAAGAGTTAGAGGGAGAAGGTTTAAGAGGGGGAGTGTTAGAGGGAGAAGGTGTAAGAGGGGGAAAGTGTTAAAAGGGAGAAGGTGTTATAGGTATCACCGTCCGTGAGGTTCAGTGAGCAAAGTACATTGTCTATGAAACTATTAAATGCTAGAGTCAAGTGTGCACAGGTTACTTAGCTACAAGTTAGTAGATAAGAGAGAGAGAGAGAGTCAACTATGAGCAGGTTTCTTAGCTACGAATAAGTAGATAAGAGAGAGTCGAGAGGGCACCTGTTTGACGTGCGTTGTCTTGCACACCTGCAGGCAAAAAATTAACAATGAATGTTTGTGAAAACCTGTGATCAAAGAATAAAAGGATTGAGACAAGATTGTGCTTGTTTGAAGTACGCTAGTCAAAGGGCAGCACATTCGTAGGCCGCATTGTTATGATCAAAAGCAACACCAACAGCAACAACAACTACATCCTTCGTGGGGCTCATTGAACAAGGGATGGAACTTTTCTTACGCAGCAGCAGCAGCAGCAATGTCGATACGTTGAGCCTTATGGTTGTGATAATGACAGGATCAGTTTTTGCTATTCAACCAATTAGTGTTAGAGTCAAGTATGCTACTGTTTTAAATACATTGCTCTGCACACGTAAATTGTTATTGTCAACAGCAACAACAACATCCTTCGTGGGGGGTTATGTGTGCAAGGATGGGAATTGTCTTTCGCAGCAGCAGCAGCAGCAAGATCAACACATTGTTTTTAAACAAGAGTATTGATACTTGTACATATAGATTATAAAGAGTTAGAGGGAGAAGGTGTGAGAGGGGGAGGGTTTAGAGGGAGAAGGTGTAAGAGGTGGAAAGGATAGAGTGGGAAAGTGTTAGAGGGAGAAGGTGTTAGATACGAATAAGTAGATAAGAGAGAGTCGAGAGGGCGGCTGTTTGACGTGCGTTGCCTTGCACACCTGCAGGCAAAACATAAACAATGAATGTTTGTGAAAACCTGTGATCAAAGAATAAAAGGATTGAGACAAGATTGTGCTTGTTTGAAGTACGCTAGTCAAAGGGCAGTACATTCGTAGGCCGCATTGTTATGATCAAAAGCAAAACCAACAACAACAAGAACAACAACATTCGTGAGTGTTATGTAAGCAAGGGATGGGAATTTTTTCGCAGCAGCAGTAACTAGATCAACACAAGAATATTGAGACTTTCAGATTTAGTTTGAAATATTATAGGGGGAAGTTGTAAGAGGAGGAAAGTGTTAGAGGGAGAAAGAGAGAGTTAGTATTAGAGAGAGTAGGTGTTAGAGGGGGAAAGTGTTATAGGGGAAAGTGATCCTGCTTGTATTATTATATTAAAACACGCTCCGTTATGCGATTCTGTACACGAGCGTCATGAAATGCAGGTGGTATGTTTATTGATTGTCCCTCCTTCTAACGCACACCCAACTTATTCGCTACTTACGTTTCTAACCTTTATTTGCATATATCTGTTTTGATTATTGCACTGACTTCTGTTACTTTTATAGAGCTAATTAGTATAACTTTTTAATCAACCAATGAACATTTTTAAGTTGGTGTACTTTGTTAAGAAACTATCAAATTATGTTTTTCTTATGGGTATGTTTTAATTTTATTTCATGTATATATATATTTTTATTTTTTTTTTAATAGATTTTTGTAGTATGTTAAATTTAAGATTTATATTAAGCTTGTTCCGTTGAGGGATTTAGCAAACACAAACACCGAACATTAAGATTAATGACAAGCCGGTAGAACACACAAGTCATACTCCATGATTTTGTTTCGGCTTTATAAAATGCTTTTTTAAGTCAGTATTATAAGCCTTAGTTCTAGTACTCACTTGAAAGCTTAACGAAGTTCGTGTAGCTGGTATAATAAATCATGTTTTAACAAACTAATTTTTATCTTAATATTTGTACTTTATCGTTTATTGAGATTATTGTTATTATTATTTTTTTAATCCCCATATATTGGATTTCGTTCTATCTCAGTAATAATTTATTTTGCTTATACATTCTTTAAATTCCTTAGGAGAACAAAGGATTTACATTCCTAGGCCACCACTTTACCAGCAGCATCGGTGAGAATTAGTGATCAAAGGATTTGGAGTCAAGTGCGCGCCTGTTATACCTGCGTTGCATTATACACCTGCAAACAGGTGAACAGATTTGGCTATTTACCTAATTAGTGTTAGTGTCTATTGTGCGCCTCTTTGACGTGCGTGGCATTATAAATCTGTTTATGGTCATGAGGTGCAGTGTGCACAGGAAGAAAGGATAGATAAAAGAGAGTCGAGAGGGTGCCTGTTTGAAGTGCGTTGCATTGTTAACCTGCAAGCAGGTGATCAGAGTAACAGATTTGGCTATTTACCTAACTAGTGTTAGAGTCAATTGTGCGCCTCTTTGGCGTGCGTGGCATTGTAAATCTGTTTACGGTCATGAGGTGCAGTGTGCAGAGGAAGAAAGGATAGATAAGAGAGAGTCGAGAGGGTGCCTGTTTGAAGTGCGTTGCATTGTTAACCTGAAAGCAAGCAATAAAGAATGAATGTTTATGGTCATGAGTAGCAGTGTGCAAAGGAAGGAAGGATAGAAAATAGAGAAAAGCGAACGCTTGTTCAATGTACGTTGCATTTTTATGATCAACAGCATCAACAACAAGAACATACAGATTCGTGGAGTTCTGTGAACAAGGGATGCAAATTTTCCTACGCAGCAGCAGCAGCAGCGGCAGGATCAATACGTTGGTCTTTATGACTGTGTGAATGAGAGGATCAGTTTTAACTATTTAACCAATTAGTGTTAGAGTCAATTGTGCTCCTGTTTTAAGTACGTTGCGCTGCACACGTACATTGATATTGTCAACAGCAACAACAACTACAACCTTCGTGGGGGCGTTATGTGTGCAAGGGTGGGAATTTTCTTTCGCAGCGGTAGCAGCAGCAAGATCAACACATTGTTTTTAAACAAGAGTATTGATACTTATACATTTAGATTATAAAGAGTTAGAGGGAGGAGGTTTAAGAGGGGGAGTGTTAGAGGGAGAAGGTGTAAGAGGGGAAAGTGTTAAAAGGGAGAAGGTGTTATAGGTATCACCGTCCGTGAGGTTCAGTGAGCAAAGTACATTGTCTATGAAACTATTAAATGCTAGAGTCAAGTGTGCACAGGTTACTTAGCTACAAGTTAGTAGATAAGAGAGAGAGAGAGAGTCAACTATGAGCAGGTTTCTTAGCTACGAATAAGTAGATAAGAGAGAGTCGAGAGGGCACCTGTTTGACGTGCGTTGTCTTGCACACCTGCAGGCAAAACATTAACAATGAATGTTTGTGAAAACCTGTGATCAAAGAATAAAAGGATTGAGACAAGATTGTGCTTGTTTGAAGTACGCTAGTCAAAGGGCAGCACATTCGTAGGCCGCATTGTTATGATCAAAAGCAACACCAACAGCAACAACAACTACATCCTTCGTGGGGCTCATTGAACAAGGGATGGAACTTTTCTTACGCAGCAGCAGCAGCAGCAATGTCGATACGTTGAGCCTTATGGTTGTGATAATGACAGGATCAGTTTTTGCTATTCAACCAATTAGTGTTAGAGTCAAGTATGCTACTGTTTTAAATACATTGCTCTGCACACGTAAATTGTTATTGTCAACAGCAACAACAACATCCTTCGTGGGGGGTTATGTGTGCAAGGATGGGAATTGTCTTTCGCAGCAGCAGCAGCAGCAAGATCAACACATTGTTTTTAAACAAGAGTATTGATACTTGTACATATAGATTATAAAGAGTTAGAGGGAGAAGGTGTGAGAGGGAGAGGGTTTAGAGGGAGAAGGTGTAAGAGGTGGAAAGGATAGAGTGGGAAAGTGTTAGAGGGAGAAGGTGTTAGATACGAATAAGTAGATAAGAGAGAGTCGAGAGGGCGGCTGTTTGACGTGCGTTGCCTTGCACACCTGCAGGCAAAACATAAACAATGAATGTTTGTGAAAACCTGTGATCAAAGAATAAAAGGATTGAGACAAGATTGTGCTTGTTTGAAGTACGCTAGTCAAAGGGCAGTACATTCGTAGGCCGCATTGTTATGATCAAAAGCAAAACCAACAACAACAAGAACAACAACATTCGTGAGTGTTATGTAAGCAAGGGATGGGAATTTTTTCGCAGCAGCAGTAACTAGATCAACACAAGAATATTGAGACTTTCAGATTTAGTTTGAAATATTATAGGGGGAAGTTGTAAGAGGAGGAAAGTGTTAGAGGGAGAAAGAGAGAGTTAGTATTAGAGAGAGTAGGTGTTAGAGGGGGAAAGTGTTATAGGGGAAAGTGATCCTGCTTGTATTATTATATTAAAACACGCTCCGTTATGCGATTCTGTACACGAGCGTCATGAAATGCAGGTGGTATGTTTATTGATTGTCCCTCCTTCTAACGCACACCCAACTTATTCGCTACTTACGTTTCTAACCTTTATTTGCATATATCTGTTTTGATTATTGCACTGACTTCTGTTACTTTTATAGAGCTAATTAGTATAACTTTTTAATCAACCAATGAACATTTTTTAAGTTGGTGTACTTTGTTAAGAAACTATCAAATTATGTTTTTCTTATGGGTATGTTTTAATTTTATTTCATGTATATATATATTTTTATTTTTTTTTTAATAGATTTTTGTAGTATGTTAAATTTAAGATTTATATTAAGCTTGTTCCGTTGAGGGATTTAGCAAACACAAACACCGAACATTAAGATTAATGACAAGCCGGTAGAACACACAAGTCATACTCCATGATTTTGTTTCGGCTTTATAAAATGCTTTTTTAAGTCAGTATTATAAGCCTTAGTTCTAGTACTCACTTGAAAGCTTAACGAAGTTCGTGTAGCTGGTATAATAAATCATGTTTTAACAAACTAATTTTATCTTAATATTTGTACTTTATCGTTTATTGAGATTATTGTTATTATTATTTTTTTAATCCCCATATATTGGATTTCGTTCTATCTCAGTAATAATTTATTTTGCTTATACATTCTTTAAATTCCTTAAGGTAATCTTTTAGGCTTATCAAATAAGCATTTCCTTAACTTTCTCTCTGCTCGCTTTAAGATTTTCATCAAATGACACTTTTCATATTTAAGATATCCGTCAAACTATTTCTTATACTCAACTAAAATTATTTCATCAAACTCACATATCAAATCAATTTCTAAAATAAAGAAAATGAAAACAGTAAGATGTTCTTAGCAGCTTGATTTTTTTTTTATAAACGGGTTTTACCAACTCTTTCTAAGTATGCTACCTACGATAAAAATGTATAAAGAATGTGTTTTGTACTCATTTACTGACTTCAAAAATTCTTATATTGACGTTGTATGATACCCTATCTTAATTTGTGTTATATTTAATCGTTTTCTTCAACTTAGTATTCTACAGATTTTTAAACATTTTATGTTATGTAGTTAGCTATTTTGACTAGGCTTTACGCTTAAAACGAGATAGATTGTATTATTGTCCTTAACAAGTTAACTTAATTTTAACAGGGAAATCGATCGGACATTGATTTTTAACTTTATAATTGATTGCTTTAATATATTTCAACTGTCAACCTATGTACATTTCTACTCTTTTAGTGATTATGTTAGATTTTTATATTTCCAAACTCATTGCTTGAACTTACAAAATTTCGTTACTAATTTCTTATAATTGATGGATGGTAATATTTTATTTCATTATTCTCCCCATTTTTCTTGCATTTAATAAGGAAGTGCATTGAACTAGCTTGTCAGTTCGAGATATGAGCCTTACACTGTTTCGAAAAGTATGAATACGTTAAATGTTTTAATATAAGGGTTAAGTATCTATTAGATGCCATGTTATTAGGGCGTAGTTATTCATATAATTATTATAATTATTTCTTAAGGAGACTTATTTTCTTTAGTGCTCAAAACTTATTGTCGCTAAAGGATTTTTTTTTTCATGATCTGAGTTATTTATTTAATTCGTGAAACCATTGTATTGTGATTTATTATTCTTGAACCTTTGCATTAATATTGAATTTGGATGGCAAAATACGGTTGTGATGTACTAAAGCTCGAGATGACTTGAGAGTCGGTATTTTGCAAAACGGGCGGTAGAGTACTTAAAATTTTTATTTGTAGTGTGTGTTTTTAAAATAATGTACTTTAACTATCGCCGGAATGGTTTATACCCACTAAATATTGATATTTTCGGTTTTTTCTTCCTTTGTATTAGTCGTTTTATACACCCTAGCTCTTGATCCTGTTTTTTGATTTTAGTAGAGTGTTTGATTTTATTGCATACTGTTTGTGGAGGAGGCTCCAAATAATAATAAGATTTGGTTTAATAATTGTATAGTAAGATTTATTTTTTTTTTTTTTATGTCGGTAAAACAATAGTTGTATGTTTAACTAATAAGAAGAGCGCAAGCAAGTCATTTACAATAATTTTCACTAACTTAGGATTCATGGTCTTAAGACCGTTTAGACTTCAAGTAGTAAGTAGTAAGCAGTTTTGCTAGACTATATTCTGTTATGATTTTTGTGGGTTATAATTCGTACATTGAAAGAGCGAGATAAAGCTGTTCTTGTTTAGGTCCACAATCTATTTTCTTGGTCCATTTTCCTTTACATATAATACGGCAGGGAGTAAGATTTAAAAGTAGTATGTCATTCCATTGCTATTTAATTTTTATTTTATTCTTTTATGTTATTTGACTTTATATATTGCCTTTAAATTTAAGGGTTTTGCCTATCAATTTTTGAACCGAGTCATAGTATTTTTTTTTTCTGTGCTGCATAAACGAAAGCATGCTTGATCCCAGATATGTTTATTCTTAATCAATATGTAGATCAACACCGTAGGCTTTCAAGTACTATATGTCTGTCTCTATATTTTATCAGCTTTTAGGTATTGAGATTAAATTTTGCTCAGAATCTAATCGCTGACTTAAACACATGAGTGTTACAACTTTCACACTTAAGGAGCATCAGATCTTTTCGTTTCAAAGTGTTTACTATTTGACGCTTTTAAGAACAATTTGCTTGCCTGAGCTAGGTAGGTTATACAGTTAAAACAATTAGTGGAAAGACGGAACTGTCTTATAGAATTTCTTCAATATTATTAGTTGGTTCTTTCCGTTTCGCATTTTATCACGCACTTTGAGATTATTATATTACTTAATGGAATGTGCTCTATGTTCCTGATTGTTTGCTGATTATTGTTCTTAATTATTATTTTGTTTATTTATTTCTTTTGCATCTCATATAGTATTTTTCCCTTATGTTTCTTTTTTATTGCGCTCCACTTCTAAACTTACTTTAATAATTTTCGATGTTTCCTACAATTTATATTAAATCGTCCTTTATTTGACAAAAACTGGGCTGTTAAAAACGGAAGCCAATTAATCTATCAAACTGATGGAAGGGAATAGTTGTGTTTATTTTTCATTTAAAAATAAAAATAGGCTGTTATACGGGTACACAAAATATTTACTTATATTAAATTAAAAGTACTGTCACTGTTTACGACAGCCTGGCATCCTAAAGAGACTCAATCGCTCACCATCATCACTTGACACCCCACCCTCCCATACGACGAAGCGATCCTCACCTGGACCATCAATCGTACACACATAATTAACTTTTACCTATATAATGTACGGTTTGCATGTAGGCGCCTTATTTGAATAGTATTTCATTATTCTACTCTGTACCGATTTTGGATCCCCTGATTTATATTATTTCCAGCTACTTTCCAAGGCTCACACCTTTAACTTTTAACACACCAGCCCACAAAACATATAATTTGGATATAAAAACATTAGACAACGACATCAAGCACCAAGAGCTATTAAAAAATTTATAAAGTATTCGAAGGAAATTTGATCGAACAATGTAACACCCAAAATATTTATTATGGTTTACATTAAATCATGAAGTCATAATCGAGTCTACTACGTACTTCACATTTTTCCATGAGTTGTTCCCATCTAAAACCCTATCAATTTATCCGTTTTTTCTTATTATTATTTTTTCAACCAAGTAAGTGCGTACCTGTTTTTTCAATTTTATCTCTCTAGAAAATGTCTGTAAGTTCGGTAGCCTCACACTCATTCAATATGTTTGTTATAGGGATTTTGTATTGTATTTCTATTATTGTACATTTTAAGTTTTCCGGTTTGGTGAGTAGCTCTTCTCAATTAAGTATTATGTTTGCTTATACACACATAATCATTTATTTAGATTTTTGTCTGACTAATAAAAATGTCTTCAAATCTTTTAAAAATTTAAGGATTTACTTTTATATATGGAATTTTGGCTGTCCTATTATATCGCTGATTGTTCTAACTAAACAATTGATTGAACACTACCTCCATAATGTCTTTTAAACGTATCTTTGATTGAGTTTTCGATAATAACTTCTTATTCATTTTTTTAGATCGTACCCGAGTCACGTAAATATTGCAGGGTACGTAAAAATTAGCACGCAAACAAGATTGAGGGCAGAGACACTCCCAAAAGGCTTTGAGCAGAGGGTGAAGTAGAAAAAGGTACAATAAGGTAGGAGCTAACGAACAGCGAGAGTCTTTAGATGGAAGCGAGCTGAACGAAGACATCTGATCTCAGACAAGACAATGTTTATCGGGAGAAAGAATCCTCCTTTCACATTATAGCAGTATGCGTAGCCTTAGCAAGGAACAAATTTTATTGTCTTAGAACAACATATCAACCGTATTAAAGGCTAAGAGACCCTCAACTCATCATAAATACTTGATTTCGTACAGTTTCCATGTCCGGTGGAAGAGTCATAGAACTAGAAGGGGGGGCACAACAGACCTCTCAGTTACCAAATCATTCATCGACGATTAAGGTATATACAGGCAGGAGACATATTATTCTATTATTGATTCCCTTTATGTTTAATTTTTTTTTTATTAAAAAGTTGTTACTATTCTACTGACTTTTATTGATTTTTTATTAATTTTGTATTATCTTCTCGAAAATTTAATTTCCGTTTGTTTTTCTTCACAAAGTAGTTTACATCTGTCAGCAATGTCAATTTGTGATTTTTTTTCTAAAAAATTTTGAGATTCGAATCTATTTTTTTAAAGCCAACAAAGTACTGACGCAATACTGCTGCGTTTTGTACTATAACTTGAATTTAACATTTGAATGAAAGAACAAGTCCACAATCTTGGCGATTAAAAACCGGGACTTAAAAGTACGCTGTTGAACAGAGTAAAGTACTCCTTGCAAAGTGAGGCAGCGGTGGCCATCTGACGTTTTCAGGCAAATATTTTCTCTTTCAACTCCAATTCTAGAACTCATGCAATAACCTTGAAAAGAGGTAAGCCCAAAATACATGGAACTGGTGGCAGTTTTGCTGTTAAAAACACGTTTTTTTTTCGGTTTTAGAAACCGGTTTGTTTAACTGTTTAAAACAGGAAGCTGCTATTTTTTACGGTTTAAAAAACCGGGTGCATATTGCACATATAACAGTCCACCAGTTTAACATCTATCAACAACCTGTTTTAAAAACAGCTTGCTGTTAGCTGTTATTTTTATATAACAGTCAAACAACAACCTGTTTTTAAACCCGAAAAATCCGTGTTTTTAGCAGCAAAATTAACACCCCCCTCCCCTCAACTGTTTTCAAACCGGAAAAATAGCAGTCAAACAACAACCTGATCCTTGAAAACCACAAAAATAACAGCTTAACAGCCCCAGTATTTAAAACCAGAAAAAATAACAGCTCTCTATTTTAAGCAGTTAAAACAACAACCGGTTTCTTAAACCGAAATAAACCTGTTTTTAACAGCTAAACTGCAGCCGGTTTTTTTTTTTACCGGTAAATTAACCGCTCTCTGTTTTAAACAGCTAAATAACAACCTGTTTCTTAAAAACATCAAAAAATAACAGCAAAACAAGAAGCTGTTTCTGAAAAACATGAAAAATAACAGCAAATCAGCACCCGGTTTTTTAAACCGTAAAAAATAGCAGCTTCCTGTTTTAAACAGTTAAACAACAACCGGTTTCTAAAACCGAAAAAAAAACGTGTTTTAACAGCAAAACTGCCACCAGTTCCATGTATTTTGGGCTTACCTCTTTTCAAGGTTATTGCATGAGTTCTAGAATTGGAGTTGAAAGAGAAAATATTTGCCTGAAAACGTCAGATGGCCACCGCTGCCTCACTTTGCAAGGAGTACTTTACTCTGTTCAACAGCGTACTTTTAAGTCCCGGTTTTTAATCGCCAAGATTGTGGACTTGTTCTTTCATTCAAATGTTAAATTCAAGTTATAGTACAAAACGCAGCAGTATTGCGTCAGTACTTTTGTTGGCTTTAAAAAAATAGATTCGAATCTCAAAAATTTTTTAGAAAAAAAATCACAAATTGACATTGCTGACAGATGTAAACTACTTTGTGAAGAAAAACAAACGGAAATTAAATTTTCGAGAAGATAATACAAAATTAATAAAAAATCAATAAAAGTCAGTAGAATAGTAACAACTTTTTAATAAAAAAAAAATTAAACATAAAGGGGAATCAATAATAGAATAATATGTCTCCTGCCTGTATAAACCTTAATCGTCGATGAATGATTTGGTAACTGAGAGGTCTGTTGTGCCCCCCCTTCTAGTTCTATGACTCTTCCACCGGACATGGAAACTGTACGAAATCAAGTATTTATGATGAGTTGAGGGTCTCTTAGCCTTTAATACGGTTGATATGTTGTTCTAAGACAATAAAATTTGTTCCTTGCTAAGGCTACGCATACTGCTATAATGTGAAAGGAGGATTCTTTCTCCCGATAAACATTTGTCTTGTCTGAGATCAGATGTCTTCGTTCAGCTCGCTTCCATCTAAAGACTCTCGCTGTTCGTTAGCTCCTACCTTATTGTACCTTTTTCTACTTCACCCTCTGCTCAAAGCCTTTTTGGAGTGTCTCTGCCCTCAATCTTGTTTGCGTGCTAATTTTTACGTACCCTGCAATATTTACGTGACTCGGGTACGATCTAAAAAAATGAATAAGAAGTTATTATCGAAAACTCAATCAAAGATACGTTTAAAAGACATTATGGAGGTAGTGTTCAATCAATTGTTTAGTTAGAACAATCAGCGATATAATAGGACAGCCAAAATTCCATATATAAAAGTAAATCCTTAAATTTTTAAAAGATTTGAAGACATTTTATTAGTCAGACAAAAATCTAAATAAATGATTATGTGTGTATAAGCAAACATAATACTTAATTGAGAAGAGCTACTCACCAAACCGGAAAACTTAAAATGTACAATAATAGAAATACAATACAAAATCCCTATAACAAACATATTGAATGAGTGTGAGGCTACCGAACTTACAGACATTTTCTAGAGAGATAAAATTGAAAAAACAGGTACGCACTTACTTGGTTGAAAAAATAATAATAAGAAAAAACGGATAAATTGATAGGGTTTTAGATGGGAACAACTCATGGAAAAATGTGAAGTACGTAGTAGACTCGATTATGACTTCATGATTTAATGTAAACCATAATAAATATTTTGGGTGTTACATTGTTCGATCAAATTTCCTTCGAATACTTTATAAATTTTTTTAATAGCTCTTGGTGCTTGATGTCGTTGTCTAATGTTTTTATATCCAAATTATATGTTTTGTGGGCTGGTGTGTTAAAAGTTAAAGTTGTGAGCCTTGGAAAGTAGCTGGAAATAATATAAATCAGGGGATCCAAAATCGGTACAGAGTAGAATAATGAAATACTATTCAAATAAGGCGCCTACATGCAAACCGTACATTATATAGGTAAAAGTTAATTATGTGTGTACGATTGATGGTCCAGGTGAGGATCGCTTCGTCGTATGGGAGGGTGGGGTGTCAAGTGATGATGGTGAGCGATTGAGTCTCTTTAGGATGCCAGGCTGTCGTAAACAGTGACGGTACTTTTAATTTAATATAAGTAAATATTTTGTGTACCCGTATAACAGCCTATTTTTATTTTTAAATGAAAAATAAACACAACTATTCCCTTCCATCAGTTTGATAGATTAATTGGCTTCCGTTTTTAACAGCCCAGCTTTTGTCAAATAAAGGACGATTTAATATAAATTGTAGGAAACATCGAAAATTATTAAAGTAAGTTTAGAAGTGGAGCGCAATAAAAAGAAACATAAGGGAAAAATACTATATGAGATGCAAAAGAAATAAATAAACAAAATAATAATTAAGAACAATAATCAGCAAACAATCAGGAACATAGAGCACATTCCATTAAGTAATATAATAATCTCAAAGTGCGTGATAAAATGCGAAACGGAAAGAACCAACTAATAATATTGA
Organism: Scaptomyza flava; assembly: GCA_030179655.1. Lineage (NCBI taxonomy): Eukaryota > Metazoa > Arthropoda > Insecta > Diptera > Drosophilidae > Scaptomyza > Scaptomyza flava. The sequence continues at coordinate 25,400,950 of JARNME010000404.1, forward strand.
AGAAATTCTATAAGACAGTTCCGTCTTTCCACTAATTGTTTTAACTGTATAACCTACCTAGCTCAGGCAAGCAAATTGTTCTTAAAAGCGTCAAATAGTAAACACTTTGAAACGAAAAGATCTGATGCTCCTTAAGTGTGAAAGTTGTAACACTCATGTGTTTAAGTCAGCGATTAGATTCTGAGCAAAATTTAATCTCAATACCTAACAGCTGATAAAATATAGAGACAGACATATAGTACTTGAAAGCCTACGGTGTTGATCTACATATTGATTAAGAATAAACATATCTGGGATCAAGCATGCTTTCGTTTATGCAGCACAGAAAAAAAAATACTATGACTCGGTTCAAAAATTGATAGGAAAAACCCTTAAATTTAAAGGCAATATATAAAGTCAAATAACATAAAAGAATAAAATAAAAATTAAATAGCAATGGAATGACATACTACTTTTAAATCTTACTCCCTGCCGTATTATATGTAAAGGAAAATGGACCAAGAAAATAGATTGTGGACCTAAACAAGAACAGCTTTATCTCGCTCTTTCAATGTACGAATTATAACCCACAAGAATCATAACAGAATATAGTCTAGCAAAACTGCTTACTACTTACTACTTGAAGTCTAAACGGTCTTAAGACCATGAATCCTAAGTTAGTGAAAGTTATTGTAAATGACTTGCTTGCGCTCTTCTTATTAGTTAAACATACAACTATTGTTTTACCAACATAAAAAAAAAAAAATAAATCTTACTATACAATTATTAAACCAAATCTTATTATTTGGAGCCTCCTCCACAAACAGTATGCAATAAAATCAAACACTCTACTAAAATCAAAAAACAGGATCAAGAGCTAGGGTGTATAAAACGACTAATACAAAGGAAGAAAAAACCGAAAATATCAATATTTAGTGGGTATAAACCATTCCGGTGATAGTTAAAGTACATTATTTTAAAAACACACACTACAAATAAAAATTTAAGTACTCTACCGCCCGTTTTGCAAAATACCGACTCTCAAGTCATCTCGAGCTTTAGTACATCACAACCGTATTTTGCCATCCAAATTCAATATTAATGCAAAGGTTCAAGAATAATAAATCACAATACAATGGTTTCACGAATTAAATAAATAACTCAGATCATGAAAAAAAAAATCCTTTAGCGACAATAAGTTTTGAGCACTAAAGAAAATAAGTCTCCTTAAGAAATAATTATAATAATTATATGAATAAATACGCCCTAATAACATGGCATCTAATAGATACTTAACCCTTAAATTAAAACATTTAACGTATTCATACTTTTCGAAACAGTGTAAGGCTCATATCTCGAACTGACAAGCTAGTTCAATGCACTTCCTTATTAAATGCAAGAAAAATGGGGAGAATAATGAAATAAAATATTACCATCCATCAATTATAAGAAATTAGTAACGAAATTTTGTAAGTTCAAGCAATGAGTTTGGAAATATAAAAATCTAACATAATCACTAAAAGAGTAGAAATGTACATAGGTTGACAGTTGAAATATATTAAAGCAATCAATTATAAAGTTAAAAATCAATGTCCGATCGATTTCCCTGTTAAAATTAAGTTAACTTGTTAAGGACAATAATACAATCTATCTCGTTTTAAGCGTAAAGCCTAGTCAAAAAAGCTAACTACATAACATAAAATGTTTAAAAATCTGTAGAATACTAAGTTGAAGAAAACGATTAAATATAACACAAATTAAGATAGGGTATCATACAACGTCAATATAAGAATTTTTGAAGTCAGTAATTGAGTACAAAACACATTCTTTATACATTTTTATCGTAGGTAGCATACTTAGAAAGAGTTGGTAAAACCCGTTTATAAAAAAAAAATCAAGCTGCTAAGAACATCTTACTGTTTTCATTTTCTTTATTTTAGAAATTGATTTGATATGTGAGTTTGATGAAATAATTTTAGTTGAGTATAAGAAATAGTTTGACGGATATCTTAAATATGAAAGTGTCATTTGATGAAAATCTTAAAGCGAGCAGAGAGAAAGTTAAGGAAATGCTTATTTGATAAGCCTAAAAGATTACCTTAAGGAATTTAAAGAATGTATAAGCAAAATAAATTATTACTGAGATAGAACGAAATCCAATATATGGGGATTAAAAAAATAATAATAACAATAATCTCAATAAACGATAAAGTACAAATATTAAGATAAAAATTAGTTTGTTAAAACATGATTTATTATACCAGCTACACGAACTTCGTTAAGCTTTCAAGTGAGTACTAGAACTAAGGCTTATAATACTGACTTAAAAAAGCATTTTATAAAGCCGAAACAAAATCATGGAGTATGACTTGTGTGCTCTACCGGCTTGTCATTAATCTTAATGTTCGGTGTTTGTGTTTGCTAAATCCCTCAACGGAACAAGCTTAATATAAATCTTAAATTTAACATACTACAAAAATCTATTAAAAAAAAAATAAAAATATATATATACATGAAATAAAATTAAAACATACCCATAAGAAAAACATAATTTGATAGTTTCTTAACAAAGTACACCAACTTAAAAAATGTTCATTGGTTGATTAAAAAGTTATACTAATTAGCTCTATAAAAGTAACAGAAGTCAGTGCAATAATCAAAACAGATATATGCAAATAAAGGTTAGAAACGTAAGTAGCGAATAAGTTGGGTGTGCGTTAGAAGGAGGGACAATCAATAAACATACCACCTGCATTTCATAGACGCTCGTGTACAGAATCGCATAACGGAGCGTGTTTTAATATAATAATACAAGCAGGATCACTTTCCCCTATAACACTTTCCCCCTCTAACACCTACTCTCTCTAATACTAACTCTCTCTTTCTCCCTCTAACACTTTCCTCCTCTTACAACTTCCCCCTATAATATTTCAAACTAAATCTGAAAGTCTCAATATTCTTGTGTTGATCTAGTTGCTGCTGCTGCGAAAAAATTCCCATCCCTTGCTTACATAACACTCACGAATGTTGTTGTTCTTGTTGTTGTTGGTTTTGCTTTTGATCATAACAATGCGGCCTACGAATGTACTGCCCTTTGACTAGCGTACTTCAAACAAGCACAATCTTGTCTCAATCCTTTTATTCTTTGATCACAGGTTTTCACAAACATTCATTGTTTATGTTTTGCCTGCAGGTGTGCAAGGCAATGCACGTCAAACAGCCGCCCTCTCGACTCTCTCTTATCTACTTATTCGTATCTAACACCTTCTCCCTCTAACACTTTCCCACTCTATCCTTTCCACCTCTTACACCTTCTCCCTCTAAACCCTCCCCCTCTCACACCTTCTCCCTCTAACTCTTTATAATCTATATGTACAAGTATCAATACTCTTGTTTAAAAACAATGTGTTGATCTTGCTGCTGCTGCTGCTGCGAAAGACAATTCCCATCCTTGCACACATAACCCCCCACGAAGGATGTTGTTGTTGCTGTTGACAATAACAATTTACGTGTGCAGAGCAATGTATTTAAAACAGTAGCATACTTGACTCTAACACTAATTGGTTGAATAGCAAAAACTGATCCTGTCATTATCACAACCATAAGGCTCAACGTATCGACATTGCTGCTGCTGCTGCTGCGTAAGAAAAGTTCCATCCCTTGTTCAATGAGCCCCACGAAGGATGTAGTTGTTGTTGCTGTTGGTGTTGCTTTTGATCATAACAATGCGGCCTACGAATGTGCTGCCCTTTGACCAGCGTACTTCAAAAAAGCACAATCAAGCATGCACAAACTTGTCTCTAAGTCTTCCTCCCTCTAACACTTTCTTGCACACAGTATCCTTCTAACACTATCCCCCTCTAACTCTTTCCTCCTCTAACACCTTCTCCCTCTAACACTTTCCCCTCTATCCTTTCCCTGTCTTACACCTTCTCCCTCTAACACTCCTCCTCTTACACCTTTTCCCTCTAACTCTTTATAATCTAAATGTACAAGTATCAATACTCTTGTTTAAAAACAGTGTGTTGATCTTGCTGCTGCTGCCGCTGCGAAAGAAAATTCCCATCATTGCACACATAACGCCCCCACGAAGGTTGTAGTTGTTGTTGCTGATGGTGTTGCTTTTGATCATAACAATGCGGCCTACGAATGTACTGCCCTTTGACTAGCGTACTTCAAAAAAGCACAATCTTGTCTCAATCCTTTTATTTTTTGATCACTGGTTTTCACAATCATAAACATTCATTGTTAATTTTTTGCCTGCAGGTGTGCAAGACAACGCACGTCAAACAGGTGCCCTCTCGACTCTCTCTTATCTACTTATTCGTAGCTAAGAAACCTGCTCATAGTTGACTCTCTCTCTCTCTCTTATCTACTAACTTGTAGCTAAGTAACCTGTGCACACTTGACTCTAGCATTTAATAGTTTCATAGACAATGTACTTTGCTCACTGAACCTCACGGACGGTGATACCTATAACACCTTCTCCCTTTTAACACTTTCCCCCTCTTACACCTTCTCCCTCTAACACTCCCCCTCTTAAACCTTCTCCCTCTAACTCTTTATAATCTAAATGTATAAGTATCAATACTCTTGTTTAAAAACAATGTGTTGATCTTGCTGCTGCTACCGCTGCGAAAGAAAATTCCCACCCTTGCACACATAACGCCCCCACGAAGGTTGTAGTTGTTGTTGCTGTTGACAATATCAATGTACGTGTGCAGCGCAACGTACTTAAAACAGGAGCACAATTGACTCTAACACTAATTGGTTAAATAGTTAAAACTGATCCTCTCATTCACACAGTCATAAAGACCAACGTATTGATCCTGCCGCTGCTGCTGCTGCTGCGTAGGAAAATTTGCATCCCTTGTTCACAGAACTCCACGAATCTGTATGTTCTTGTTGTTGATGCTGTTGATCATAAAAATGCAACGTACATTGAACAAGCGTTCGCTTTTCTCTATTTTCTATCCTTCCTTCCTTTGCACACTGCTACTCATGACCATAAACATTCATTCTTTATTGCTTGCTTTCAGGTTAACAATGCAACGCACTTCAAACAGGCACCCTCTCGACTCTCTCTTATCTATCCTTTCTTCCTCTGCACACTGCACCTCATGACCGTAAACAGATTTACAATGCCACGCACGCCAAAGAGGCGCACAATTGACTCTAACACTAGTTAGGTAAATAGCCAAATCTGTTACTCTGATCACCTGCTTGCAGGTTAACAATGCAACGCACTTCAAACAGGCACCCTCTCGACTCTCTTTTATCTATCCTTTCTTCCTGTGCACACTGCACCTCATGACCATAAACAGATTTATAATGCCACGCACGTCAAAGAGGCGCACAATAGACACTAACACTAATTAGGTAAATAGCCAAATCTGTTCACCTGTTTGCAGGTGTATAATGCAACGCAGGTATAACAGGCGCGCACTTGACTCCAAATCCTTTGATCACTAATTCTCACAGATGCTGCTGGTAAAGTGGTGGCCTAGGAATGTAAATCCTTTGTTCTCCACATTAGGCTAATCAAAGGAGGGATACGATCGTGGGAAAAAGGGTCATAAATTATGATATGGAAGGGGTTAATAAAAGTGTCAATAAAAAAGGGTCAAAGATCAAGGGGGCGATAAAAGGGTCATAAAATTAATGGGGGGTAATTAAACTGTCAAAATGAAAAGTCATAAATTGACGCAGAACTCCCATTCACCTACTACTAACCCAGTTGCAATAAATATATTTAATTTATATAAGACTTCGGTATACTGGCTTAGCTTCCATCGATTAAGTTCAATATCTCCGGTGTTTCTCAACCGATTTGGACGAAATTTTCAGAAAAGTTCTATCATTATCCATTACTTCAACCCTCATTTTTAGATTATTCAAATTCGATATTTTATTGTTATCGATTCCATGTGTATATCGGAAACCAGAATAGTTATCGATAATTTGAAGCAAACTTGATCTGCTCATGGTATAGGAGAACTTAAATACAAAATCAGAAGTCTCTAGCTCTTGTAGTCTCTGAGATCCACGCGTTCATACAGACGGACAGACGGACAGACAGACGGACATGGCTAAATCGTCTCGGCTGTTGATGCTGATCATAAATATATATACTTTATAGGGTCGGAGATGCTTCCTTCTGCCTGTTACATACTTTTGCACAAAACCATTATACCCTTATTTACCCATTTTATGGGTTAAGGGTATAAAAAGGTAAAAAAAAAAAAAAACGTTCATTTGAAAAAAAGTGATATCAATAGGGGTAAGCGCAAAGAAGCATCAAAAAGATATCGTCTTAATAATCCTGATGTTATTAGAGTTGTAGTGTGAAGAGATCAGACTAATAATCCTGAAGCTCATAGAGTTGCAGTCAGAAGACATCCGGATGCACGTCATGAAAGGCGTTTGCGTGCATGGAATGTTAAAGCCATGTTTGGCTTAAACTATTATTTTGAAATAGCTTAGAAGTCAGATAAAATTACTCAACTTGATAGTATGAATTTGATATGCAAACATTGTACATTAAAATGGAAAAATTAGCCTTTGGGTATCTGTTGCAAGGCAGGAAAAGGTAATCTTTCACAAAATGATAGTTTGCCCGATCCACTTAAAAGCTTAATAATTGGTGGAAATCCCAAGCATGATCATTGCATTGATTGTATAAGAAAGTATAACAGCTGCTTTCAAATGACTTATTTTGGAAGTACACAAATTATAAATGAAAGTTGATCAACCTTTAAAGTCCAAGGACAAGTGAATCACTTAATTGGTAGTGTCCGCCCTTTGCCAAATGAAGAAATGCAGTTTCTTCAAATTTAGTTTGTTGGTGATGATGAAAAGGAAGCTCAACTACGTTGCAAAAATATTTCAAATGTTGATTGCAGCGTAGTAAAGGTTCTTCAATGTATGTTTCATCATCATAATCGTTATGTTAAGGATCTAAAAATGGCTCTCAATAAAATACCAACAATGACTAAAGACTATAAATTGTTTATGCATGCTGATCGAACACCCGCTGGTGCCCACAAAGGGCTTTACAGAGCACCTCAATCAAGCGAAGTAGCTTTAGTTATTGTTGGTCAGCAATTTGAAAAGCGCGATATTATTATTGAAAGCCATAATAATAAATTACATCGTATAAGTGAGGTGCATCGATCATACGATGCCTTACAGTACGCTTTGCTATTTCCTTATGGCGAAGATGGCTATTCAGTGGATATACCACAATGGAATCCATTATTAAAAAGGAGGAACCAAAAAAATGATATCTGCGTTAAGCTTTTACAGCTATAAAATAATGATTCGTCGATCTAAGATAAATCATTTAATTTATTGTCGTTCCCTTTTTCGTTAGTTTTTGGTTGATATGTATGCTAAAATTAAAACAGAAAGGTTAAATTATACTCGCTACATTCAAGCGAAACTCAGAGCAGATTGCTATATACATATACAAGATGCAATAGGCCTACAAGATGTTATCGCAGCTCAACTTAGTCAGATGGTAATTTTACCATCTTCTTTTACAAGCTCTGCACGATATATGCATGAAAAGACTCAAGATGCTATGACTTATGTCCGCCATTATGGGAAACAAGATTTTTTCATAACATTCACATGCAATTTACAATGGAATGACATCAAAAGTGTTTTATTACCGGGTCAAAAACCGCATGATCGTCACGATATTAAAGCTCGAGTTTTTCATTTAAAAGTTAAAGCTTTACTGTCACTATTGAAGCGTGCAATGTTTCATGTACTCTGTGGAATGGCAAAAGCGGGGCTTACCACATATATATATTCTACTTTGGTTAGAAAATAAAATAAGACCAGATAAAATCGATAAAATTATCTGTGCCGAGGTACCAAACGCAGATGAGGGTCCGTTGTTATTTAACATTGTTAAGTCAAATATGATTCATGGTCCTTGCGGTGCATTTAATAATAAATCGCCATGCATGAAAAATGGAAAATGTACCAAAAGGTTTCCTCGACAATTACTTAAAGAAACTGTGACTGGAAAAGATAGGTACCCTCTATATCGTAGAAGAGCGATAGAAGATGGTGGTAATGCAATTAATATAAATGGTAATTGCATAGATAATCGTTGGGTTGTGCCTTATAACTGTGTACTTTTGAGAATATTTGAAGCTCACATAAATGTTGAGTATTGTAGTTTTGTAAAGTCTATTAAATACATTTGTAAATATATTAACAATGGCAGTGATCAAGCATCATTTACTCTTGTACGAAAGTGGCCGTTATATATGTAGCTCAGAAACGGTATGGAGAATCCTTGCATTTCCCATACATGAACGTTTTCCGGCTATTACACACTTAGCTGTTCATTTAGAAAATGATCAACGGATATATTTTAACCCCAATAATCCGCAATAATTACTTGACAGATTAAGGCCCAATATCTCAATGTCCGGTTAAATTTTCGTTTAGCTAACTGCCGCATTATTTTGCTGGTCGAGTTAAAACAATTTGGTTTTCTCAAAGCCAATATAACCTTTCATCGATAAGTAACTATCGCATTAACAGCGTTGCCACATATATACACAGCGTTGTCATTTATAGCGAGCGGCTCAGCTGTTTTTTGTTATTGTTTTGGTTGGTGACTGGCAAATTTTGCATATTTTAAATACATGTATAAAATATAAAATTAAAATGAACACGCCTGATTGCAAACGGTTCCGAGGGGAAAACTTTTCGCTTTCTGAGGAGCACTTGTTGGTGGAACTAGTGGAGTTTAATCAGCATATTTTAGAGTGCAAGAGTGGAAGCAGAAGGACGAAGCCTGGCAGAAACTTGCTGCTCAGTTCACTGCGCAAACTGGTGTTAGTCGTTCGTGGAAAGCCTTGATGGACAAATATGCTGTGCGATACCGTTTTCCTTTAATTACAAAATAAATATACAATTCAAGGGACAGCTGTTTGCTTCATCGATGATTCTAATCGATATATCGTGACTTCAACGCGCTGTACATTTTAACTGAGACCCAGCCTTCCGGTTAGTTTGTTTCTCATATACTCCTAACCGAATATTGAGAGACTCAAATTCGACTAAACTTAGAATAAGTTGACTAACCGGACATTGAGATATTGGGCCTAAGCACTACACCCAAAACCACTTTGCTAACATTCTTTGAGCTATGCACACGTGATGAGTTGCAAGAACGCTTCTATATTGTGAAAGTTCATCGTATTTTACATGCAACAGTAATGGATTTCAAAGAAGGAAAGGAGATCATGATGTGCAAAAATTTCCTGGAGTTAAAAGAGATTCAGCTTTGGGAAGAGTTTACACTATTTATCCCAATAATACAGAGTGTTTCTATTTAAGACTTTTACTATATTTTGTAAGAGGCGCAACTTCATTTTCAAATTTAAAAACCATTAATGGTACAGCATACGCATCATTTCAATTGGCGTGTAAAGCTCTAGGATTACTAAAAGATGATAAGCACTGGGAGACAACTATAGTCGAATCTGAATATAAAAATCCTACAGATACTAAAAAATGTGGATTTGTTTTCTTCCAAAAATATTTTGCGATTAAGCAAAAAGAGCATCGTGCCAAGACTGGAGTTCTTGAATACAAAGAACATTGCAAGTTTTAAACGGCAACATAGGAGTATTTACCTAATTCAGTGGGAAAATACTGAAGTCACCAGAAAGGTTTAGGTTGAAGTGGATGGATTCGGGAGGAAACAGCAAGTTCGAGGACTTGGCCACTTGGCATTGCTTTCGTTGCTGAAGAGGAAAGATCATTCAGTCAGGTCAACATTATCTAAACTTAACTAAGTAAAAGAATGCATGTTGACATGTTTAACTCAGTTTTAAGCGTCAGGTAAAATATATCATAAAACTAATATTTAAAAGTTAATTAAGAAATTTATTTATTTAAGGAAACGGTTGGTATGATTAGGATCGTTGATATGATTGGGATCGTCATAAGGTGGACACTTACTTAACTGAATAGGCTCTTCAGCATTCACAAGCTGCACGAAAAATAAGATGTTGATATAGGCAACGGCATAAAACACGTAGCGTAAAATTCTTACGGCTCCAGTAACTAAGTCACCATAGCAATTCGAAGCTAGAGTGACCACAATCAAGCATATAAGCATTGTAAATTTTATCGCTGCGAAGAACTTAATACGCAGTAATCGTTTATTTTTCGCCGCTCAGTTGTAATTTAATCAGCAGTAGCCAGAAAAAGAATTCAAAATTTTCAAGAGCTTCGTCGGCTTTTTATATATCTTGCCTTATCACTAATATCGCCGATATCAGAAGGAGTAAATAAAAACAGATAAAACATATGTGCATATATATGAAAAAATGAACCTACATTAATTCGACGTGCATGAATATTTTAAGCACTTGCAAATAATAATTGTTTTTCATAGTAAAATCTTTATGTGGTCTGAAATGCTTCCTTACGTTCGTTACACATATCATGAAAAAATAAATATGCGCTTTGCAAAATAACAAATACAATACATTGTCAAGTGCGATCTAAATATTTGCTTTTACATCTTATCAACATAACTAGAGTGTATGTGGAATATTGTCTGTGCAAAACCATAATACAAAACAAGTGGAAACATTGCAGTCGGACGCAACCGACTGCGGTATAGTCGTTACCAGTTTTAAAACCGGCCTGATTGCACAGGGCTACGGATGTGGCAGTGGTGTACACTGCCTTAAAGATTCTCCAATGCAGATGGGGATGCCACCAGCTGTCTTCCTTCTTAATTTTGTGACTCTAGCTCAATGTTTGTAAAGAGGAAAGAGGGGCTGGGAGCGGTATGGGTGGGCGTGGCATCGATATTTTTGATGCGCATCTTTCTGGGATGTCAATTGCTATCTTCATACCAAATTTGGTGACTGGGGGTGGTTTCGGTAGGCATGGCATCCCAAATTTTTGGAGGCTCTAGCTCAAAAACTATGGGAGAAATAGGTTTTTCTGATTTCAAAATGCTGGGTGGCTAGTGGTTGAATGGGTGGGCGCGGCTCCAAAACTTTGATGCAGTTCTTTGGGGGTCGTTACCAGCTATCTTCCTACCAATTTGGGTGGCTTTAGCTCTACAACTCAGGAAGATACACGCATTGCCGTTTTTGAGGAAGCGTTGGGGTGGATGGGGGCGGCTAGGGCAGTATTGGTGGGCGTGGCATCCAAACTTTTGATGCAGTTGTTGAGGGGTCATCAACACCTATCTTGGCACCAAATTTGGAAAGTTTGAAGTCCCTAGCTTGAAAGGTGTGGAAAAAAGTTGCGTTCAAACAGACGGACAGACGGAAAGAGAGACTGACGGACAGACACTATTACGGACATTGCACAAAACAGAAATACTACTTACCTTGGGTAACGAGTATAAATATACGATAAGGCAGTTAGGCTCACAACTTTTTTCTCTCTGTGCGCATGTCGTCACAATCGACCCATTGAGTGTATAATTGTATGAATTTAGAGCGTTATTCGATATAAGAGGATACATTTCCTAAATGAAAGTGAATTTTAAATTAAATTTTTTTCAAACTCATCAATTTTATAATTAAATTTTTATACCCTTAACCCTTAAAATGGGTAAATAAGGGTATAATGGTTTTGTGCAAAAGTATGTAACAGGCAGAAGGAAACATCTCCGACCCCATAAAGTATATATATTCTTGATCAGCATCAACAGCCGAGACGATATAGCCATGTCCGTCTGTCCGTCCGTCTGTCTGTCTGTCTGTCTGTATGAACGCGTGGATCTCAGAGACTACAAGAGCTAGAGACTTCCGATTTTGGATATAATTTCTCCTATTCTGTGAGGAGCCATATTCACGTATAGCGCCTCACAACAGGCGATTGCATTTATAGCCGCGGCCGGACCTGAGTTGCGGCGAATTCGCATGCTGTCTCGCTCTGACACAGGATGTCAGAGCTAAGGTACGTGTTTGGCACATGGGAGCCACAAAAACACGTACCGTAAAAGTCGTGGCAAAGTGCCGTTGGTGTGCGAGCGGTGCACATCACGAGATCTAGTGATCACCGTCACACCAACGACAGGCGTGATCAGCAACGAGGAACCGTTGTTGCTAGGCAAATCCCACTGGAACGATCACGCCACCTTTGCCCTTGGCGCGACATTGGCAGCGCTGACAGGCCCCGGTCCAGCGAGACAGCACAAGGGTATAAAAGGAGCCGCCTTTGACAGAGCGGCTAGTTAATCCAGAAGTTGAGTACAAGAGTGCGAAGTCAGCGAAGCGAAACGTCAGTACGGAGTCAATACGAAATAAGTGAAAATCAGTGCGAAACATAAAGAAATCCTACGCGAAAGGATAATTTAAGAGTTTAAAGGATCCATATCGCAATAAGGACAAAGCAGATCGTGTCCTTAGCGATTAACAAAACAATTTACTGAGAAATCGATACGCGAAATTTATCAAGTTCTTGTGGCGCGTTGCATTTGCAAAGCAACCTCAAATTAAAACCAAGTATCAGACAAGTGAGCCTGGCGAAGGACAGGTGAAGCTAAAGCCAGAGCCGGAGAGTAGGCGGCACTATTGGCTAAATCCTTGTGGTAACAAGGAGGCCATAGTAGAGCCTGGCGAATTCGGGCGTTGCTAGCTAAAACCTCGTTTAGTAGGCGTAACATTGACTCTGAATATTTGGTGCAACGAGAGCGCCAGCATTGCAAATAAAACCACGACACAAGAGCCGTGCGATTCCCTAAACTCAAATAAGAAATATCATTAAGTGCAAAGCAGTTGTAAAACCCAAACGTGAAAACTAGCAGAGAGTGCAGTTTTAAAATATATGTATTAAAAATAAAACCAAATTGTGTTCTTATTGCCGCAGCCGCCACAAATATAAATTTGTTGGCACCTACCCTCAACACCGCGAGAGTTAGCCCAGCTAAAACCACGTGACAACCGTAGGTTCGTTACAACTGGCGCCCAGCTGTGAATCTACGGCTAATATAACATAGTTTTCTTTAATAAAATACATATAAATAATTGACAATATGGTTCGTTCGTGGGTGTACAATCTAAAAAAGGATGCACTAGTGAAATGCGGAGTGGAATTCGGTCTGGAGCTTGAAGGCACTGTCCAAAATATGAGAAAACAATTCGGAGACTGGGTAATTCAAAATGAGAATAATCTTCCATACAGCGTTCGCATTAGCGAAGTGGCGAAAACATACAGCCGACAGTCGCCGAATAAAGAACCAGACTTCATGCGCGAGGAAGGGGAATACGAAGAGGAAAAGGAGTTTGCCGGCATAGACTTAGCATGGCTGAGCGTCCCATGCACCAGCGTGGCGGCTAGGGCACGAGATTTACAGGAATCTCGCCGATCGCCCTGGAGTACAACCCAACAGCCAGGAGAGCGTAGCCACACACACACACATGATCAGACCAATGCAAGGGCAAGTGAATACCAAAAAGTAGCCAAACAAGTTCGAGAGTGGAGCTTTCGATTCGACGGACTATCGAAGCCTCTCGAATTCTTGGAGCAAGTGGAATGGTCGGCAGACACATATGGATTAAACCTAAATTTAATTCCAAGAGCAATGCCGGAGTTGCTGAAAGGAATGGCACTTAAGTGGTACATAGCTAACAACAGGCATTGGACAACGTGGGTGGATTTTGTCGACAGTTTTCAAGAATACTTTTTACCACGAGATTATTTTGAAAATTTGTACGACGAAGTACGCAGACGGCGGCAAGCTCTGGATGAGCCCTTTAAAGTCTATATGGTGGAGATGCAGACTCTGATGAGACCCCTACGACTCTCAACAGAGAAGGAAGTGCGCACCATTTACACCAACAGCCTTCCTGACTTGCGCGGATATGCACGGCCAAACCAGTTCTCGAATTTGACCCAGCTTATGCAACTGGCAGAAGAATTCGAAGAACTAGAAAAGGATAGGCTGAAGCTGAGGCTACAAAGTGCTACAGCCCAGCAACCATACAGCCAACATCAACAACAACAGCCTCAACAACACCGAGATACGCAGCAAAATGGACGCGATCACCATCAGAATCGTGCAAATCGTACACGATTTATGGCCATGGAGGAGCAGAAGCAGCACACACAGCCAACCCCAACACCTAGGACCCAGCAAAATCCTGCCAGGACACACATAAACAACCCAGGAAGGGCATGTCGCGTGTGTGGACAGGAGGGACACTGGGCGATAGAGTGCCGAAACCCGATGCTGGAGTTCTGCTGGGTCTGTGGCAGAATCGGTCAGCGTACAGCACTATGTTATCAGTCGGGAAACGGCCAGCGGCGTCCGCCATCGAGGGGCGAGCGGGAGCCGCCAAGGTCCGCCCCGAGACGCTAGTCGGTCACCTGAAGGACGAAGGGACGCAGTTGACTGCCACCGTATGAATCGGTGAGTGTCAGTATAAGGCTACAGTCGATACAGGGGCTACAATCAGCTTTGTTAGCGAAGAGCTAGCTTGTAGACTGAGCACTGTAGGCCGGAGAAGCGTCGCAAGCAGACAGGTGAAGTTAGCGGACGGACATAACAGCAGGACAATAGAACAAATAACGGTCGAAATAAGACTCGGGCATCGCAGTTTGGAAATAGCGTTGCTAATTATGCCTGGTGTGATAGACGATTTGGTGCTATGCTGGGATTTTCTGACTGGCATGGGCACAGTCTTGCAGTGCGCGGAATTGGTGGTCACCATCCCAGCACGACGGCACAAGGTTGGAAAGCTGGAAGAGACACTGTCGGTGGCAGTTGTCCAGAATACAACCGAACAAGACGAAGCAATACATAATGTCAGAAACTCAGCTATTAAAACCAAAAATCTACACGAGGATCAAGAAATTAATGAATTTCTTTTGCGAGAAGTCGCAGCCTTCCAACATCTAAAGGGCACATCACAAATTACGGAACACAAAATTGTGATGAGCGACGACAGGCTTATAAAGCAGCGATATTTTCCAAAGAATCCAAAAATGCAAGCGGAAATTAACCAGCAAGTAGAGGAACTCCTTGCGAAAGGTTGCATAGAGCCATCCAACAGCCCACACAGCGCACCAATCGTGATGGTGAAAAAGAAGAATGGCAAATGGCGACTGTGCGTGGATTTCAGGCAACTCAACAGCCGATCCATTAAGGACGCGTATCCATTACCAAGAGTGCACCACATTTTAGACCAGCTACGTGAAGCCCACTTCATCACTAGCTTGGATCTGAAAGATGGGTACTGGCAGATCCCGATGGAGAAAGCGAGCCGACCACTGACAGCATTTACAGTCCCAGGCAAAGGATTGTATCAGTGGAAAGTAATGCCATTTGGGTTACACTCGGCACCGGCATCTTTTCAGAGGGCTTTGGATCGCGTTATTGGACCAGAAATGATGCCACACGTGTTTGCATATTTAGATGACATTATAGTCATCGGAAGAACGCGCGAAGAGCATATGGAAAATCTCAAAGAGGTATTTCGGCGGCTGCGGGAAGCAAATCTGCGCATCAACGTGGACAAATGTGATTTCTTTAAAAAGTAATTGAAATATTTGGGACACAGAGTCACAGAGGAAGGAATTCGCACAGATTCAGAAAAAGTTGCTGCAATCGCAGAATTGAAGCCGCCAAGCAACGTAAAGGAGTTACGACAATGCCTGGGCGTGGCATCATGGTACAGGTGCTTCGTACCAGATTTTGCGACGAAAGTAGCACCTCTGAACGCATTGATGAAAAAAGGCGCGAAATGGGAGTGAACTGAGGAGCGGCAAGTAGCATTTGACACAGTAAAAGAGAAGCTGACTCAGTCCCCAGTATTGGCATGCCCGGATTTCTCAAAAACATTTTGCTTACAGACGGATGCAAGTAACTATGGCCTGGGTGCGATATTGACCCAACCTTCGGAGCAAGGTGAAAGGGTAATATCGTACGCCAGTAGGACACTAAACGGAGCCGAACGGAACTATTCGGCAACTGAAAAGGAGTGTCTAGCCATAGTGTGGGGAATCAGAAAGCTGCGGCCATGCCTGGAAGGCTACCATTTTGTGGGCATAACGGACCACATGGCGCTGAAGTGGCTAAACTCAATTGAAAGTCCATCAGGCAGAATAGCGCGTAGGGCGCTTGAACTGCAACAATACGACTTTGAAGTCAAATACCGTAAAGGCAACCTCAATGTCGTAGCCGATGCACTTTCGAGACAGCCACTTCCGGAGACATGCTGCCTAGAAAAAATCGCAACACAAGGGATGGAGGCAGACAACGCAAATTGCAAATGGATTCAAAAATTAAAAAATGAAACCGCGCAAAATCCCAGGAAATATCCGGATTACATGGAGGAAAATGGCAACCTGTACTGACACATACCACATCGCGCTGGAGGCGGAGATGTGGAGGCTTGGAAGCTTTGTGTACCCAAAGGTAAAAGGAAGAATGTTTTACTGGAGAATCACGACGCAGCCACAGCCGGTCATTTGGGAAGCCGGAAAACGATAGCAAGAGTAGCGACACGCTAATACTGGCCAGGCTTATACAGGGACGTACGCACATATGTGCACAACTGAGAAACGTGTCAACAATACAAGCCAAGTCAAATGGCAGCGGCGGGAAAGATGTTGACACAAATCCCTGAAGAGCCCTCGAGTACTGTGTGTGCTGATTTTGTTGGCCCACTGCCAAGATCAAAACACGGAAATACAATGCTATTGGTGATATTCGACCGTTTCTCTAAGTGGACTGAGGTGGTTCCGCTGAGGAGCGCAACCACAGCCACCTTACAGAAGGGTTTTAGAGACAGAATTTTGGCGCGATTTGGTGTGCCAAAAGTTCTCGTTACGGACAATGGAACACAGTTTACGAGTAAAGCCTTCAAACACTTTCTCGAAGAATTGGGAGTGCGACACCAATTTACGGCACCATACACACCGCAAGAGAATCCCACGGAATGTGCGAACCGCACGGTAAAAACAATGATCGCACAATTTACCAAGGATAACCAGCGGTGCTGGGATGAATTTTTGCCAGAGTTGTCACTGGCCATTAACACCAGCGTATCGGCGTCTACGGGCTACAGTGCAGCGTTTATCACGCAAGGGCGTGAACCAAGGCTGCCAAATGCGCTGAACGACAACGTTACACTCGGCACAGGGCAATCGACACAAACACCCAGCGACAATGCGAAAAAACGTAGAGAAGTTTTTGAATTGGTGCGCAGGAGTTTAGAAAAGGCCGCTCAGGACCAAGCAAGGCATTACAACCTACGGAGACGGCAGTGGAAACCATCCGTAGGAGACAAGGTATGGGTGAAACAACACCACCTGTCAAAAGCAGCGGAAGGCTTCGCTGCAAAGCTTGCGCCTAAATTTGCCGGACCATACACTATAATAAATTTTGTGTCGCCTGTAATTTGTAAACTACAGGGGAAAACTGGTGAAAAAGAACGGACCGCGCACATAGGCGACATAAAACCCCACGGAGGTGGAACGGACAACGGGTGAGAAAATACAAAATTTTGGGGGGGCACAAATTAATTTAAGACCCTGGAACAAAAAGTAAAATGTTTTTTATGAACATCTGGAAAAAAAAAATCGGTTAATAATTGGCCTTGTTAAGGACGTATCTCATTTACTCACCTGAATCTCCATTACCTCCTATAAATAAAAAAAAAAATCATTAGTTGGTTTGGGTTTTTTTTTTTTTTGGAAAAAAAGGGGTGAATATGTATTAATACATATTAAATATTTTCCCCACTCAACACACTTAACAAATATATAAATAATAAAATAAATATGTAAGGTATTACATATTTAGTAAACAATAACAAAAATAAATATGTAAGGTATTACATATTATATTAATAATAAAAATAAATATGTAAGGTATTACATATTATAAAAATAATAAAAATAAATATGTAAGGTATTACATATTTATTAAACAATAACATAAATAAATATGTAAGGTATTACTTATATATAAATAATAAAAATAAATATGTAAGGTATTACATATTTATTAAAAATAACAGACAATAATGAATGTGTGAGAGAAAAAAAAAAAAAAATAGTAATAAGAGCCACGGCCCAACCAAGGACATTACAAAACCGGACCTGAACGCGGCGAAAGGTGTGCGAAGCAAACGCTGCTAGAAAAACGGTTAATGGAAAAGGTTAGCGACATCGCAAAGAGAGCGCTGACAAAACATGGCGGTCGCTTGCGAGAAGGATACCGTAACATGCGCACCCACACTGTCGCACATGCGTATGTGGTAAAGGTATATAAGGTGCCGACTACCATGCAGTCGGTCACTTTGCGATATTGTACGGGAAAAAAACTGAGCACTTACCCAAAATAGAGAATTACGGAAGCAACGAGGGAAGGAGGGCAGTCCATGCGTCGGGCCGTGACCCACGTGCGCACTCTCGCACATCAGCGGGGGATGTGTGCGTGGTCGACGCGGCGGCCATGGGTGCCAGCGCCAGAGGGCGCAGAAACGTGGCTCGACGAGGGCGTTGGGCAGGACAGCCCTATGCGCGTGTCGGTCCGCAGCGGGAGGCGTCGCCAGACGTGTTGGAGCTGCGGGCGTCGCCCATTTTGGAGTCGCCTGAGGAGCGGGAGGCAGCCGAGCGCGAGCGTTGTCGCCGCCAGGAGCTTGAGGAAGAGCGAGAGTGGGTGCGCCGGGCATATGGCGACGACTGGGACAGTAGCGACTGGGAGATGGACTACAGCGCTGGTCCAGTGGGCGAAGTTGATGAGGAGTCGCCGCCGCCAAGGGACTTTGTGGAGATGAACCCAGAATGGGTACGCATGTGCCACCCCGAGGCACCACCGACACCCGAGGATGAGCATGTGGGCCCAGCCATCCCGGAGCGGTTCGCCACACCGCCGCTGCCGGAGACGCCACCGCCAGACTGGCGACCCGCTAGGCCACCGTCGCCATTCCCACGTGGGGTGGGCGCCTCGGAGGATGAGGAGGATGAGGACGAGGAGATTGTCTACATATCGTCCGACGAGGAGGAGGCAGCACCGCAGGCCGAGGAGCAGATGCCGCCGACCAATCCGGGTGAGTCGACACCACCGACGGCAACCATCACCCGCGAAAAACGATTCGTGGATGGGCGGTGGCACCACATCGCGACGGTTGTCCTCGAGTGAACAGAGGAGGTGGCACCGCCCCGTGATGACTTTTTTAGGGAGACCACACCGCCACGACCCCGAACGCCGTCACCGCCACGATCACGATCACGAACGCCGTCACCGCCACGATCCCGAACGCCGACACCGCCACGACCCCGAACGCCGTCACCGCCACGATCACGACCACGAACGCCGTCACCGCCACGATCCCGAACGCCGACACCGCCACGATCCCGAACGCCATCACGACCCCGAAGACTGGAGGCACCACCCCAAGCACCAGGCAACACGACCACCAGCCCTGCAAACCGGAAGACACCTTGGGTGTGGCCGACACCGCTGCAGGTGGGCACGCCGCCTCGCCCCAGGACTTCGCCTCCGCAACCAACATGGGCGCCCAATGCGGCACGCCCAGCTTTCGGCTGGCAGGCTTCATGCCCATCTGGGGAACGGCCGGCTCGCCCCGTGCTACAGCGGCAGGCGTCCGCACCACTGGCGGCTTCAGGGTGGAGAGAGGTGGCACTAGGGGACTGGCCACCAGAGGTTGTAGCTGCCGCAGCTGGAGGTAGCGACCGACGCACGTCGCGCATTGTTTGGGCGCATGGCCAGAGGTACCGCGTGCGGATTTCGGCCAGAGGCATGCGTGCCTTCGTGCCAGAGTAAAAAAAAAAGACGCGACGCTAATATTACCAACACGCACAATAAAAAAAACTATATAAAAAAAATATATATATAGATATTTATTTCATTTAGTTAACCTGAAAAAAATATAAAGAAAAACAGGTGGATTAAACTGCAGGAGGGGGGGTGAAATTTGCTGGAAGCATACTCACATAAAATGTGTGTGTGATCCAGCGCGTACGGCAAAAAGGCATGGCCTGGAAAAAAAGAGCATGACTTAGGATATGGTGGAAATGGCGCAAGGCGCGAAATTATTTTACTTACCTTGTTTTTTTAGATTCTTTTCAGCAACAACAAAACAATTGCAAGCGCAAATCGTGTGTCATGGCCGATTAGTGTTGGATAGTTGCGGGTGGCCATATCGATCTGGCCACATCGCAAATATCAATCTGGCCACATCGCAAATATCGATCTGGCCACATCGCAAATATCGATCTGGCCGTATCGAATAACGCCTGGCGATGCAAAGCCGCTAGATGGCATTACGCGACCACCAGCTGATCGTTACAGCGACACTGCTAACGGGAGCCAAAATTCAAAACATAGGCGCGCGATTTGAAAGTCGCATCAATTAAGTGGAAGGCTTCCACTTCCGGAGAAAGAGGGGAATGTGAGGAGCCATATTCACGTATAGCGACTCACAACAGGCGATTGCATTTATAGCCGCAGCCGGACCTGAGTTGCGGCGAATTCGCATGCTGTCTCGCTCTGACACAGGATGTCAGCGCTAAGGTACGTGTTTGGCACATGGGAGCCACAAAAACACGTACCGTAAAAGTCGTGGCAAAGTGCCGTTGGTGTGCGAGCGGTGCACATCACGAGATCTAGTGATCACCGTCACACCAACGACAGGCGTGATCAGCAACGAGGAACCGTTGTTGCTAGGCAAATCCCACTGGAACGATCACGCCACCTTTGCCCTTGGCGCGACATTGGCAGCGCTGACAGGCCCCGGTCCAGCGAGACAGCACAAGGGTATAAAAGGAGCCGCCTTTGACAGAGCGGCTAGTTAATCCAGAAGTTGAGTACAAGAGTGCGAAGTCAGCGAAGCGAAACGTCAGTACGGAGTCAATACGAAATAAGTGAAAATCAGTGCGAAACATAAAGAAATCCTACGCGAAAGGATAATTTAAGAGTTTAAAGGATCCATATCGCAATAAGGACAAAGCAGATCGTGTCCTTAGCGATTAACAAAACAATTTACTGAGAAATCGATACGCGAAATTTATCAAGTTCTTGTGGCGCGTTGCATTTGCAAAGCAACCTCAAATTAAAACCAAGTATCAGACAAGTGAGCCTGGCGAAGGACAGGTGAAGCTAAAGCCAGAGCCGGAGAGTATGAGCCTGGCGAATTCGGGCGTTGCTAGCTAAAACCTCGTTTAGTAGGCGTAACATTGACTCTGAATATTTGGTGCAACGAGAGCGCCAGCATTGCAAATAAAACCACGACACAAGAGCCGTGCGATTCCCTAAACTCAAATAAGAAATATCATTAAGTGCAAAGCAGTTGTAAAACCCAAACGTGAAAACTAGCAGAGAGTGCAGTTTTAAAATATATGTATTAAAAATAAAACCAAATTGTGTTCTTATTGCCGCAGCCGCCACAAATATAAATTTGTTGGCACGTACCCTCAGCACCGCGAGAGTTAGCCCAGCTAAAAACCGCGTAACTTTTAGGTTCGTTACAATACCATGAGCAGAACAAGTTTGCTTCAAATTATCGATAACTTTTCTAGTTTCCGATATACACATGATATCGATACCAAAAAAAA
The DNA here is from genome assembly GCA_030179655.1 of Scaptomyza flava. Lineage (NCBI taxonomy): Eukaryota > Metazoa > Arthropoda > Insecta > Diptera > Drosophilidae > Scaptomyza > Scaptomyza flava. The sequence goes on from JARNME010000404.1 coordinate 25,422,517, forward strand.
GAAGTAATGGGTAATGATATAACTTTTCTGAAAATTTCGTCAAAATCGGTTAAGAAACACCGGAGATATCGAATTTAATCGATTGGAGTTAAGTAAGTATGCCTAAGTCTTACATAAATTTAATTTATATATTGCAACTGGGTTCAGGGTATCTTCTAGTCGGGCTCTCCCGACTAGAGCCTTCTTAATTGTTTATTTATGTTATTAATTTTCACTGTGGACGCTTCGGCTGTAGCATCGAGATGGACAGCTTCGTGACACACACACACACTTACACACACTTACACACACATACGCACACACACACACGCACATAAGTGTGTAAGCTTTTGCAAGTGCGGTCGCTTTTTCGTATCGCTCCGTCTTTGTAGTGTTTTCGCAGTGCCAAACCTGTGTTGGAAGCAAATTTTTCAAGTGAGTAGGTTCTTCAAGAGGTTGTGCCACCTACCTGTTGTCTTCATCGCCGATGCCAGCGGGTTCCCTGGCTCTTGTCGCTTGTAATATTTTGGAGTCTCCCCGCTTGCTTTGCGCATTTTGGGTATTCGAGCTGGTGTGCGTGGCTGTATTGTATGTAATTATTACACATATTGCACACTTATCCTCCGTGGTGTGCTATTTGTGTTTATTCGTGTAATTGGGAAGACCAAACTGCCAGCTGATCGCGCAGTGTACCAGGGCTGCGCGATTTGTACAGCAGTGCCAGCTGAGCGAACAGCGCCAATTAGCTTTGCAACTAGTTTTGCAGTTGATCACAGGTGGCGCCAACACTCCAAGAGGTGTCCCAGCTGTGAGTGGTTCACGCACTGGCTAGGTGCAAGTGCGACGAATTTTCGTTGCATAACCATCAGGCGCGTCATTTGGTGCTTTTCTCTAGCAGGGTATTTCAAGCAGCATCAAGCAAAAGGCCACGGAACCGGCTATTACCAACCCCCTCCGTCGCGGCGGTGCTCCGTGGGGCTCTGGTGACCGATTCGGGGCGGTATAACCCCCACCGGCTAAACACCCTAGGGAAACCTTAGGTCACCGAGGGACTGCTTGAAATTCTACGCGAATTGGAGACACGTGGTAGCACTGGAAGAAATTGTGAGCCGCTCGGCATTGCCGAGATCTCCCCCTCAGGGGGTCGCGCCTCCCCCCGTGCAAGGCTTGGCACCTTTAGTCGCCTTGCCTGCACCTGTGGCAGCCGCTTCACCCCAGGAGCCAGTAGAGATGGATACGTTCGAGCAGCTGGGTGTCACCCTTAAGAATCTCAGTGCTCTCCTATTCGGGCAGCGCCATGTAAACCAACAGGTAAGGGATTTAGCAGCGAACGCAGTTAAATTCTACGAAGCAATTGCTGGCGGAAGCAAGCCAGCTTCCAAAGTAAGTGCAGATGCTGCCACCCAGACTACGCCGGTTGCAAAACTGCCACCCAGCATATCCATTAAGACTAGTCAGAAAGGTAGCGGTGTCGCGAGTACGATAGTAACACCCAAGAGACGGCGAGAACGCTAGCTGGCCTCCCAGATCCGGTGTCGTTGGAATCGGCTCCAGGCACCACGTGGCAAACGGTGCAACGTAGGAATAAGACTAAGCCGCCTATAAATCATGGCAAGCCGCCCGGCAGGCAGCCTCTGAAGTGCAGATCAGATGCGCTGGTCATAAGTGCCAGCGAGATGTCTTTCAGCGAAGTTCTAGCGCTCGTTACGCGATGATGGCAAGCTCAACGGAGTCTGCGATAAGGTCTCCAAAGCTCGGCGCACTGCAAAAGGCGACTTGCTTTTAGAGCTAAAGGAAGGCGGCCTGGAGTGCACAAAGCAGCTCAAGGATGAAATGGAGATGGTGCTGGGCAAGAGCGCAGTGGTTCGCTCATTTACAGAGCAATCACATATTGCGATTCGCGATCTGGACGAGTTGGCAACTAAAGAGGAAATCGTGGCTGCGTTGGCGACACAGGCCAATATACCCGTCGAGGTATGCAACTTCAAAAGCATTCGACGTGGATATGGCAACACCCAGGTGGCCAATTTTTCAGTACCGGCGAATCTGGCGAGCAGCATCACTGCCTTGCGCGCAGTTCGAGTTGGTTGGACCAGCTGCGCTATCCGCCCGCAGGAAGCACGCACGAGGTGCGACCGCTGCCTGGAAATGGGACATACCGCTAGCAGCTGCCGTAACCCGGTGGATAGATCCAAGTGCTGCATCAGGTGCGGAGACTTGGGTCACAAGGCAGCAAGCTGTAAGAGCGAAGCGAAGTGCTTCATCTGCACCGCTAGAGGCATTGCCTCAACCAGCCACCAGGCGGGCAGTATCAGATGCCTACTCAGCGGAGGTGTAAGTAGTCGTGCAAAATGAAGTGCATCCAGTTGAACCTCAACCACTCAGGACTTGTTGTCGCAAACAGTGCGCGAACGATCTGCGGATCTGGCTGTGCTAAGTGAGCCATACAGGCTGCAGGAGGGCCCAAACTGCGCTATGGACACATCAGGACGAGCGGCTATCTGGGCTTGTGGGAGTGGCGCGTCACCATTAACTAGAGTTTACCGAGCGGATAGCTTCGTACGTGCGTTGGCGGGCGACATGTGGATCTACTCCGTCTATCTGGCCCCTAGCCTGCTGCTGTCCGAGTATAACAACACCCTGGACTCTCTGGTGGCAGATGCTAGAGGCCGGCACCCAGTCATCATCGCTGCTTACTTTAACGCATGGGCAGAGGAGTGGGGTAGCTCGTCCACGAACGCTAGGGGCCGAGCCTTACTTGAGGCCTTCACGCTACTGGACGTTGCCATTCTAAACCAGGGGACTCAACACACCTTCAGCAGAGCAGGGCTGGGATCCGTGGTTGACATCACGTTCACCAGCAGTTCGCTGTCTACCTTATCCAGCTGGAGCATCGACGACTCCTACAATGGTAGTGACCATGCCGCCATATGGTTCACTGTCGGAACAATCGCCAGATTGTTCCAGCCCAACCTACGCAAAAGTACCGTGCCGAGACGCTCGACACGCGAATCTTTGGTGAACAGCTTGCATGCGCAAGGATCCCGGATAGCGCAGACAGCACCGAGACTGTGGTGGAAAAATCCATGATGCTGATAAGCCGCGCCTGCGATGCCAGCATGGCGAGGAGCAAGCTGTATAAGAGGCACCATGTGCAAGTATACTGGTGGAACGAAGAGATAGCAGAGGCTCGAAACATTTGCAACCACGCTAGACGCCGCTATCAGCGCTCACGTGGTTCCCATATGTACCAAGCCCGACATGCAGAGTTCCTCACATGCAGGAGGCAGCTGCAGAAGCTTATTAAGGTTAGTAAGCGCAGATGTTTTCTCGAGCTCTGCGACACAGCTGAGAACGATCCCTGGGGCGACGCCTACAAAATCGTTGTCAAACGCTTCAACACATTTTCCCGCTGCCAGCCTACCGACTCGGGGGCGCTCAGAGAAATTGTGACGCACCTATTTCCCAGAATGGCTGATGATCTTGATCCCGCGCCAGCGTTTAGCATGCCAGCCGACATCGAGGAGGTCACCTTGGAAGAGATCCACCAAGCAGCAACGAGGACGAAGCCTAGAAAGGCGCCCGGGCCCGACGGGATTCCACACAGAGCTCTCAAGTTAGCACTTGCGATCTGCCACGACATCTTTGCCGAGATGTTCAATAGCTGTCTTCGCAATGGAGTCTTTCCTAATAAAAAAACTCCAGCGCCTGGTACTGCTACCAAAGCCTGGGAAGCCGCTTGAGGATCCAGCTGCCTACAGGCCTATTTGCCTTATAGATACGGTCGGGAAGATATTGGAACACATTATCTGCACACGTATGGAACGCGCCATATCCGCTGCAGGAGGGCTCTCGGACCAGCAGTTCGGCTTCCGTAAATCGAGGTCAACGCTTGACGCAATCGGCAAGGTGGTGGAGATAGCCTCAGAAGCTATAGCCGGCACTAGGTGGCAAGGTGGTGCCAAAAAGTACTGTCTGATCGTAACGCTGGACGTAAAAAACGCGTTCAACACGGCAAAGTGGAGCTGCATTTTGGAGGCCCTGGTAGCGTTTGGAGTGCCGAGCTACCTACTAAGGCTGATAAGGAGCTATTTTCAGGACAGGATACTGCTGTATAGTACCAGCGAGTCGAGCGAGGAGTACCGCGTATCTGGAGGCGTGGCGCAAGGGTCAGTTCTTGGCCCTCTCCTTTGGGACGCCATGTACGACGGCGTTTTTCGGCTTACGTTACCTGAAGAGGTCCGCATAGTCGGTTTTGCAGACGACGTGGCGTTGGTGGTGGTGGCTAAGGAGCTCAAGGTTGCCGAGGCTAGATGCAACCAATCAATCGAACTGGTCATCCAGTGGCTCTCTTCGGTTGGCCTCCAGATTGCCCCCCACAAAACCGAGGCTGTACTCATAAGCAGCAGAAAAGTAGTGGAGACAGCAAACATTACAGTGGGATATACGCAAATAACATCAAAGAGAGCGATCAAGTACCTGGGAGTGATGCTGGACACAAGACTTTGATTTAAGGAGCACTTAGCGTACGCCAGCTCGAAAGCTGCTGCAACAAATCGTGCACTATCGCGTATTATGCCAAATACGAGAGGTCCGAAGCAGTTTAGGAGAGCGTTAATTTCCAGCGTGACTAGGGCGGTGATGTTGTACGCGGCGCCTATCTGGCACCCTGGCCTCCGCTTCGACAGCTATTCTCGTGGACTAACGGCTACTCACCGTCTAGGGGCAATCAGGGTGTGTAGCGGCTTCCGAACTATTTCGGACGATGCGTGTCTGGTGCTAGCTGGAGTTGCCCCCATAGCCGAGATAGCCAGAGAAGCTGCAGAGGTCTACGAGGAGACATATGTCAGAGACCATACAGTGGCTCACAAGAAGGTAGCACGCAACTCGGCCAGATCGCGCACTATCGCCAACTGGCAGAGGCGTTGGAATTCATCCTCTAAAGGGCGATGGACACAACGCCTAATCCCAAGACTACCAGAGACAGAAGACATGGACAGGTGAACTTCCACATCACGCAGCTCCTCAGCGGCCATGGCTGTTTCCGAGGATATCTACACCGCTTCGGTCATGAGGATGCTCCTTTCTGCACCTATTGCGGAAGTAGCTTCATAGAAGATGCGGAGCACGTGCTGTTCCACTGTGTTCGTTTCACAGGCCTTCGCGCAGAAATGGAAAGGACCTTTGGTTGTGCCATCGAGGTAGGCAACCTGGTAACGCTAATACTAGCCAGCAGCGTAAACTGGGAAGCATTTAGCGGCTTTGCGGTTGCCGTCATGACGGAACTGCGAAAGGCCGAGCGCGAGCGTAACGGGCACCGGGAGTAGGAGGAGCAAAGCCGTTTGCGACGCAATACCTAACGGCCGTTCCGCAAATGTCATTCTTTCTCAAAAATCTCTCAAATAGCCTTATTGTTTTATTAAAAATAGTATTTATTAGTTATTTTTTAGTTAGAGTAAATAAATGAATTTAAAAAAAAAAACACACACACGCACATACACAAGCACAGAGAAAAACAAGAGAGCACTTTGCAACCGGCTCAGTTTTTGAAAGATCATAGTTTTTGTGTATCATTTGTGAGAGAATTCCAGAACGAAATGGAGATAAACGTAGAAAATTTAATTAATGCGCTTTGGGACCGAAAGAGCAAAAACTATCACAATAGAATTTTGGAGGAAACAAAATCAATGAGTGTTGGAACTCACGGGCGATGTGTTTACACCTGTTTGTTGGTTTCATTGTAACTGAGTAAATGAGAACGTTTTCTTTTACAAAAATAATATTTTATTGAATTTGGGTTTAGTTTTTTAATTTTTCGAAATCCAAATTACAAAGCAGTTAACAAGAGAATGATGAATGTTGGATACTATAATGTAATAAAAATGCTATTTATACTCGATACCGAAGGTAAAGAGAATATTGGGTTTGTGCAACGTCCGTCATGGTGTCTGTCCGTCTGTATGAACGCAACTTTTTTCCACACCCTTCAATTTAGAGACTTGTTGTTAAAAATTCAAGATTGGGGTTTTACAATAACTAGGAGCTGGCAAATCGATAAATTCAATAACTCAAAACCGATAAATCCACATATTTCGCACTACCTTATAGCTAGAACAACCAAATTTGGTAAGAAGATAGCTACTATCAACCCCCAAAAAATCCACATCAAAAATTTTGAAGCCACGCCCACCCATTCCGCCCCCAGCCTCTCGTATTTTGAAATCAGAAATGGCTATGTCTCCCACAGTTTTTTAGCTAGAGCCACCAGATTTGGTGCCAAGATAAGTGATGAATGGCTTTTCCCACCTTTTACAAACTTTTAGCTAGAGTCACCAAATTTGGTATGAAGATAGATTTTGACATTCCACATAGATCTGCAGCGAAAATTTGGATGCCGCACCCACCTAATCCGCCCCAGCCCCCCTTTCCACAGCTTTTACAAACTTTGAGTTAGAGCCACCAAAATTGGGAGGAAGACAGCTGGTGGCATCCCCATTTGCATCGGAGAATTTTTATCGCAGCGTGCACTTCTGCCGCATTCGTACCTTTTTGCAATCAGCTCTCTTTTTACCGGCTTTAATACTGGTATCGAGTATGCCGCAGTCGTTTGCGTCACACTGAAACGTTTCCACTTGTTTAATTTGGATAAATTTAAAGTTAAGCTGAATTGTGCTAAAGTTGTACTTTATTGTGCCGCTAAGAAAAACAAAATTACCTCAAAAATTAAGATTTGAGGGAGGGGCTTAATATGTATATTCTCAGCACCACTATTATGGAAAATTGCTAAATTAATGCTTGTGCTGCATCGTAAAAAGCGTGTACAATAATGTGCTGATCAAAACAACTAAGAAAACTATTTTAAAGTGAGTTTCACTCGTTTTCAATCTGCTGTGAATCTCACCAATATTTATACAACCAAATAGATTATTTATTTATTTATTTATTTATTTATTTATAGTCAGCTAAGAGCAGCTGACATTAAAATGAATCAAAATTTAATTTAAATTAAAAATAATTAAAATAATTAAATTAAGTAAAATATAGAATAATATATAAATCTGAAAAAATATTTAGAAGATAAAGTTAAAGCTATGGGAAATTCAATAAAAAATTGAGCAGTCCAACATTTGTTGCGAGGATTGGGAAAAAACCCAATCAGACCAGCGTTAGATTAGTAGTTAGTGGTTACGATTAGATAAAGCAAAAAGGATCGGTCTTTTTAGTACTGGAGTTGAGGCCTCCAAGGAGACAAGAGAATAAAGTTTGTTATAGTCAGAACATATAACACGAAATGGTTCATGAATTAAATAGTTGCTGAAGCAACGATCAAGGCTAAGAGGTAAAAAGTAACGTGAAGATCTAACCGGGACATTAAATTTAATTCGACTCAAAAGAACTGATGAGTCGATTTCACCATTAAGTAGGTTAGTAGTAAATAATACTCCATGCATAGTTCTACGGTTTAACAAGGAGGGAAGATTTATCAAAAGGAGTCTACTTGAATACGGGGGTAAGTCAACTCCAGGAACCCAGTTATAACTTCTAAGGGCAAATAGAAGAAATTTCTTCTGCACAGATTCAATTCTATCCTGGTGAATCGAGTATTGTGGAGACCACACACAAGATCCATACTCCAGGATGGGACGAACTAGGGATGTATAAAGCGTTTTGGTGGTGTAGGGATCATTAAACTCTTTCGACCACCGCTTGATGAAGCCAAGGACATTAATGGCCTTATTGACCATATACGAAATATGAGCGTCATACTTTAATTTAGGATCAAGAATAATGCCTAAATCTTTAATTTCAAACACGCGGTCAAGTGGTGAAGCATCAAGCAAGTAGTGAGCAGTATGAGGGGTACTTCTACAAAAAGACATGACTTTACATTTAGAACAATTTAAATTGAGTAAGTTAAAACGACACCAGGCCGACAATGCACCCAAATCCGACTGTAGAAAATTACACAGGGAAGCGTCATTATATGTGAAACATAGCTACACATCATCAGCAAACATATATACATAGGAGTTAGTAATAACAGCTGGAAGATCGTTAATAAACAGATTAAATAGCAAAGGTCCAAGAAGACTCCCCTGGGGAACACCAGAGGTAACCAAAATAGGTTTAGATTCCGACGATTTAAAAACTACTTTTTGTGTTCGACCACACAAGTACTCCGAAAGCCACAATACGAGTTTTGATGGAAATCCAATAATATTTAATTTTTGAAGCAACAGAGAAACAGAATCAAATGCCTTACTAAAATCGGTGTCAACAACGTCAGTTTGCATTTTTTCCTGAAACCCTTTGATAACAAGCGAAGTGAATTCAAGAAGGTTAGTGGTAGTAGATCTACGCCTAACAAAACCGTGTTGATAAGGCGATATAATCAAACTACATCCGTGTTGCAGTTGAGAACATATAATTTTTTCAAAGACTTTTGGTATGGCAGACAACTTGGATATGCCCCTATAATTTTTAACGTTTGATTTTGATGAATTTTTATGGAGTGGAATGATAAAGGATTCCTTCCATATATCAGGGAACACGTTTGAATCAACAGAGAACTTAAATAATTTATTTAATGGCGCACAAAGAGAATCCGCGCAGTATCTAAGAATACAACCTGGCACTCCATCAGGACCAGGCAAGTAGCCAGGTTTAATAGAGTTAAATTCACTCAGGAGCATAGACTCAGTAACTACTGGGACATACATGCAATTTGACGTTTGAACTTGAAAAGGATAGGAAATACTACTACTATGCATATTCGATGAGTATAGTGATTGAAAATACTCAGCAAGTAGATCGGCTACTGCCTGATCAGAACTTGCTTTTGTATCATCTAGGTATACTGAGGATGGCAAGCAAGAAGTCTTACGTTTAGAGTTAACAAATTTATAAAACTGTTTAGGGTCACGTGAAAAGTTTAGTCTACAACGATTAAGATAATTATTATAGCAAGATGTGTTAACGGAAATAAAGCTAGATTTTCCTATTAAATAAAAAGATAAATCTAAAGTAGTTCCCGATTTTTTAAATTTTTTATATGATCTTGTCTTCGCGTTTTTCAATTTCGATAGTTCTCTCGTAAACCAATGTGGTTTATTATCACTTGAAGAACAAGTGAGGGGAACACAAATATCCAAAAGCGAATTCAAGGTCCTATAAAATATGGCAATGGCAGTTTCTATATCACTACAAGAATAAAGGCGAGACCAATAAGTATGTTGAAGAAGATAATTTAATTTAGTAAAGTTAGTTTTACGAAAGCAACGGGTTTTTAAAGTATTATTAGATGCTGCACTAGGCTTCAAAATTTCGATGGATAGTTCTAAGGTTGGATGGTAGGTATCTTCCGGAAGCACTAGATGGGGTATTCTACAAGCATTACTGCAATCTGAGTCCGAAACAAATATAAAGTCCAACATTCTACCATTACAGTTATGCACCCTGTTAACTTGCGATAGGCCTAACTCCAGTAGGCCATCGATAAAATCATCAGAAGAGACTGGTAACACCGCCGAAGATGTGTCATTCACAGACCATACAACATGTGGCAGATTAAAATCAGCAACCACTATCAGGTTATCCATATCTGTGAAAAATGACGAAACAAGTTGCAGGGCACTCAGATGGGACGAGTAAATGTTAATATCAGATTGAGGAGGAATATAAGAGCAAGTAACATAAAGTGAACGGCCGTTTAGTAATATTTTAACACATAAAAACTCTATGTCCGGAAGATCATGAGAATGAATCTGTTCAGAGGAAATACAGGAGTCAACAGCAATGAGAACACCACCCCCCTTGCGGGAAGTGCGATCGCATCTGTACAAGTTATATTTAGAAGGAAAAATGGAATAATCAGATATATCAGGTTTTAACCAGGTTTCCGTGAGTGCTACTATATGTGAATCAAATGATAAGCTGTTAACATATTATTTAGAAAGTTTAGTGTTAAGGCCTCTAACGTTTTGATAGGCCAAACTAAGTTGTTTTGTTAGTTTTTTGCCACCGAGGTGGAGGCAACAGGTTGGCTAGCAGGCGGTGTACTATTAATCCTTATACCATTATTGCTATTAATTCGCCTATTCGTATACTCCTTAACTACAAGTTGCGGCGGCCAAAACTTTTCAGAGCAAATTGTCGAGAAAAGTTCAGGCGGTACACCCAACTTGAAAGAAGATATACTTCTGGCATGTTTAAATTTAAACTTTTCAACAACAATAAGAGGGGAATCGATTTGACTCTTTACATATGCTGCAACATCATCCGATGACGTATCGGATGCCAGCCTAGAAACAAAAACAAATTTGTTGAGTGGAACAACAACCAGAGGCTTGTGAGCCCCAGTTGTACCTATATTAGGATTAATAGGCACACGAGCTGCTGAACCAGAGGGCTCATGAAAAGGTTCGGAAGATAAAGTGGCTAGGTTGTTGATAGGATTTCTAGCAGGAGAGTTAAATAACATAAGTGGGTTAGCATTGGAACCAATTGAAGGATTATTGTTAGGCACTAGAAGGGGTTTGGTTGGAAGAACAGGTGGCAATAAGTGGATTAGGACCCGAAGTCTTTTTACGCTTCGGAGATTCGGTAATCACCTTGCCATTTTTGAAATTAAGCTCAAGCTCGTTGAATGACGCTTGCAGATTATTAAAAGCTACATGCATAGCTTTAAGGCCAGCATGAGTCTGCCTCATGAACTTGGTCGATTCTTTGACAGCTAAATTGCAGGGCTCGCAGTACCATTTAAGGCCTGTATCTGCAATTAAGAAGTCCCTGACTTTGGGAGTGAAGCCAGCACATTTCATGTGGATCATGTTGTCACACAATCCACACAAAATAAAATCTTGGTTGGTGGTTCCAACCACTTTGCAATTGGTGCTACAGCATGCAAACATTTTCGAATTGATTTAAAGTTTTATCTGGCAACTAATATGCTAGCACAAAACAAAGTAAGGCGACGCACAGTGGGGCCATTTGAGTTTTTTCATATCAAAAATCATAACTTTTGAACCAAATGAGATAATCGAACAATTTAAAAAGCATATGATAGATAATTAATCAACCTATAAAATGAGCGTTTGAAATGAATTCTACGATTTTTCTGTGCCTATTTATGGGTATACAAAGTTGAAATTTGTGGAAAAATCAACTTTACGGGAAGGAAAAAAATATTTTTTAAATTTTTTGATTTTTATTGTTTCGTTTTAATGGTTTTTATAATCTAAAATTAATATTAAAATAATTAAAAATAATTTTTTTTTTATTTATTTTTTTTTATTCATTTTTTGTAAAATATTCATCACAATCCGTAAAAGATGGTATATCTAAAAGAGAAATCATCTCTGAACTATAAGTATTTTCGAATTCTTTTCGTGACTTAACATGCCTCAGTGATGAAATTAGTGGATCTGAAGATGCTGCTAACATGTTGAAGAGGTCCTCATTTTGTCTCACCCTTGAAGCTTTGAAAGTGTTTAGCAATCTGTATTTTTTATAAAACTTATTAAGGGACTCTTGTGCTTCTTCAGAGAGCTCTCCAATTGGCAAAGACTGATACTCAATTATATCCTTGCCATGCGCCAATATTTTATGGACTGTCGGGGTCAACTTTTTCTGCGGATATAATTCTGCTAAAAGTGATGCAGTTTTTGAAGCATATTCTCCATATTTGGCAGAATCAACTTTTTCCTTGCAGTTCAAAACATTTAAGATCGTTCCCAATCTCTTATATACTCTCTGATATATACCGTTTGGATTAAGGGCTCAAGAAAAGAGTTAGCTTTCATGCCTAACAAATTTACCTATTGTTTGTATAAGTCCAGGTCAATAAGGTCAATTTATGCAATTTGGGTACTTGGTACGTGTCCGAATAAGATTTATGCCTACCTGAATGGGATGTGTGACTAGTTGTACGCCAACGCAATTTCTGTATTCGGTGCGTACCTGGTAATTTATTTGTATATCCTGTAACTGCACCTGAATTTAGGGACCAGGATTCGACAAATGATCTCAGGTAAGCATTACAGAATGAAAAACAAAAGTCAAGTATCTTAACAATAACGAACGAAACAACAACAATAAAAATGGGTTTTCACGGTTATATGTCATAAATTGCTGAAAAATGCAAGCAACACATTTTTGGAACTATGTCTTTTTTCACTATTTTATATCTAAAAAAAAAGGGGCAAAAACGGGCAGCTGAAACTTTTTGCATTAGATAAAGGAATAATCAAAGAAATAATTTTGAAAATATGGCAGATGTAAAATGTGATAATTTTTTTTTATTTTCCATCAAAGTTGAGAAATAGTGAAAGAGTGGATAGTTGGTAAATATTGATTTGCCTGGCCAAACGCAAAACAAACAGTAAAAAATTTTTTTATTCTTTTCTTAATAAATAGATCTATCAATAGAACCAAAAATAATGACGATCCGTACCTTAGTTTTTAAGATATTGTATCTCAAAGCCGACCAATTTTCCTTAAAATTGTGATTTTTATGTAACACAAAAAATCAGACAACTTTGAAAAGCTATGTCTTCTAAACAAAAAATCCGGTTACATTATGGATTGCAGATTTGAAATCGCTGGAAAGTAAAGTAGGTTCATTCAATATTTTTTAGAGGCACATGCAATTTTTGATTTTTGACACTTGACTTGTTCTACGGGCGCCACTGTGCGACGGTAAGTATAAGTAAAACGTATCACTGCAAGGGCAATATAAAACAGTAAATATCAAATGAGCGCTTAACTGAGAGAGCGTTAGCGCGCAGGCAGATAGAACCGCAAGTGCGACGGATAATAGCGGATAAGAGCGGGAGAGATGTAAAGCGAGAGCAAAAAAAAAAATTGACAAACTGTTTGTTGTTAGTTATCACACAGAATATGCAAATATGCAAATGTAAATATATGTATGTAAGTATGAACGTATGTTTACTTTATGTTTTCTTTATGTTCAGGCAGAGCAGTCTCAGTTAAACTGCTAATTAAAGTGAGTATAAACTCGGCAAACTCTTTTATGTAAACGTAAATATATACACATATATTTGCAATCACTGCTAAAACTATTTACCAGATTAAACAGAGTAAAAACACCGTTCACAAACACAAGAGATCAATAAACAATCAGGAGCACGCAAAAACACGACCGTCACCAACGAAAGACAATACAATATAGACAGAGATTACAATTATTGTTGCGTTCTGTCCGGCCAAGCGAGCTTTCACTGTAAAAAGTAAAAATTGTTGACGTTTGATAGAAGATTTATCGAAAATACACAACATTTACAATTCATTTAAATGTTTATACCCTTCACAGGGTGTATTGACTTTGTCATGAATCTGTAACGCCTTAAAAGAATGATGGGAAACCCCATAAACTATATATCAAAATGATCAGGACGAGCTCAGGAATTGATTTTCTTCTATCCGTCCGTCTGTCCGTCTGTCTGTTTCAACACGACTTACTGCTGTACCGATCTTGATGAAACTTTCACAGATTGCTTAGATCATGTCGGGTTTGTTCAATATAAAATTTCATCCCAATCGGAGCATTCTACGACATAGCCACCATACAAATTTACAATATAAAGACGATTTCCGGCCAAACTGCTGAACCGATCTTGATGAAACTTTTACAGATTGCTTAGATCATGTCGGGTTTGTTCACTATGAAATTTCATTTCGATCGGAGCATTCTACGACATAGCCACCATACAAATTTACCATATCGTACTATCAATTGTTGTCTCTGTCGTGCACTTTTAAGTACCTACATGTCAATATGTTGGTTTTGTCGAAACGAACAAGTAAATGACGCTCAAGAGTAAAAATATTAGCGAAAAATTACCAACAACTGCTTAGAAACATTATTAAGAGGGGGGAGCATTGATTTGGCTGTGTGAAGGGTATCATAGTCTTGGCATAGCCAAAATTAACAATGCGCCACTATCTTTTTTAACGATATTGCGCGCAACAGCTATCGATTAATGGTATATTGATATTTGTCCTCCTTCAAAGCTTAAAGTTTGTGTTAATGTTAGCGCGCTCAAGTAAATTTATTAGAAAAATATGGAGGACATTTTTTACGACGAAGAATGTCTTGGTCCTGATCTTTCAGGATATATTTTTTTTTTTGTGTTGTGGGACTTTACCAACGGTAATTATTAGAACCGCAACAAACGGGAGATGTGCTGGGAGGAAATTGCAAGGCGCTAGACTTGCCAAAAGATGAAGTGGCTAATAAATGGACCTTATTGCAATTTTGTGTTATTATATTTACATTTTATAATTATTTTTATTTTACTAAATGCAATTGAATTTATTTTAGAATGCACAATAGCAAGGTAAAATCGCTAAAGTCGACTATAAGCGGTCAGGCCGCTTCCACGCGCAATCCGCCAAATAAATGAAAATCACTTTTGAAATATTCACAATATCGCCGTCAACGAAAAAAACCTTAGCTACGTTGACGTCAATGAACGTTGATATCAACTAGTGTAAATTACTGTCAACTTCATCATCAACGCGTTGGCATCTAGCTCGTTACTCAACACGAAAATTCGTTGACAAATCGGGTCTTTGGTCAACTCAGTCAACCAGTCTAAACACAAGTAATGCGTTGATAATAAATTACTATGGTTGACGTATCGATAATTGACGCTGTGTCACACTAGGTGAATGCAGCATAAGTCTCTATTTTATTCATATATTTTTTGTTGCACTAGAAAGTTCTGCTCGTTCAGAAGGGCACACCCGACTGACTCGACTCTTTCGCGAAACGGGACCTCACCATGATGAAATAAGTATAAGTATAAATGTTCAAATATTGTATGGGACAGCTTTTTTCTGTACGAGTCATTTCATATCCTTTGTAGATATCCTTTCAAGAATGTCTTTCCCAAATTTTGAAATAAAAGTTTTGTTCAAAAATGTGGATAGTGGTAGATCATCCTCAGCACAAAAATCTTCAGCAGCTATAGACTATAAAAATCTTGAATTGCGAAAATAGTTTATAATTGTTGTTGTTTCAACTTTGTTCCATGAGGTTTAAATAAAGCTTAAAGCGTCAAGAACGTTGACTATTTTTGACAACTCTAATGCTGAAATTGCCAAGTCCATTTTTGAAATTATGTTTTTTAATATTAAATTTCTATACTGAACTTTAAAATTTTGTATTATGACTTGGTCCAAAGGTTGGCTCACAGAAGAGGCGGTAAAAAAAAATTATCTTACCGTTTGTTAAATTTAACTCGCTGGGGTGAGATGCAGCATTGTCTAAAAATAATAGAACTTTTCTATTTTGCTTTTTCATTTTTCAGTCAAATAGTTGTAACCAATCCGTCATTACGTCACGTGTCATGCACGCCTTTCTATTGGCCTTCCAGATAGCCGGAAGCTCCTTACTTTTAATACTTTTGAAAGCTCGCGGACAAGCTGCTTTTCCAATGACCAATAGCATTTCTTTTTCCCCTGCCATGTTCACACAAAATAAAGCACTGCGCACACCAGAGCGAATAATTCGCAGCGGCAGCGACACGAATATTTAATTCCATTGCGTCTTATGAACGCATTCACACCAAAGCGGGGCGAATTCGTTGCGACAGCGAATCTGCAGCGTTTTTTTCCGCTGAGTATTGACAACAGTGCGTGCAGCGATTTTTTCGCTTGCAGCCATGAACGATAGAAATCAGATTGCACAGAAACTGGTTGATGTTCTGCGCAGATGACGTCACATATGATCCATGTGTATAATATTTGCCTTGTTAACATGTTAAATTACTATATTTTGGCTTTTGATAATATAAAATAATAATAATTAATAAGAGAAGCAGATTTTAACTTATTATCAATCATTTTTTTCTTTTAAATTTATAAAAAATGCTTCGTATGTGACGTCACACACAAACGTCACAAACAGCTGTTTATGCGCAATGTCTGTCTTACTTCTACCATGTCTTCCCGCAATAGTGACTGTCAAAACAAATGAAAACAATGGCAAAAGTGGAGCAGCTCATTGAATTAGTGAAAAAACATAAAATATTGTACGATTTGGCGCATGAGGATTACAAAAACATCAGAAAAAAAAGATAAGATATGGGATGAAATTGGATTGGAGTTGGAAGAAAGTGGTAATTACATTGCTTGATCAAATCAAGTTCAGTTTTTATACAATGACACAGTTCTGTAATGTTCATATATTTTATTGTTTTTGCATTTAGCTTTGTTTTTATATATTTATATCGTTCATATTGCCTCACTAAAATAATCTACAAATTGTTGTCTTATCCCGAATGCCATTTGAGTTGAGCGTCTTGAATTGTTCATGTTGCCGGAAAATGCTTTTGTGTTTCCTTCATGGGATTGTAGCTCATCATAAAAATCCTCGTCGCTATTCATTGTAATACAATAGTTGTATAATATGCACGCAGCTCTAACAAGAATTATTGTCGTTTCCACTTTTGTTTCAATTGGCCTGTAAAATATGCGCCATTTTTGTGCAAGAATTCCAAAAGCATTCTCGACTACACTTCTTGCCCGACACAATCTGTAATTAAACATCTCTTTTTGTTTGTCTTGTTTTGATTGCCGATACGGAAAAGGTCGAATTAAAAATGGCTTTAGCGCAAATGCCTCATCACCAATAAGTACATGTGGAGAAGGCGTATTTTTACCAGGCAAATTGCATGGTTTTGGCACATTCATATGGTTCATTTCGAACTTCACTCCCATGTTGGAATTTTCAAAAATTCCACCATCACTGTTTTTGCCATATCCGCCAATATCCACACAAAGAAACTTATAATCGGTTCCTACAATGGCCATTAGCACTAAAGAAAATTTATTCAAATAGCTCCAGTAAGTCGATCCGGTTTTCTTTGGACGTTTGATTGTGATATGTTTTCCATCAATGCATCCAATGCAGTTTGGAAACTGCCACCTACTTAAAAGAATTTTTGCTGATTGCTTCCACATAGCTTCAAAAGGCTCAGGCATGTAATTTGTTTCTAGATTTTTGACAATTGCTTCGCCAACTTCCGTTACAATGCTACTAACTTTTGAAAATCCAACGCGAAAGCTGTGTCCAATTGTATAAAAACTGTCTCCAGTTGCAAGGAACCTGTAAAATGTAAATTAATTAATTTTTATATTTTTAGGTGATGAATTAAAAAAGAAATGTAAAAATTTAAGAGACACTTTTTCAAGATATGTAAGGTCAAAAAAGGGCACTACAGGGCAAGCAGCGTGTCACAAAACCTGGATTTGGTCAAAATAAATGGAAAGTTTTCGTCCATTCATTTGTTTTGCCAAAACGTCATCGAATGTCTGTTGCATGGAACCATCAGAACAATCTTCATTCACGGAAGCTTTTCCATGCACAGCGGCACCAGAACCGAACATTGAAGACGAAAGCAATGATGAGTTAAATCTATCTGCCATAGAAACTACATCTATTCCTGCCGTAGATGCCGAAGGTCCTAAATTGAAGCGCTTTAAAAGATCCACCCCATAACCAACGTCGTCCGTGAAGGATGTTATTGATTATTTAAAAACTAAAAATAAACAAGTAAGAAGGCTCTAGTCGGGAGAGCCCGACTAGAAGATACCCTGAACCCAGTTGCAATAAATATATTTAATTTATATAAGACTTTGGTATACTGGCTTAGCTTCCATCGATTAAGTTCAATATCTCCGGTGTTTCTCAACCGATTTGGACGAAATTTTCAAAAAGTTCTATCATTATCCATTACTTCAACCCTCATTTTTAGATTTTCCAAATTCGATATTTTATTGTTATCGCTATTATGTGTATATCGGAAACCAGAATAGTTATCGATAATTTGAAGCAAACTTGTTCTGCTCATGGTATAGGAGAACTTAAATACAAAATCAGAAGTCTCTAGCTCTTGTAGTCTCTGAGATCCACGCGTTCATACAGACGGACAGACGGACAGACAGACGGACAGACGGACATGGCTATATCGTCTCGGCTGTTGATGCTGATCAAGAATATATATACTTTATAGGGTCGGAGATGCTTCCTTCTGCCTGTTACATACTTTTGCACAAAACCATTATACCCTTATTTACCCATTTTATGGGTTAAGGGTATAAAAAGAGCAAGACGATATTGATATTTTGTTTATGGCGCATGCCCAAACCATTAAAAAATTCAGTCCGAGGAGACAGGCTCAAGTCAAATTTAAAATCGCAAAACTGGTTATGGAGGAAGAACTTGCACACCTTGAGGAAAATTCAAACAATAGCACCACCAACATCCTTTCATCACAAATATATTTAGACAACTCAACTTCAAACAATTTTAGCACTTTCAGCTCAGGTGATTCATGTGTCGCTAATGATGCATTTATATTACCTTAGTGCTTTAGAAATAAGTTAGTGTTAATTTTTTTATTATATCTTTCTATTATTAATAAATCAATAAATTACCTTAAAAAGATTGCCAATCGTTCCTCTGGTGAAATAGGCTCCCTGTAATGTGTGTGCTGCTTTTTAATATCAACTTCGATCAACTTCAAAAGGTAATCGAAGCAGGTGGAGGTCATTCTAAAATATATGTGAAATCTTTGTTCATCATTCCGAAGTTGCTGCATCAAATTACTAAATTCTCCATGGGAATGCCTCTCCGCATTTATGGGATGCACCCAAGTTCTTTTTTGCCTATATTATATAATGTTATAATAAACGATCACAATGAATAAAATATTAATACTCACGCATTTGTTTCATTTTCTTATTCTGAATACACATGCGATTTTGTCGCGGAAAATAGCGCGCGATTAATCGCTGCCGATGCCGCTGCGAATTATTCGCTCTGGTGTGCGCAGTGCTTAAAACTGTAACGCGTTCCTTCGACATTTTACCGCCACTGAACCTTTCTGATTTCAATGCTAAAGACTTGTCAGGCAAAGCTCGAAAAAGGCCACTTTCGTCCGCATTGGCTTATAGCCACTTAATATGGATGGTTGCTTTTGTTCAAACTGGCTAACATCTGCTGGACAAACATCTGAAGCTTTACCACATATCGTCCTGAAGGTAATGTTGTGTCGCTTTCGCCAATTCTGCAACCATCCATCTGAAGCTGCAAACCCTGAATATCCCACTTGGTGTCCGATTTCCATTGCCTTGGCCTTTACAATTGGACCAGAAATGGGAATATTTTTGGCTCTGCCCTTTACGCACCACTCCACTATGGTTCACAATTTTTATACCCTTAACCCATAAAATGGGTAAGTAAGGGTATAATGGTTTTGTGCAAAAGTATGTAACAGGCAGAAGGAAGCATCTCCGACCCTATAAAGTATATATATTCTTGATCAGCACCAACAGCCGAGACGATATAGCCATGTCCGTCTGTCCGTCTGTCTGTCCGTCTGTCCGTCTGACCGTCTGTCCGTCTGTATGAACGCGTGGATCTCAGAGACTACAAGAGCTAGAGACTTCTGATTTTGTATTTAAGTTCTTACTTGTTTTTTTTTGGAATAAAGTCCAAAAATTGGGTTGGACACTTCTTACTTTGCAAATTTTGTTTTTTTTTGTTATGAATAGCCAGTAAAAATTTTGTGTCGTTGGACCACGCCCACTTTTGTAAACTAATTCGTAGTAGTATTAGTAGTAAAATGGTATGACTCAAAATCAATGACAAAAATTAGTTATATTTATTTAAAAATTATTAAAATATGTTAAATGTTATTTTATTAAAGCGTTTTGTCTTCTTCTTCCAATTCTATGTCATGAATGTCCTTATCAAAATCAGAATCAGACTGCGAGTCCAATTCATTTTATACCCTTAACCCATAAAATGGGTAAATAAGGGTATAATGGTTTTGTGCAATAGTATGTAACAGGCAGTAGGAAGCATCTCCGACCCCATAAAGTATATATATTCTTGATCAGCATCAACAGCCGAGATGATATAGCCATGTCCGTCTGTCCGTCCGTCTGTATGAACGCTTGGATCTCAAAGACTACAAGAGCTAGAGACTTCTGATTTTGTATTTAAGTTCTCCTATACCATGAGCAGAAAGAGTTATCTTCAAATTATCGATAGATATTCTGGTTTCCGATATACACATAATATTGTTAACAATAAAATATCGAATTTGGAAAATGTTAAAATGAGGGTTGAAGTAATGGATAATGATAGAACTTTTCTGAAAATTTCGTTCAAATCGGTTAAGAAACACCGGAGATATCTAATTTTATCGATTGCAGTTAAGTCAGTATACCAAAGTCAATTATAAATTTAATTTACATATTTATTGCAATTGGGTTCAGGGTATCTTCTAGTCGGGCTCTCCCGACTAGAGCCTTCTTACTTGTTTTATCATGTTCCAGATTATTGATGTTAATTTTACTGTAAATCCAGTCTGAGGCGTACTATATGTGTCGATTGTTGCTGTGCCAAATATCGAGCAGATCGCTATGCAAAAGCTCGAAATTACCTTATTATTTTCAAATAAATAAAACAAAAACAAGAAAGAAGGCTCTAGTCGGGAGAGCCCGACTAGAAGATACCCTGAACCCAGTTGCAATAAATATATTTAATTTATATAAGACTTTGGTATACTGGCTTAGCTTCCATCGTTTAAGTTCAATATCTCCGGTGTTTCTCAACCGATTTGGACGAAATTTTCAGAAAAGTTCTATCATTATCCATTACTTCAACCCTCATTTTTACATTTTCCAAATTCGATATTTTATTGTTATCGCTATTATGTGTATATCGGAAACCAGAATATTTATCGATAATTTGAAGCAAACTTGTTCTGCTCATGGTGTAGGAGAACTTAAATACAAAATCAGAAGTCTCTAGCTCTTGTAGTCTCTGAGATCCACGCGTTCATACAGACGGACAGACGGACAGACGGTCAGACGGACAGACGGACAGACAGACGGACAGACGGACATGGCTATATCGTCTCGGCTGTTGATGCTGATCAAGAATATATATACTTTATAGGATCGGAGATGCTTCCTTCTGCCTGTTACATACTTTTGTACAAAAACATTATACCCTTATTTACCCATTTTATGGGTTAAGGGTATAGAAAACGTGTCAAAACGGGCCAAAGTTGTTACTCTGCGATTAAAGAAGACATATTTAGGTACATACTGACGAAAACAGTTGGTCTCAGCAGGCCTCAGAACATTAGTTAGATTCAACGAAACACGGAAGACGATATTTAGTTTTCTAAAAAAATACAAATGAATTGGACATTGCACAACACTACAATCCTAAGCCTACACATATGCACATTCGAAATAACATACCTTGACCATTATTTTCCATAATTTGTTGGATTGATTTGATCAAATAATCTCGAGTACAACCATCAAATGTTAACAATGAATTTGGGGGCAATTTATTTTTCATAATCAGCTGATCGATGGTGCACACCATGATGGAATAACTATAAGGGGGTCTCGTCGGCAGCCGACGCTAGCACGATTAAAAGCCTTAGCTTTAGTGCATTCGTGCTTGTTGAAGAGAAATGTTGTGTGCGGACAGTTATTCCATCATGGTTTTTGTTGTCCCTGTCAATATACACTTTAGAATCCGGCTCGATCGACCATTTGATCAAGTTCGTTGTGTGTCCGGTAATGCAGACCAATTACACTCGTGTCAAAGCGTAATACCAGTTGTCCGCACCCACACAATGAATTCCGAATTAAGTTTTTAAATTATAAGTCTTTCTTTTTCATACCAAACGATGTGGTTCATTTCAGATTCACATACATACTAAGTGCCGCTTTTAAAAGTGTTGCCATATGTTTTCGCAGAAATAACTTAAAAAATACCTTATTCAAGAACTTGCTAATCTACTTACATAAGTTCGTTAAATTTAAATAAAGTTATTTTTTTCATTTCAAATTAAACTAATAACATTCTCCTCCCAAAGTATTTTTTTTATTTTTTTTTTTTATACAATACTTTTCTAATTTGTTTCTGTATTACATCTAATTTAATAAGTTTGACAACAGATCTTTTGTAAACTCCAGTTTTAGTCTTAACATCTACAATTCTTATTCGACCATCTTGAGATGGGTATACATTAATAACCTTTCCAATTGGCCATGTATTTCTTGGAAGGTTTGACTCCATAATTAAAAAAATATCTCCTATATCTAATTTTCCTTGATCTTTGTGCGATTTTCGACTGCATAACAGGTATTGGCGATAATCTTTTTCCCATTTTTGCCAAAATGAGTCTGCAATTCTTTGAGATGCCTTCCACATATTTATACATCTCAGAAATTTATTATCGGCATCCGAATAAAAGGAATCTCGATAGTTTGGTCCAATCAGGATACTATTTGGAGTTTGTGGTTCAGTCTCATTTGAATCGGAAGGAATAAAAAGAAGTGGTCTTTGGGTACCTTTCTTTAAGTAAATGTAACAAATACTTTTTGACAGACTGAATCAAACGTTCCCATGCTCCTTCCATATGGGGAAAAAGAGGAGAATTAAAAATCCATGTACAATTTTTGGTAGTCATAAACTGAATAAGTTCATCTTCAGTGCAACTAGATATAATGTCTTTAATATTTCTACTCGCCTTCTTAAAATTAGTGCCATTGTCCGAATGCATCTCAATAGGAAAACCTCTACGACTACCGAATTGACGAAAGACATTCATAAAGGCATTACAGGATAAATCTTCTGCAATTTCTAAGTGTACAGCTCGAGATGCCATGCAAGTAAATGCATGACTTCGATTAACTAAAATTTCTATCGGGCCAAAATAGTCAACTCCGGTTTTTAAAAATGGTCGCTCGGTTGGCAGTACTCTACATGTAGGCAGTTGACCTATAATTGGTATAATTGGCTTGGACTTCTTGTTTTTACAATATTGACAGTCTCGAATTTCCTTTTTAATGACGCTTCGACATTTAACTATCCAAAATTTCTGACGTAAATTGGCTACTACAGTTTCTGTGCCAAGGTGACAATTTTTTACATGATAATATCTGACTAAGAGTATGTTCCTTACTTAAAATAATGGGACTTTTGGAATCATAATCAAAAAGTTCTTCTGTTATATTATTTAAGCGTCCACGCAGTCGCAACAGTCCGTCATGAGAACTGGAAGTGATATTAAAGAACTTCAATTTTCTATGGGTTTCCGTTTCAAACAAGTAAGAAGGCTCTAGTCTGGTAGTATAATAGAGTTAGTCAAATTTGTAGTAACGTATACATATTCTCTATCTGATTCTGGATCTAATTTCTGACTTTGTTCGTTGAACTTTCCTTCTGGCCATTCTGTGATTGGTACAGAAAAGCTGGACCTTTCAGCAAAGTGTCGTTGGTGGCCAAATCTAATTTTATAATTTTGTTTGCCTGGTCAAAGGGATTCAATTTTGAGGGAACATGTCTCCAGTCTTCTTTATTCGTCAGTTCTTGAACTTCGCCTAGTCTTTGCGCTACAAATGTCTTAAGCCGTTTACTACTGGACTTAATCCAGTGAAGGATAATTTCAGAATCACTCCACATGAAAGTTTTATTGATTTTTATGTTCAAGATATCTTTGACCGCCTTTCCTAGTCTAGCTGCCAGTAATGCTCCTTGTAATTCTTATCTGGGAATTGACATTGGTTTTAAGGGAGGGACTTTAGATTTAGCCATTACTAATAAGCATTCCACCTTATTGTCATAGCTAAAGCGCAAGTATGCACACGCGGCATATGCTGATTTCGACGCATCGCAGAAAATATGCAATTGTATGTCACATAAATCCATTGGAAGTTTTGTCATCTGCCGTTTTATTTTGAACTCGCTGATTTTTGCAATGTTTGAACACAACCTTTTCCAAGTTTCGAAGTTATCGTCCGTTATCAATTCATCCCAACCAATTCTACTGTCCCAAACTGCTTGCAATATAATTTTATTTCCTATAAAAAGGTTTGACAGGAAACCTAGAGGGTCAAATATTGACATGGTGATCATAAGAATTTCACGTTTAGTTGGACGTTTGTTAAGATTTAAAATGTCCAAATATGCTTTTTTAAACTTTAAGTTGAATTCGAAAATGTCTTGTTTGAAATCCCACATGAGTCCATTCTTGTACAACATCATTTATATCTTTAGTGTCTGTTTGGGTTTTGTTTGAATTTCAAAGGGTTAGAACATCATTGGAATTCGAGACCCAGTTACACATGTCAAAACCTGCTTGTTTGTGTATATACTTAACATCTTCTATGATTCGAAATGCACTGGCTACGTCAGGTCCTCCTCCCAAATAATCATCCATGTAATGATTATTTATAATGTCATTATAAGCTTTAGGAAATTGTTCCTTAAAAACGAATGCATTTTTATTTCTGGTCTGTTGAGCTATGCCGGGGCTACATTTTGCACCGAAAAAAGTACCTGGATTTCATAAACATCTAGTTTACTATTTCGACTAGCGCCTCGCCAAAGAATTCTCTGAGCATGTCGGTCTTCTTCTCGTATTTTAATCTGTAAAAACATTTTTCGTATATCCCCAACAAATATTACGTTATGCTCCCGAAAGTTCATTAAAACTGATACGAGTTGGTTATATAAATCGAAACCCGTCAATAAGAAGTCATTCAAACAATATCCATGTGTTTTTGATGCAGCGTCAACTACTATCCTTTGTTTATCCGGCTTATTGTTATCAATAACTCCGAAATGGGGAAGGTAGTATGTCAATGATGTCTCTATTGCATTCTCACTGGGATTTAATTTACGTAAGTATCCTTTGAATACGTAAGAGTCTATCATAGATTGGTATTTTTGTCCATACATAGGGTCTTTGTCTATTTTTCTTTCTAAATGCATTAATCTATTGAACGCGTTACTGTAACTTTCTGGCAATTTTATTTTTTCTTCTTTCCAAAACAATCCACATTCGAAATGATTTCCTTTTCTTTTTAAAGTGTTCTCAATGATTTTCATAAATTTTTTGTCGTCAATAGAAGTTGGAATGTCTTTTGAATTGGTAAGAGAGTTTTCTAAATTCCAATAGGATTTAACAAGATCCTGTAATAGATTTAAGTCGTCTTTGTTATTAGTCTTGTTTTCACAATCCCTTATTCTATAAATGTGCTCTGTTCGACTTGAATTAAGATTAACAACACCATGAATGACCCAACCCAGGGATGTCTTACTTGCTGCTGGACCATCAAATGAATCGTATTTCAGTTTTCATCAAATGATAACTGACCAGTTGTCCTGCCCAATAAGTAGTTTTGGATGTGCGTTGTTGTACGAACAGTCGGTGAATGGTTTTAAAAATAACCATGTTTTGACAAGATCGTTAACATTTATTGACTGTATTAGCAAATCTAAACCTGAAACGGTTTTGACCTTTCTTAGAGTAAATGACTTCGAAGAATCACCTTTTCCGTTAACGCAGATACTATTAATTTTTGATTAAATCTCGTTATTTGTCCACTTCATTCTCAGTGGTCGGGTAGGACCATCTAAACCAAGTTTGTCTGCCAGATCTGGATCCATAAGTGAAACTGTGGAGGCTTCGTCTAATAAAGCAAATGTATTAATGGATTTGTTTGGTTCAATGATAGTAATAGGTAAAATTTTAAGAAGTACTTTGCTATAATTTAAATTTATGTTGCAGTTAATTTCAACCTGTACCTCAGATTTCTCAATAGCTTCCGTGTTTTGATTGGTGACGTTTAATTTGTTGTCTTTGTGTACATATACAAATAGCTCCTTCACAACATTAATTCATTAGCTTGTTAGCATACATGTGTATTAACCATGAAGGTATTTTAGTTTAAAGCCAAGAAGGAGCTATGTAACTCCACAACATTAATTTCATTATCTTGTTAGTAAATATTTGCATTAACCACGAAGGTATTTTAGTTTAAGGCCACGAACGCACCCGGAGTACAATAATAATAATTTAAGCTGATAAAACACGAATAGTTATATTTAAGACACGGGGACTGGGTTACAGGTTCACGACCCAGAAATGATCAGCACTGACAGCGATGAGCAGCACTGATTGCTAACAGCCGAAGCAACAGCAGAGAAGCACCCCACCATGATACAATCAATACAGTAGTGTCATGCGAGACTGTGCCCTTTTTTTTCGGTACTAGTTGTCAGTCGCTAAGTGCTTGACGTTGAGGTAAGACGTTGATGCGGACGATTTTTTTCTGTTTGTTATTTTTGTTGTTTGTTTACAGCTGACTAATCAAATTGCCGTATTACTTTAAAATAATAATATTATATGTTGTTTATTTGAATAAAAATATTTATTAATATGATATAATGTTATATGAATCGAAAGCGTTTTACTTATTTTTATACTCGATACCGAAGGTAAAGAGTATATTGGTTTTGTGCAATGTCCGTCATGGTGTCTGTCCGTCTGTCCGTCTGTCCGTCCGTATGTGTGCAAGTTTTTTCCACACCCTTCAAGCTAGGGACTTGAAACTTTCCAATTCTCTTTATCTATGGGATAGTATATTAAAGTGTCAAGATTGGGGTTCTACGATAACTGGGGGGCTGGCAAATCGATAAATTCGATAACTCAAAAACGATAAATCCGCATATTTCACACACCCTTACAGCTAGAACTACCAAATTTGGTAAGAAGATAGCTATTAGCATTCCCCAAAAAACTGCATCAAAAATTTTGGAGTCACGCCCACCCATCCCGCCCCCAGCCCCCCCGAATGTAGAAATCAGACAAGCCTATATCTCCCACAGTTTTTTAGCTAGAGTCACCAAACTTGGTGCCAAGATAGATGATGATGACCCCCCAAAAACTGCATCAAAAGTTTGGATGCCACGCCCACCAATACCGCCCTAGCCACCCCCATCTGCCCCAACGCTTCGTCAAAGACGGGAATGCGTGTATATTCCAGAGTAGTGGAGCTAGAGCCACCAAATTTGGTAGGAAGATAGCTGGCAACGACCCCCAACAATCTGCATCAAAGTTTTGGAGCCTAGCCCATCCATTCCGCCCCCCTTTCCCTACCTTATACAAACTTTGAGCTAAAGTCGCCAAATTTGGTATGAAGGTAGCATTTGACATTCCACAAGGATCTGCAGCAAAACTTTGGATGCCACGCCCAACCATACCGCCCCCAGCCCCCCTTTCCCCACTTTATACAAACTTCGAGCTAGAGTCACCAAATTTGGTATGAAGAGAGCAATTGACATCCCACATGGATCGGCAGCAAAAATTTGAATGCCACGCCCACCCATACCGCCCCAAGCCCCATAGCCCCCCTCTCACCACCTTTTACATGCTTCGAACTAGAGTCACCAAATTTGGTATGAAGGTAGCATTTGACATTCCACAAGGATCTGCAGCAAAAATTTGGACGCCACGCCCAACCATACCGCCCGCAGCCCCCCTTTCCCCACTTTATACAAACTTTGAGCTAGAGTCAACAAATTTGGTATCAAGGTAGCATTTGACATTCCACAAGGATCTGCAGCAAAAATTTGGATGCCACGCCCAACCATACCGCCCCCAGCCCCCCTTTCCCCACTTTATACAAACTTCGAGCTAGAGTCACCAAATTTGGTATGAAGAGAGCAATTGACATCCCACATGGATCGGCAGCAAAAATTTGAATGCCAAGCCCACCCATACCGCCCCAAGCCCCATAGCCCCCCTTTCACCACCTTTTACATGCTTCGAACTAGAGTCACCAAATTTGGTGTGAAGGTAGCATTTGACATTCCACAAGGATCTGCAGCAAAAATTTGGATGCCACGCCCAACCATACCGCCCCCAGCCCCATTGCCCCCCCATTCCCCACCTTATACAAACTTTGAGCTAGAGTCAACAAATTTGGTATCAAGGTAGCATTTGACATTCCACAAGGATCTGCAGCAAAAATTTGGATGCCACGCCTAACCATACCACCCCCAGCCCCCCTTTCCCCACTTTATACAAACTTTGAGCTAGAGTCACCAAATTTGGTTTGAAGGTAGCATTTGACATTCCACAAGGATCTGCAGCAAAATTTTGGATGCCACGCCCAACCATACCGCCCCCAGCCCCCCTTTCCCCACTTTATACAAACTTCGAGCTAGAGTCACCAAATTTGGTATGAAGAGAGCAATTGACATCCCACATGGATCGGCAGCAAAAATTTGAATGCCACGCCCACCCATACCGCCCCAAGCCCCATAGCCCCCCTTTCACCACCTTTTACATGCTTCGAACTAGAGTCACCAAATTTGGTATGAAGGTAGCATTTGACATTCCACAAGGATCTGCAGCAATTATTTGGATGCCACGCCCAACCATACCGCCCCCAGCCCCATAGCCCCCCTCTCCCCACCTTATACAAACTTTGAGCTAGAGTCAACAAATTTGGTATCAAGGTAGCATTTGACATTCCACAAGGATCTGCAGCAAAAATTTGGATGCCACGCCCAACCATACCGCCCCCAGCCCCCATTTCCCCACTTTATACAAACTTTGAGCTAGAGTCACCAAATTTGGTATGAAGGTAGCATTTGACATTCCACATACTGACGAAAACAGTTGGTCTCAGCAGGCCTCAGAACATTAGTTAGATTCAACGAAACACGGAAGACGATATTTAGTTTTCTACAAAAATACAAATGAATTGGACATTGCACAACACTACAATCCTAAGCCTACACATATGCACATTCGAAATAACATACCTTGACCATTATTTTCCATAATTTGTTGGATTGATTTGATCAAATAATCTCGAGTACAACCATCAAATGTTAACAATGAATTTGGGGGCAATTTATTTTTCATAATCAGCTGATCGATGGTGCACACCATGATGGAATAACTATAAGGGGGTCTCGTCGGCAGCCGACGCTAGCACGATTAAAAGCCTTAGCTTTAGTGCATTCGTGCTTGTTGAAGAGAAATGTTGTGTGCGGACAGTTATTCCATCATGGTTTTTGTTGTCCCTGTCAATATACACTTTAGAATCCGGCTCGATCGACCATTTGATCAAGTTCGTTGTGTGTCCGGTAATGCAGACCAATTACACTCGTGTCAAAGCGTAATACCAGTTGTCCGCACCCACACAATGAATTCCGAATTAAGTTTTTAAATTATAAGTCTTTCTTTTTCATACCAAACGATGTGGTTCATTTCAGATTCACATACATACTAAGTGCCGCTTTTAAAAGTGTTGCCATATGTTTTCGCAGAAATAACTTAAAAAATACCTTATTCAAGAACTTGCTAATCTACTTACATAAGTTCGTTAAATTTAAATAAAGTTATTTTTTTCATTTCAAATTAAACTAATAACATTCTCCTCCCAAAGTATTTTTTTTATTTTTTTTTTTATACAATACTTTTCTAATTTGTTTCTGTATTACATCTAATTTAATAAGTTTGACAACAGATCTTTTGTAAACTCCAGTTTTAGTCTTAACATCTACAATTCTTATTCGACCATCTTGAGATGGGTATACATTAATAACCTTTCCAATTGGCCATGTATTTCTTGGAAGGTTTGACTTCATAATTAAAAAAATATCTCCTATATCTAATTTTCCTTGATCTTTGTGCGATTTTCGACTGCATAACAGGTATTGGCGATAATCTTTTTCCCATTTTTGCCAAAATGAGTCTGCAATTCTTTGAGATGCCTTCCACATATTTATACATCTCAGAAATTTATTATCGGCATCCGAATAAAAGGAATCTCGATAGTTTGGTCCAATCAGGATACTATTTGGAGTTTGTGGTTCAGTCTCATTTGAATCGGAAGGAATAAAAAGAAGTGGTCTTTGGGTACCTTTCTTTAAGTAAATGTAACAAATACTTTTTGACAGACTGAATCAAACGTTCCCATGCTCCTTCCATATGGGGAAAAAGAGGAGAATTAAAAATCCATGTACAATTTTTGGTAGTCATAAACTGAATAAGTTCATCTTCAGTGCAACTAGATATAATGTCTTTAATATTTCTACTCGCCTTCTTAAAATTAGTGCCATTGTCCGAATGCATCTCAATAGGAAAACCTCTACGACTACCGAATTGACGAAAGACATTCATAAAGGCATTACAGGATAAATCTTCTGCAATTTCTAAGTGTACAGCTCGAGATGCCATGCAAGTAAATGCATGACTTCGATTAACTAAAATTTCTATCGGGCCAAAATAGTCAACTCCGGTTTTTAAAAATGGTCGCTCGGTTGGCAGTACTCTACATGTAGGCAGTTGACCTGTAATTGGTATAATAGGCTTGGACTTCTTGTTTTTACAATATTGACAGTCTCGAATTTCCTTTTTAATCACGCTTCGACATTTAACTATCCAAAATTTCTGACGTAAATTGGCTACTACAGTTTCTGTGCCAAGGTGACAATTTTTTACATGATAATATCTGACTAAGAGTATGTTCCTTACTTAAAATAATGGGACTTTTGGAATCATAATCAAAAAGTTCTTCTGTTATATTATTTAAGCGTCCACGCAGTCGCAACAGTCCGTCATGAGAACTGGAAGTGATATTAAAGAACTTCAATTTTCTATGGGTTTCCGTTTCAAACAAGTAAGAAGGCTCTAGTCTGGTAGTATAATAGAGTTAGTCAAATTTGTAGTAACGTATACATATTCTCTATCTGATTCTGGATCTAATTTCTGACTTTGTTCGTTGAACTTTCCTTCTGGCCATTCTGTGATTGGTACAGAAAAGCTGGACCTTTCAGCAAAGTGTCGTTGGTGGCCAAATCTAATTTTATAATTTTGTTTGCCTGGTCAAAGGGATTCAATTTTGAGGGAACATGTCTCCAGTCTTCTTTATTCGTCAGTTCTTGAACTTCGCCTAGTCTTTGCGCTACAAATGTCTTAAGCCGTTTACTACTGGACTTAATCCAGTGAAGGATAATTTCAGAATCACTCCACATGAAAGTTTTATTGATTTTTATGTTCAAGATATCTTTGACCGCCTTTCCTAGTCTAGCTGCCAGTAATGCTCCTTGTAATTCTTATCTGGGAATTGACATTGGTTTTAAGGGAGGGACTTTAGATTTAGCCATTACTAATAAGCATTCCACCTTATTGTCATAGCTAAAGCGCAAGTATGCACACGCGGCATATGCTGATTTCGACGCATCGCAGAAAATATGCAATTGTATGTCACATAAATCCATTGGAAGTTTTGTCATCTGCCGTTTTATTTTGAACTCGCTGATTTTTGCAATGTTTGAACACAACCTTTTCCAAGTTTCGAAGTTATCGTCCGTTATCAATTCATCCCAACCAATTCTACTGTCCCAAACTGCTTGCAATATAATTTTATTTCCTATAAAAAGGTTTGACAGGAAACCTAGAGCGTCAAATATTGACATGGTGATCATAAGAATTTCACGTTTAGTTGGACGTTTGTTAAGATTTAAAATGTCCAAATATGCTTTTTTAAACTTTAAGTTGAATTCGAAAATGTCTTGTTTGAAATCCCACATGAGTCCATTCTTGTACAACATCATTTATATCTTTAGTGTCTGTTTGGGTTTTGTTTGAATTTCAAAGGGTTAGAACATCATTGGAATTCGAGACCCAGTTACACATGTCAAAACCTGCTTGTTTGTGTATATACTTAACATCTTCTATGATTCGAAATGCACTGGCTACGTCAGGTCCTCCTCCCAAATAATCATCCATGTAATGATTATTTATAATGTCATTATAAGCTTTAGGAAATTGTTCCTTAAAAACGAATGCATTTTTATTTCTGGTCTGTTGAGCTATGCCGGGCTACATTTTGCACCGAAAAAAGTACCTGGATTTCATAAACATCTAGTTTACTATTTCGACTAGCGCCTCGCCAAAGAATTCTCTGAGCATGTCGGTCTTCTTCTCGTATTTTAATCTGTAAAAACATTTTTCGTATATCCCCAACAAATATTACGTTATGCTCCCGAAAGTTCATTAAAACTGATACGAGTTGGTTATATAAATCGAAACCCGTCAATAAGAAGTCATTCAAACAATATCCATGTGTTTTTGATGCAGCGTCAACTACTATCCTTTGTTTATCCGGCTTATTGTTATCAATAACTCCGAAATGGGGAAGGTAGTATGTCAATGATGTCTCTATTGCATTCTCACTGGGATTTAATTTACGTAAGTATCCTTTGAATACGTAAGAGTCTATCATAGATTGGTATTTTTGTCCATACATAGGGTCTTTGTCTATTTTTCTTTCTAAATGCATTAATCTATTGAAATCTATAATCTATAAATGCATTAATCTATTACTGTAACTTTCTGGCAATTTTATTTTTTCTTCTTTCCAAAACAATCCACATTCGAAATGATTTCCTTTTCTTTTTAAAGTGTTCTCAATGATTTTCATAAATTTTTTGTCGTCAATAGAAGTTGGAATGTCTTTTGAATTGGTAAGAGAGTTTTCTAAATTCCAATAGGATTTAACAAGATCCTGTAATAGATTTAAGTCGTCTTTGTTATTAGTCTTGTTTTCACAATCCCTTATTCTATAAATGTGCTCTGTTCGACTTGAATTAAGATTAACAACACCATGAATGACCCAACCCAGGGATGTCTTACTTGCTGCTGGACCATCAAATGAATCGTATTTCAGTTTTCATCAAATGATAACTGACCAGTTGTCCTGCCCAATAAGTAGTTTTGGATGTGCGTTGTTGTACGAACAGTCGGTGAATGGTTTTAAAAATAACCATGTTTTGACAAGATCGTTAACATTTATTGACTGTATTAGCAAATCTAAACCTGAAACGGTTTTGACCTTTCTTAGAGTAAATGACTTCGAAGAATCACCTTTTCCGTTAACGCAGATACTATTAATTTTTGATTAAATCTCGTTATTTGTCCACTTCATTCTCAGTGGTCGGGTAGGACCATCTAAACCAAGTTTGTCTGCCAGATCTGGATCCATAAGTGAAACTGTGGAGGCTTCGTCTAATAAAGCAAATGTATTAATGGATTTGTTTGGTTCAATGATAGTAATAGGTAAAATTTTAAGAAGTACTTTGCTATAATTTAAATTTATGTTGCAGTTAATTTCAACCTGTACCTCAGATTTCTCAATAGCTTCCGTGTTTTGATTGGTGACGTTTAATTTGTTGTCTTTGTGTACATATACATTGTGCAAAAGAGAGCAATTGTTTACAATACATGGTTTTTATACTCGATACCGAAGGTAAAGATTATATTGGGTTTGTGCAATGTCCGTCATGGTGTCTGTCCGTCTGTCCGTCATTCCGTCTGTATGAACGCAACTTTTTTCCACACCCTTCAAGCTAGAGACTTGAAACTTTGCAATTCTCTTTATCTATGCGATAGTAAATTAAAGTGTCAAGATGGGGGTTCTACGATAACTGGGGGGCTGACAAATCGATAAATTCGATAACTAAAAACCGATAAATCCACATATTTCGCACATCCTTACAGCTAGAACTACCAAATTTGGTAAGAAGTGTGAAGGAGCTAAATAGCTCCTTCACAACATTAATTCATTAGCTTGTTAGCATACATGTGTATTAACCATGAAGGTATTTTAGTTTAAGGCCAAGAAGGAGCTATGTAACTCCACAACATTAATTTCATTATCTTGTTAGTAAATATTTGCATTAACCACGAAGGTATTTTAGTTTAAGGCCACGAACGCACCCGGAGTACAATAATAATAATTTAAGCTGATAAAACACGAATAGTTATATTTAAGACACGGGGAACTGGGTTACAAGTTCACGACCCAGAAATGATCAGCACTGACAGCGATGAGCAGCACTGATTGCTAACAGCCGAAGCAACAGCAGAGAAGCACCCCACCATGATACAATCAATACAGTAGTGTCATGCGAGACTGTGCCCTTTTTTTTCGGTACTAGTTGTCAGTCGCTAAGTGCTTGACGTTGAGGTAAGACGTTGATGCGGACGATTTTTTTCTGTTTGTTATTTTTGTTGTTTGTTTACAGCTGACTAATCAAATTGCCGTATTACTTTAAAATAATAATATTATATGTTGTTTATTTGAATAAAAATATTTATTAATATGTTATAATGTTATATGAATCGAAAGCGTTTTACTTATTATACTCGATACCGAAGGTAAAGAGTATATTGGTTTTGTGCAATGTCGGTCATGGTGTCTGTCCGTCTGTCCGTCCGTATGTGTGCAAGTTTTTTCCACACCCTTCAAGCTAGGGACTTGAAACTTTCCAATTCTCTTTATCTATGGGATAGTATATGAAAGTGTCAAGATTGGGGTTCTACGATAACTGGGGGGCTGGCAAATCGATAAATTCGATAACTCAAAAACGATAAATCCGCATATTTCACACACCCTTACAGCTACAACTACCAAATTTGGTAAGAAGATAGCTACTAGCAACCCCCAAAAAACTGCATCAAAAATTTTGGAGCCACGCCCCCCCATTCCGCCCCCAGACCCACCGCATTTTAAAGTCAATAAAGCATATATCTCCCACAGTTTTTGAGCTAGAGCCACAAAATTTGGTGCCAATTTAGCTGATGATGACCCCCCAAAAACTGCACCAAAAGTTTGGATGCCACGCCCACCAATACCGCCCTAGCCGCCCCCAGATGCCCCAACGCTTTGTAAAAAACGGGAATGCGTGTATCTTGCAGAGTAGTGGAGCTAGAGCCACCAAATTTGGTAGGAAGATAGCTGGTATCGACCCCAAAAGAACTGCATCAAAGTTTTGGAGCCACGCCCACCCATCCCGCCCCCAGCCCCCCCGCATGTAGAAACCAGACAAGCCTATGTCTCCCACAGTTTTTTAGCTAGAGTCACCAAACTTGGTGCCAAGATAGATGATGATGACCCCCCAAAAACTGCATCAAAAGTTTGGATGCCACGCCCACCAATACCGCCCTAGCCACCCCCATCTGCCCCAACGCTTCGTCAAAGCCGGGAATGCGTGTATATTCCAGAGTAGTGGAGCTAGAGCCACCAAATTTGGTAGGAAGATAGCTGGCAACGACCCCCAACAATCTGCATCAAAGTTTTGGAGCCTAGCCCATCCATTCCGCCCCCCTTTCCCTACCTTATACAAACTTTGAGCTAAAGTCGCCAAATTTGGTATGAAGGTAGCATTTGACATTCCACAAGGATCTGCAGCAAAACTTTGGATGCCACGCCCAACCATACCGCCCCCAGCCCCCCTTTCCCCACTTTATACAAACTTCGAGCTAGAGTCACCAAATTTGGTATGAAGAGAGCAATTGACATCCCACATGGATCGGCAGCAAAAATTTGAATGCCACGCCCACCCATACCGCCCCAAGCCCCATAGCCCCCCTGTCACCACCTTTTACATGCTTCGAACTAGAGTCACCAAATTTGGTGTGAAGGTAGCATTTGACATTCCACAAGGATCTGCAGCAAAAATTTGGATGCCACGCCCAACCATACCGCCCCAGCCCCATAGCCCCCCATCTCCCCACCTTATACAAACTTTGAGCTAGAGTCAACAAATTGGTATGAAGGTAGCATTTGACATTCCACAAGGATCTGCAGCAAAAATTTGGATGCCACGCCCAACCATACCGCCCCCAGCCACCCTTTCCCCACTTTATACAAACTTTGAGCTAGAGTCACCAAATTTGGTTTGAAGGTAGCATTTGACATTCTACAAGGATCTGCAGCAAAAGTTTGGATGCCACGCCCAACCATACCGCCCCCAGCCCCCCTTTCCCCACTTTATACAAACTTCGAGCTAGAGTCACCAAATTTGGTATGAAGAGAGCAATTGACATCCCACATGGATCGGCAGCAAAAATTTGAATGCCACGCCCACCCATACCGCCCCAAGCCCCATAGCCCCCCTTTCACCACCTTTTACATGCTTCGAACTAGAGTCACCAAATTTGGTATGAAGGTAGCATTTGACATTCCACAAGGATCTGCAGCAAAAATTTGGATGCCACGCCCAACCATACCGCCCCCAGCCCCATAGCCCCCCTCTCCCCACCTTATACAAACTTTGAGCTAGAGTCAACAAATTTGGTATCAAGATAGCATTTGACATTCCACAAGGATCTGCAGCAAAAATTTGGATGCCACGCCCAACCATACCGCCCCCAGCCCCTATTTCCCCAACTTATACAAACTTTGAGCTAGAGTCACCAAATTTGGTATGAAGGTAGCATTTAACATTCCACAAGGATCTGCAGCAAAACTTTGGATGCCACGCCCAACCATACCGCCCCCAGCCCCCCTTTCCCCACTTTTACAAACTTTGAGCTAGAGTCACCAAATTTGTTATGAAGATAGCAATTGACATTCCACAAAGATCTGCATCAAAAATTTGGATGATATTCCACCCATACCGCCCCCAGCCCCCCTTTCCCCACTTTATACAAACTTCGAGCTAGAGTCACCAAATTTGGTATGAAGATAGCAATTGACATCTCACATGGATGGGCATCAAAATTTTTAATACTGGTATCGAGTATACCGCAGTCGGTTGCGTCCGACTGCTACGTTTCCTCTTGTTTTATTTAATTTAAATATCACAACAACAGTCTGGTGTAGTTCGTCAAACCGTAAGCACGTGCGACCGCATCGCGTAAGAGTAAATTATTTCAACGCATTAGACTGTAAACGAAGCATAATTAAGAGAACAAAGAGCAAAGCCGAAGGCACTATGTCGCCAAAGACGACTAGAAAAGTGCCAAAAATAGACACTGGGCAGCGGCAGAGCAACAACAACTATTACTCTCCGCTGCAAACGATAGATGATCCAACTGATAACGACGACAATAATGCAGAAGTTAGTGTCAAAAAAACCAAAACATACGTGCCTCCAATAACTGTACTTAAAATTAGCACAGAACAACTGCATTCCATGTGCACAAAATTAAAAATCAAAGACTACTCTATTAGAAAAATTTCTATTGGAGTCAAACTGCACTGCGTGGACGAGAATGATTTTTCACTAGCCTGCGCCCACCTGGATACCTTTAAGCACGAGTTCTTCTCCTTTACAAACAAACACAAAAAACCATACAAAGCGGTACTTACAGGCCTCGATGATACGCATGCAGAGACTGTTAAAAACCAGCTTGTTAGCATGGGTCTCAAATGCACAGATGTCAAGCTTATCCAAAGGAAAACACCTAACAACAGTATCTACTCGCTGTATGTGGTTTACTTTGACAACAATTCCACAAGTCTAAACGAACTGAAGAAAAACTACTCTGTCATCGACCATGTCAGGGTCAGATGGGATTACCAAAAGCGAAGGCCAAATACTATCACCCAGTGCTACAATTGCCAGATGTTTGGGCATGGTTCGACCAACTGTGCAGTCAAATCGTATTGTATGAACTGCGCAGGCAACCATAAAACAATCAACTGTCAAGATAACTTACTTGTCAAGTGTGCAAACTGTCATGGCACACACAAAGCCAATTCACTGGAGTGCCCGGGAAGAACAAAATATGTAAAGTTTCAAGAAAGTGGTAGGGCCAAAGCAAGGATGATCAGTAACACATCACAAGGACCACGGCTGAGTTGCCTCACAGCCTTCCCAAATCTCAATGGGCAGTCAGTTGGCCCGCCAAAGTCAACCTGGCCTAGGCCACTGGATTCAGATAACACTGATCTTTTCTCACTGGGTGAATTAAAATCCCTTACTTTTGAGCTTATTAACAACCTAAGAAATTGTAAAACTAAGACAGATCAATTTGAGGTAATAACCTCACTAGCAATTAAATTCCTTTCTTAATGTTAGATAAACTAAAAATCATTGCGTGGAATGCCAGGGGTATTCAAAACAAAAAAGAAGAATTCCGTCACTTCCTTGTAGATAATGATATTGGCATTTGCCTGGTCTCTGAAACCTGGTTAAAAAATGCCACTCCTATAAATATATATAACTATATCTGTTATAGAAACGACAGAACGATTAACAGAGGGGGAGGAGTAGCAATATTCATCAGAAAAGACATTCGCCATTCCCTGCTACCCCTACCAGACACTAAGCTTATTGAAACAATTGGCGTTCAAATCATCAGTAGAGATGGCACGCAAACAGCTATTTTCTCATGTTATTTTCCGGGAGGCTGTACAAATCCAAGTAAGAATCAGATTTTCCAGGCAGATATCCACAAGCTAACTTGTTTCAACGGAGTTTATATACTGGGAGGGGACTTCAATTGTCGGCATCAGTCGTGGGGCTGCTCCAGAGCTAACGTGTGGGGAAACATACTAAAATCAAAAGTAGACTTTAATAACTTTTACTTAATGCATCCTTCAGAACACACCTATATTCCATCAGGAAGGCATGGTCAATCTTCAACCCTTGACATATTCCTTACAATTCGGCCGCAGCTTGTAGCAAGCCCGCGAGTATTAAACGCACTAAGCTCAGATCACCTTCCAGTGCTAATCGAAGTCACTGACGATCTTGTCCCTGCAGAGCAATTTGTCCGCTACGACACAAAAAGAGCAAATTGGGTAAGATTTACTCGTACATTCAACAATTCGCTTCCGCATATAGACCCAAATACGGTATGCCACCCAGGGGACATTGATGATATGATAAATGTCTTTAGTGAGGTATTTCGTAAAGCCAAAGATGTTAGTATTCCTTAAAAACAAATTAAATTTTCCTCAAAGTCACTGCCGCAGAACATCTTAAATCTCATTAAAAGCAGAAATATCAGACGGCGCACCTGGCTAAGGTATAGACATCCGGCTGATCTTATTCTTTTCAAATGGCTTAATAAGCTAATAGCCGAAGCGATGCTAGAATTTCGTAATAAATCCTGGAATATCGCTATTTCAGCTTTAGACAAAGGTTCTTCCCCATTATGGAAACTTTCCAAAATTCTTAGGAAGAAACATTTGAACATTCCAACGCTAATGTGTAACAACAATCGTCATGCGACAGACGAAGAAAAAGCTGAGGCACTAGCTCAATCATTTAGCTTAAATCATACCCTAGCTGCAGGACTCGGTGATCCATTAACAAAAGCTATTGTTGATGCCTCAATACGCACAGCATCGCATATGCCAGTAAGTCCCCAAAATGACTACTTTGTCGGCACCAGCGCCATTAAAGATATTCTTAAAATGCTTAAAAAGAAGAAGTCTCCGGGGCCTGACGGAATTGACAACCTGTGTTTGAAAGCACTCCCTCCGAAAGGAGTAAAATTCCTCACTTCCATCGTCAAAAATTGCCTAGAACACTGTTACTTCCCCTCTATTTGGAAATGCGCCAAAGTAATTCCTATTGCAAAACCTAACAAGCCTCCTGAGTTGCTCTCCACGTATAGGCCTATCAGTCTGTTGTCGTCAGTCAGCAAAATCTTAGAGAAAATCATTAAGGAAAAACTTAACCAATTCATAGATGAGAACAGCATTCTCCCTTGCCAGCAGTTTGGTTTTAGAAAAGAACACAATACAGTACAGCCCCTTATTAGAATAAAAAAAGCTATCCAAAACAATTTTTCTCTGTCCAAGTCAACTGGAATTGTCCTGTTGGATATCAAAGCTGCATTCGATTCAGTTTGGCACGATGGCTTAATCCATAAAATGTTATGCTATAACTTTCCTCCAGCAGTCATAAAGATAGTTCAAAGTTTCTTAATGAATCGGTCCTTTGTTGTTCATTTAGGAAAAGCTTCATCCACGGCAGTTAATATCCCTGCAGGCTGCCCGCAAGGCTCTTGTCTATCGCCCATTCTATATAATATATATACTTCCGACTTTCCAACGCTACCTAACTGCACCACGTCGATTTTTGCGGATGACACAGCAATCCTTTGCTCTGGGAAACTGGCTGCAGATATAGCTAGGAACCTGCAAGAAGCTTATGAGTCTGTAGGCTCATATTTCGCCAAGTGGAAAATTTTAGTATGCCCAGAAAAGACAAAAGCTATTTTCTTCACACGAAAACGAAAGGACATCTACATCCCCACATGCGATATTAGACTGGGCACAGAAAACATAAAGTGGGAAGAGAATGCCAGGTACTTGGGCATCTTACTGGACAAAAGACTCACATTTAAGGACCACATAAATTACACAAACAAACAACTAAAGTCTTTGGTCCGTTCCCTTTACCCACTTATAAATAGAAACTCAAGGCTTAATATAGAAAACAAAATGTTCTTGTTCAGGTCTATTTTCAAAGCAGTAACGTTCTACGGTGCACCAGTATGGGCAGATATAGCCAAATGTCATATAAACCAACTACAAATCAGTCAAAACAAAGTCCTTAAACTTATCCACAATCTCCCCTGGCATTTTTCCACGGTTGACCTTCACAGTCGAGCCAAAATTGAAATGGTAGACATCAGACTATCGCGGCTATCGCAAAACTTTTTAGCCAAATGTCAAAATTCAATGTACCCGCACATTAATGATCTGGCCTAGCCACCTAGTTGTAAGCTTATTTTGCTCACGGGGTTTTTCTTTCTTGTTTTCTCCCCATTTACTACAGTCTTCTTTAATTTAATATATGATGCAAGCTTTATATATATATCTAAGTAGAAAAGGCCTAGTTAAAAGCCTAAACTCTTAAATTTAGGTTATTAAGTACTCACGCTATATTTGTATGTTAATAAGAAGTGAAATATATGAAAATGAAAATGAAAATATCACAACAAAACAACCAAAATGTAACGGCCGCATACATACAACCAAGGCATACTTATTAAATATGCCTTGCATACAACAAAACACTTTCTATACCTCACTCCATCGCACTTGCAAAACAGTCCTTTAACAGACTCAAGAGAGTAAAATTAAGAGAGCAGCTTAGCCCTCTCCTTCGCACTCGCACATCATAAGGCAAGTACGGGCTGGGCTCGCATGACACTACCTTATTGATTGTATCATGCACCCCACACACCAGCAGCCGCGAAAAGCCGTAGAGAGAGAGAGAGAGCGGCTACAGCCGAAGCCAGAGCAGAGGCCTCAGCGGCAGAGGATAGCCCGTGCCGAAAATGCAAAACGCCGGCGAGTTAGTCACGATCGGGCCACGCTCAGAGACGCAAGTGCGAAACATCAAGTGCGGAAAAAAAAGAGAACAGCAGCAGCGACAAACGTGGGTGACAGTGGCCAGCGACAACGTGTGCGACGAAACGCAAAGCTAACCAGCAACAAGCCGTATGAGAAGTATAAGGATGGAGCAGGGGTAAGCTGATCTTCGGTCTGCGGGGATTTAACTGGGCGGGCAATGGTCTTTGTTGCGGTGTGGTACTAGGCTTTGTTAAATAAAAGTATATGATATGATTAAAGAAGTGGAAAACATAAAAGCCAAGTGCGTTTTGCAAGTGCCCCCCCCCCCCCCCCCCCTCCACCACGCTTCGCTGATAAAAGCCACGCCGTATGGCTGTGCAACATAAAACCAAGTGCGTTTTGCAAGTGTTTTCCCACTCCCCACTTGGTAGGTGTCTTGCAGTCCCGTCCGTTGGTATTTGTTTCGCTAGGCGGCTAGAGGCGTGCCGTATGGCCGCAACACGTGTTCCGAGCGCTTCTCTGCACGTTTTGCGGTTATCCGGCATCGCCCGAGGCACCACGAGACCCGACACGGCGCGTTCCGAGGGTTTCTCTGCGCGTTGTGGTGAGTCTTGCAGGTGTCCTACAGTCCCGTCCGTTAGTATTTGTTTCACTAGACGGCTAGAGGCGTGCCGTAAGGCCGCAACACGTGTTCCGAGCTTTTCTCTGCACGTTTTGCGGTTATCCGGCATCGTACGGGGCACCACGAGACCCGACACGGCGCGTTCCGAGGGTTTCTTTGCGCGTTGTGGTGAGTCTTGTAGGTGTCCTACAGTCCCGTCCGTTAGTATTTGTTTCGCTAGGCGACTAGGGGCGTGCCGTATTGCCGCAACACGTGTTCCGAGCGTTTCTCTGCACGTTTTGCGGTTATTCGGCATCGCACGGGGCACCACGCGACCCAACACGGCGCGTTCCGAGGGTTTCTCTGCGCGTTGTGGTGGGTCTGGTAGGTGTCTTGCAGTCCCGTCCGTTGGTATTTGTTTCGCTAGGCGGCTAGAGGCGTGCCGTATGGCCGCAACACGTGTTCCGAGCGTTTCTCTGCACGTTTTGCGGTTATCCGGCATCGCACGGGTACCACGAGACCCAACACAGCGCGTTCCGAGGGTTCTCTGCGCGTTGTGGTGAGTCTTGTAAGTGCCCTACCGCCTACTCTTGGGCATCTCTCGAGCGTTTCTCTAGGTGCGTAGGTTTGGATTTGTATGAGGGCTGCCGAAGTGCTCTCTGAGTCGCGGTATTTTAAAAAATATATTGTAAAATGATCCTGGTCTGAGCTGAGCCCTACCCCAGCCTTAGATCGCTACTTTACAGTTGGCGCCCGAGCAGGGACTCTGAGATTTAGGTATTTCGAGCATCTCATATTTATTTTTTAACCAGTAAG
Organism: Scaptomyza flava; assembly: GCA_030179655.1. Classification (NCBI taxonomy): domain Eukaryota; kingdom Metazoa; phylum Arthropoda; class Insecta; order Diptera; family Drosophilidae; genus Scaptomyza; species Scaptomyza flava. Next base: position 25,464,887 of record JARNME010000404.1, read on the forward strand.
AGCGAACATTTCATCCCCAAATCAAAAAAATAAAATAAAATAAAAATATAAATAACTAGAAAGTGGCCCGCTTACTCGCTGCGCAAATAGTTTATATTAATTTTAGCAATAGAAGATAGATACAAAATAAATAAATAAGAAAATATTTAACAACAAATTAAAACAAAGTATTGCATATTCTCTTTTCCACCATTGAGGTAAAGAATCAGGCGCGTCATATTTTATTGTGATTTCCCCAGCAGGCCTTATCCACTTATTGAATTTAATTTGCAATTATTAACAACTTTTAAGAGCTTCTTTATAAACGACATTGGTTGTTTTTCCGTCAGGTGCTAATACAAATAAACTTTTTGGTGAATTGACTCTAGAGCAGGCTACATAAAATTGGCCATGAGAAAAACAATCGTTTCTTAAGTCTTGTCCGGTTAATTTCCCTGTAATTTATTAATTGTTGAGGCAAAGCAAACTTTTAAAGGAATTTGCAATCTTTTAAATTGAGTTGGCAATTCAGAATGAGAAGGCATTAATGGAATTCTCGGTATAAAAACCGTTTCCCTATACCATTGCCAGTAAAGATAATTGCTTCGACAACATTCCTATGAAGGACTTTAACTTGCAATCTTGTACCATTGCACAGTTTTGGCGGCTTCAAGTTGCGAATCAACATTACAGGTGAACCAATATTTAAAGTTAATTTATGTTAAGGCAGGCCAGCCGGATTTAGTGAATAAAGAAACTCGACGGGGAATGAACTGCATCTTCGATTTGAGACACAGAATCAATAGAGTTATATGTAATTTCTTCACTTTGAAATGATTTTAATAAAAACTCGTTTATTTCCAATGCATTGCCATTTCTCGCAGTCAAAATAGCACGTTCTGAAAACCATTCGAGTGATTTTTGAGAAATATTTGTAATATCCGGATATATATTTTCTGTATTTTGGGCCACAAAATTGAAGACTTTAAGCACGCATTTATTTCATCTGCTCTTGTTCCTCTGGGGATCACTGGAAGAGTTTGTCGAAAATCACCAGCTAAGAGAACAGTTATGCCACCCATTAAATATTCACTATCTCGAATGTCTTTCAAAGATCGATCTACAACTTCAAAAGCACCTTTATGGCCCATAGTACACTCATCCCAAACAATAAGCTTGCTATCTTTGAGCACAGCAGCAATATTAGATTGCTTTGAAATTCAGCAATGTGGTGTTTCTAAATGAATCAAATTAAATGGAATCTTAAGTGTAGAATGCGCTGTGCGACCACCATTAAGTAAAGTGGCTGCGATACCGGAAGAAGCAACGGCCAATGCAATTTTTTTACTTTGCCGTACCTTTGCCAATAATAAATTTAAAAGATACGTTTTACCTATTCCACCAGGTGCATCTAAAAAAATAGGTTTCTCCCTTTTCTGCTTCAACGCTATGTAGTATCTTTTCGTATACTTGTTTTTGCCCAGCAGTAAGGAGTAGCTCATTATTAACAACAAAATTATCGAAGTTTTCATATTTTGTTTCTCTATGATATTCAATATTTGGAACAATTTCCTCGGATCTAATTGGTAGTGGAAGTCCATAATAAGTCAAGTTTTGACCACCAATAGACAGTTCAATATCTTCAATGCAAATAATACATTTATTTAATAGATTATTCAAAATACTTTGATCAATATTTCTGTCTTGTGAAATATGAGATATATTTGAGAAACTCTATAAGTATTCCAAAGTTTAAGAGCATCCGAAATTTGACAAAATACTAACATTATTGCAAAAAGTTCTCGCAGTTTTGTAGGATTTTGACGTATGACAGCTTTGGCTATAGTTGAATCCCAGTGCTTATCATCTTCTGGTAAACCTAGAGCTTTACACTCCAATTGAAATGATGCGTATGCTATACCATTAACGGTTTTCAAATTTGAAAATGAAGTTGCGTCTCTTACAAAATGCAGTAAAAGTCTTAAATAGAAACATTCTGTATTATTGGTATGAACTCTTCCCAAAGCTGAATCTCTTTTAACTCCAGAAAAATTTAGCACATCATGCTCTCGGTTCGTTCTCTGAAATTCTTTATTTTTCATGTATGGGAAATGCAAGGATTCTCCATACCGCTTCTGAGCGACTTATATAAAGGCCACTTTCGTACATATTAATTTCATTACGTTGGTCTTCAAGAGTAAATGATGCTTGATCGCTGCCCGTGTTAACATATTTACAAATGTATTTAATAGACTTTACAGAACTACAATACTCAACATCAATGTGAGCTTCAAATGTTCTCAATAGTACACAGTTATAAGGCACAACCCAACGATTATCTATGCAATCTTCTATCTTCCATCTTCTATCTTCCATCTTCTATCGCTCTTCTATGATATAAAGGGTAGCTATGTTTTCTAGTCACAAATTCTTTAAGTAATTGTCGAGGAAACCTTTTGGTACATTTTCCATTTTTAATGCATGGCGATTTATTATTAAAAGAACCGCAAGGACCATGAATCATATTTGACTTAACAATGTTAAATAACAACGGACCCTCATCTGCGTTTGGTATTTCGGCACAGATAATTTTATCGATTTTATCTGGTCTTATTTTATTTTCTAACCAAAGTAGAATATATATATGTGGTAAGCCCCGCTTTTGCCATTCCACAGAGTACATGAAACATTGCACGCTTCAATAGTGACAGTAAAGCTTTAACTTTTAAATGAAAAACTCGAGCTTTAATATCGTGACGATCATGCGGTTTTTGACCCGGTAATAAAACACTTTTGATGTCATTCCATTGTAAATTGCATGTGAATGTTATGAAAAAATCTTGTTTCCCATAATGGCGGACATAAGTCATAGCATCTTGAGTCTTTTCATGCATATATCGTGCAGAGCTTGTAAAAGAAGATGGTGAAATTACCATCTGACCAAGTTGAGCTGCGACAACATCTTGTTGGCCTATTGCATCTTGTAGATGTACATAGCTATCTGCTCTGAGTTTCGCTTGAATGTAGCGAATATAATTTAACCTTTCTGTTTCAATTTTAGCATACATATCAACCAAAAACTGACTAAAATGGGAACGACAATAAAATAAATGATTTATCTCAGATTGAAGAATCATTATTTTATAGCTGTAAAAGCTTAACGCAGATATCATTTTTTTGGTTCCTCCTTTTTAATAATGGATTCCATTGTGGTATATCCACTGAATAGCCATCTTCGCCATAAGGAAATAGCAAAGGGTACTGTAAGGCATCGTATGATCGAAGCACCTCACTTATACGATGTAATTTATTATTATGGCTTTCAATAATAATATCGCGCTTTTCAAATTGCTGACCAACAATAACTAAAGATACTTCGCTTGATTGAGGTTCATTGTAAAGCTCTTTGTGAGCACCAGCGGGTGTTCGATCTGCATGTATAACCAATTTATAGTCTTTAGTACTTGTTGGTATTTTATTGAGAGCCATTTTTAGATCTTTAACATAACAATTATGCTGATGAAACATACATTGAAGATCCTTTACTACGCTACAATCAACATTTGAAATATTTTTGAAACATAGTTGAGCTTCCTTTTCATCATCACCAACAAAATAAATTTGAAGAAACTGCATTTCTTCATTTGGCAAAGGTCGGACACTACCAATTAGGTGATACACTTGTCCTTGGACTTTAAAGGTTGACCAACTTTCATTTATAATTTTTGTACTTCCAAAATAAGTCATTTGAAAGCAGCAATTATTAAGCTTTTAAGTGGATCGGGCAGACTATCATTTTGTGAAAGATTACCTTTTCCTGCCTTGCAACAGATACCCAAATGCAAATTTTTCCATTTTAAGGCATTAATTACAATGTTTGCATTTCAAATTCATACTACCAAGCTATTTCAAAATCATAGTTTAAGCCAGACATGGCTTTAACAGTCCATGCACGCAAACGCCTTTCTTGACGTGCATCAGGATTATTAGCCTGATGTCTTCTCAGTGCAACTCTATGAGCTTCAGGATTATTAGCCCGATCTCTTCTCATTGCAACTCTATGAGCTTCAAAATTATGCGCTTACCCCAATTAATATCACGTTTTTTTTTTAAATGAATGTTTTAGTACCTTTTTTCTGCCTTGTCGGCGAACTGACTAAGTCTTTTAACGGGATTTTTAACATTTTCGGTTTTGCATTCACTTGACGTATCAGAATCTTGAGTTAATACTTCCTCTAAAAGAGTATAAAAATCAAAATGACCATTCTTTAATGGACCGGTAAAACGCAACAGGATGCTTATTATTTCCGAACGCTTGTAATAAATTTCCATTCTGAAAAAGTTGGAAATTTACAGCAAAAATTTCTGCTGCTGCTTAAAGCTCACATGCAGTACCATAAGTATGACATAGCGCACTAATATTGTTTAGAAGAGCTATAAAAAGCCAGGCTCCATCACCAATTATAGCTATTTCGGCTAACTCTCTTATGTACGCGCGCGCTCTGCAACTCAAACAAAGAGCGTAGTATTGTAGTACCTTCTTCGCACGCACTGAATCAATGCAAAACATATCTAAGAGGCTGCAGTTAAGTGAATTGTATATTGCCTTTAGCGGAGGAGCTAGGGGTATTAAACTTTATGATTGACATGCAAAGCACGCACATAAAATAGAGAGTGAACGTAAATGAGCAACAACAAAGGCGCATGATCGGAGCGAGATTTCAAATTATCTGATTATCATAAAAGCAACACACGCGCTTATGTGAACGCCCTTTGCTTATTAAAAATTGTGTATCAATAATATATCAATAAATGTTAGTGTGTTACGTTTTGTCTAAGTTATATAAGCAGCAAGTAAGCGAATCCACCCCCAAAACATGTTCTGGTGTGGGAAATTTTTCTAGACGCACCAAGTTTTGTTATGTTGTTGTTTTTTTTTTAAATCAATGACACCAACAAAAAGTAGCAGTGCGGGCCCAACAACAAAACTGACAACAACAACAAACGCTACTTGGGTCGTTAATCAATTGTCAAAGGCACACAAATTTGAAAAAAAAAGAATATGCACTGTGCGAAGTGATACATGTACATAAAATTATGAAAATTATTTTCAAGCGCTGTTCACTTAATTGTGTATGCATTTAGTCATTCAGAAGCAGAAATTGAACCACTCGGCTAGCGACAAGCGACTAGTTTTTGTTTTTGTGTGCGTCGTTTTTTTTTTGGTGGCCATAACGCTACGCGGTATTCTGGGTACAGTCGGGAATTTTTTTTCTTTTTGTTGTTTTTGTTTTGCTGACCAAACCGCACGAGAGAACTGTCCCAACCATTTACTCTCCAAAGTACAGTAGGATCCAGCTTCCCTTTAACCATTTTTTTTTGCCGATGCCCAAATATTTTTTCTGCGAGAGCACAGCAAAAGCCGACACAGCCGAGCCCTACCGCTGCCGATCACCGCCGCCGCGTTTCGGTCGCTACAGCAGCGGCTACAACACGACAGAGCAGAGCCGCAGGCGACTTACTCTCCAAGCCCAGGAATAACCACTGAGCGACAGAGCCGTATCCCGACGACACCGACTGCAGAAGCGCGGGCAGCGCAATCTCGCTGCCTATATAAGGCGGACCCCGGGACCTGAGTAGACAGTCATCGACACGGAGCCACCGAGGCAACAGCTAAGACAACGCGACGGAAAATAAAATCATTTGAAAATTAAAATCCTTTGAAATATACAATTCTTTGAAAAATAAAATCCTTCGAAAAATAAAATCCTTTGAAAAATCAAATCCTTAAAAAAATAAAATCCTTTGAAAATTAAAAAAAAAACAAGTGGAAACGTTGCAGTCGGACGCAACCGACTGCGGTATACTCGATACCAGTATTAAAAATTTTGTTGCCCATCCATGTGGGATGTCAATTGCTATCTTCATACCAAATTTGGTGACTCTAGCTCAAAGTTTGTATAAAGTGGGGAAAGGGGGGCTGGGGGCGGTATGGGTGGAATTGCATCCAAATTTTTGATGCAGATCTTTGTGGAATGTCAATTGCTACCTTCATACCAAATTTGGTGACTCTAGCTCAAAGTTTGTATAAAGTGGGGAAATGGGGGCTGGGGGCGGTATGTTTGGGCGTGGCATCCAAATTTTTGCTGCAGATCCTTGTGGAATGTCAAATGCTACCTTCATACCAAATTTGGTGACTCTAGCTCAAAGTTTGTATAAGGTGGGGAAAGGGGGGCGGAATGGATGGGCTAGGCTCCAAAACTTTGATGCAGATTGTTGGGGGTCGTTGCCAGCTATCTTCCTACCAAATTTGGTGGCTCTAGCTCCACTACTCTGGAATATACACGCATTCCCGTTTTTGACGAAGCGTTGGGGCAGATGGGGGTGGCTAGGGCGGTATTGGTGGGCGTGGCATCCAAACTTTTGATGCAGTTTTTTGGGGGTCATCATCAGCTAAATTGGCACCAAATTTTGTGGCTCTAGCTCAAAAACTGTGGGAGATATAGGCTTATTTGACTTTAAAATGCGGGGTGTCTGGGGGCGGAATGGGGGGGCGTGGCTCCAAAACATTGATACAGTTCTTTTGGGGTCGTTACCAGCTATCTTCCTACCAAATTTGGTGGCTCCACCTCCACTACTCTGGAAGATACACGCATTCCTGTTTTTTACGAAGCGTTGGGGCATCTGTGGGCGGCTAGGGCGGTATTGGTGGGCGTGGCATCCAAACTTTTGGTGCAGTTTTTTGGGGGTCATCATCAGCTAAATTGGCACCAAATTTGGTGGCTCTAGCTCAAAAACTGTGGGAGATATAGGCTTATTTGACTTTAAAATTCGGGGGGTCTGGGGGCGGAATGGGGGGCGTGGCTCCAAAATTATTGATGCAGTTTTTTGGGGGTTGCTAGTAGCTATCTTCTTACCAAATTTGGTAGTTCTAGCTGTAAGGGTGTGTGAAATATGCGGATTTATCGTTTTTGAGTTATCGAATTTATTGATTTGCGAGCCCCCCAGTTATCGTAGAACCCCCATCTTGACACTTTAATTTACTATCCCATAGATAAAGAGAATTGGAAAGTTTCAAGTCTCTAGCTTGAAGGGTGTGGAAAAAACTTGCATACATACGGACGGACAGACGGACAGACACCATGACGGACATTGCACAAAACCAATATACTCTTTACCTTCGGTATCGAGTATAAAAATATATATATATATATATAAAATAGTCCTGCAAACGGATAAAACTAATCAGAAATACATCAGTGCAGAGATCAGCTTTTAACATGGGCGTAAAATGGATTTCCTTCCGTCGCAAGGACGAGTTGCAGTGCATAGCTGAGGAGTTCAACCTAGGAACCACGGGTACCGTCGAGGACCTGCGTGCTCGAATCTCCGCCTTCGTATCCTGGAGAGAGCATACGGAGGAAATGCAGGATCTCTTGCACGAATTGGAAGTGAACTATGGGGAGGCAGCCAGCCCTCGGGATGCCCGCTCACCAGCTGCGTCTCCGGGTCCGACCGACAAAGTGCGCAAGGAGGAGTACCAACTCCAAGTGCCCGTGTTGACTCAGCCGATGGTAGCCCAGGCACCCACGCTTACAGGCACCCAGGCACCCATCGACCAGGCAAGCATTAGCAGCATCGGTGCCGGGACTCAGAGGATAGGTCGCGAAGCAGCTGGGGTATCGGGTACGATGGCAACTCGGACCCACTCAGCTTCATGGAGAAACTGGAGGAGCGCATAGCCTCATACCGGGTGAGTGTTGACCAGCTGCCGCGAGCAATATCCCGTCTCTTTACCGGCCGGGCTGAAGGATGGTTCCGGACCTACAAGATGCAGGATGAGCCTTTGGAGTCAGTCAAGAGGGATTTCCTAGACTTCTTCTTGCCCCCACGCTACTTTCAACGGTTGGAGAGTACCATCCATAATCGTTTACAGCGGCCGGGCGAACCTTTCACGGATTACCTGATCGAACTGCGGCTGATGATGCAGCCTGCGCAATACTCACCGGAACGGGAGCTGGAGAGGATATACGAAAACCTGTTGCCGGAGTATCAACATTTTACACGACGGCACGAATTTGAAACGTTGGCCGCAGTGACCCTGCTGGTCACAAGCTACGAAACTGTCCGGGACCGCGACCCTCGGGGCTACGCAGCATTGTTGCCGGCAAGCGGGCCGACAAAACTGGTACAGGCCCATAACGTCGGAAGCCACGGACAGGGTAACCAGGAGCCTAGAGGTTACACAACGGTGGTGCGGGCAAGCGCACCAACAACACTGGTACCAAATCATAACACCAGAGACCGCGAACAAGGTAACCGGGACCTGACGGTTCCCACAAGGAACACCGAAGCAACGACATCACGGCACGGGCGAAGCAATTGACGTGAAGCGAGCATGTCGGAATTGCGGAGACATCGGGCACTTCTCTAAGGACTGTCGCAATCCCCAGCTGTTATTCTGCTGGGAATGTGGCCGCCGTGGGACCCGCACCATTGGATGCTGCCGCGTCGCCAGATCGGGAAACGGGCAGCGCCTCCGTCCAACCGAGGACAGGTCGGAGAGCGACATCGACTGGAACCCTCGTCAGTAGTTCACCCGTTACGCTTGGAGGAGGGGAGGATCGCAGCTCTGGTGACCATAGGGGACACCCCGGTAGAAGCGACACTGGACACCGGAGCCACGCGGTCGTTTATCAGTGAACGGTTGGCAAGGATTGTCGGAACAAAGGATAACATTCGGGATATGCGGGCGAGAATAATCCTTGCGGATGGCTCGCCAAAGGAGATAACCAGAGCAGTCTTGGTGAAGATAAAGCTCGACGAACGGGAGGCAGTAATACCTCTGCTGGTGATGCCAACAATCCTGGATGACGTTATTTTAGGCATTGACTTTTTGTGTGGGATTCGCGCAAAAATTCAGTACGGCCGAGCCTTCTTGCAACTGGCACAGATGCCCGATTCTCAAACGTACCAGATGCTGACGACCCCGTTCCACCCAACGACTCACACGACGACGCACGATGCACACGACAACGTGGTGGCAAATCTCATCGAGACAGCGCAGGCTGGCGCTGCAACAACGCAGGACGCAAGCAGCACCGAGCCCGCCGACCTCGTAGAGACAGGGCAGGCAACAGGATTGACAACGCAGGATGCACACGACAACGTGGTGGAAAATCTCATCGAGACAGCGCAGGCTGGCGCTGCAACAACGCAGGACGCAAGCAGCATCCGAGCCGGCCGACCTCGTAGAGACAGGGCAGGCAACAGGATTGACTACGCAGGATACACACGACAACAAGCTAGCCGACTTTGTAGAGACAGGGCAGGCAACAGGATTGACAACGCAGGGTACACACGACACCAAGCTTGCCGACTTCGTAGAGACAGGGCAGGCAACAGGATTGACAACGCAGGACGCACACAACACCAAGCCAGCCGACTTCGTAGAAACAGTGCAGGCAACAGGATCGGCAGCACAGGAGGCACAACGACAACAACCAGTCTACAAAGGATACAACCTGGAACCATTGGCCGATGCTGGAAAGGCTCGACGAATGAACCCTTTTCAGACACAGCCCCGAGCTCTACCAAACATCATGGAAGGACAGAAACCGGAGCAACGAGAAGCTCCCATCAGCCTGGCTACTATCGCGACCGACGCAGGAGGCGAGGAACAGACAACTGAATAACGTGAGACGGAACCAGAATTGCCAACCAGGGTCTGGGTGTTCTTGGCAAGGCAGCTCGATAAGTTCGAGAGCCTGAGGGGAGTATCCAACATTGCCGAGCATTCCATAATTTTGAAGGAGTCAAGCCAGTAAAGCAAAGATACTTCCCCAAAAACCCGGCAATACAGAAGATCATAAACGAGCAAGTCGACGATTTTTTGGAGAACGGCCAGATCGAACCATCGAAAAGCCCACACAGCGCGCCCATCGTGCTGGTGCGTAAGAAAACGGTTGAGATGCGAATGTGCGTAGAATTCGGCGGTTGAATGCACGGTTGGTGCCAGACAAGTACCCCTTGCCGCGAATCAACCACATATTGGAGCGCCTGCAAAATGCAAAAGGGAACCGAGAGTACACCGCATTTACCGTCCCCGGGAGAGGTCTTTTCCAGTGGAAAGTCATGCCTTTCGGACTTCACTCAGCCCCCGCAACGTTCGAACGTGCCTTGGACAGCGTCATAGGACCGGCAATGGAACCCTACGCTTTCGCGTAAATAGATGACATAATAGTCATCGGGGCTTCTTGGGAAGAACACGTGGATAACCTGCGGGAGGTATTCCGCCGACTACTGGTCGCGAACTTACGGTTGAATCAGAAGAGGTGCGCATTCTTTCAACGAAGGCTGGTGTACTTAGTACACCTGATCAGCGTCACGGGCATACACACGGATCCGGCCAAAATCGCAGCAGTGCAACGCTTAACGCCGCCAACAACACCCAAAGAGCTGCGACGGTGCATAGGATTGGCAACCTGGTATCGCCGGTTCGTTCCTAACTTCGCCACCATCACGCAACCAATGACGAACCTCCTACGAAAGAACAAGAAGTGGGTATGGGGCGAAGAACAGCAGGCAGCATTCGAAGATTTGAAGGATAAGCTAACAAAAGCGCCAGTCTTGGCGTGCCCCGACTTTACGCGGAAGTTTACACTTCAAACGGACGCCAGCGACTATGGACTCGGGGCTGTGCTGACACAAAGCTTGCCGGAAGGAGAACGAGTGATAGCCTACGCAAGTCGACGTCTTCTTCGAGCCGAGGAGAATTACTCAGCTACGGAGAAGGAGTGCTTAGCGATTGTCTGAGCAATCAGGGAGTTACGCTGCTACCTGGAGGGCTACCATTTCGAAGTCATCACGGATCACCTCGCGTTGAAGTGGCTGAACTCGATCGACAATCCAATTGGGAGAATCGCGCGCTGGGCACTGGAGTTGTCAAAAACCAGTTCGACGTAACGTACAGACGAGGTAGATACATCGTAGTCGCAGACGCGCTTTCCAGACAACCGTTACAAACCTTGCAGCGAGTACAGGAAGAAGACCCGAAGTGCCCATGGTTGCTACGGCTAAGCAGGAGAATGAAACAGACACCCGAGAAGTTCGCAGAGTACATACACGAGATCGGGCAGATCTACCGACAAACAGGACAATGGCCTCCCGAGGAGGAACACGTGACTTGGAAACTTTGCGTCGCCAACAACAACCGACAGCGGGTTTTGGAAGAATGCCATGATCACCATGATCAGTGCCAGAAGTTCAAAGTGAGTCAGACAAAGCCAGCGGGACACATGCACACAAGACAAGCTCAGGGTCCGTTCGACATACTTTGCGCGGATTTCATGGGGCCACTCCCGAGATATAAACACGGAAACACCAGTCTCTTGGTTTTCTTCGATGTGTTCTCCAAATGGGTAGAGCTAATACCCTTACGGAAGGCTACTACCGCCCAGCTGGAAAAGGCGTTTAGGGAAAGGACACTCTGCCGATTTGGCGTACCGCGGAAATTTGTGTGCGATAACGGCACACAATTCACAAGTCAATCGTTCAAGAAGTTCTGCAACATGGCAGGAATGATATTGGAACACACGGCCCCGTACACCACGCAACAGAACCCCACGGAGAGGGCAAACAGAACCATAAAGACAATGGTAGCGCAGTACATAGATGGAGACCAAAGCACTTGGGACGAACTATTGCCGGAACTGAGCCTGGCAATCAACAGCAGCACATCCGACACCACAGGCTTTAGCCCCGCATTTCTCGTCCAGGGCTGAGAACCCAGACTACCGAGAAACCTCTACGAGGAAGTCACGCCCGGACTAGCAGAACACACGGAAGACCGACCGCGAAAGCAGAAAAACTCAAGGACCTCTTCGGAGTCGTGCGCCAAAATATACAACGGGCTTCGCTAGAACAAAGCAAATGTTACAACCTCCGAAGGCGAAAATGGAGACCGACGCTCGGCACACAAGTGCTGATACGACAACATCACCTCTCTAAGGCCACCGAGGGATTCGCAGCAAATCTGGCCGCCAAATTCGACGGGCCATACAAGGTAGTCAAGTTTATCTCACCGAACATAGTGCGACTACAAAGCTTGACCGGCCGACGACGGAAAACAGCGAGCCTGGCCGATCTCAAGGAATTCCATGCAGACGACAACAACACCAGCAACGACGAAACCAGAAACCGCTAACCGGCAAGTAACAAAGTCACGAGGGCCACTTCTATTGGTGAGCCAATGGAACGTCCCCGCCCCTAAAACCCACTAACAAACCATAAGTAAGAACAAGATTTGTAATACACCACACCGCAGGGCTAAGTCATGGGGTTAGATAAATAGTCAAGAGTACACAACATACCTTTACTCCCTAAATCTAGCACAAATAGCACCAAGTCTTTGGAAGACGAGCCGGACGCACGACCCTTGGGGGCAAAGGACGTAGCGATGGGACGTCCCTGGGGTCAGCCGTCGCGGGAGGAGCAGTTGCGTAGGCTAAGCGCCGAAGAGGACTGGCACCCGGAGCCAGTACCCTTGGGGGTAAGAATGTACGGCGTGCAAGGCTGGGTCAACAACAGCTGCCAATTCAACACAGACGTGATTTCCCTCAGCTCAGAGTCGGATGTCGCACCTGATGGTAGGTTTGGAACCGGTGGAGTGAGAGCCCCCCTTAACTGGGACTTGACGGAGTTGAACCGCCGTGCAGAGTAAGATGATCGCAGCATCGTACCACGCTCCACAGGCACGATCGATGAGTAATCTCTGGGCGAGGTGGACCCCGAGAACCAGGAAAGCCCAATAGCTGCCACCCCAGGGGGATCCACAGCGAGCACCATGAGCTCGGCAGAATACCGACTCGCCGTACGCTACGGCGATATGGGCTACCCGCCACCATACCCATGCAGCCCACCACCAGCATACGGGTCATGGGCACTGGACGACCAGGAGACCATGCGGGCAAGCAATTGGTCCGACATTACCTCGGTAAACCCCAACACACAACCAGCAACATCAGTGGAGCCCGGCCGCGAACCACAGGCTGAGACCACCACACAAAATGACGACGAGGGTAGCATAGCCACCCACGTGCCACTCGAGGGGGAGGTTGCCGATTGGCTATTGCTAGTTCTGGAAGAGCACCCAACCGTCGGCGAGGTGCTGGTCAACCAAATGGCCGAAGTAACTCCGAATGAGCACCCAGGAACTGGCAAAGAGTGGCGAGTCGGCCCAGAGCCCCGTCAGCTGCCGTCCTCATACCTCAGCCAACCCGACGCACGATTGGGAGTACGAAATCTCAAGAAGATCGGTCCTCACACTTTCCGCTACAGCGTCAACAGGTCACGACAGGTGACAATCACTCTTCTCAACCCCGAAGAAGGGAGGGAGTGTGAAGGAGCTAAATAGTTCCTTCACAACATTAATTCATTAGCTTGTTAGCAAACATGTGTATTAACCATGAAAGTATTTTAGTTTAAGGCCAAGAAGGAGCTATGTAACTCCACAACATTAATTTCATTATCTTGTTAGTAAATATTTGCATTAACCACGAAGGTATTTTAGTTTAAGGCCACGAACGCACCCGGAGCACAATAATAATAATTTAAGCTGATAAAACACGAATAGTTATATTTAAGACACGGGGAACTGGGTTACAGGTTCACGACCCATAAATGATCAGCACTGACAGAGATGAGCAGCACTGATTGCTAACAGCCGAAGTGTTTAAAACACTTTCTATACCTCACTCCATCGCACTTGCAAAACAGCCCTTTAACAGACTCAAGAGAGTAAAATTAAGAGAGCAGCTTAGCCCTCTCCTTCGCACTCGCACATCATATGGCAAGTACGGGCTGGGCTCGCATGACACTACCTTATTGATTGTATCATGCACCCCACACACCAGCAGCCGCGAAAAGCCGTAGAGAGAGAGAGAGAGCGGCTACAGCCGAAGCCAGAGCAGAGGCCTCAGCGGCAGAGGATAGCCCGTGCCGAAAATGCAAAACGCCGGCGAGTTAGTCACGATCGGGCCACGCTCAGAGACGCAAGTGCGAAACATCAAGTGCGGAAAAAAAAGAGAACAGCAGCAGCGACAAACGTGGGTGACAGCGGCCAGCGACAACGTGTGCGACGAAACGCAAAGCTAACCAGCAACGAGCCGTATGAGAAGTATAAGGATGGAGCAGGGGTAAGCTGATCTTCGGTCTGCGGGGATTTAACTGGGCGGGCAATGGTCTTTGTTGCGGTGTGGTACTAGGCTTTGTTAAATAAAAGTATATGATATGATTAAAGAAGTGGAAAACATAAAAGCCAAGTGCGTTTTGCAAGTGCCCCCCCCCCCCTCCACCACGCTTCGCTGATAAAAGCCACGCCGTATGGCTGTGCAACATAAAACCAAGTGCGTTTTGCAAGTGTTTTCCCACTCCCCACTTGGTAGGTGTCTTGCAGTCCCGTCCGTTGGTATTTGTTTCGCTAGGCGGCTAGAGGCGTGCCGTATGGCCGCAACACGTGTTCCGAGCGTTTCTCTGCACGTTTTGCGGTTATCCGGCATCGCACGGGTACCACGAGACCCAACACAGCGCGTTCCGAGGGTTCTCTGCGCGTTGTGGTGAGTCTTGTAAGTGCCCTACCGCCTACTCTTGGGCATCTCTCGAGCGTTTCTCTAGGTGCGTAGGTTTGGATTTGTATGAGGGCTGCCGAAGTGCTCTCTGTGTCTCGGTATTTTATAAATTTATTGTGAAATGATCCTGGTCTGAGCTGAGCCCTACCCCAGCCTTTGATCGCTACTTTACAGAAGATAGCTACTATCAACCCCCAAAAAAACTGCATCAAAAATTTTGGTGCCACGCCCACCCATTCCGCCCCCAGCCCCCCCCCCCCGCATTTTTAAGTCAAAAACGTCTATATCTCCCACCAAATTTGGTGCCAAGATAGGTGACGATGACCCCCCAAAAACTGCATCAAAAGTTTGGATGCCACGCCTACCGATACTGCCCTAGCCGCCCCCATCCACCCAACGCTTCGTCAAAAACGGGAATGCGTGTATCTTCCAGAGTTGTGGAGCTAGACCCTCCAAATTTGGTATTAAGATAGCTGGGAACGACCCCCAAAGAACTGCATCAAAGTTTTGGAGCCGCGCTCACCCATTCCGCCCCCAGCCCTTCCGCATTTTGAAATCAGAAATAGCTATATCTCCCACAGTTTTTTAGCTAGAGCCACCAAATTGGGTGCCAAGATAGGTGATGATGACCCCCCCCCCGCCCCCTTCCATCAAAAGTTTGGTTGCCACGCCTACCAATACAGCCCTAGCCGCTCCCATCCACCCCAATGCTTCGTCAAAAACGGAAAAGCGTGTATCTTCCAGAGTTGTGGAGCTAGACCCTCCAAATTTGGTATTAAGATAGCTGATAACGACCCCCAAAAAAACTGCATCAACAATTTTGGAGCCACGCCCACCCATTCTGACCCCAGCCCCCCTTTCCCCACCTTTTACAATCTTCGAGCTAGAGTCACCAAAGTTGGTATGAAGATAGCAAATGATATTCCACAAAGATCTGCATCAATGTTTGGATTCCACACCCACCCAATCCGCCCCCAACCCCCCTTTCCAAAACTTTTACAAACTTTGAGCTAGAGTCACCATATTTGGAAGGAAGATAGTTGGTGGCATCCCCATCTGCATCGGAGAATCTTTAAGGCAGCGTACACCCCTGACCCATCCGAACCCCTTTAGCAATCAGGCTTTTTTTTTACCTGTTTTAATACTGGTATCGAGTATGCCACAGTTGGTTGCTTCCGACTGCAACGTTTCCACTTGTTTTCTATTACAATTTTTCAACATGTGCAATACAAAGACGATTTTGAGTAACGTTTTGCCAACGTTTATTTATATGTAGTTAGTTAGTTTGTTTGCAAAAATTACCAAATTTAGATTTATGTGCAGAGTATTCAAATCTGTCTTTCAATGAGTCGATAATGCCATTAAAATTTTGCGGTAACAATAAAAGTGATTGGACACAATCTTTTGCTCTGCCTGTAAGAGCTTTTCTTAATCTACCTATGTTTTCATAATCGGAAAAGTTACATATATTTGAACTGTTAATAAACTCGGAATTAAAGATTGGCCAGTCAAGTGGATCTCCAGAGAAAATAGGCAGATCTTGTTTAACTGTCTGTTGGGCTATAAATGTTTTCATAATGTTTGTGATTGCCCTTATCATTTCTTACTTCTAACCTTTGTGGCTGATTATCAACCCACTCACGTGTACGATATCGTGCTTCGTTGACTGTTTGGTTATCTGTCTCTTTGTCATCATCATTTTTCTGGTGCTCATCATCTTCCTGCAGCTGAACCATTTGTATTTGTCTCTGAATTTTAAGCTCTTTTTCCTTGAAGTCCAATGCAGCCCGTTGTTTCTGAATCTCTTGTTGGGTCTTTAAATACTCCATCTTTGCTTGAAGCACCAGCACCTCGGTTGATTTCTTTGACTGTTGAGATCCTGATACTGATGAAGTTTTTATAAATAGAGGAGTTTTCCCAAGTAGATATGGCGTTCTTTCCACGTCCTTAAGGATTGGATTTTCAAATCCACTGGTTAAGTTATCATAGTTGTTATCGTCATCTGCATTGTCAACTGCATTCTTGTTTGATTCGGGCGTTCACAAATGACGTGTGGTGTTTGAGGGGGGAGGGCATCAAGTTAAATCTCACCAAATCTTAAAATATGCCTCACGTAGTTTGTGAACGCCCCCTTTGACCTCATCAGCAGTCAATTCTGATTGTGTGTTGTCAGTATTCATGGGCTTCAGCTTGTTTATACTTAAGTTTCAGAATTAAGTTAAGTTACGTTAAGTTGAGAGTAAACGCTAAAAATGACAGCCATTAGGCAGATTGAGTCAGCTGACTTTTACGTTAAGTTAAGTCAAGAGTAAACAGCCCTTTAGCCGCATGCGAAACATGCAAAAAAAAAAAATTAAAAGCCAATAAAATCTCCAATTTAAAAACACACCTCATAAGATTGCACAACATTAACTTAAATTCAGTGTATAGCAGTTTGATACGTCATCTTCGAATGCTTCGATAAAATTAAAAGTAATAAGAAAACATAAAACAAAAATTGAAGTTAGTAAAAAAGAGCTGTTAGGAGCGCATGTTGGACTGGTGACGGAAGACAGTATTCCATTCAACAGACTGTACTCTCCAAACATGAGAAAACTCATTGACCCAGTTTGTGAGGGGCTAAAATTGGCTGGTGGAAAAAAATGGCGCTAAATGCATTAAATTGCAAAATAAAAACCAACCAGTTGCCAATAACATTAAAGCTGATATGACAATAGCATTAAAAAACAAGTTGTTATCGCTTAAAATAGGCAGTGCTTCGCGACTAACCCGAAATATTTTTGGCATAAGTGCTCAATATATTTAATCGGCTCAAATTAAATCGGTCATATTGGGAATGACAGAATTAAAAGGTGTTGGATCGAGCACATCAAAAAACCTTGCGACAGATATCATAAAAGTGCTTAAAAAAGATAGCATTAATTTATGCCAAATAGTCTCAATAACGTCAGACAACGGTGCAAACATGCTGAAAGCAACAAATATTTTGTCATATGTTTCCTAGAAACACCTTGACGAGGAGGAAGAATTTTGCACAAACGATGAATATCTGCAAAAAATTTAGCAGATAGAAAAATTTCCAAACGTACTTGTAGGCAATATACAAGTTTGCCGTTGTGCAGCACATACAATACAACTTATTACTCTTGATGTTATTAAATCTGCTGACATGCTAAAATGAAAAAGTATATAAGAAAAACAGCAAATGGATATCGCGAAATTTTTGAGCTCAAACAGTTAAAAGTGCCACAACTTGATTGCCCAACAAGATGGGGATCTACATACTTTGTTAGTGGCAAAAGATGTGTTGACGAAAATTCAATCTATTAAAAACAAATCCGAAGAAGAAAACTTCGAAGTAGATATGTCTTTTTGGGAGTTCATAGAACATTTTTGCTACGCATTTAGTCCCTTGCAGAAAACAATAAAAAAGTGCCAAGAAGAGCAACTGCACTACAGCCATTTTTACATACAATGGCTGAAACTCAAGATTTGCACAGAAAAAATTGTTAACGTTTCAAATCAAGTATTTATAAAAACGATTGCTAAAAAAATTTGGATATCCATGGAAAGCCGATCGAAGGCATTATTAAGCAACAAGTTCTTAGTTTCGTGTTTGTTTTTGGATCCACGATTTCAACATACCCTAACAGCAACACAAAGAATTAATGCAGGAAATAATTTAAAAACTATTTGGGACAGAATATGTGAAGTAAACCCTAGTGGTTATTTATGCCAAGTTCTGGCTCATATGAATCGAACAGCCGCTTATTTGATGAGGAGGATGAATTGTTAAATGCGTACTTATTGCAAGGAATTGATATGGATCTTACTTGTACATCCGACGTGTATTCAAAAATCGAAAATCTTCAGCTTCCGTATCAAAGAATTGATGCAGATATTTTATTGTTCTGGAAATCAAAGCAGTGCACCGACCAAGAGCTATACGCAATTAGTAATGTTTGTTTTGCAGTACCACCAACTCAGGTAACTACGAGTGTATTAACGCTAATTTGAAACAGGTGACAATTGAACGAGCATTCTCGACGCTAAGGCTTTAGCTTACGGACTACAGAAACCGACTAAGCTAGGATGTCCTTGAAAATATATTGCTGGTCAAGTTAAACTCAAGTTTTCTTGACTCAGCTATTGAAACATGTTCACCTTTTGAAGATGAAGAATCGGAATAAAAAAGAAAAAATGTGGGTGTTTATTAGTTGTTTTAATTTTTCTGTGTTTCCAAGCAATAAAATGAAATTATCAAAGCAGAAATTAGACAACAGTTACACACGACTACATGCTGGTGCTTCGACTTGCGCCGATGACCGAAATCAACAGCAAAGAAAACTGTATATTTTTCGAACGGCAACTGCAGCCTCTGCTTTGCTTTTAGCGACATTTCATTTTCTGATGTTGCTTCGGCTGCGGCTTTTGATTTTTTCAGAAGCCAGCAACAGAAGCATTTGCTCATTCTAAAAATGTTAAAAAAAAGCAGAAGCAGTAAGAAGCGAAAACTGTACGACTTTTGCTGCTGCGGCTGAAGCAATTTAAACACTGGTTTCTGCGACGAATGATCTTTTTCGCTAGTGATTTAATCTCTTATTATAATTCTCTTTATAAGTTTCTTTGTTTGTTTTCTGCTACAAGTAAGCTATTCGTTTCTCTCTTATTTGTTTGTCTTTACCTTAGTGTTTGTTTTTTTAAAGCTCTTATTCAAACTGGTGTGCGACCGATGGTTTTATTTTTATATCCTAAGCTGCATCCCATATTATCAAGCAATCTAATCTAAATCAATCCAAAGCGAACAGCCATTCAATGATCAGAATACTTGCAAAGCATAATGATGGTCTACATATATGTCATATAAATGCTCAAAGTCTCTTAAATAAAATGGAAGAATTTCGATACAGTGATTCACAGCTTAAATGATGCAGTGTCAAATAAAAAGTTTAAGGTGCTATATATTTTAAACTAGAGGAAAAACAAAAAATATTTAAACGCCAATTTGTTTTATGTTATATCACATTTAAAAATGGAACTTTATTTGTTTTTGAAATATTGCTAAGTTTTATATATAAACTAAAAACTAACAAGTAAGAAGGCTCTAGTCGGGAGAGCCCGACTAGAAGATACCCTGAACCCAGTTGCAATAAATAAATTAAATTTATGTAAGACTTTGGTATACTGACTTAGCTTCAATCGATTAAGCTCGATACCTCCAGTGTTTCTTAACCGATTTGGACGAAATTTTCAGAAAAGTTCTATCATTATCCATTACTTCAACCCTCATTTTTACATTTTCCAAATTCGATATTTTATTGTTATCGATATTATGTGTATATCGGAAACCAGAATATTTATCGATAATTTGAAGCAAACTTGTTCTGCTCATGGTATAGGAGAACTTAAATACAAGATCAGAAGTCTCTAGCTCTTGTAGTCTCTGAGATCCACGCGTTCATACAGACGGACAGACGGACAGACGGACAGACGGACATGGCTATATCGTCTCGGCTGTTGATGCTGATCGAGA
This sequence comes from Scaptomyza flava, assembly GCA_030179655.1. Lineage (NCBI taxonomy): Eukaryota > Metazoa > Arthropoda > Insecta > Diptera > Drosophilidae > Scaptomyza > Scaptomyza flava. The sequence continues at coordinate 25,485,026 of JARNME010000404.1, forward strand.
ATATATATACTTTATAGGGTCGGAGATGCTTCCTTCTGCCTGTTACACACTTTTGCACAAAACCATTATACCCTTATTTACCCATTTTATGGGTTAAGGGTATAAAAATATATCTTAAATATAGGTCACAGCTTAAAAAATGCAGACACAAACTAGTTATATATTTGCCGAATAAAAGGTTTAATCAGGATTTTAGTACTTACTTACTTTTTTTTTACGTACAACAGCCCTTCACCTATTATTCATCGAAAAGACCAGCTTCCGAGTGGCTTCCGGGCTTATTTTGCTCCATTCCTACAGCAGAGCATTTTTAAGGTCATGTTTGCTGGAAATCTGAGGATTCCGGATCTTGTTCTCTAGCATAGCCCACACAAACGTGGGGGCAGTTCCAGGTAAGCCAGGACTGCACTATTTCGTACGTATGTTTGGGGTCATTGTCGTGGTGGAACCGAAAATCACGTCGGATTCCTAAATTTTCGGTGCTTTGGAGAAAATTTTCTTTAAGAATATTGAAGTACATAGTCTTATCCATCGTCAACTCAAAAAACGCCAAGTTTCCGACGCCGGCTGCCGACATACATGTTACAAAAGGTATCGATAGGCGATGATCGATGTTCATCGCCAAGTGGACAGCGCTACTACAGAAAGAGAGCGTGTCAACGGCAGTCGACTGCGGAACGAAAACGAGGATAGTCGTGATCATGATACAATTAACAAGGTAGTGTCATGCGAGGAAGCCAGTACCAGTGTATATGACCGTGTGAGTGCGACTGAGACCGCTATATGAATCTCTGTTATTTTACTCTCTTGCCTCTGTTAGGGAGTTTTTTCTGTAAAGGCCTGTATCAATGAGCCCTGTACAGCTCCCATACCGTATACATGAGTTTTACGGACCTTAACGAGCAGTGTAAAAAAATGCACATATTGTGGCGCAAGTGCAACTGTGTTTTGTGCACTTAAATTCAAAATAATGATTCACTTGTGATTGAGTACAGCCAATAACTATATATGTACTTATTGGTACAGCTAACGCCCTGCTGCTGGCGGTTGTTAAAAAAAAAGGTAGGCTGCAAAACCAAGAAGCATTTTAGTGAACCCATAATTGATGGGCAGAGCTGAGATTACCAAAGATTATGCTAATCATAACTGAAACCACTCAAAAGACTCAAAGCAAATTCACCTTACTGATCTATACCCTATAATAGACCAGTGCCAGCACAATCCAATTAGGCCAACTTTGTTAAAATTTTTCGAAAAATGTACACCTGGCTCTTGCCCGACAATTTCAAATTTTCTCCCACGCGCATTTAACGTTTGCGTTATTAAAGTGCAACTTGCTCGTAATTTCCCACAAGACTGGCCGACGTTCCATAGCCTTTATTAAAACAATTTTCTCCGAATCCCTATTAAAATTTTCGAATCTACTTTTGTTTGCCGACATCTTGTTTCACTTTTAAGGCCCGTAAACAATTGCTGAACATTGATTCCATCAGTAACAACCGCACAGCTTTTATTTAACATTCTCATTGTTCAACACTAAGCTACTGCTTGTGACTAACAGAGCTGCATACCAGTGTTTCGTAATACGGTACGGGCGCTGTACGAGACTGTTTTCTTATACCCTTCACAGGGTATATTGACTTTGTCATGAATCTGTAACGTCTTAAAGGAATGATGGGAGACCCCATAAACCATATATCAAAATGATCAGGACGAGCTCAGGAATTGATTTCCGTCTGTCCGACCGCCTGTCCGTCTGTCTGTCTGTCTGTTTCAACACGATTTGTGGCCAAACTGCTGAGCCGATCTTGATGAAACTTTCACAGATTGCTTAGATCATGTCGGGTTTGTTCACTATGAAATTTCATTTCGATCGGAGCATTCTACGACATAGCCACCATACAAATTTACCATATCGTACTATCAATTGTTGTGTCTGTCGTGCACTTTCAAGTACTTACATGTCAATATGTTGGTTTTGTCGAAAACGAACAAGTAAATGACGCTCAAGAGTAAAAATATTAGCGAAAAATTACCAACAACTGCACAGAAACATTAATAAGAGGAGGAGCATTGATTTGGCTGTGTGAAGGGCATCATAGTCTTGGCATAGCCAAAATTAACTATGCGCCACTATGTTTTTTATATGAAGTCTCTACGGTACGGGCAATGTAATAGCATCTGCGTAGAGGCCTTAAGTGCGAGTGAGTAAGGTATAAAAGCCGTGTTGCTTGTGCAACAACAACAAACATCAACAAAGAGGACACACAGTTCAAAATTCGTCCGCATCAACGTATTATCCAAACGACAAGCACTTTACGACTGACGATTGATACTTAAATATAGAGGGCGCTTCCTCGCATGACACTACCTTGTTGATTGTATCATGGTCGTGATGTAGTTGAGCAGTATTAACAGGAGCACTAAAACTAGTTGTAGTGTTATAGTACGTCTGAATAAAGTCTCGGCATATGCTGCTGATCGGCTGGTGTCGCAGACACTAAGTCTACGTTTTGGGTGTCTAGCCTGACATGAGCACATGTATACCATACATACATATAAGTTAACACGCGCAAGCTTGAGTTAGCTGACAACGCTGTTGCGCCGGATGCCGTCGCGACAAAGTTGCAGCCGAAATATGAAACTCGCACGCGCAAGCAGCCTGATCACCCGTTGAAGACGCCGACTCAGCATTCAGCCGGCATTCCAGCGAGCAGCGGCGGCTTCATGGTTCGGTGCAGTTTGCCTTAAAGTTTAGTTTAAGAATTGTTCTCCAACAGCTCAAACGAGCCAGTAAATAAAAACATACTAATAAAGATATTTCCTTTTAATAAATAAACATACTTATAAAAAGGTACTTCTTTTAATTGGCGCCCAAATGGCAAAAACCTACGACTAGTTAATAACTTTCGTATCATTTAAACGGTAGAATCCTCTAAAAAAACAGGAGTCCCGATATTAACAAAACAGTGAAGTGAATGTTATAACAACAACACATAAAAACAAGTGGAAACGTTGCAGTCGGACGCAACCGACTGCGGTATACTCGATACCAGTATTAAAAATTTTGATGCCCATCCATGTGGGATGTCAATTGCTATCTTCATACCAAATTTGGTGACTCTAGCTCAAAGTTTGTAAAAGTGGGGAAAGGGGGGCTGGGGGCGGTATGGTTGGGCGTGGCATTCAAATTTTTGGTGCAGATCTATGTGGGATGTCAATTGCTATCTTCATACCAAATTTGGTGACTCTAGCTCGAAGTTTGTATAAAGTGGGGAAAGGGGGGCTGCGGGCGGTATGGTTGGGCGTGGCATCCACATTTTTGCTGCAGATCCTTGTGGAATGTCAAATGCTACCTTCATAACAAATTTGGTGACTCTAGCTCAAAGTTTGTAAAAGTGGGGAAAGGGGGGCTGGGGGCGGTATGGTTGGGCGTGGCATTCAAATTTTTGGTGCAGATCTATGTGGGATGTCAATTGCTATCTTCATACCAAATTTGGTGACTCTAGCTCGAAGTTTGTATAAAGTGGGGAAAGGGGGGCTGGGGGCGGTATGGTTGGGCGTGGCATCCAAATTTTTGCTGCAGATCCTTGTGGAATGTCAATGCTCTTCATACCAATTGGTGACTCTAGCTCGAAGATGTAAAGTGGGAAGGGGGCTGGGGCGGTATGGTGGGCGTGGCTTCAAATTTTGCTGCGATCTGGGAGTCATGCTACTTCATACCAATTTGGTGACTCTAGCTCGAAGTTTGTATAAAGTGGGGAAAGGGGGGCTGCGGGCGGTATGGTTGGGCGTGGCATCCAAATTTTTGCTGCAGATCCTTGTGGAATGTCAAATGCTACCTTCATAACAAATTTGGTGACTCTAGCTCAAAGTTTGTAAAAGTGGGGAAAGGGGGGCTGGGGGCGGTATGGTTGGGCGTGGCATTCAAATTTTTGGTGCAGATCTATGTGGGATGTCAATTGCTATCTTCATACCAAATTTGGTGACTCTAGCTCGAAGTTTGTATAAAGTGGGGAAAGGGGGGCTGCGGGCGGTATGGTTGGGCGTGGCATCCACATTTTTGCTGCAGATCCTTGTGGAATGTCAAATGCTACCTTCATAACAAATTTGGTGACTCTAGCTCAAAGTTTGTAAAAGTGGGGAAAGGGGGGCTGGGGGCGGTATGGTTGGGCGTGGCATTCAAATTTTTGGTGCAGATCTATGTGGGATGTCAATTGCTATCTTCATACCAAATTTGGTGACTCTAGCTCGAAGTTTGTATAAAGTGGGGAAAGGGGGGCTGGGGGCGGTATGGTTGGGCGTGGCATCCAAATTTTTATTGCAGATCCTTGTGGAATGTCAAATGCTACCTTCATACCAAATTTGGTGACTCTAGCTCGAAGTTTGTATAAAGTGGGGAAAGGGGGGCTGCGGGCGGTATGGTTGGGCGTGGCATCCAAATTTTTGCTGCAGATCCTTGTGGAATGTCAAATGCTACCTTCATAACAAATTTGGTGACTCTAGCTCGAAGCATGTTAAAGGTGGTGAAAGGGGGGCTATGGGGCTTGGGGCAGTATAGGTGGGCGTGGTATCCAAATTTTTGCTGCAGATCCTTGTGGAATGTCAAATGCTACCTTCATAACTAATTTGGTGACTCTAGCTCAAAGTTTGTAAAAGTGGGGAAAGGGGGGCTGGGGGCGGTATGGTTGGGCGTGGCATTCAAATTTTTGGTGCAGATCTATGTGGGATGTCAATTGCTATCTTCATACCAAATTTGGTGACTCTAGCTCGAAGTTTGTATAAAGTGGGGAAAGGGGGGCTGGGGGCGGTATGGTTGGGCGTGGCATCCAAATTTTTATTGCAGATCCTTGTGGAATGTCAAATGCTACCTTCATACCAAATTTGGTGACTCTAGCTCGAAGTTTGTATAAAGTGGGGAAAGGGGGGCTGCGGGCGGTATGGTTGGGCGTGGCATCCAAATTTTTGCTGCAGATCCTTGTGGAATGTCAAATGCTACCTTCATAACAAATTTGGTGACTCTAGCTCAAAGTTTGTAAAAGTGGGGAAAGGGGGGCTGGGGGCGGTATGGTTGGGCGTGGCATTCAAATTTTTGGTGCAGATCTATGTGGGATGTCAATTGCTATCTTCATACCAAATTTGGTGACTCTAGCTGAAAGTTTGTATAAAGTGGGGAAAGGGGGGCTGGGGGCGGTATGGTTGGGCGTGGCATCCAAATTTTTATTGCAGATCCTTGTGGAATGTCAAATGCTACCTTCATACCAAATTTGGTGACTCTAGCTCGAAGTTTGTATAAAGTGGGGAAAGTGGGGCTGGGGGCGGTATGGTTAGGCGTGGCATCCAAATTTTTGCTGCAGATCCTTGTGGAATGTCAAATGCTACCTTCATACCAAATTTGGTGACTTTAGCCCAAAGTTTGTATAAGGTGGGGAAAGGGGGGCGGAATGGATGGGCTAGGCTCCAAAACTTTGATGCAGATTGTTGGGGGTCGTTGCCAGCTATCTTCCTACCAAATTTGGTGGCTCTAGCTCCACTACTCTGGAATATACACGCATTCCCGTTTTTGACGAAGCGTTGGGGCAGATGGGGGTGGCTAGGGCGGTATTGGTGGGCATGGCATCCAAACTTTTGATGCAGCTCTTGGGGGGTCATCATCATCTATGTTGGCACCAAATTTGGTGACTCTAGCTAAAAAACTGTGGGAGATATAGGCTTTTCTGATTTATAAATGCGGGGGGGCTGGGGGCGGAATGGGGGGCATGGCTCCAAAATTTTTAATGCAGTTCTTTTGGGGTTGTTACCAGCTATCTTCCTACCAAATTTGGTGGCTCTAGCTCCACTACTCTGGAAGATACACGCATTCCCGTTTTTTACGAAGCGTTGGGGCATCTGGGGGCGGCTAGGGCGGTATTGGTGGGCGTGGCATCCAAACTTTTGGTGCAGTTTTTGGGGGGTCATCATCAGCTAAATTGGCACCAAATTTTGTGGCTCTAGCTCAAAAACTGTGGGAGATATAGGCTTTTCTGATTTCTAAATGCGGGGGGGCTGGGGGCGGAATGGGGGGCGTGGCTCCAACATTTTTGATTCATTTTTTTGGGGGTTGCTAGTAGCTATCTTCTTACCAAATTTGGTAGTTCTAGCTGTAAGGATGTGTGAAATATGCGGATTTATCGTTTTTGAGTTATCGAATTTATCGATTTGCCAGCCCCCCAGTTATCGTAGAACCCCAATCTTGACACTTTAATTTACTATCTTATAGAAAAAGAGAATTGGAAAGTTTCAAGTCCTTAGCTTGAAGGGTGTGGAAAAAACTTGCACACATACGGACGGACAGACGGACAGACGGACGGACGGACAGACGGACAGACACCATGACGGACATTGCACAAAACCAATATACTCTTTACCTTCGGTATGGAGTATAACAAGTGGAAACGTTGCAGTCGGACGCAACCGACTGCGGTACACTCGATACCAGTATTAAAAATTTTGATGCCCATCCATGTGGGATGTCAATTGCTATTATCATACCAAATTTGGTGACTCTAGCTCAAAGTTTGTAAAAGTGGGGAAAGGGGGGCTGGGGGCGGTATGGTTGGGCGTGGCATTCAAATTTTTGGTGCAGATCTATGTGGGATGTCAATTGCTATCTTCATACCAAATTTGGTGACTCTAGCTCGAAGTTTGTATAAAGTGGGGAAAGGGGGGCTGCGGGCGGTATGGTTGGGCGTGGCATCCAAATTTTTGCTGCAGATCCTTGTGGAATGTCAAATGCTACCTTCATAACAAATTTGGTGACTCTAGCTCAAAGTTTGTAAAAGTGTGGAAAGGGGGGCTGGGGGCGGTATGGTTGGGCGTAGCATTCAAATTTTTGGTGCAGATCTATGTGGGATGTCAATTGCTATCTTCATACCAAATTTGGTGACTCTAGCTCGAAGTTTGTATAAAGTGGGGAATGTGGGGCTGGGGGCGGTATGGTTGGGCGTGGCATCCAAATTTTTGCTGCAGATCCTTGTGGAATGTCAAATGCTTCCTTCATACCAAATTTGGTGACTCTAGCTCGAAGTTTGTATAAAGTGGGGAAAGGGGGGCTGCGGGCGGTATGGTTGGGCGTGGCATCCAAATTTTTGCTGCAGATCCTTGTGGAATGTCAAATGCTACCTTCATACCAAATTTGGTGACTCTAGCTCGAAGCATGTAAAAGGTGGTGAAAGGGGGGCTATGGGGCTTGGGGCGGTATGGGTGGGCGTGGCTTTCAAATTTTTGCTGCCGATCCATGTGGGATGTCAATTGCTCTCTTCATACAAAATTTGGTGACTCTAGCTCGAAGTTTGTATAAAGTGGGGAAAGTGGGGCTGGGGGCGGTATGGTTAGGCGTGGCATCCAAATTTTTGCTGCAGATCCTTGTGGAATGTCAAATGCTACCTTCATACCAAATTTGGTGACTTTAGCCCAAAGTTTGTATAAGGTGGGGAAAGGGGGGCCGAATGGATGGGCTAGGCTCCAAAACTTTGATGCAGATTGTTGGGGGTCGTTGCCAGCTATCTTCCTACCAAATTTGGTGGCTCTAGCTCCACTACTCTGGAATATACACGCATTCCCGTTTTTGACGAAGCGTTGGGGCAGATGGGGGTGGCTAGGGCGGTATTGGTGGGCATGGCATCCAAACTTTTGATGCAGCTCTTGGGGGGTCATCATCATCTATGTTGGCACCAAATTTGGTGACTCTAGCTAAAAAACTGTGGGATATATAGGCTTTTCTGATTTCTAAATGCGGGGGGGCTGGGGGCGGAATGGGGGGCATGGCTCCAAAATTTTTGATGCAGTTCTTTTGGGGTTGTTACCAGCTATCTTCCTACCAAATTTGGTGGCTCTAGCTCCACTACTCTGGAAGATACACGCATTCCCGTTTTTTACGAAGCGTTGGGGCATCTGGGGGCGGCTAGGGCGGTATTGGTGGGCGTGGCATCCAAACTTTTGGTGCAGTTTTTGGGGGGTCATCATCAGCTAAATTGGCACCAAATTTTGTGGCTCTAGCTCAAAAACTGTGGGAGATATAGGCTTTTTTGCCTTTAAAATGCGGTGGGTCTGGGGGTGGAATGGGGGGGCGTGGCTCCAAAATTTTTGATGCATTTTTGTGGGGGTTGCTAGTAGCTATCTTCTTACCAAATTTGGTAGTTCTAGCTGTAAGAGTGTGTGAAATATGCGGATTTATCGTTTTTGAGTTATCGAATTTATCGATTTGCCAGCCCCCCAGTTATCGTGGAACCCCAATCTTGACACTTTAATTTACTATCCCATAGAAAAAGAGAATTGGAAAGTTTCAAGTCCCTAGCTTGAAGGGTGTGGAAAAAACTTGCACACATACGGACGGACACGCGGACAGACGGACAGACGGACGGACGGACGGACGGACAGACGGACAGACGGACAGACACCATGACGGACATTGCACAAAACCAATATACTCTTTACCTTCGGTATCGAGTATAAAAAACACACGCAAAAACAATAAAAAAGTGAGTGTTACAACAAAAAACAAAACGCAAAGAACCAACGAAAACACACAAAATAGAGTGAGTGTTACAACTCAAACAAAAACACAAAATTCCAACAAACACAAAAACACACAAAGTAAGTGTTACAACAATAAAAAAAAAAAATCAGCAAACACAAAGAGAAAAACAATAAAGTGAGTGTTACAACAATAAGAGAAAATCACAAGAACTAACACTGAACAATAAAGTGATCAACAAATTAACATTATCATAACAACAAAACGCAAAAAAAAACAAGTGAAAACGTTGCAGTCGGACGCAACCGACTGCGGCATACTCGATAGCAGTATTAAAACAGGTAAAAAGAGGCCTGATTGCAAAGGGGTACGGATGGGACAAAGGTGTACGCTGCCTTAAAGATTCTCCGATGCCACCAACTATCTTCCTTCCAAATTTGGTGACTCTAGCTGAAAGTTTGTAAGAGCTGTTGAAAGGGGGGCTGGGGGCGGTATGATTGGGTGTGGCATCCAAATTTTAATGCAGATCTGTGTGGAATGTCAATTGCTACCTTCATACCATATTTGGTGACTCTAGCTCGAAAATTGTTAAATGTGGGGAAAGGGGGGCTGGGGGCGGTATGGGTTGGCGTGGCATCCAAAGTTTTGATGCAGATCTGTGTGGAATGTCAATTGCTATCTTCATACCAAATTTGGTGACTCTAGCTCGAACATTGTTAAATGTGGGGAAAGGGGGGCTGGGAGCGGTATGGGTGGGCATGGCATCCAAATTTTTGATGCAGATCTTTGTGAAATGTCAATTGCTATTTTCATACCAAATTTGGTGACTCTAGCTCGAAAATTGTAAAAAGTGGGGAAGGGGGGGCGAAATGGGTGGGCGTGGCTCCAAAACTTTGATGCAGATTTTTGGGGGTCGTTACCAGCTATCTTCCCACCAATTTGGATGCTCTAGCTCCACTACTCTGGAAGATACACGCATTCCCGTTTTTGACGAAGCGTTGGGGCAGATGGGGGTGGCTAGTGCGGTATTGGTGGGCGTGGCATCCAAACTTTGGATGCAGCTTTTGGGAGGTCATCATCACTTATCTTGGCACCAAATTTGGTGGCTATAGCTCAAAAACTTTGGGAGATATAGGCTTTTTTGACTTTAAAATGCGGGGGGGCTGGGGGCGGAATGGGTGGGCGTGGCTCCAAAACTTTGATGCAATTCTTTTGGGGTTGTTGCCAGCTATCTTCCTACCAAATTTGGTGGCTCTAGCTCCACTACTCTGGAAGATACACACATTCCCGTTTTTTACGAAGCGTTGGGGCAGATGGGGGTGGCTAGTGCGGTATTGGTGGGCGTGGCATCCAAACTTTGGATGCAGTTTTTGGGGGGTCATCATCACCTATCTTGAGCCAAATTTGGTGGCTATAGCTAAAAACTGTGGGAGATAGAGGCTTTTTTGACTTTAAAATGCGGTGGGGCTGGGGGCGGAATGGGTAGGCGGGGCTCCAAAATTTTTGATGCAGTGTCAGGATGTGCGAAATATGTGGATTTATCGGTTTTGAGTTATCGAATTTATCGATTTGCGAGCCCCCCAGTTATCGTAGAACCCCCATCTTGACACTTTAATTTACTATCCCATAGATAAAGAGAATTGGAAAGTTTCAAGTCTCTAGCTTGAAGGGTGTGGAAAAAAGTTGCGTTCATACAGACGGACAGACGGACAGACAGACAGACGGACAGACGGACAGACACCATGACGGACATTGCACAAACCCAATATACTCTTTACCTTCGGTATCGAGTATAAAAAAAAAACAAACTGAGCGTTCTAAACATCAAAAACAAAAAACAGGGAGCAGCCGGCGAATATCAACAAACAACGAAAACGTCACAGCGCAGCGGCCACCACATCGTGCGATAAGAGGCATACTATATTTCAAAATGTGAGTGAGATGTTCATTTTTCTTTTTGCAATCCAAATAAACGAATAATAAAAATACAAAGCTGTCTCATATGAGTTTACAAAGTAATAAGCTTTAATAAAAACTGCCTGTTGCAATAAATATTGCGAGACTCTTATAACTGACACTAGAATAAATTCCGGAGTGGTCTGAAATTATTTATGCTGCGCCCAAGTCAAACAAAAACGGACGACAGTAGTGGAGACGAACTTATATCTTCGTACTTAGAACAAAAAACAAAAAAAATGAATTCGGAACAAATTGCACAGATGGAGGCAAAGGTTCAGGCAGCCCTTGACCAACAAGCGCGCTTATTCGAAGATAAGATAGCCTCTCTTACACATCAGTATCATCAGTTAAATAATTCTGCCCCACAAATAGAAGTTTTTAAAGAAATAGAACTCGATCCAGAGGTAAAGTGCGACGAGTCACTAGAAATTATAAAGTCCATTCCCGAGTTCGACGGGAAACAAGAAAATTATCTTATATGGAGGCAAGCTGCTTCTACAGCTTACAAGGTGTTTGAGCCACACTATGGCAGCTCAAAACATTATCAGGCAGTAGCAATAATTCGAAACAAAGTAAGGGGACCAGCAGCTACCGTGCTGGCTTCATTCAACACAGTGTTGAACTTCAGGGCCATTATTGCTAGATTAGATTTCACGTACGCGGATAAAACACCGATGCATGTAATTCAACAACAGTTAAGCAGTTAAGTTGCCATTGCTAACATATTTCGATGAGGTAGAGAAAAAGCTCACCTTGTTACAAAATAAAACGCTTATGACACACGAACCAGCTGCAGCAGCCGTATTCAACGAAAAATTTAGAAACGATGAGATGGGCCGTTTTTCCGGCACAACCCAGGGACCTCCCATCAGCTTTGGCTCTAGCTCAAGAAGCTGAGTCAAGCAATGAGAGAGGCATTTTTGCAGCAAATTTTGCAAAACACCTCGAGGAAAACCCCAAAAGCCAAATTATCAAAAATCCCAGAACTGGCGTCAGAACGCCCAACAAGAGAAGGAAGGCAATTCCCAAAACAAGAACCCGTACTTCCAGAAAAACCAGAAAGATCAAAACCAGCAAAAACCAAGTAGCTCGAAAAACCGCTACAACAATCAAAAGTCCCAAGGGCGGGCACCTGAGCCAATGGATGTGGATCCATCTTCGCGCTCTAGGCAACCCGCACAGGGCTACAGAAACAACCAAGGGTATGGTGACCAGTCCATGAGGACTCAGCAAAACGTAAATCACTTACCACAGGAAGAAGGTACCGGTGACTACGAGTCACTGTCAAAGCATGAGGCAGCTGAAATTGAAGAAGATTTGTCCGGGGCCGAAAGCTGCAATTTTTTAGCGGAAACTCCCTGCTTCCGTTCGTAAGGCGAATGGTCGCAGGGCAAACTATCAAACTTTTGATAGACACAGGGGCCTCAAAGAATTATATAAAACCCCTTCCCGGACTGGCACATTGGATGCCAGTTGACAGCCCTTTTCATGTAAAATCAATCCACGGGCACACCAAGATTGAGCAGAAATGTCTCATCCATCTTTTCGACGTTAAGTCGTACTTTTTCATGCTGGAGTCACTTAATGACTTCGACGGCATAATCGGCCTTGATCTGTTAAGACAGGTCAACGCTCGGATAGATTTAACTAACAATGTCATAAAACATGACAATGGAAGTGAAAAAATCGAGTTCACTAAGTGCCAACAAGTGAACCACATTCGGATTAATGACACGGATGTTCCCCCCGCTGTCAGATCTACCTTCGATCGTATGATCAACAAAATGGTAAAGGCATTCGCGGACGTTAACGAGTCCCTTCCGTACAACATAAATACGGTTGCCACAATACCAACGGATGACGAACCAGTTTACTCTAAACTGTATCCGTATCCAAAAGGTGTGTCAGACTTTGTCAATGCAGAAGTTAAACAACTTCTAGCGAACGGCAAAATACGACCATCAAAGTCTCCATATAATAACCCAATATGGGTTGTCGACAAAAAAAGTATCGATGAAGCGGGACACAAGCACAAGCGTCTAGTTATTGACTTTAGGAAACTAAATCAAAAAACAACAGATGACAAATACCCTATACCATCAATCTCGACTATACTGTCGAACTTGGGTGAGGCTCAGTATTTTACTACGCTAGACCTCAAATCAGGGTTTCACCAAATCGAATTAGCTGAAAGAGACAGAAGAAAGACAGCGTTCTCTGTCAACAACGGGAAGTATGAGTTTTGTAGACTTCCCTTCGGGCTAAAAAATGCCCCAAGCATTTTTCAACGAGCCATCGATGATGTGCTCCGTGAACAAATCGGAAAGATATGTTATGTCTACGTTGATGACGTAATAATCTTTTCCAAGTCCAAGGAATACCACATCAGAGATATTGAATGGGTCTTGAAAAACCTTAGAGATGCAGGCATGCGAGTATCCCAAGAAAAATCAAAGTTTTTCAAAAAAAGCGTTGAATATTTGGGATTCACAGTATGCAGAGGCGGAATTCAGTCCTCGCCCGATAAAGTGAAAGCGATTAAAGACTTTCCACAACCAAAAACTCTATTTGCTCTTAGGTCATTTTTGGGTCTAGCACGCTACTATAGCTGCTTTATAACAGGCTTTGCCAGCATCGCAAGGCCTTTAACAAATATTCTCAAGGGCGACAATGGCAAAGTAAGTGCCAATTATTCAAAAAAAGTAATAATTGAATTGTCACCAGAGCAAAGCGAGGCCTTTGATAGGCTTAAGAACATACTAGCCTCAGAAGACGTAATGTTGTCCTATCCGAATTACAAAAAGCCTTTCGACCTCACAACTGATGCGTCTGGCCACGGACTGGGTGCGGTACTGTCTCAAGACGGTCGACCCATAACAATGATCTCGCGAACTCTGCGAGGTAACGATGTAAATTTCGCCACAAATGAGCGTGAAGTTCTCGCCATTGTATGGGCACTCAAAAACCTCAGGAATTATTTGTATGGCGTTAGAAATCTTAACATCCATGCAGACCATCATCATCCATCATCCATCATCAGACCATTAACCTTTTCGGTATCGGACAAGAATCCGAATGCTAAATTAAAGCGTTGGAAAGCTTTTATTGATGAGCACAACGCAAACATAATTTATAAACCCGGAAAAGAGAATTTGGTGGCGGATGCGCTGTCTCACCAAAATGTCAATGCGTTAGAGGATTCAGCAGATTCTGATGCTGCTACCATTCATAGTGAAGAATCCCTCACATACACCATTGAATCCACAGACAAACCGGTGAATTGTTTTAGGAACCAGATTATTCTGGAAGAGGGAACTATTCCCCAACAAAAGACGTTTATTTTGTTTAAAACAAAAACTCGTCATATTATCAATTTTTCCGATCGCAACACATTACTGCAGACCATTAAAGAAGCAGTAAACGCTGACGTAGCCAACGCAATCCACTGTGAGCTACCCATACTGGCCTTGATCCAGCACGGATTGGTCGAAGCATTCCCTTCTACCACTTTTAGATATTCCAAGAATTATGTTACGGACATTACAAACCCAACCGAACAAAGGGAAATTGCTACAGTTGAGCATAACCGCGCCCACAGAGCGGCGCAAGAAAATGCAAAGCAAATACTTAGGGACTATTTTTTTCCGAAAATTGGTCGCCTAACGTCAGAAATAGCGGCGAATTGCAGAGTCTGTACCTAAGTAAACATGATCGGCACCCAAAAAAACAAGAGATAGGGAAAACCCCGATACCAACATATGCCGGAGAAATGTTGCATATAGATGTTTACTCCACCGATGGTAAATACTTTTTTCCAAATTCGCAGTAGTACAGCCCATACGGTCCCGCGCAATTGTAGATATAAAAGCTCCACTTCTACAACTTTTAAATTTGTTTCCAAAAACAGAAAGCATCTACTGCGACAATGAAAAATCCCTGAACTCGGAAACCATTAAATCCATGCTTAGCAACAGCTTTGGCGTCGAGATTTCTAACGCCCCACCCTTGCATAGCTCCTCTAATGGGCAGGTTGAGCGGTTTCACGGTACCCTCGGAGACATAGCACGTTCTTATAAGTTGGAAACACAGGTGGAGGACACTGTTGAGAATATTCTCCTTGCAGCCGTCAAGTACAACAGGTCAATCCACTCGGTAACAATTGAGAGGCCCATAGACGTAATCCACGCAAATTCCAAAAACAACTCAGCGCAAATTAGGGAAAAGATTGCAGATGCTCAAAGAAAGACACTTGACCTTATGAATAAAAATAGGGTCTACAAGTCGTATAAAGCAGGGGAAAAGGTCTGGATAAAAAATAATAGAAGGTTAGGAAACAAGCTATCACCTTTATTTAAAGAAGCAACAGTAGAGGCACACCTAGGTACGACGGTTCTCATTAAGGGGAGGGTGGTCCATAAGGACAACCTAAAATAAGCATTCTGCTCTAAAAAATAAATTTTTTTTTTTAATAAAAAAAATTTTAAACATTTTTAAGTAATTTTATTGCACAAATTTTTATATTCATTTTAGGTTAGGATACTTTTTCAGTTTAACAATGGCAGCCATGACTCTGACTGAAGCGACACTGAGACTTAACGACTATTCACAATCGGACTACATACCTATAGTTGACGGAGACGTAACGATTTGGGACGAGTACAGCTACATAAGACATACAACGAACTTGACAACATTCGAAACTTACATCGACGAGACACAAAAATGAATAGACAAGTTACCTAAGGACCACATGAGACAGGTACTGAGAACTGACATACAACACATAGCCACCCTTATAGCCTCCCTGACAGTTCACCACCGACAAGCACGCAGTATCAACATGATAGGTAGTGCCCTTAAGGCAATTGCAGGAACCCCAGATTTTGACGACTGGGAACAAATAAAATTTAAACAAGGTCAGCTAGTAGAATCCGAAAATAGACAGATAGAGATCAATAACAAATTCCAGGCGAGACTTAATGACGTTTCAAGAACACTCAATGAAATTTTAAAACCAGATGCAGAGGTCGAACATTTTTACGCAACAATTTTGGCAAAAAATAGAATGATTATCACTAATCTGGAGGACTTAATCCTCACGGTTACACTCGCAAAAATAAATCTAATCAGCCCTCTCATATTAGACAGCATTGATATAAAAGAATTGCTAAATGAACAACTCACGAATACTAGCATAACTGACCTTTTAGAGGTTTCACATATTAAAGCCTTCTAAAATTCTGAACTAATGTATTTTCTAATAAAATATCCTAAACCATTGTTAAATTGTAAGAAGATAGATATTTTCCCTGTTCAACATAATAATATAATATTAGATTTAGAAGAAGGAAATACGGTGGCCGATTGCGGAACAAAAACCTTCGCTGTGCGTGACTGCGCTGCCACTGTGAGCACTACTTTCTGTAGAAGACTACAGAACACCTCGTGTGCCCAACAACTGGTGTCTGGAACCGTCGCACAATGTGCCACACGCCCCGGGCACCTGGAAGCTGTAACAATAATCGGCGAGGGCATCGTGGTAATAAACAACGCAACCATGAATGTAGTGGACAGCAATGGAAACAGCCAGATAGTAGCGGGAACTTTCCTCGCCACTTACGACGAACACGTCTTCTTGAATGGTACCCGTTACGTGAACCATCGAGGCATCCTGAAGAAGAAGCCTGCCGTATCTACGTTAGCCGTGGTCAACGTCACTCTCTTCAGAGAACACCTGAGCCTCCCATTCCTGCACGACCTGAGCCTACAGAATCTCCAGCACATCGGGGATCTTAGATCAAAGGTATCATCTAGGTCATTTGGCTGCTTGGCACTCATCGCCCTATTCCTACTCCTCGTGGGCGCCTGGAGATTATACCGGCGCAGAGCAAACAAGAAGAAACCCGAGGACGTGTTTCCATCTAGTTGGGGAGGAGTTAACACGCGCAAGCTTGAGTTAGCTGACAACGCTGTTGCGCCGGATGCCGTCGCGACAAAGTTGCAGCCGAAATATGAAACTCGCACGCGCAAGCAGCCTGATCACCCGTTGAAGACGCCGAATCAGCATTCAGCCGGCATTCCAGCGAGCAGCGGCGGCTTCATGGTTCGGTGCAGTTTGCCTTAAAGTTTAGTTTAAGAATTGTTCTCCAACAGCTCAAACGAGCCAGTAAATAAAAACATACTAATAAAGATATTTCCTTTTAATAAATAAACATACTTATAACAAGTAAGAAGGCTCTAGTCGGGAGAGCCCGACTAGAAGATACCCTGAACCCAGTTGCAATAAATATATTTAATTTATATAAGACTTTGGTATACTGGCTTAGCTTACATCGATTAAGTTCAATATCTCCGGTGTTTCTCAACCGATTTGGACGAAATTTTCAGAAAAGTTCTATCATTATCCATTACTTCAACCCTCATTTTTAGATTTTCCAAATTCGATATTTTATTGTTATCGATATTATGTGTATATCGGAAACCAGAATAGTTATCGATAATTTGAAGCAAACTTGTTCTGCTCATGGTATAGGAGAACTTAAATACAAAATCAGAAGTTTCTAGCTCTAGTAGTCTCTGAGATCCACGCGTTCATACAGACGGACAGACGGACAGACGGTCAGACGGACAGACGGACAGACGGACAGACAGACGGACATGGCTATATCGTCTCGGCTGTTGATGCTGATCAAGAATATATATACTTTATAGGGTCGGAGATGCTTCCTTCTGCCTGTTACATACTTTTGCACAAAACCATTATACCCTTATTTACCCATTTTATGGGTTAAGGGTATAAAAAGGTACTTCTTTTAATTTATATAACTATGTGAATGTGTGTGAAACATTTGCCGACCCTTTACTATATTTTATTTCCTTATATTCCGAGTTTTCGGCATATTGAATTCGACATATGCATAACTTACTACGTTTATGCTCTTGCTGTATCATAATTTTTTAAAATCACGCTTTTTAAAATACGCCTGTTTATGCTATTTTATAAATATCATGATTTTGCTGAAGGGGGTGCCTATGAAAATTACAAAATGATTTGGCAGCTTCATATGAAAAAGGTGGCAGCACATCAGCACAAACAGCTGATGGATCGAAATCCAAAACTTTAAACGTTTTAAATCGTAAAAATTGAAAAAACGCAAAGTTATGCTAGATAAATAAAACAATACAAATAATTCATACAATTGTTGTTATATTAATTATTATTTTATTATTTATTTAAAAGATTTGACATAAACTTCTGAGTTTCCTCGCGATCTTCTTTTAATATTTTTTGAATTTTTTCCGCAAACTTTTCATCGGACTTGTCCATAGCCTCTATGAACTCTGCGTTTTGGCGGTCCAGCCTGTCCAAACCATCATTAAAGTTGTTCGACATGTCCTCCATCACTCGCAAAACATTTGTTTTATCTTAAATTAAATAATTATTATTAAATTGCAATGAGAACGTTAAAGCTGTTATTTCATGGAGTTTGGCAAAGCCCGACTATGGAAGTTTCGGGAATGGCATTTTCATCATTGTCTCCTGTCGTGAGTTCGGACACCTCAACTTCAATATTCTTCGACTCAATAATATAATTTATGGAGTCGTCTAAGGTATCGACAGCCACAGGCACTGGACGCACTCCATACAGCTCGTTGAGCTCATTGAAAAAAGCACAGGTGCTTCTTCAAGCTCCATTACTCCATTATTTTTATACCCTTAACCCATAAAATGGGTAAATAAGGGTATAATGGTTTTGTGCAAAAGTATGTAACAGGCAGAAGGAAGCATCTCCGACCCTATAAAGTATATATATTCTTGATCAGCATCAACAGCCGAGACGATATAGCCATGTCCGTCTGTCTGTCCGTCTGTCCGTCTGTATGAACGCGTGGATCTCAGAGACTACAAGAGCTAGAGACTTCTGATTTTGTATTTAAGTTCTCCTATACCATGAGCAGAACAAGTTTGCTTCAAATTATCGATAACTATTCTGGTTTCCGATATACACATAATATCGATAACAATAAAATATCGAATTTGGAAATCTAAAAATGAGGGTTGAAGTAATGGATAATGATAGAACTTTTCTGAAAATTTCGTACAACAAATTTCGAGAAACACCGGAGATATTGAACTTAATCGATGGAAGCTAAGCCAGTATACCAAAGTCTTATATAAATTAAATATATTTATTGCAACTGGGTTCAGGGTATCTTCTAGTCGGGCTCTCCCGACTAGAGCCTTCTTACTTGTTTTTTTTGGCTTCCATGTAATTTTTTTTCAATGCCCGCAACTTTGTGATTACTTGCTCACATGATTTTTGCATGCTTTTCATTTTCATGTGCCCTGCAATGCTCTTGTATATTATGTTATTTCTCTTTGTTTTTCCGCCTAGCTGCGAAAGCACATTGTCATCTTTAACGATGCTAAGAAGCTCATTCGTCTCCGCAAAAGTCCAGTGGCATCTATTACTTTCCATTTTTAACATCAGTTTCACGGTTATGTTCTGCTGAGCAGCACGTCTCAGACTAACGCTAGTGTCTTAAAATCAATTTTAGCACTTATTAATCAAAGACAAGCCCACGATAGTGGCACAAACTGTGTACAGTCACCCTCTGAAGTCGCTGTTTGTGATAGCAAGTGAAAGTGAAGAAGTTATTTTATTGAACAAACTCTGTGTAAATTAATGAAAAGTGGGACCCCGCTGCCTGACAGCCACGTCATTGCACAGTGGTTCCTCCCATAGGCCAAAAATAAAAAAGTCAAAAATAAAATTTTGACTTTAAATCAGTGATGGGCAGACGTCGACGTCCATATTATTTCTAACTCACACGAGGCAGCGCGCTGGCGTTGGGTTTTTCGCTGCCGACTGCACGAAATCACACGCAAGGCGTATTTAACAAGGTGGCAGTAGCGTCGACGTCGCGTTGCAGATCTATGTGGGATGTCAATTGCTATCTTCATACCAAATTTGGTGACTCTAGCTCGAAGTTTGTATAAAGTGGGGAAAGGGGGGCTGGGGGCGGTATGGTTGGGCGTGGCGTCCAAATTTTTGCTGCAGATCCTTGTGGAATGTCAAATGCTACCTTCATACCACATTTGGTGACTCTAGCTCAAAGTTTGTATAAAGTGGGGAGAGGGGGGCTGCGGGCGGTATGGTTGGGCGTGGCGTCCAAATTTTTGCTGCAGATCCTTGTGGAATGTCAAATGCTACCTTCATACCAAATTTGGTGACTCTAGCTCGAAGCATGTAATAGGTGGTGAAAGGGGGGCTATGGGGCTTGGGGCGGTATGGGTGGGCGTGGCTTTCAAATTTTTGCTGCCGATCCATGTGGGATGTCAATTGCTCTCTTCATACAAAATTTGGTGACTCTAGCTCGAAGTTTGTATAAAGTGGGGAAAGTGGGGCTGGGGGCGGTATGGTTAGGCGTGGCATCCAAATTTTTGCTGCAGATCCTTGTGGAATGTCAAATGCTACCTTCATACCAAACTTGGTGACTTTAGCCCAAAGTTTGTATAAGGTGGGGAAAGGGGGGCGGAATGGATGGGCTAGGCTCCAAAACTTTGATGCAGATTGTTGGGGGTCGTTGCCAGCTATCTTCCTACCAAATTTGGTGGCTCTAGCTCCACTACTCTGGAATATACACGCATTCCCGTTTTTGACGAAGCGTTGGGGCAGATGGGGGTGGCTAGGGCGGTATTGGTGGGCATGGCATCCAAACTTTTGATGCAGCTCTTGGGGGGTCATCATCATCTATATTGGCACCAAATTTGGTGACTCTAGCTAAAAAACTGTGGGAGATATAGGCTTTTCTGATTTCTAAATGCGGGGTGGCTGGGGGCGGAATGGGGGGGCATGGCTCCAAAATTTTTGATGCAGTTCTTTTGGGGTTGTTACCAGCTATCTTCCTACCAAATTTGGTGGCTCTAGATCCACTACTCTGGAAGATACACGCATTCCCGTTTTTTACGAAGCGTTGGGGCATCTGGGGGCGGCTAGGGCGGTATTGGTGGGCGTGGCATCCAAACTTTTGGTGCAGTTTTTGGGGGGTCATCATCAGGCTCTAGCTCAAAAACTGTGGGAGATATAGGCTTTTTTGCCTTTAAAATGCGGTGGGTCTGGGGGTGGAATGGGGGGGCGTGGCTCCAAAATTTTGATGCATTTTTGTGGGGGTTGCTAGTAGCTATCTTCTTACCAAATTTGGTAGTTCTAGCTGTAAGGGTGTGTGAAATATGCGGATTTATCGTTTTTGAGTTATCGAATTTATCGATTTGCCAGCCCCCCAGTTATCGTAGAACCCCAATCTTGACACTTTAATTTACTATCCCATAGAAAAAGAGAATTGGAAAGTTTCAAGTCCCTAGCTTGAAGGGTGTGGAAAAAACTTGCACACATACGGACGGACAGACGGACAGACGGACGGACGGACAGACGGACAGATGGACAGACACCATGACGGACATTGCACAAAACCAATATACTCTTTACCTTCGGTATCGAGTATAAAAAACACACGCAAAAACAATAAAAAAGTGAGTGTTACAACAAAAAACAAAACGCAAAGAACCAACGAAAACACACAAAATAGAGTGAGTGTTACAACTCAAACAAAAACACAAAATTCCAACAAACACAAAAACACACAAAGTGTTACAACAATAAAAAAAAAAAATCAACAAACACAAAGAGAAAAACAATAAAGTGAGTGTTACAACAATAAGAGAAAATCACAAGAACTAACACTGAACAATAAAGTGATCAACAAATTAACATTATCATAACAACAAAACGCAAAAAAAAAACAAGTGAAAACGTTGCAGTCGGACGCAACCGACTGCGGCATACTCGATAGCAGTATTAAAACAGGTAAAAAGAGGCCTGATTGCAAAGGGGTACGGATGGAACAAAGGTGTACGCTGCCTTAAAGATTCTCCGATGCCACCAACTGAAGGTTTGTAAGAGCTGTTGAAAGGGGGGCTGGGGGCGGTATGATTGGGTGTGGCATCCAAATTTTACTGCAGATCTGTGTGGAATGTCAATCGCTACCTTCATACCATATTTGGTGACTCTAGCTCGAAAATTGTTAAATGTGGGGAAAGGGGGGCTGGGGGCGGTATGGGTTGGCGTGGCATCCAAAGTTTTGATGCAGATCTGTGTGGAATGTCAATTGCTATCTTCATACCAAATTTGGTGACTCTAGCTCGAACATTGTTAAATGTGGGGAAAGGGGGGCTGGGAGCGGTATGGGTGGGCATGGCATCCAAATTTTTGATGCAGATCTTTGTGAAATGTCAATTGCTATTTTCATACCAAATTTGGTGACTCTAGCTCGAAAATTGTAAAAAGTGGGGAAGGGGGGGCGAAATGGGTGGGCGTGGCTCCAAAACTTTGATGCAGATTTTTGGGGGTCGTTACCAGCTATCTTCCCACCAAATTTGGATGCTCTAGCTCCACTACTCTGGAAGATACACGCATTCCCGTTTTTGACGAAGCGTTGGGGCAGATGGGGGTGGCTAGTGCGGTATTGGTGGGCGTGGCATCCAAACTTTGGATGCAGCTTTTGGGAGGTCATCATCACTTATCTTGGCACCAAATTTGGTGGCTATAGCTCAAAAACTTTGGGAGATATAGGCTTTTTTGACTTTAAAATGCGGGGGGGCTGGGGGCGGAATGGGTAGGCGGGGCTCCAAAATTTTTGATGCAGTTTTTTGGGGGTTGCTTGTAGCTATCTTCTCACCAAATCTGGTAGTTCTAGCTGTCAGGATGTGCGAAATATGTGGATTTATCGGTTTTGAGTTATCGAATTTATAGATTTGCGAGCCCCCCAGTTATCGTAGAACCCCCATCTTGACACTTTAATTTACTATCCCATAGATAAAGAGAAGTGGAAAGTTTCAAGTCTCTAGCTTGAAGGGTGTGGAAAAAAGTGGCGTTCATACAGACGGACAGACAGACAGACGGACAGACGGACAGACACCATGACGGACATTGCACAAACCCAATATACTCTTTACCTTCGGGATGATTAACATGGATTAGATCATATCCATTGAGGCAAAAATTAAATCTATCGGTGAGGTGTGTTTCGGACAGGAGAAGGATGTCAAAGTGCTCGACCTCTGGCCTGCTTTTGCACAGGCCGTTCGCGTTCCATATTGTTATATGGAGTTTTATTTGCATAACTTTGTAATTAGCGTGGCGATCATTTTTTGTAAGCAGTGCAACCTCTGTAAGATGCGGTATTGGTGGGCGTGGCATCCAAACTTTTGATGCAGCTCTTGGGGGGTCATCATCATCTATGTTGGCACCAAATTTGGTGACTCTAGCTAAAAAACTGTGGGAGATATAGGCTTTTCTGATTTCTAAATGCGGGGGGGCTGGGGGCGGAATGGGGGGGCATGGCTCCAAAATTTTTGATGCAGTTCTTTTGGGGTTGTTACCAGCTATCTTCCTACCAAATTTGGTGGCTCTAGATCCACTACTCTGGAAGATACACGCATTCCCGTTTTTTACGAAGCGTTGGGGCATCTGGGGGCGGCTAGGGCGGTATTGGTGGGCGTGGCATCTAAACTTTTGGTGCAGTTTTTGGGGGGTCATCATCAGCTAAATTGGCACCAAATTTTGTGGCTCTAGCTCAAAAACTGTGGGAGATATAGGCTTTTTTGCCTTTAAAATGCGGTGGGTCTGGGGGTGGAATGGGGGGGCGTGGCTCCAAAATTTTTGATGCATTTTTGTGGGGGTTGCTAGTAGCTATCTTCTTACCAAATTTGGTAGTTCTAGCTGTAAGGGTGTGTGAAATATGCGGATTTATCGTTTTTGAGTTATCGAATTTATCGATTTGCCAGCCCCCCAGTTATCGTAGAACCCCAATCTTGACACTTTAATTTACTATCCCATAGAAAAGAGAATTGGAAAGTTTCAAGTCCCTAGCTTGAAGGGTGTGGAAAAAACTTGCACACATACGGACGGACAGACGGACAGACGGACGGACGGACAGACGGACAGATGGACAGACACCATGACGGACATTGCACAAAACCAATATACTCTTTACCTTCGGTATCGAGTATAAAAAACACACGCAAAAACAATAAAAAAGTGAGTGTTACAACAAAAAACAAAACGCAAAGAACCAACGAAAACACACAAAATAGAGTGAGTGTTACAACTCAAACAAAAACACAAAATTCCAACAAACACAAAAACACACAAAGTGTTACAACAATAAAAAAAAAAAATCAACAAACACAAAGAGAAAAACAATAAAGTGAGTGTTACAACAATAAGAGAAAATCACAAGAACTAACACTGAACAATAAAGTGATCAACAAATTAACATTATCATAACAACAAAACGCAAAAAAAAACAAGTGAAAACGTTGCAGTCGGACGCAACCGACTGCGGCATACTCGATAGCACTATTAAAACAGGTAAAAAGAGGCCTGATTGCAAAGGGGTACGGATGGGACAAAGGTGTACGCTGCCTTAAAGATTCTCCGATGCCACCAACTATCTTCCTTCCAAATTTGGTGACTCTAGCTGAAAGTTTGTAAGAGCTGTTGAAAGGGGGGGCTGGGGGCGGTATGATTGGGTGTGGCATCCAAATTTTACTGCAGATCTGTGTGGAATGTCAATTGCTACCTTCATACCATATTTGGTGACTCTAGCTCGAAAATTGTTAAATGTGGGGAAAGGGGGGCTGGGGGCGGTATGGGTGGCGTGGCATCCAAAGTTTTGATGCAGATCTGTGTGGAATGTCAATTGCTATCTTCATACCAAATTTGGTGACTCTAGCTCGAACATTGTTAAATGTGGGGAAAGGGGGGCTGGGAGCGGTATGGGTGGGCATGGCATCCAAATTTTTGATGCAGATCTTTGTGAAATGTCAATTGCTATTTTCATACCAAATTTGGTGACTCTAGCTCGAAAATTGTAAAAAGTGGGGAAGGGGGGGCGAAATGGGTGGGCGTGGCTCCAAAACTTTGATGCAGATTTTTGGGGGTCGTTACCAGCTATCTTCCCACCAAATTTGGATGCTCTAGCTCCACTACTCTGGAAGATACACGCATTCCCGTTTTTGACGAAGCGTTGGGGCAGATGGGGGTGGCTAGTGCGGTATTGGTGGGCGTGGCATCCAAACTTTGGATGCAGCTTTTGGGAGGTCATCATCACTTATCTTGGCACCAATTTGGTGGTAGCTCAAAAACTTTGGGAGATATAGGCTTTTTTGACTTTATAATGCGGGGGGGCTGGGGGCGGAATGGGTAGGCGGGGCTCCAAAATTTTTGATGCAGTTTTTTGGGGGTTGCTAGTAGCTATCTTCTCACCAAATCTGGTAGTTGTAGCTGTCAGGATGTGCGAAATATGTGGATTTATCGGTTTTGAGTTATCGAATTTATCGATTTGCGAGCCCCCCAGTTATCGTAGAACCCCCATCTTGACACTTTAATTTACTATCCCATAGATAAAGAGAATTGGAAAGTTTCAAGTCTCTAGCTTGAAGGGTGTGGAAAAAAGTTGCGTTCATACAGACGGACAGACGGACAGACAGACAGACGGACAGACGGACAGACACCATGACGGACATTGCACAAACCCAATATACTCTTTACCTTCGGTATCGAGTATAAAAAAAAAACAAACTGAGCGTTCTAAACATCAAAAACAAAAACAGGGAGCAGCCGGCGAATATCAACAAACAACGAAAACGTCACAGCGCAGCGGCCACCACATCGTGCGATAAGAGGCATAATATATTTCAAAAATGTGAGTGAGATGTTCATTTTTCTTTTTGCAATCCAAATAAACGAATAATAAAAATACAAAGCTGTCTCATATGAGTTTACAAAGTAATGAGCTTTAATAAAAACTGCCTGTTGCAATAAATATTGCGAGACTCTTATAACTGACACTAGAATAAATTCCGGAGTGGTCTGAAATTATTTATGCTGCGCCCAAGTCAAACAAAAACGGACGACAGTAGTGGAGACGAACTTATATCTTCGTACTTAGAACAAAAAACAAAAAAAATGAATTCGGAACAAATTGCACAGATGGAGGCAAAGGTTCAGGCAGCCCTTGACCAACAAGCGCGCTTATTCGAAGATAAGATAGCCTCTCTTACACATCAGTTTCATCAGTTAAATAATTCTGCCCCACAAATAGAAGTTTTTAAAGAAATATAACTCGATCCAGAGGTAAAGTGCGACGAGTCACTAGAAATTATAAAGTCCATTCCCGAGTTCGACGGGAAACAAGAAAATTATCTTATATGGAGGCAAGCTGCTTCTACAGCTTACAAAGTGTTTGAGCCACACTATGGCAGCTCAAAACATTATCAGGCAGTAGCAATAATTCGAAACAAAGTAAGGGGACCAGCAGCTACCGTGCTGGCTTCATTCAACACAGTGTTGAACTTCAGGGCCATTATTGCTAGATTAGATTTCACGTACGCGGATAAAACACCGATGCATGTAATTCAACAACAGTTAAGCAGTTAAGTTGCCATTGCTAACATATTTCGATGAGGTAGAGAAAAAGCTCACCTTGTTACAAAATAAAACGCTTATGACACACGAACCAGCTGCAGCAGCCGTATTAAACGAAAAATTTAGAAACGATGCACTTCACACTTCGTGTCAGGGTTGAAAAAATCTCTGAGATGGGCCGTTTTTCCGGCACAACCCAGGGACCTCCCATCAGCTTTGGCTCTAGCTCAAGAAGCTGAGTCAAGCAATGAGAGAGGCATTTTTGCAGCAAATTTTGCAAAACACCTCGAGGAAAAACCCCAAAAGCCAAATTATCAAAAATCCCAGAACTGGCGTCAGAACGCCCAACAAGAGAAGGAAGGCAATTCCCAAAACAAGAACCCGTACTTCCAGAAAAACCAGAAAGATCAAAACCAGCAAAAACCAAGTAGCTCGAAAAACCGCTACAACAATCAAAAGTCCCAAGGGCGGGCACCTGAGCCAATGGATGTGGATCCATCTTCGCGCTCTAGGCAACCCGCACAGGGCTACAGAAACAACCAAGGGTATGGTGACCAGTCCATGAGGACTCAGCAAAACGTAAATCACTTACCACAGGAAGAAGGTACCGGTGACTACGAGTCACTGTCAAAGCATGAGGCAGCTGAAATTGAAGAAAATTTGTTCGGGGCCGAAAGCTGCAATTTTTTAGCGGAAACTCCCTGCTTCCGTTCGTAAGGCGAATGGTCGCAGGGCAAACTATCAAACTTTTGATAGACACAGGGGCCTCAAAGAATTATATAAAACCCCTTCCCGGACTGGCACATTGGATGCCAGTTGACAGCCCTTTTCATGTAAAATCAATCCACGGGCACACCAAGATTGAGCAGAAATGTCTCATCCATCTTTTCGACGTTAAGTCGTACTTTTTCATGCTGGAGTCACTTAATAACTTCGACGGCATAATCGGCCTTGATCTGTTAAGACAGGTCAACGCTCGGATAGATTTAACTAACAATGTCATAAAACATGACAATGGAAGTGAAAAAATCGAGTTCACTAAGTGCCAACAAGTGAACCACATTCGGATTAATGACACGGATGTTCCCCCCGCTGTCAGATCTACCTTCGATCGTATGATCAACAAAATGGTAAAGGCATTCGCGGACGTTAACGAGTCCCTTCCGTACAACATAAATACGGTTGCCACAATACCAACGGATGACGAACCAGTTTACTCTAAACTGTATCCGTATCCAAAAGGTGTGTCAGAATTTGTCAATGCAGAAGTTAAACAACTTCTAGCGAACGGCATAATACGACCATCAAAGTCTCCATATAATAACCCAATATGGGTTGTCGACAAAAAAAGTATCGATGAAGCGGGACACAAGCACAAGCGTCTAGTTATTGACTTTAGGAAACTAAATCAAAAAACAACAGATGACAAATACCCTATACCATCAATCTCGACTATACTGTCGAACTTGGGTGAGGCTCAGTATTTTACTACGCTAGACCTCAAATCAGGGTTTCACCAAATCGAATTAGCTGAAAGAGACAGAAGAAAGACAGCGTTCTCTGTCAACAACGGGAAGTATGAGTTTTGTAGACTTCCCTTCGGGCTAAAAAATGCCCCAAGCATTTTTCAACGAGCCATCGATGATGTGCTCCGTGAACAAATCGGAAAGATATGTTATGTCTACGTTGATGACGTAATAATCTTTTCCAAGTCCAAGGAATACCACATCAGAGATATTGAATGGGTCTTGAAAAACCTTAGAGATGCAGGTAGCGAGTATCCCAAGAAAAATCAAAGTTTTTCAAAAAAAGCGTTGAATATTTGGGATTCACAGTATGCAGAGGCGGAATTCAGTCCTCGCCCGATAAAGTGAAAGCGATTAAAGACTTTCCACAACCAAAAACTCTATTTGCTCTTAGGTCATTTTTGGGTCTAGCACGCTACTATAGCTGCTTTATAACAGGCTTTGCCAGCATCGCAAGGCCTTTAACAAATATTCTCAAGGGCGACAATGGCAAAGTAAGTGCCAATTATTCAAAAAAAGTAATAATTGAATTGTCACCAGAGCAAAGCGAGGCCTTTGATAGGCTTAAGAACATACTAGCCTCAGAAGACGTAATGTTGTCCTATCCGAATTACAAAAAGCCTTTCGACCTCACAACTGATGCGTCTGGCCACGGACTGGGTGCGGTACTGTCTCAAGACGGTCGACCCATAACAATGATCTCGCGAACTCTGCGAGGTAACGATGTAAATTTCGCCACAAATGAGCGTGAAGTTCTCGCCATTGTATGGGCACTCAAAAACCTCAGGAATTATTTGTATGGCGTTAGAAATCTTAACATCCATACAGACCATCATCATCCATCATCCATCATCAGACCATTAACCTTTTCGGTATCGGACAAGAATCCGAATGCTAAATTAAAGCGTTGGAAAGCTTTTATTGATGAGCACAACGCAAACATAATTATAAACCCGGAAAAGAGAATTTGGTGGCGGATGCGCTGTCTCGCCAAAATGTCAATGCGTTAGAGGATTCAGCAGATTCTGATGCTGCTACCATTCATAGTGAAGAATCCCTCACATACACCATTGAATCCACAGACAAACCGGTGAATTGTTTTAGGAACCAGATTATTCTGGAAGAGGAACTATTCCCCAACAAAAGACGTTTATTTTGTTTAAAACAAAAACTCGTCATATTATCAATTTTTCCAATCGCAACACATTACTGCAGACCATTAAAGAAGCAGTAAACGCTGACGTAGCCAACGCAATCCACTGTGAGCTACCCATACTGGCCTTGATCCAGCACGGATTGGTCGAAGCATTCCCTTCTACCACTTTTAGATATTCCAAGAATTATGTTACGGACATTACAAACCCAACCGAACAAAGGGAAATTGCTACAGTTGAGCATAACCGCGCCCACAGAGCGGCGCAAGAAAATGCAAAGCAAATACTTAGGGACTATTTTTTTCTGAAAATTGGTCGCCTAACGTCAGAAATAGCGGCGAATTGCAGAGTCTGTACCATGAGTAAACATGATCGGCACCCAAAAAACAAGAGATAGGGAAAACCCCGATACCAACATATGCCGGAGAAATGTTGCATATAGATGTTTACTCCACCGATGGTAAATACTTTTAACTTGCATCGACAAGTTTTCCAAATTCGCAGTAGTACAGCCCATACGGTCCCGCGCAATTGTAGATATAAAAGCCCCACTTCTACAACTTTTAAATTTGTTTCCAAAAACAGAAAGCATCTACTGCGACAGTGAAAAATCCCTGAACTCGGAAACCATTAAATCCATGCTTAGCAACAGCTTTGGCGTCGAGATTTCTAACGCCCCACCCTTGCATAGCTCCTCTAATGTGCAGGTTGAGCGGTTTCACGGTACCCTCGGAGACATAGCACGTTCTTATAAGTTGGAAACACAGGTGGAGGACACTGTTGAGAATATTCTCCTTGCAACCGTCAAGTACAACAGGTCAATCCACTCGGTAACAAATGAGAGGCCCATAGACGTAGTCCACGCAAATTCCAAAAACAACTCAGCGCAAATTAGGGAAAAGATTGCAGATGCTCAAAGAAAGACACTTGACCTTATGAATAAAAATAGGGTCTACAAGTCGTATAAAGCAGGGGAAAAGGTCTGGATAAAAAATAATAGAAGGTTAGGAAACAAGCTATCACCTTTATTTAAAGAAGCAACAGTAGAGGCAGACCTAGGTACGACGGTTCTCATTAAGGGGAGGGTGGTCCATAAGGACAACCTAAAATAAGCATTCTGCTCTAAAAAATAAATTTTTTTTTTTAATAAAAAAAATTTTAAACATTTTTAAGTAATTTTATTGCACAAATTTTTATATTCATTTTAGGTTAGGATACTTTTTCAGTTTAACAATGGCAGCCATGACTCTGACTGAAGCGACACTGAGACTTAACGACTATTCACACTCGGACTACATACCTATAGTTGACGGAGACGTAACGATTTGGGACGAGTACAGCTACATAAGACATACAACGAACTTGACAACATTCGAAACTTACATCGACGAGACACAAAAATGAATAGACAAGTTACCTAAGGACCACATGAGACAGGTACTGAGAACTGACATACAACACATAGCCACCCTTATAGCCTCCCTGACAGTTCACCACCGACAAGCACGCAGTATCAACATGATAGGTAGTGCCCTTAAGGCAATTGCAGGAACCCCAGATTTTGACGACTGGGAACAAATAAAATTTAAACAAGGTCAGCTAGTAGAATCCGAAAATAGACAGATAGAGATCAATAACAAATTCCAGGCGAGACTTAATGACGTTTCAAGAACACTCAATGAAATTTTAAAACCAGATGCAGAGGTCGAACATTTTTACGCAACAATTTTGGCAAAAAATAGAATGATTATCACTAATCTGGAGGACTTAATCCTCACCGTTACACTCGCAAAAATAAATCTAATCAGCCCTCTCATATTAGACAGCATTGATATAAAAGAATTGCTAAATGAACAACTCACGAATACTAGCATAACTGACCTTTTAGAGGTTTCACATATTAAAGCCTTCCAAAATTCTGAACTAATGTATTTTCTAATAAAATATCCTAAACCATTGTTAAATTGTAAGAAGATAGATATTTTCCCTGTTCAACATAATAATATAATATTAGATTTAGAAGAAGGAAATACGGTGGCCGATTGCGGAACAAAAACCTTCGCTGTGCGTGACTGCGCTGCCACTGTGAGCACTACTTTCTGTAGAAGACTACAGAACACCTCGTGTGCCCAACAACTGGTGTCTGGAACCGTCGCACAATGTGCCACACGCCCCGGGCACCTGGAAGCTGTAACAATAATCGGCGAGGGCATCGTGGTAATAAACAACGCAACCATGAATGTAGTGGACAGCAATGGAAACAGCCAGATAGTAGCGGGAACTTTCCTCGCCACTTACGACGAACACGTCTTCTTGAATGGTACCCGTTACGTGAACCATCGAGGCATCCTGAAGAAGAAGCCTGCCGTATCTACGTTAGCCGTGGTCAACGTCACTCTCTTCAGAGAACACCTGAGCCTCCCATTCCTGCACGACCTGAGCCTACAGAATCTCCAGCACATCGGGGATCTTAGATCAAAGGTATCATCTAGGTCATTTGGCTGCTTGGCACTCATCGCCCTATTCCTACTCCTCGTGGGCGCCTGGAGATTATACCGGCGCAGAGCAAACAAGAAGAAACCCGAGGACGTGTTTCCATCTAGTTGGGGAGGAGTTAACACGCGCAAGCTTGAGTTAGCTGACAACGCTGTTGCGCCGGATGCCGTCGCGACAAAGTTGCAGCCGAAATATGAAACTCGCACGCGCAAGCAGCCTGATCACCCGTTGAAGACGCCGAATCAGCATTCAGCCGGCATTCCAGCGAGCAGCGGCGGCTTCATGGTTCGGTGCAGTTTGCCTTAAAGTTTAGTTTAAGAATTGTTCTCCAACAGCTCAAACGAGCCAGTAAATAAAAACATACTAATAAAGATATTTCCTTTTAATAAATAAACATACTTATAACAAGTAAGAAGGCTCTAGTCGGGAGAGCCCGACTAGAAGATACCCTGAACCCAGTTGCAATAAATATATTTAATTTATATAAGACTTTGGTATACTGGCTTAGCTTACATCGATTAAGTTCAATATCTCCGGTGTTTCTCAACCGATTTGGACGAAATTTTCAGAAAAGTTCTATCATTATCCATTACTTCAACCCTCATTTTTAGATTTTCCAAATTCGATATTTTATTGTTATCGATATTATGTGTATATCGGAAACCAGAATAGTTATCGATAATTTGAAGCAAACTTGTTCTGCTCATGGTATAGGAGAACTTAAATACAAAATCAGAAGTTTCTAGCTCTTGTAGTCTCTGAGATCCACGCGTTCATACAGACGGACAGACGGACAGACGGTCAGACGGACAGACGGACAGACGGACAGACAGACGGACATGGCTATATCGTCTCGGCTGTTGATGCTGATCAAGAATATATATACTTTATAGGGTCGGAGATGCTTCCTTCTGCCTGTTACATACTTTTGCACAAAACCATTATACCCTTATTTACCCATTTTATGGGTTAAGGGTATAAAAAGGTACTTCTTTTAATTTATATAACTATGTGAATGTGTGTGAAACATTTGCCGACCCTTTACTATATTTTATTTCCTTATATTCCGAGTTTTCGGCATATTGTATTCGACATATGCATAACTTACTACGTTTATGCTCTTGCTGTATCATAATTTTTTAAAATCACGCTTTTTAAAATACGCCTGTTTATGCTATTTTATAAATATCATGATTTTGCTGAAGGGGGAGCCTATGAAAATTACAAAATGATTTGGCAGCTTCATATGAAAAAGGTGGCAGCACATCAGCACAAACAGCTGATGGATCGAAATCCAAAACTTTAAACGTTTTAAATCGTAAAAATTGAAAAAACGCAAAGTTATGCTAGATAAATAAAACAATACAAATAATTCATACAATTGTTGTTATATTAATTATTATTTTATTATTTATTTAAAAGATTTGACATAAACTTCTGAGTTTCCTCGCGATCTTCTTTTAATATTTTTTGAATTTTTTCCGCAAACTTTTCATCGGACTTGTCCATAGCCTCTATGAACTCTGCGTTTTGGCGGTCCAGCCTGTCCAAACCATCATTAAAGTTGTTCGACATGTCCTCCATCACTCGCAAAACATTTGTTTTATCTTAAATTAAATAATTATTATTAAATTGCAATGAGAACGTTAAAGCTGTTATTTCATGGAGTTTGGCAAAGCCCGACTATGGAAGTTTCGGGAATGGCATTTTCATCATTGTCTCCTGTCGTGAGTTCGGACACCTCAACTTCAATATTCTTCGACTCAATAATATAATTTATGGAGTCGTCTAAGGTATCGACAGCCACAGGCACTGGACGCACTCCATACAGCTCGTTGAGCTCATTGAAAAAAGCACAGGTGCTTCTTCAAGCTCCAATTACTCCATTATTTTTATACCCTTAACCCATAAAATGGGTAAATAAGGGTATAATGGTTTTGTGCAAAAGTATGTAACAGGCAGAAGGAAGCATCTCCGACCCTATAAAGTATATATATTCTTGATCAGCATCAACAGCCGAGACGATATAGCCATGTCCGTCTGTCTGTCCGTCTGTCCGTCTGTCTGTCTGTATGAACGCGTGGATCTCAGAGACTACAAGAGCTAGAGACTTCTGATTTTGTATTTAAGTTCTCCTATACCATGAGCAGAACAAGTTTGCTTCAAATTATCGATACCTATTCTGGTTTCCGATATACACATAATATCGATAACAATAAAATATCGAATTTGGAAAATCTAAAAATGAGGGTTGAAGTAATGGATAATGATAGAACTTTTCTGAAAATTTCGTCCAACAAATTTCGAGAAACACCGGAGATATTGAACTTAATCGATGGAAGCTAAGCCAGTATACCAAAGTCTTATATAAATTAAATATATTTATTGCAACTGGGTTCAGGGTATCTTCTAGTCGGGCTCTCCCGACTACAGCCTTCTTACTTGTTTTTTTTGGCTTCCATGTAATTTTTTTTCAATGCCCGCAACTTTGTGATTACTTGCTCACATGATTTTTGCATGCTTTTCATTTTCATGTGCTCTGCAATGCTCTTGTATATTATGTTATTTCTCTTTGTTTTTCCGCCTAGCTGCGAAAGCACATTGTCATCTTTAACGATGCTAAGAAGCTCATTCGTCTCCGCAAAAGTCCAGTGGCATCTATTACTTTCCATTTTTAACATCAGTTTCACGGTTATGTTCTGCTGAGCAGCACGTCTCAGACTAACGCTAGTGTCTTAAAATCAATTTTAGCACTTATTAATCAAAGACAAGCCCACGATAGTGGCACAAACTGTGTACAGTCACCCTCTGAAGTCGCTGTTTGTGATAGCAAGTGAAAGTGAAGAAGTTATTTTATTGAACAAACTCTGTGTAAATTAATGAAAAGTGGGACCCCGCTGCCTGACAGCCACGTCATTGCACAGTGGTTCCTCCCATAGGCCAAAAATAAAAAAGTCAAAAATAAAATTTTGACTTTAAATCAGTGATGGGCAGACGTCGACGTCCATATTATTTCTAACTCACACGAGGCAGCGCGCTGGCGTTGGGTTTTTCGCTGCCGACTGCACGAAATCACACGCAAGGCGTATTTAACAAGGTGGCAGTAGCGTCGACGTCGCGTTGCCTTACGAAAAGTGAGAGCACACACACATATGCATAAAATCACAAAGCAGCTAAAAATTCGTCCGTTGTCGTGTGTCGCTCGCAACGTTCGAGAAACCGTAAGGCAACAGCAAAGAGGGCGACGTTGACGTCGCTGCCACCTTGTTAAATACGCCTTGATCACACGTACGCTATAAGCATTGAAATCTATTTTTAGAACACGATTGTTCGTTCGTCGTCGGTTGTCGTGCCGAAGCATGCATTAGACTTAACATTGTACTTTTAGTTGAAGGCGAGCTATTGACAGGCAGGCACCACGCAGCGCATTAGCAAGAAAACTAATATTTATCAGTGCGCTCCAAAATGTTTATGCCCGAATGGGAGAATGAATTTTTTTTCATAGAAAATAAAGATTGCAGAGCTTGATGCTTGATTTGCAATAACATTGTTTTTCGAAATGTTAAATATTTTTCAAGATGGCATTATTTATTATTAAATAATAAGCACAATGAGTAACCGTTAACTTGCAGCGTGCACTGTACTGATCACACTTCGTTTTTTCGCTGCAGCGCACGCAAATTGTGCTTGTATGCGTGTGAAAACTGTGACAATATTTGTGTGTGCCCACCAGTGCTTTAAATGCATTAACACTTTTTCATAATTGGTCTAGCTATTAAACTGTATACTTGTTTTTGTTTTTTTTCTAACTGTTCTCTTCAAGAATATCATCAAAAGAGACAGCATAAAATTATTTTGGTATTGCAGCGTGAACAACTTGCAAGTAGAGCTCTCACTAAAAAAGTTAAATAAACATTTAAAACAAAGCTATTGTGCGATGGAAGGGATTATTATTATAAATAAAGGTATTAACAATATTTTTACAACAAAAAATATATGTACTTCCCGCTGTGTGTCGTGTAATTCGTTATTGTGGACGTTCTGTGTTTGTCTTTGCTGTGTTTCGTTAGAGTTTTAGTTATGACCGTCATCTTGCGGCACAATAATTATTTTTGTATATTATTTATTAACATTTTAAGATTATGTGGTGTTAATTTCAAGTGCCCGTAGGTGCCCGTGCTCTTGCTTCATTCCAAAAGGTAACCTAACCTCAACTTTAAAAAAGCACATGTGGCTTGCGAAAAAATGGAAAGAAGCGTGCTAGACAAAGAGGAAAGATACTGTAAAGAAAAGAGAGGAAGTGTTTTTTGTTGTTGTTGTTTTTGTTGTAGCTGTTGTTTTTTGTTGTTGTTGTTGTGGTGTTTTGTTGTTCTTGCTTTTGTTTTGTGTTTTGTGTTTATTTCCGGTTTTTCCATGCTAAGAGCGCATTATTTTCATAGGGACAACATATGAATGCCAATTTCCTCGATTAGCTGTTTTTGATATATGGTGTTCAGGCTGAAGCATACACGCAAAATGTCAAGAGTCCTGACAAATACTGATTTACTGAACAGATTGCTTTTAACCTCAGATCTCTTCATCACGGGTCAAAGAAAACTTATTTGTAGGCCAAAGTCAAAGCTTTTAAAATCAGCAATTGATTTACTAGAATGTATATAACAATTTTTTTTCTTCCTTACATATGTATATCTGTTGAATTTTTTTTTATATTTGTTGAATTCTTACCTTATAATTAGAGCGTGTACATAGATGAACTATGAAAAAATTTTTAATAATTTTGTGTTTGTTGTTGTTTAATTATTGTTACATTTTTGCCGTTTGTCGTTTAAAACAAAATAATTTTCGATTTTAGACTGATTGTTCCTATGGCAGCTATATAATATAGTATACCGATTTTCACTAAGCTCGCTCTGGTTAAATAAAGTAGTTTTTAATGAAGAATTATAAGGTTGCGTTGCAATATAATGGAAAACAAAACAGTTTTCCAAACAAACACTTGATTTCAGACCGATCGTTCATATGACAGCTATATGATTTTTACACATCATCTTACCATGAATTTATAAAAGTTTTGTGTTAAGTTTAAACCTCTACCTCAACTAGAAGTATTTTTGGCCGCCCTCCCCATACAACAGGAACCAGTGTGAATTGCAAGTGTTGCAAAACAGCGTTTGGCTGTCTAAAAGTTTCCCGTTAGTCTGGTTCGGGTACCAGTTAGAAGCTTTGAGTAAGTCCTTCAACTGTCCCCAAGGTTTGAAGTATTGGCTTGGATCGCGAAAACTGATGCATACGTCTAGGCGGACAATTAAACCTCGGCTAAATGCTTAGCAGCAAAATATGCCGATTGATATGACGAAAAATAAAGTGCTTCTTAGCGAGGCCTTAAGAAAGGTAGTGAACGAACCCTCTTCAAGCGTTTCTAACGAGGTATCCGCAAGTGCCGCTGCTGCAGCAACTCCGGCAGCTGGCGCCAATATGAATTGGCAGGGGCCGGGTAGCGACTCAAATCAAATTAGCGTTCTACCCATCAGCAAAAACAAGGATCGTAAGGCAAACAAGGACAACGACACTGAGGACTGGAGCTTGACTAAGCAACCCAGGATAAAAAAGCGTAAAGCAGCACGAAGGCCTTCACGCGCAAACGACGGTAACAGTACCAGTGCTGTGGCTTCTTCTGTTCTGAGTACGAACTCATTTCAGCTGCTCTCAAGCGATGACGACGACATTAGCGATGATGAAATTCTGAAAGCCACAGAGGACGCCACCGAACAACAACCACAGCCCATTCCCAAAACTATTAAGCCACCGCCAATAATAATCCCAAATGTGCTTGACATTAACGCCCTGATCATGTCTATACGCAAACTCATTGGCAATGGTAAGGATTTTTCCTACAAGGTAGAAAGAGACGGCAAAGTAATAGTGATGATGGGTGATAAGACAGGCTACACTGCTCTCAAAAATCACCTAGACCTTATCAAGTCAATATACTACACCTTCCAGCCTCGTGACGAGAGAGCTTACCGAATTGTGGTCAAGGGCCTGCATCATTCGACCGAGAAAGACAGTATTAAGGAGGCAATGTTAGAGCAAGGCCACATTGTCAGAGACCTGC
This sequence comes from Scaptomyza flava, assembly GCA_030179655.1. NCBI lineage: Eukaryota > Metazoa > Arthropoda > Insecta > Diptera > Drosophilidae > Scaptomyza > Scaptomyza flava. The sequence continues at coordinate 25,522,282 of JARNME010000404.1, forward strand.
ACTACGCCATGAGTCGCAGCACTAAAATGCCTATGTCAATTTTCTTTGTTAACTTGGAGCCAGCCAGCAATAATAAAGATGCTTACCAAATTAAGCGCCTCTGCAGCTTAATAGTGACAGTCGAGCCGCCGATCAAGTTCAACGACGTGGTCCAATGCTTCCGCTGCCAAGGGTTCGGACACACCCAAAGATACTGCCAACTAGGCTTTAGATGCGTCAAATGCGGAGGTAAGCATAGTACTGCCGACTGCAAAAAAAGTAAAGATGAACCGGCCTCTTGTATGAACTGCAAGGAAGACCACGCCGCATCTTACAGAGGTTGCACTGCTTACAAAAAATGATCGCCACGCTAATTACAAAGTTATGCAAATAAAACTCCATATAACAATATGGAACGCGAACGGCCTGTGCAAAAGCAGGCCAGAAGTCGAGCACTTTGACATCCTTCTCCTGTCCGAAACACACCTCACCGATAGATTTAATTTTTGCCTCAATGGATATGATCTAATCCATGTTAATCATCCCAACGGAAGTGCCCGTGGCGGTGCCGCAATTCTTGTTAAAAGCGGCATCAAGTATTTCGAGCTGCCTGGCCTACAAGAAAACTGGATCCAGTGTGCGCAGATCAGACTGACCAGCCCACTAGGTGATCTCTCAGTCGCTGTAGCGTATGTCCCACCTAGACATAAAGTCAAAGAAGTCGAATTTGGTCAACTTCTGGACTACCTCGGAGCCAGATTCATCATTGGCGGCGACTTCAACGCCAAACACTCCTGGTGGGGCTCTAGAGTCAACAACTCTAAAGGAAAAGAGTTGCTAAAGTGCATTTTACGCAAAGGCCTAACGTGCCATTCTTCGGGTGAACCAACATACTGGCCAATTGACCCGTCAAAAAATCCTGACATTCTGGACATAGCCATTTCCAAGGGCATAAACTCGGGCAATTTGGTCTGCAGCGCCAACTCGGACCTCCTCTCGGACCAAGGCACCATTTCATTGCACCTGAACACACCCGTTGAGAGAAAATCCGTCCGGAAAAGGCTTACCTAGAGCAACACGGACCCCACAATGTACAAATCCTGGCTGCAACAGAGAATCAACCCAAATGCCGAGCTATCTTCCACTGAGGATATTGATTCGACTATTGAGCACCTTACGAATGAAATGGACAACGCTGGACAACTGTGAGCGTGCCGAGGCTTTTGCGGACAACGCTTTTTCGCCCATCGAGAGATGCACTACTGAGGATACCGAGGATACCAGAAAATTCCTAGAATCCCCAAGACCCTGTGACACGACAATTCCTCCAGCGGTCGTTGAGGACATTGAGCAAGACATCGCCTAATTAAAATTCAGCAAGTCACCTGGCTTTGAAGGCATCGACGCCTTGGCGCTTAAGATGCTCCCCCCTACCTGCACCGTGTTGATATGTAGAATTTTCAATAGATGTATGCAAATTGGTCACTTCCCTGCGCAGTAGAAATGCGCGGATGTGATACTTATTCCTAAGCCCGGAGAACCAGAGATCAATCTAACTTCCTATCGTCCGATAAGTTTGCTGGCCATACTATCCAAAATACTTGAGCGAGTATTTCTACGCAGAATGTTGCCTATAATGGACGATGCTGGTTTGATCCCCGATCACCAGCTTGGCTTCAGGCGCTCACATGAAACACCCGAGCAATGCCATAGGCAGATTTTGAATGCATTTGAGAACAAGAAGTACTGCTGAGCGGTAATGCTCGACATCAAACAAGCGTTTGACAGGGTCTGGCATCCCAGACTGCTTCACAAGATTAAGGCGAATCTACCCATAGCATATTTCAACTTCTTGGATTCGTACATCAAGAACCGAATATTTTACGTGAGATGCGGTGAGGCTAAGTCATCGATCAGGACTATCAGAGCTGGTGTACCACAAGGCAGTTTAATACGTCCTATATTGTACACCTTGTACACAGCCGACATGCCCATCTACCGCAGCGGTTTGTAGCCACCTACGCAGATGACACCGCCTTTCTAGCCACCGCTTCACTGCCCCAGGACGCTTCTGACGAAATTCAACAGCAACTAAATCTGCTTGACGGCTGGCTGAAAAGGTGGAACATTTCTGTAAACCAGGAAAAGTCGACACAGATCACGTTTGCCCTGCGCCCGGGCAATTGTCCGCGCGTCTATCTAAACGGAACAGTCATCCCTGAGGAGGTAACTCCAAAATACATTGGTATCACTCTGGACAGGAGGCTAACATGGCGTGCGCACTTAGCCCGAAAACGGAAACAGGCCGATTTGAGGCTGCGTCAGTACTACTGGCTAATCGGCAAAAAATCAAAAATGAAACTCAAAGTAAAACTGCTCGTTTATAAAGCTATTCTGAGGCCCATCTGGTCCTATGGCATCCAGTGGTGGGGTACAGCGGGGAAAAGTAACCTGATGTTGATTCAAAGATTCCAAAACAAAGCTCTTCGAATCATTTCCGGTGCGCACGTGTACCACGATAATGCCACCATACATAGCCTACTGGGCATGCCAACTGTAAATGAAATAATTAGGAAGATGCGTGCCAGCTACACTGCTAGGTTGTTTAATCACCCGAACAACCTTGCCCTATCCCTTCTGGACAACAGCCTTACAACAAGAAGACTTCAGAGGACCCACCCGCGCGACCTCCCACATCTGGAAGACGATTGATCCTCCCCCACACGTGCTTTTGAAACTGATGATATAAAAATCTACATCTGCCAACTTTTTTAATTATACAGTTTAATTAATGTCCGTACGGGCAGATATTAAATGAAAAAAAAAAAAAAATTTTAACATATTTTTCATTTTATCGTCAGTGCAGGACAGCTGATTTTACACAGTAGCGCTGCCAGACTGTTTTCTAAAAAAATCATGATTTTTCCAAAAAATCATAGTCAAAATACGTGTGTAGAAAAAATCATGATTTTGCGTTAATGCTTCTATTTTTTTAAAAAATCACGATCTGAAATCATGATTTTTTGCAAGCATAAACGTAGTAACTGAATACACTTTCGCAATTTGTGCGCATCGCTTAATAACTGCATGGTAATTGCGATTGCAAAATTGTTGGAAAGTGTCATAGAACTGAAAACATGAAAGAGTTTGTGTGACCATCAATGCAAAACTGATATTTGCCTGCATATTTTACTAGATGCCTGTTTATATTGCTGTTCGCCTTATACTGCAAATGGTCGATCAGCACAAAATATGATATTTGACTGCCTTGGAAGTATTGGTTTTTTGGTTTTTGTAGGCAAAATGCAAATATGCACCAAATTTATTTGATAATAGTAGAGAAAGGGTCAATGAATGCCATGGCAAATGCTACGCATACATTAAATATTCTGCACATGAACATTCACACACACACACACATTCATAAGCAAGACCTAAAAGAAGAAAACTATCAAAAATCGCTTCGAAGCCTGAGCCTGACAAATATGAAAACAAATGCTGACACATACATACAAATATATGCGTGTAGGTATGTATGCATTAGATCATGATACAATTACTAAAGGAAGTCTCATGCGAGACTGTGCCCTCTTTTTTCGGTACTAGTTGTCAGTCGCTAAGTGCAAGGTATACTTAAGAAGGTAGCTGCACTTGCTCGCTCACGACTTCTTACTTAATTGTCAAATTGACAGAAGAGAGAGAGAGAGAGAGCGAGTAAAATACGTAAAAAGGTACAAAATGTTTAACACGAAAAAATCGTGCGCGGAGATGCGTCGCTTCTTAAGTATACCTTGGCTAAGTGCTTGTCGTTGAGGTAAGACGATGATGCGGATGATTTTTTCTGTTTGTTAGGGGGCTTCCACAAATTACGTAAGGCGTTTTTTGGGATTTTTCGACCCCCCCCCCCTCCCCTGGTGAGATTTCGTAAGATTTTCCTTCACTCCCCCCCCCCCCCCCCACCCCACCCAATCTCACGTGAGATTTTTTAAAATGTGTTTTTGGCTGTAAAATCCAAGTTGCAAATTTTCCACTCCCCACACTTGCCCGTGACCGTGGTGGATTTGCCGATCGCAGCTGGCGCGCTACATCTTGCAACCCTGCGTTTTGGGCGGTTACATTTAAATACTATTTCGAGATTTCGAATGCTAGGCGTTTATTAACAAATACAAATATTATGTAAATTAAAATTCAAAAATTCAAAATTCAAAACTATAAATATAAATATAAATTCAACAATCCTTAGCTATGCGCTTCAGTGCGGCTTTAAAACTATAAATATTAATTCAAAACAAGTAAGAAGGCTCTAGTCGGGAGAGCCCGACTAGAAGATACCCTGAACCCAGTTGCAATAAATATATTTAATTTATATAAGACTTTGGTGTACTGGCTTAGCTTCCATCGATTAAGTTCAATATCTCCGGTGTTTCTCGAAATTTGTTGGACGAAATTTTCAGAAAAGTTCTATCATTATCCATTACTTCAACCCTCATTTTTAGATTTTCCAAATTCGATATTTTATTGTTATCGATATTATGTGTATATCGGAAACCAGAATAGTTATCGATAATTTGAAGCAAACTTGTTCTGCTCATGGTATAGGAGAAATTAAATACAAAATCAGAAGTCTCTAGCTCTTGTAGTCTCTGAGATCCACGCGTTCATACAGACGGACAGACGGACATGGCTATATCGTCTCTTCTGTTGATGCTGATCAAGAATATATATACTTTATAGGGTCGGAGATGCTTCCTTCTGCCTGTTACATACTTTTGCACAAAACCATTATACCCTTATTTACCCATTTTATGGGTTAAGGGTATAATTAAAAACGATAAATATAAATTAAATAATCCTTTGTGAAGGGGCCGATGCGGCCTATTTCACAATACTTCAACGTAAATTAATAAAAGATTATTCTAATTCAGTCCATGGAGACTCGTGCACAGTCTCAAGAGTGACTACTGGAACCAACGTATCCAAATAATTTTCAATAAACTCATCTGCTCCTGCAACTTCGCCCTGATTTAGCCACTCCAAACCGTTGTCGGTTGCACACAGAACTTCAGTCACTCGTTTTGTGACAATACGCGATGGTCGCAATTTGCGTGTGTGCACTGCTCGTGCATGATGAGCCGCACGTCGATGTTCTGCAACTTTTGTGATGGATGCGAAATAGATACCACATGTATTGCAGCATCTCTTTTTTATATCGTGACGTAAACTTGGACAAAAGAGGTCGTAAGGCATGCTTGTGAAGGTGTGTAATGGTTGGATCGGTAGGCTGTGGCGAATTAAAACTGGTGCAAATGTTTTTCCATCATGCTGTTCAGGATCCGGAATCGTCGGATGTCCTTTAACTTGCGTGATAGGATATGGAGGTGATAAAAAACGATCATGTTGAACTAAATTTTAAGAGCTCCGACGTGGACTGCAGCATCAGTGCTTACCTATTGGAGAGCTGTCCGCAGAAGCACAGGAATGTAAAAACAAGGACTACAAGAGGTTCAGATACACTAATACGTGCAAAATTTCTCGGGTGCGACAAAGTGGAGACCTTTTCAACATGCTGGCAGCCTCATCGGATCCACTTCTTGCATCGATGTGACATGTGCGATCACGAAAGGATTTGGAAGATAGCAACTATAGTTCCGAAATGTTGAGTTTATTAGATGTTAACCTTACTAGCATTAATGTTGATGATTATTTGGTTGAAAATCAGCCATCGATAGCAAATATTAAAAATTAACCTCAAAAAATCACCCAAAAATATGAATTTAAATTTTATGTATTTAAGTTAGAAAATCGAATAAAAACAACAAAAAATGCGAAATAGTCATTGAAGTTATAAAAAATTTTCAGTTATGATTAAAAACAAAAGTTTTTAATTGGAATTTTACAGGTAAAATGTGCTGGAAATATTTCTTGACTTTGACCTTGAATATTTGAGCACCACGGATACCTAGCACTCTTGGCGAACATTCATTTTAAAGCTTGAAAAGTCATCTATTAATTGATTTTTAAATTTTTGAAATCGCTTCATTAGTTAAGAAGATATGATTCTTGATAAGCTAAATGAGCAAAGGCCCCACTGTGCGGCGTTAGCTTGTAAAGGCCGCTGCAAAAGTCGTGGTCGCGCCGCACAGTGGGCCTCGACCGTATCAGCGTAGAGTGTACAAAAAAAAAATATATATATTAAATGGAATTTTTTTATTTTTTTTTATTTTGGAATAAAAAGATAGATTATCCGCGATAAACAGCGGCATGCTAACGGAATTTTTTTGTACACAAAAAAAAATCCTGATACCGTGGATCGAAGAAAAAATTTTTGTTTCGAAATAAAATAGTATAACCGCGATAAAGAGTGCCAGGAACATTTTTTTTACACCGAGGACAAAATTCGTGAAAAAAATTTATTATAAATTTTTTTAATATCTTAATAAAAGGAACAGCCGCGATAAACAGTGACAAGTTAAAATGTATATTTTTTTTACACCGAAAAAAAATTCGTAATACAAAAAAAAAAAATTTATTTTATTAATTTCGTAATAAAATAGTAACCACGATCAACACCGCCCGATTAATAGGGCAAATTTTTGCAAAGTAGAACAATTCGTGTGACGGCGGGAGAAAAAAAATATTTTTATCGCGGTAAACTATATTAAGGTTCCAGGAAAATTCTGTTTTTTGTGCGAAACGGATTTATTTTTTTGTTTATATTTTTTGGTTATTAAAAAAAAAAAAAAAATTAGGGAAACATCGACAAGATGGAGAGACCTAAGATAATCGAACCCGCAGGAGTGGAGGTCGGAGAAATCAGCAACCAGGGTGTGGACGTGCAATGGGTCTACCACTGCCATAAGGAGGATCTGGAGGATATCGTCCGGGATTTTGGATTGGAAAAGTGTGCCACGGTAACTGACTACCAGAAGCTGCTATGTTTTTTTATAAGACAAGGTCATACCACCGATAAATGGGCCCGGTTAGCGGGGTGGGAGTTGTGGTTCGCAAAGATCTCAGTGTCGCCTACCCGGACTGCCGCTTCTGTTGGAGGAATACGACCCAGGCAGAAATCGGAGTCAGATGCGGCAATCCCGTCAATACGGACCGGTGGCACGGAACACTTGCTTCCGCCCTTCAACAGTACTATTTATAATGAATTTCCCCAACAAAATACAGCATGTATCCCCGATATACGAGTAGGGTCACCTCTGGCATCCGGGGAAGATACCCCGGTGAGACAGGCGAACCCTCATCTTAATTCTAGTAATAGCGATAGTACCCATAGGAACGGGATGGTCGTCTCTGAACTAGTTCGGAAGTGGGGTATCCGGTTCGATAGGTGCACCAATCCACTAGTTTTCCTGGAGACAATTGAGGACAGGGCGTTGCCATACGACATAGGCTTAGACCGGCTGCCGAGGCTTAGGGACGTGACTTTGGTGGCGTTTAAATCCGATTTCTTGGAGTTCTTTCTACCGCCCCAGTATTTCGACAGATTAGAGGACGGTATCCGGGCACGACGGCAACATGATAACGAGGCATTCAAGGACTACTCGCTCGAGCTGCGGGGTATGACGTACCACGCGGGGTACGGGGTAGAGCAAGAATTACATAGGGTATGCGAGAATTTGGCGCCAGAGTACCGTTTGTAATTTCGTAGAAGGGAATTCTTCTCTCTGGCGCAGCTAGATCGGGAATAATAGCTCTTCGGATGGATTAGCCGGCGAGGTAGCCCCCGTTAAACATTTTAACCCTTTCCGGACGCAGCCACAGCCAGGGTCAAGCGGTAATGTGGAGAGTAATTTCAAATGGGATGATCAGCCAAGACTGGTCGAGGGCTCTAGACGGGAAGAGGCTATGCTACAACTGTTCGCAAGAGGGCCACTTTGACAAGGAGCGCCCCAATCCACGGGTACAGTTTTGTCGGCGGTGTGGGACCAAGGGGGTCAACACCAACCAGTGTTGTCAGCAGTCAAGGGCGGGAAACGATATGCGGCAACATCTGGCACGGGACCCGATAGGGTCCAACTTGAACCAATCCCGAACCTAGAATACCATTAAAGAGTGGAAGACGGAAGGATAGTCGCTACTGTGAGAGTTGGGACCAAGAAGCGACTGCGACAGTAGATACAGGGGCGACTATGAGTTTTATTAGTGAGGAGTATTCCCGCAAGTTGACTAGCTGTTGCGAAATGCTGGCCGCCTGCGCGAAATTTCACCTGGCGAATGGGTCCACCTTAGAGGTAAAGAAGCTATTGAGGGTAAAGGTTGGTCTAGCGGGGACAGAGGTTACGTATGCTCGTGATGCCCTCGAGGCTAGACAACATTATACTAGGGATAGACTTTTTGTGCCGGGTTGGGACGACAATCGAGTGTGGCAAGGCTAGGTTAATTTTGGAAGCTGTAAAAGTACCAGATATGGAGGGGAAGCAGGTCCTAACGGAACGTGAGCCAGCTGTGGGCAGACCAGAGGGGGATGGCGGATCAAGGCAGGAGGAGGATGCCCCGGGGGCACTTCAGCCCAGCATCGCCGCGGGAACGGTTCGGCGAGGTAGGAGGGTGCGTCATACTCGGCCCCGCAATAACACCGGTGGAAAGCGTCGCAAGCATGGAAAACGAGTGGCCAGAGGATTTGGAACCAAAGATAAAGGAAACATCGAAAGTGGAATTGGCTCTCTTTGACGAGCTGCAAGGGGTGTCCCACGAAGCTGAGTCCCATGAAAGACGACAAGCCGATTAAGCGGAGGTATTACCCTAAAAACCCTGCAATGCAACAGGTGATCAACGACCAGGTAGACGAGCTGCTGCGAGCCGGCACGATAGAGCCCTTCCGCAGCCCGCACAGCACCCCGATCGTACTAGTTAAAAAGAAAACAGGCGAGTGGCGGATGTGCATCGATTATAGACAACTCAATGCACATTCCTTGCCAGATGCATACCCCGTACCCAGGATTAATCACATTTTGGAATGATTAAGACACGCGTGGTACATCTCCACGCTCGACCTCAAGCACGGTTATTGGCAAATTCCCATGGCTGCGGATAGTCGCGAGTGTACAGCGTTTACGGTACCCGGTAGAGGTTTACTCCAGTGGCGCGTAATGCCTTTCGGCTTGCACTAGGCGTGTGCGACATTCCAACGAGCTTTGGACGCGGTTATCGGACCAGATTTGGAGCCGCATGCTTTTGCCTATCTGGACGATATAATCGTAATCGTAGCGACAAAGGAGCAGCTTGTGACAAATCTTAATTAAGTCTTGAGGCGTTTAAGAGCGGCCAACTTGAAGCTGAATCGTAAGAAGTGTTTGTTCTTTCAGAAGGAATTAATATACCTGGGACACCTAGTGAGCGGCGACGGGATCAAAACTGACCCCGCCAAAGTAGAAGCGATCCGGAACTTGAAGGCCCCAACCAATTGTAAAGATTTGCGTCGTTGCCTGGGCATGCCCTCCTGGTATCGGCGATTCGAACAACAGGCAGCACTAGAGACCCCAAAACATAGTTTGACAACCGCACCGGTCCTGGCATATCCGGATTTTGCGGAAAATTTTGTTTTGCAGACGAACGCCAGTGAATTTGGTCTCGGAGAGGTACTCACCCAGACGATTAATCAACAGGAACGCGTAATAGCTTACATGAGTCGAAAGCTGAATAAGGCTGAAGAAAGTTATTCAGCGACCCAAAAAGAGTGTCTGGCTATCGTATGGTCAATCCGGAAGATGAGACGCTACCTGGAAGGATATCGGTTCGAGGTAGTAACCGACCATATGGCTTTGCAATGGTTGAATTCAATCGAGAGCCCGTCGGGGAGTATAGCGCACTGGGCACTAGAGCTGCAGCAGTATCAATTCGACGTACGGTACAGACGAGGGAAGCTCAACGTAGTAGCGGATGCCTTACCCCGGCAACCCGTGGAAGACTTCATACAAGCGGTACAGGAAAAATCGTCCGGCAAGTGGATCGAAAGGATGAAAGAAAAGATTGCTAAAAACCCAGTGAAATACGCCGATTATATGGAAGAGAACGGTCAACTCTATGGTCACCTCGGACACCGTGCGGATAACGACGACTACATACCCTGGAAGCTGTGCATCGATGAGGATCAGAGGAAACGAGTGTTGTTGGAGTGCCACGACGCACCGACGGCCGGTGCCGATAATGCGGCTGGCACAACGCTACTACTGCTACTACGCTCGAAACACGGGAACACGATGCTCCTGGTATTCCACGACGCGATTTCAAAATGGGTGGAGCTGATCCCTTTGAAGCGAGCGACAGCGGCCTAACTGCAGAAAGCGTTCCTTGACGTGTTTTATGTCGATTTGGCATACCCAGAAAGTTTGTATTCGACAATGGTGTACAGTTTGCGAGCCGGAACTTTAAGTCATTTTTGAACGCGTTGGGCGTAGAATTGCAGAATACTGCCCCATATTGTCCACAAGAAAACCCGACAGAAAGAACCAACCGTACAGTTAAGACGATGATCGCGCAGTTTATAGCAGGACACCAAAGCTCGTGGGACGAATTGTTACCCGAAATTTCGTTGTTGGTTAACTCCAGTGTGGCGGATTCTACAGGATTTTCACCAGCTTTTCTGATGCAGGGGAGAGAACCCCGCTTACCAGCTTTCTTGTACGACGAGAGGACACCCGGATCCGGAAACATGACGCAAGCGCCAGAAGACCGATCAAGAAGACTTAAGGAAGTTTTCAGTATTGTTCGGACAAATTTACAGCGAGCGTCGAAGGACCAAGGAAGGAATTATAACCTCAGGAGAAGAGAATGGCGACCAGGACTCAATACTTTGGTGTTACTAAGAGTACATCAACTTGCTAAAGCCAGTGAAGGGTTCGCGGCGAAACTCGCTCCCAAGTTCGATGGTACATTCCTCGTGAAAAAGTTTGTATCACCGAATATCGTACGATTGGTAAAGGAAGGACAAAGAAAGAGCAAACTCGCCAGCATCGCGCAACTGAAGCCATTCCAACCCGGCCGAGTGCCTGACAAAGGGCAGACTTGTCACAGTATATTTTTTTTCTATTAACACTAACCAAATTTGAATTCAGAAGGCCCGCTTATCAATTAAGACTAACCGATTGTGTTTATAAATCCCACAGAATACCCAAGATGAGCGATCATTTTTATGACGGTGGGACACCCACCGTTGGAGCTCAGCGTGGCTGCATACCCGTGGAGGAGCACCCGCAGCTGGAAGGGGTGTAGAAGACATGGCAGGAACGAGTGAGGAGGGGCGAAGAGTGGAGGACGCAGTCGTTCCCCCCAAGGATGTCATACATTTTTGGGAGGAGGGCCTGGAATCTGTAGTGGCCGAGCTAGAGTCGGCGAGGATGACAGAGCCGCCAACCCAGTGGCAGGTATTACCGCCGAAAGTGTGGGCGATACGCCCCGCCAATTGGGCTGCCTTCCCGGACGACAATGAGCTGACCGACGCCGCGGTCGCGGCCATATCAGAGGCATTGGAAAACTTTACGTCGAGAGCCCGCCGTTCCAGGTTCAAGGTGGAGGTGGACGGGAAGCTACATGGCGTGACGAAGAACGCGTACGGACACGTTACTGACACGCTACCCAAGAAAAGGGGTGGGGGGGGGGGGGGGGGGTTGGGAGGGGTGAAGTAGGCCGCATCGGCCACACTACAAAGAGTTATATTTATTATATTTATAGTTAAAAGTCGCAAAGGAGCGCATTGTTGATTTAATTTATTTTCATTATATTTATAATTTTTCAGTCGCAAGAAGCAAACAATAAATTAAATATAACCGCCCCCAAACGCAGAGTCGCAAGATGCAGCGCGCCAGCTGCGATTACCAAATCCATCACGGTCACGAACAAGCGTGGGGAGTGGCAAAAATGGCAACTTGGGCCGAAGCAGAAACGTGGGCGAGGTAGTTGCGATTTACCTCCGCAAGTGAGCAGACGCGTACGCGACAGAGACAGAAGAGAAAGGTTAGCAAAGTATAAGAACGGAAAAGAGAGACAGCGTGTTCGCAGCAAAGGTATAGGATTTTATAGAGATAAGGTAAGAGAGGATAGTTCATCGCAGTTCATATACATATATATAGCTAGGTTTAGTTTTTTCTTGTATATACGATCTTTTAGAGAAGTGAAGTAAATTGGTCGCTGGTAAGTCCGTGACCCAGTGAAATTGAGTTGCTGTGTTTTCTCTCATTTTTTTTTTTGCTGAGTCGTTTACTACCCTGGCTGCTAAGTGTGCCGGTCGACGCGTTGGTGCCGACGCCGGCGTTCCCCCTTCCAACTTGTAAGCCGCACGCGTTATAATCCCACCAAAATATACAAATATTCTTCTGTGTTGGATCTGGCCGGACTGAGTTTATACCCTGGCTAAATTACTCCTTTACAAGAGTATCCATCATTTATCAATCGTCTAGTGCAATTCGGCATTGCTTCGTTTGTAAATACACAGACTAACATAGGGGACTTCTTTAAAAAGAGTATGAACTCACGAATGATGAACCCAAACGCAATACTTATTAAAACCGGTAAAAAGAGGACTGATTGCAAAGGGGTACGGATGCGGCAGAGGTGTACGCTGCCTTGAAGATTCTCCGATGCAGATGGGGATGGCACCAGCTATCTTTCTTCCAAATACGGTGAATCTAGCTCAAAGTTTGTAAAATGTAGGGAAAGGGGTTTGGGGGCGGTTTGGGTGGGCGTGGCTCCAAAACTTTGATGCAGATTTTTGCGGTCGGTGCCTTCCTACCAAATTTGGTGGCTCTATCTTCACAACTCTGGAAGATATACGCATTCCCGTTTTTGACGAAGCGTTGGGGTGGATGGGGGCGGCTAGGGCAGAATTGGTGGGCGTGGCATCCAAACTTTTGATGCAATTTTTGGAAGGACATCATCACCTATCTTTGCACCAAATTTTGTGGCTCTACCTCAGCGACCGGCAAACTCACACAACTATACTTTTATTGCTAATTTCTTGTATTGAAAACTGTGTTCGCGCACGAAGAAAACAGTGCACTGAGAAATATGAAAAAGTTGGCAAATCAAAAAAAAAATTCACGTTATATTTTATTCTAATTAATTAACTATTTGGTCTAGGTCAATTTCTTCATTATAGCATTTTATTCTAAGTAGGTCGTCTAAATTTTTATTGGGAATTTTTTTGTATTTTTATGTTTTTTAATGTTGAGAACGTTGTTTCTCAATTCTAAGTTGTGGGTGAGTATAAAAAAATTAAAATATATAAATTATTATAATTTAAAATTTGGTTGCAAATTTGATATTGTGAAACATTTTTTCATTGAAAAAAATTCATTCATTATTCAGTTTTTTTGCAGTGTTAAATTTTTAGCATTACCTTCGGTATGGAGTATAAAAAGTAAACCCAAATTCAATAAAATATTATTTTTGTTCAAGAAAACGTGCTCATAGCAATAATACAGTTACAAAAAAACCAACAAACAGGTGTGAACACTTCGCCCGTGAGTTCCAACACTCATTGATTTTTATTCAGTGCACACAAGTAATAAAAAGAACTGCTTATTACGACATGTTTGTGAATTCCAATTGACTTTATTGGTTTTTGCACAACTTTTGAGAAAGTTTTTATAGTATAAAACATAAGTTCATTCATTGTCATCTAACCATATATATTATGGTAAGAACAGTTTTTTCTCAGGGGCTCGCTTCAGAAATATTTCAAATGGCATACAGAATAACAAAAGCAGTTAGCCATAAGTGTGAGGGAGGTTTGGGTGGGTGTGGCATCCAAGTTTTTACTGCAGATCTTTACGAAATGTCAATTGCTATCTTCATACACAATTTGGTGACTCTAGCTCGAAAATTGTACAAAGTGGGAAAGGGGGGCTGGGGGCAGTATGGCTGGGCGTGGCATCCAAATTTTTGATGCAGATCTTTGCGAAATGTCAATTTCTATCTTCATACCAAATTTGGTGACTCTAGCTCGAAAATTGTAAAAAGTAGGGAAAGGGGGGCTGGGGCGGTATGGATTCATACCAAATTTGGTGACTCTAGCTCGAAAATTGTACAAAGTGGGAAAGGGGGGCTGGGGGCAGTATGGCTGGGCGTGGCATACAAATTTTTGATGCAGATCTTTGCGAAATGTCAATTGCTATCTTCATACCAAATTTGGTGACTCTAGCTAATTGTTTGTAAAAGGTGGGGAAAGGGGGGCGAAATGGGTGGACGTAGCTCCAAAACTTTGATGAAGATTTTTGAGGGTCGTTGCCAGCTATCTTCCTACCAAATTTGGTGGCTTTAGCCTCAAAACTCTGGAAGATACACGCATTCCCGTTTTTGACGAAGCGTTGGGGAGGATGGGGGCGGCTAGGGCAGTATTGGAAGGCGTGGCATCCAAACTTTTGATGCAGTTTTTGGGGGGTCATCATCACCTATCTTGGCACCAAATTTGGTGGCTCTAGCTGAAAGACTGTGGGAGATATAGGCTTTTTTGACTTTAAAATGCGGGGGGCTGGGAGCGGAATGGGTGGGCGTGGCTCCAAAATTTTTGATTCAGTTTTTTGGGGGTTGATAGTAGCTATCTTCTTACCAAAATTTGGTAGTTCTAGCTGTAAGGATGTGCGAAATATGTGGATTTATCGGCTTTGAGTTATCGAACTTATCGATTTGACAGCCCCCCAGTTATCGTAGAACCCCAATTTTGACACTTTAATTTACTATCCCATAGATAAAGAGAATTGCAAAGTTTCAAGTCTCTAGCTTGAGGGATGTGGAAAAAAGTTGCGTTCATACAGACGGACAGACGGACAGACACCATGACGGACATTGCAGAAACTCAACATACTCTTTACCTTCGGTATCGAGTATAAAAATCAAACAACGCTATTATTCGTATATTATGTATGTTGCTTCTAGAAGTCGTATAACTTGATAACTTGAAAAACACCATAACTCGTATTAAAATCGTGGTCCAAATATGAGTTATTGGAAAGTCACTGAACTTCTACAAAGCAAGTTCAATCTTTTTGGTCAGCGCATAAGCGGGATCTGTTTGCAATGATGCGCCAGTTGGGAAAACCAACCTTTTTCTTGACGATCAGCGCTAATGAAAAGCTTTTAAAGCTTCTTCTAAACGGATTGAATTCCAACAAAGTGATAGTTAACACGCCCATTTATTATTATTGATGGACTAGTTAGCCTTTTTGTGCCTATTTAGACAGTCGATCTGAATGAGTTAACTCCAGTAGTGCGTCAAAGCTGACACACACACAACTTTGAAGCTTATTTTTAGAATTATTTTTTAAATTTTGAGTTCAATGTTTTTCAAAAGCGAATTGTTTAGTTTCAAGTCTCTAGATAGGACATTGCCCAAAACTGAAATGCTTCTTAGCATCGGTATCAGAGTGAACACTATTTAATTAAAGTTATGATACATGTGCATGTAGATGGAACATACTTATATGCTCTTAGAAAAAGCATTCATAAAAAACTTTTTGTCGCCAATATGTATGCGTGTTTCCGACAACAATCACAAATCCCGCAACACCGCACTTGGTGAACGGCGCACATGCCGTTTGTTTGACGTCAGTACATATAACAGCTCAAAATAGATGTACCGATGTACAATAATAGTAGCACTCGAAAAGTCATAGGCTAGAGGGACTATTTTTACGTTATATGTAACTATCATGATAATTAAATGTGATGCCATTATTAACAAATGCAAACCCAATACATAAAAACCTAAGGGGTGTAAGAAATTTCGAGGATGTACGAAGGACTTTGGGTGCAATACACTTCTTAGTTCCGTCAGAACATATTTAATTTATAATAACAGCTGCATGCACATTTGCGGTCTAATTCAAATTTCCTCCTCAAATTGTTGAAATGTCAAATACAACTCGTAGCTAATATTTCTAATTCAACTGTCAATTAACCACAAAGTAACAAACATACGGACGTATGCATGTATGTTCACATGTACATGGGCTTGTATTGTCGGCCGCAAAAGTAGTTTCCACAATGTGCGGCCCATGTGGGACTGAGTGAGAGCGCAATACATTAAAATTAACTACTTTGATTATCCACCACTAGTAGATAGGTACCTTTCTAAGATATTAGGTATTCGGTCGTGTGGACAGCAGGACAGTTGCAATCCAACTTATAACTAGGGCAGGCATTTGGCTGTTGGTCATTCGTGCGAAATAGCTTGAACTAATCGGTCGAAGGGACCGGAATGTGTTAATAACTAATACGCAACACGCAAGCGAGTGAATGACGATATAAAAAAGACAATTACTTGTACTTCAATCATTTAAATCAATACGAAAGTAAAATCTACAACATTTTCAAACCATGTTAAGTGAATCTACGATATGTGTTTATTATAATCTACAGCAGATTTGTTTATAATTTTAAAGAATTGTTAGTAGTTATTATATTTCATATGTCAGCATTTATATATTTTGACAAGAGTCTGTGAATGGTCATTATTAATATATAGCTTAAAAGATGACAACAACGAATCAATAAGCCTTCAATTGCTGTGATTACTTTGATGGCATGGGACTTTGCACAGCTGGCAAACCCAAGCCATACTATTGACGCTCTAGCCAGGTACAATACACATAAACGTATCTGTGTATTTTTAATCAACTTACATTCAGCACTTAGGGGTCGAGCACAATGAAATCAGAATTTTTGTTGAGGCGCAATAGGTCGTTGGGATTTTTAATTTGAGGTGTCGCAAAAATTTTGTGTATAAGCTTTGTTTAGTATGTAAAAGCCTATTAAACTTTTTTCTCTTCAAGCGATCAAAAATACAATTACAGTTTCCAAGTATACATCGAGCTGCAACGGCTCGTGTATATACTGACCGGTGCTCCGAACGCGGCCATGGAAAATAAGGATTGACTCCACTGCTTGTTCACATACAAGGCACCGGTAGAAGTCTTCTTAAAATTCAACTTGCAAAATGGTTACTGAGGTTAATGACGTCGGTCACGTCATTAAAAACTTTTCTGGCTTGGAGTTCTGCATGCATCTTATGACCACGAAACTTTACATTGGGGCGCAGCTTAGGGCTCTTACAAATAATAGCAAGCCCACCAGTGTGTTAGGAAGTCTGTGGTAATGAAAATGCGGATAAACTACAAGAGCCGCCTCCGCGAGCCTTGTTGTGGCTTGAGATGGGTCTCTGCCATAATAATGGTAGAAAGTTGCAGCAAAAGAGAGATAGTCAGATAGTTATTTGCGACTGTATTCAGGCTCTGTGTACATGTGTAACTAAGTAAGCATATATGGGTGCATAGGTATGTATATTTACAGATCGATTCATTTTATATTAAATTTAATACGTGTGTCTTCCATATTTGATTGAGACTCCATATTTCTCTCCGCCTTCCGCTTAAAGCTTAGTACGCAGGAACTAGAAATATTTCTAGTTGTGTCAAACTCCATATAAAAACAAGTAAGAAGGATCTAGTCGGGAGAGCCCGACTAGAAGATACCCTGAACCCAGTTGCAATAAATACATTAAATTTATGTAAGACTTTGGTATACTGACTTAGCTCCAATCGATTAAATTCGATATCTCCGGTGTTTCTTAACCGATTTGGACGAAATTCTCAGAAAAGTTCTATCGTTACCCATTACTTCAATACTCATTTTTACATTTTCCAAATTCGGTATTTTTATTTATCGATTCCATGTGTATATCGGAAACCAGAATAGTTATCGATAATTTGAAGCAAACTTGTTCTGCTTATGGTATAGGAGAACTTATATCCAAAATCTGAAGTCTCTAGCTCTTGTAGTCTCTGAGATTCACGCGTTCATACAGACGGACAGACGGACATGGCTATATCGTCTCGGCTGTAGATGCTGATCAAGAATATATATACTTTATGGGGTCGGAGATGCTTTCTTCTGCCTGTTACATACTTTTGCACATAACCATTATACCCTTATTTACCCATTTTATGGGTTAAGGGTATAAAAATAATAGAACCAACAGCAGCAGCATAACAATAACAACGGAAAAACCAGTGGAAACGTTGCAGTCGGACGCAACCGACTGCGGCATACTCGATACCAGTATTAAAACAGGTAAAAAAAGAGTCCTGATTGCAAAGCGGTACGGATGGGGCAGGGGTTTACGCTGCCTTATAAATTCTCCGATGCAGATGGGGATGCCACCAACTATCTTCCTTCCAAATTTGGTGACTCTAGCTCAAAGTTTGTAAGAGCTGTGAAAATGGGGGCTGGGGCGGTATGGGTGGGTGTGGCATCCAAATTTTTACTGCAGATCTTTGTGAAATGTCAATTGATATCTTCATACCAAATTTGGTGACTCTAGCTCGAAGTTTGCAAAAGGTGGGGAAAGAGGGGCTTGGGGCGGTATGGGTGGGTGTGGCATCCAAATTTTTGCTGCAGATCATTGTAAAATGTCAATTGCTATCTTCATACCAAATTTGGTGACTCTAGCTCGAAGTTTGCAAAAAAGTGTTGAAAGGGGGGCTGGGGTCAGTATAGCTGGGCGTGGCATCCAAATATTTGATGCAGATCTTTGTGAAATGTCAATTGCTATCTTCATACCAAATTTGGTGACTCTAGCTCGAAGTTTGTAAAAGGTGTGGAAAGGGGGGCTGGGGGCAGTATGGGTGGGCGTGGCAACCAAATTTTTGCTGCAGATCTATGTGGAATGTCAATTGCAGTCTTCATACTAAATTTTGTGACTCTAGCTCGTAAAAAAAGTGGAAAGGGGGGCTGGGGCAGTATCGGTGGGCGTGGCATCCAAATTTTTGCTGCAGATTTATGTGGAATGTCAATTGCTATCTTCATACCAAATTTGGTGACTCTTGATACCAAATTTTTCATGCAGATCTTTGTCGAATGTCAATTGCTATCTTAATACCAAATTTGGTGACTCTAGCTCACTTTGTAAAAAGTGGGGAAAGTAGTTTTGATTTTAGTATGGTCAACCAATGTGATGTGTTGCAGTCCGTTAGAAAAATAAAATCCAATGCGACTGGCTTGGATCATATAGATCCTAAATTTATAAAAATAATTCTGCCATTTATATTAGGTCACATAACCCATATTTTTAACACAGCGGTCACTACATCCTTTTACCCTAAAGCTGCTTTCACACGGTAGGTTTTTCTGTAGCTTTTTTTCACCAACCAAAAATGTTGGCATTCACATTATTCGCATCGGTTAAATCCAAAATCCCATCATTTTTTGTTGTTACACAATCTGGTCACATTTCCCTATATATATAAGTTTGTTTACATTATTTTTTGCCAAAAATGACAAAAAAATACCAAAAATCGAAAGGCAAATCAAGACTTTAGGCCAATATAATTCCGCTTTACTTTTCAAAAATTTTTGAACACTTATTGGCTTCTCAAATAAATTTCTTCTTAAACTCCAATAGACTCCTAAATCAAAAGCAATCTGTGTTTAAAATGGGAAGAACTTGCACAACGGTGCTAATTAAAGTTGTAGAAAATATTCGACTCCACATGGATAATAGCGAAGTTACATTCTTGACACTCCTTGACTTTAGTAAAGCATTTGACACGGTTAACCACGATATCTTACTGACGAAGCTTAGTAGAATGTATAATTTTAGTCAAACTGCAACCAAATTATTTTAAACATAATTATATAATCGAAGACAAGCCGTCGTGGTGTCCCACAAGGATCTATTTTAGGACCTCTCCTCTTTACAATATATATAAATGACCTGCCTAGTGTTTTGGCAAACTGTAGTGTTCATTTATATGCTGATGATGACCAAATGTATGTCAGTCGTCCTGTGAGTCTAATCAATGAATGTATTCATAAATGTAATGATGATTTGTTATGTGTTAGTAAATGGGCGTATCGTAATGGTATGAGTATTAATCCCGTAAAGTCTAAGTGTATAGTGATTTATAAAAACTACCTGAATCTTGACAGCGAAGGCGCTTGCAATTCCTATACTTATTCATGGAATAGAGATATTTGCAAAGTGTGCAGTAAGCAGCTAAAACAAAATTAAAGTTGCATTTAATAGTATAGCTTTATATGTGTTCGGTCTGAAAAGACAAGCTTTGCAAAGAAACTTTTTGGCCTAAACCTGTTGTCTCTAATAAATGTTGGAGTCCTTCTCTTCTTACATAAAATAGTTTACTTTAAAAAGCCTGAGTACTTGCATGACTACCTTAAATTTGCCATATCAACCCGTGTCCATAACCTTACTTGTATAAGAACCATGCTCTGAAAGGTAATTTTGCATCTACGCTGTTTGGCTATGGAATAACCTGCCGTCAGATCTAAAATCCAACTCTAGCGCGCATCAATTTAAGCTTAAGTTACAAGCACATTTTTGTAGCTAATAATTTACATTTTAACCAAAGTAAAATTAATTCAACAAAAATAGAATAAATAAATAATGCTAAATTAGTCCGTTAGAATTAAATGTATAGCCTAAAACTGATTTCATGAATGCACGAATTTATTGTAGCGAGACTGCAACGCTCAAAATCGAACATGAATAAATGATTAATAATAATTAAAATAAATAATAATAATAATTATCGGTGCCAAGATAAGTGATGATGACCCCTCAAAAACTGCAAAATAAAACAAGTAAAAAGGCTCTAGTCGGGAGAGCCCGACTAGAAGATACCCTGAACCCAGTTGCAATAAATACATTAAATTTATGTAAGACTTTGGTATACTGACTTAGCTCCAATCGATTAAATTCGATATCTCCGGTGTTTCTTAACCGATTTGGACGAAGTTTTCTAAAAAGTTCTATCATTACCCATTACGTCAACCCTCATTTTTACATTTTCCAAATTCGATATTTTTTGTTATCGATATTATGTGTGTATCGGAAACCAGAATAGTTATCGATAATTTGAAGATAACTTGTTCTGCTCATGGTATAGGATAACTTATATCCAAAATCTGAAGTCTCTAGCTCTTGTAGTCTCTGAGATCCACGCGTTCATACAGACGGACAGACGGACAGACAGACGGACAGGCGGACATGGCTATATCGTCTCGGCTGTTGATGCTGATCAAGAATATATATACTTTATGGGGTCGGAGATGCTTCCTTCTGCCTGTTACATACTATTGCACAAAACCATTATACCCTTATTTACCCATTTTATGGGTTAAGGGTACAAAAACATAGTGGCGCATAGTTAATTTTGGCTATGCCAAGACTATGATACCCTTCACACAGCCAAATCAATACTCCCCCCTCTTATGTTTTTGTGCAGTTGTTGGTAATTTTTCGCTAATATTTTTACTCTTGAGCGTCATTTACTTGTTCGTTTTCGACAAAAACAACATATTGACATGTAGGTGAAAGTGCACGACAGAGACAACAATTGATAGTACGATATGTTAAGTTTGTATGGTGGCTATGTCGTAGAATGCTCCGATCGGGATGAAATTTTATATTGAACAAACCCGACATGATCTAAGCAATCTGTGAAAGTTTCATCAAGATCGGTTCAGCAGTTTGGCCGGAAATCGTGTTGATATGGTAAATTTGTATGGTGGCTATGTCGTAGAATGCTCCGATTGGGATGAAATTTTATATTGAACAAACCCGACATGATCTAAGCAATCTGTGAAAGTTTCATCAAGATCGGTTCAGCAGTTTGGCCGGAAATCGTGTTGAAACAGACAGACGGACAGACGGATGGACGGACGGAAATCAATTCCTGAGCTCGTCCTGATCATTTTGATATACAGATTATGGGGTCACCCATCATTGCTTTAAGGCGTTACAGATTCATGACAAACTCAATATATCCTGTTTCACATATGAAGGGTACAATAATAATAAGTAACGAATTTATTATTAAAATAAAACAAATGAAAACGTTGCATTCGGACGCAACCGACTGCGGTATACTCGTTACCAGAATTAAATACGGTAAAAGAGTCCTGATTTCAAAGGCGTATGGATGCGGGAGGGATGTACGCTGCTTTAAAGATTCTCCGATTCATATGGGAATGCCACCAGCTGTCTTCCTTCCAAATTTGGTGACTCTAGCTCAATGTTTGTAAAAGGTGTTGAAAGGTGGGCTGGGGGAGGTTTGGGTGGGCGTGGCATCCAAATTTTTGAAGCAGTTTTTTGGGGGTTGCTGATAGCTATCTTCTTACCAAATTTGACAGTTTTTGCTGTAAGGATGTGCGAAATATGTGGATTTATCGGTTATGAGTTGTCGATTTGCCAGGCCCCCAGTTATCGTAAGCCCCCATCTATACACTTCAATTTATTATGCCATAGATAAAGGGAATTGGAAAGTTTCATGTTTTTAGCTGGAAGGATATGTAAAAAAGTTGCGCACATACAGACGGACGGCACAATCCCAATATTCTCTTTACCTTCGGTAGTGAGTTTAATTAGAAGAAATAATTTACGTTCAAACTAAATTTTAACTCTTTATTATTCTTTCCCACTCAGTTCCTTAACAATACCAATGGTAACTAATAAATGAACATAATAAAATGATCCACAGCAGCGCGAGGCCGGGTCACTTGTTTTTATACTCGATACCGAAGGTAAAGAGTATATTAAGTTTGTTCAATGTCCGTCATGGTGTCGGTCCGTCTGTCCGTCAGTCCGTCTGTATGAACGCAATTTTTTCCACACCCTTCAAGCTAGAGACTTGAAACTTTGCAATTCTCTTTATCTATGGGATAGTATATTGAAGTGTTAAGATGGGGGTTCGAAGATAACTGGGGGCTGGCAAACTTTTAACTTTTAATTTTATTATTAGTGTAGTGTATAAGTTTTCACCGAAACGATTATTGTAAAATTGTTAAGAAGATAGCTACTATCAACCCCCAAAAAACTGAATCAAAAATCAAATAGAGCCACCAAATTTGGTGCCAAGATAGGCGATGATGACTCCCCAAAAACTGCATCAAAAGTTTGGATGCCACGCCGTCCAATACTGCCCTAGCCGCCCCCATCCTCCCCAACGCTTCGTCAAAAACGGGAATGCTTGTATCTTCCAGAGTTGTGAGGCTAGAGCCACCAAATTTAGTAGGAAGATAGCTGGCAAAGACCCTAAAAAATCTTCATCAAAGTTTTGGAGCCACTTCTACCCATTTGGCCCCCCTTTCCCCACCTTTTACAAACAATTAACTAGAGTCACCAAATTTGGTATGAAGATAGCAATTGACATTTCGCAAAGATCTGCATCAAAAATTTGTATGCCACGCCCAGTCATACTGCCCCCAGCCCCCCTTTCCCACTTTGTACAATTTTCGAGCTAGAGTCACCAAATTTAGTATGAAGATAGCAATCGACATTCCACAAAGACCTGCATCAAAACTTTGGAAGCCACGCCTACCCATACCGCCCCCAGCCCCCCTTTCCCCACCTTTTACAATCTTTGAGCTAGAGTCACCAAATTTAGTATGAAGACAGCAATTGACATTTCATAGAGATGTGCATCAAACGTTTGGATGCCACGGCTACCCATACTGCCCCCAGCCCCCCTTTCTTCTTTTTTTTACAAACTTTGAGCTAGAGTCACCAAATTTGGTATGAAGATAGCAATTGACATTCCACATAGATCTGCATCACAAATTTGGATGGCACAACCACCCATACCGCCCCCAGCCCCCATTTCCCCACTTTTTACAAACTTTGAGCTAGAGTCACCAAATTTAGAAGGAAGATAGTTGGTGGCATTCCCATCTGCATCGGAGAATCTTTAAGGCAGCGTACTGGATGAAAAAGTTTAAGAATGATTTACATAACTTTAAAAGCTTGATTGCCCTTGAACCGTAATAAGTATTGTAGAAAGCAACTCATCATTTACTTGATTTACGATAAACGTTTTAACTTTTGCTTACTTATACTATCAAGCCATGTCTTTATATTATGTATGTATTTGAATGTGAAGTGCAAATTAATTTGAAGGCCGAATTTTTATTCACCTTGTCATTGGCTTATATTTAAACTGCAGGATTTTAATTCGCATAATGCGCTTTGGTTGTTGAAACACTTGTTGTTGTTCGAAATGAAGTCACGTACATACGCATATACAATTATGTTTGTATTTGAGGTATTGGGGCTTGTATACATACAAAGCAGTCGAAAAAATAAAAGTTCTTGTTATGGAATAACTTAACAGCATAATTACGTTTTATAGCGACGTGACGCAGATAAAAACCAAGACACCCTTACGAAAAAATGAGCAGCCATGGAGTCCTACAGAGCAGTGCGAGCGGGAAATCACATATATTTCAAGTACGAATCGACAGCGTTGATGATGAGAGCACCGCACCCATAACAGAGGCGAATTCGCGTGAGGATCTCATTGGGAGCGCAGCCCTTGAAAGAGAGCATGCTATTGAGCAGTCCGTGTTTAAATTTGCAAGTGAGTAACATGGCTACCTACTTTTCTCAATTGAAATCCATTTTTAAATTTTTGTATGATTTAGGATTCCTGTCGGTGCCCACACTGCGTAATCCACAAAACAACTCGGTGAACCGGCGCCAAGTCGTCTCAAGCCCAGCCAAAAGCGAGCGCACGATACGCAACAATCATCCCAAATTACGTACACGACGACTTAGCCAAGACAGTGGCATAGTAGCTGGTCGTCTAGTTGGCTATGGTGTAAGTCTCCGCAACTTATGAATGTTCCTAAATTTAAATGCTTTCTATTTTGCTCGATCTCGAAGATAAAGATAAAATTGGTTTTGTGCAATGCTTGTCATGGTGTCTGTCCGTCTGTACAAACACAATTTTTCCGACCCACGTAATGCTAGAGACTGGAATTTTTGTAAATATCTTTTTCTATAGGCGGGACAGATAACGTGTTAAGATTGTGGTTCTACGCCTACACGGGGTGATGACGGTGATGACATCCCCCAAAAAACTACATCAAAACTTTGGAAACGCAGTTTTTAAGCTAGAGATACCAAATTTGGCAAAGATCTACACAAGCCAATCTTTGAACGCTGCGTACACGTCTGCCGCATTTGTACACTGATAGAAATAATCATGTATTCCGTACTCAAAACCCCACATTTCGAACCTGATTTCTCACTAAGTACGGAATTAATGAATCCGAGAATGTCGTACTCGATTCAAGTACGTTTGTTTATAGTTCGTTTGTTTTTGATTTGACTTCTCTTTAAAGTTGAATTAAGTTCTTTCAGAACTCGATTTAAGTTTTTGAGTACATAAAATGATAAATCATTAAGTTTTTAAAATAAGTACGTGCAAACTTGGTCCGAGAATTTGATACTTGATCCAAGTATGATAATACTTGATTTAATTAATTCCTGAAAGTCTTATATAAAGCTTTTTAAAAGCTGGCTAGCATTCTCAGGATTAAGCTAGATATGAAAGAAATTAGAAATAACTTTTACAATATTTTCTGTATATGCTTACCGCGCCGAGATTTGAACCACAGATCTCGTGGTATTGCGTCGAGTGCCTTAGCTGTTGAGCCACTTCCAGGCACATTATTAAAATGGGTAAATAAGGGTATAATGGAATGGTGCAAAAGTATGTAGCAGGCAGAAGGAAGCATCTCCGACCCCATAAAGTATATATATTCTTGATCAGCATCAACAGCCGAGACGATATAGCCATGTCCGTCTGTCCGTCTGTCTGTCCGTCTGTACGAACGCGTGGATCTCAGAGACTACAAGAGCTAGAGACTTCAGATTTTGTAAATAAGTTCTCCTATACCATGAGCAGAACAAGTTTGCTTCAAATTATCGATAACTATTCTGGTTTCCGATATACACATAATATCGATAACAATAAAATATCGAATTTGGAAAATGTAAAAATGAGGGTTTAAATAATGGGTAACGATAGAACTTTTCTGAAAAATTCGTCGAAATCGGTTGAGAAACAATGGAGTTATCTAATTTTATCGATTGAAGTTAAGTCAGTATACCAAAGTCAATTATAAATTAAATTAAATATTTATTGCAACTGGGCTCAGGGTATCTTCCAGTCGGGCTCTCCCAACTAGAGCCTTCTTACTTGTTATGCTTATTAATGATTTTAAAAAAAAAAGTACAAAAGTCAACTATTAACATGTAACCCGTTTTTAAAAACAAAAAAAAAAAATAAAGTAATTCAAGTCCGCCGGGATTGGAACCCGATAATCGTACTTGAATCAAGAATTTCGTACTGGATTTAAGTGTTTCTGGAGTTATACTTGATTCAAGTTCTCTTATTTGTAATTCAAGAACGTTTGTACTTGATTTAAGTATTTTTAAACTCATTTCAAGTATTTTATTCTTGATTTAAGTTTTTGTATGCTCATTTCATACTTAAATCAAGAATGAAATACTAGAATCCCAAATACTCAATTCAAGTACATTAGTACTTAATTTTAGCACGGCTTTTTTCTATCAGTGTATCTCTTTGCAATCAGGCCCTTTTTATACCCTTAACCCATAAAATGGGTAAATAAGGGTATAATGGTTTTGTGCAAAAGTATGTAACAGGCATCTCCGACCCCATAAAGTATATACATTCTTGATCAACACCAACAGCCGAGACGATATAGCCATGTCCGTCTGTCCGTCTGTACGAACACGTGGATCTCAGAGACTACAAGAGCTAGAGACTTCAGATTTTGTAAATAAGTTCTCCTATACCATGAGCAGAACAAGTTTGCTTCAAATTATCGATAACTATTCTGGTTTCCGATACACACATAATATCGATAACAAAAAATATCGAATTTGGAAAATCTAAAAATGAGGGTTGAAGTAATGGGTAACGATAGAACTTTTCAGAAAACTTCGTCCAAGTCGGTTATGAAACTCCGGAGATATCAAATTTAATCGATTGAAGCTAAATCAGTATACCAAAGTCTTACATAAACTTAATTAATTTATTGCAACTGGGTTCATGATATCTCCTAGTCGGGCTCTCCCGACTGGAGCCTTCTTTTTGATGCAGTATTTTGGGGGTTGCTAGTGCCTATCTTCTTACCAAATTTGGTAGCTCCAACTGTAAAGATGTGCGAAATATGTGGATTTATCGGTTTTGAGTTATCGAATTTATTGATTTGCCAGCCCCCCAGTTTTCGTAGAGTCCCCATCTTGACACTGTAATTTTCTTTCCTATAGATAACCTCTTTACCTTAGTTAACGAGCTAAAAACATTATCTAAGAATATCTTATGCCCACCAATAGGATAACCATTTGATTGAATTGGATCTCGAGGCATCACCAATGAAGCCACAAATTACAGCCACAAACGATTACAATTTTCTGGAAGTGGAGCGACTAGTGGTTATTAAGCCCGTCTCGACAAAGAACTCTTTGGACAACCTAAACTCCAACAGCGGCAATTCTGCGTTGTACACAGATAAATGGCTAAATTCTTCAATAATGCGTGGCTGCAATGGATCATTTTACCAAAAAGGCAACTCAATAACCATGCCGCTTCCCACACATCTGGAAACAGAGTCAGCTGAGCCGAGTCCCACTCAGGCGTTTGGACCTCGAGTCGTGGGCAGCCATGAAGAGGACATACCTGGTACTGCAATGCGTCGCACTTTGGGCTTGAACTTAAGCCCTACGTTAAATGGGCGTGGGGTAAATGAAGTCGATGAAAAAGGAAATCAATCTTGCAGAATAATCGAGTCGTCGCACTCGAATGAGCTGGCTGGTCAGTTTGGCTATCGGCAACTGATGCCAGCTGATCGGAAGACATCTACTGGAGAGAGCAGCAGCATTAGTGGCAGCTGTCTCAGCAGTCTCAAGGCCAGCAAGAGCAACAGTCTGACAGGTGATGGCAGCGAAGAACGACGCGTTAGCAAGCAGGATAGGGAGGGACTTGATCCGGAGTCACTAATGTTCCGTGACGGGCGGCGAAAGGTGGACATGGTGCTTGCCTGGGAGGAGGAAAACTTAGGTGTAATGACCGAAGCAGAAGCACATCGACGTGATATCAGACGCTGTTTTATGGACAATCTAGTGAAGGAAGGACTCGACGTTGAACTGGAGGACAAGTCGCAATCATTTAACGAGAAGACATTTTTCCTCAAGGTCCATCTACCTTGGCGCCTTGAAACTCGTCTAGCTGAGGTCATGAATCTTAAGTTGCCTATAAAACGCTTCATAACCATATCTGTTAAGCCATCTTGGGTAAGCAAACGACCCTATAGCTTTATGTTTTTTAATGTCCTATCATGTAGGATGAGGAAAACGTCGTCATGCGCAATGTTCAATACTGGAAGGATGTTTGGCAACGTTTGACCAAAAAGATACAGCTTGATAGAAACCTTCTGGAGGGCGAAACAACATTTAAGGCAGCGACGGCCAATGGCAATCCGGAGGAACAGTAAGTTTTGGGAATTACTAACAAATAATACCCCGATTCCACTAGAGCAAGATGCAAGTATGTAATTGGTATTCGAAGATGCCGCATATTTTTGTATTAAAATCCCATTTGTACAATGGGAATCTTATTCAAATTTTCCCCGTTGGTCGGCTGCATTCCCAGTTGGTTCGAAACCGACCAACTGGGAATGTTAGAAGTTAACATTACAGAGCACTGAACAGAGCTTTAACATAGCCGATAGTTTGAAATTTGTAATCGATACTTGGTTTTAACAGTGCCAATTTGAGTAAAACAGCTTGTCATCAAGTGCCTGTCCAAACAAAGTGGGATATTCGTTAAACCATGTTTGCATTTTGCGCACAAATTAAAGCAATAATTTTTACTTTTTTAGCTTCACTAATTTTATTTGTGTTCGAACTCATATTTGCTTCCAATTAAATATAAACGTATCATACACAAACAGCTGTCTGCTGTCGTTTTACAGACCCTGTTAAATCAAGATGCAACTATGCAATTGGATTTATAGTGGAATCACCTACATCTTTCACTCGCTGTTAATGAAAGATGCAGCCTAATGGAATCGGGGCATAACAGCTATCTTCATTATTTCAAAGATCATGAATAAAAGGCTTTAAGTTTATTATAAGCTTCTAAGTTTAAACAGCCTATTTGGCATGCCGAGATTGCATGTATGCGAACATGCTTTGATGCAGATCCTTGGGGGCGTTAACTGCTTTACCCATGACTTTAGCTCAAAAACTACGGAGGATACACGCATTCCCGTTTTTAAAGAGGTGTTCGGGCGTTGGAAATTGTATATGGGCGTGTCATCAAAATTTTGGATGCAAATCCTATTGAGATGTCACAAGCTATCTTGCTATCAAATTCGGTGACTTTAGCTCAAAATCTGTAGAGCACATTCGCATTCCCGTTTAAAGACGTGGTGGGTGTATTGTATAGTTTAGGGACGTGGCATTAACATTTTTATACTCTATACCGAAGGTAAAGAGTATATTGGTTTTTGTGCAATGTCCGTCATGGTGTCTGTCCGTCTGTCCGTCTGTCCGTCCGTATGTGTGCAAGTTTTTTCCACACCCTTCAAGCTAGAGACTTGAAACTTTCCAATTCTCTTTATCTATGGGATAGTAAATTAAAGTGTCAAGATGGGGGTTCTACGATAACTGGGGGCTGGCAAATCGATAAATTCGACATCCTTACAGTTAGAGCTACCAAATTTGGTCAGAAGATAACAACTAGCAACCGCCAAAAAACTGAACCAAAAATTTTTGAGCTACGCCCACCCATTCCGCCTCCCCCCCCCCCCCCCCCGCATTTTAAAGTCAAAAAAGCTATGGACATCAAATTTGGTGCAAAGATAGGTGATGATGACCCCCCAAAAACTGCATCAAAAGTTTGGATGCCACGCCCACCAATAATGCCCTAGCCGCCCCCATCCGCCCCCAACCGCTCCAACACTTTGTCAAAAACGAGAATGCGTGTATCTTCCAGAGTTAGGGAGCTAGAGCCTCCAAATTTGGTGGGAAGATAGCTGGTAACGACCCCCAAAAATCTGCATCAAAGTTTTGGAGCCACACCCACCCATTTCGCCCCCCTTTCCCCATTTTTTACAATTTTCGAGCTAGAGTCACCAAATTTGGTATGAAAATAGCAATTGACATTTCACAAAGATCAGCATCAAAGTTTTGGAGCCACGCCCACCCATTTCGCCCCCCTTTCCCCATTTTTTACATTTTTCGAGCTAGAGTCACCAAATTTTTTATGAAGGTAGCATTTGACATTCCACAAGGATCAGCAGCAAAAATTTGGATGCCACGCCCAACCATACCGCCCCCAGCCCCCCGTTCCCCACTTTATACAACTTCGAGCTAGAGTCACCAAATTTGGTATGAAGAGAGCAATTGACATCCCACATGGATATGCAGCAAAAATTTGAATGCCACGCCCACCCATACCGCCCCCAGCCCCATAGCCCCCCTCTCACCACCTTTTACATGCTTCGAGCTAGAGTCACCAAATTTGGTATGAAAATAGCAATTGACATTTCACAAAGATCTGCATCAAAAATTTGGATGCCACGCCCAGCCATACAGCCCCCAGCCCCCCTTGCACCACTTTATACAAACTTTGAGCTAGAGTCACCAAATGTGGTATGAAGGTAGCATTTGACATTCCCCACTTTATACAAACTTCGAGCTAGAGTCACCAAATTTGGTATGAAGATAGCAATTGACATCCCACATGGATGGGCATCAAAATTTTTAATACTGGTATCGAGTATACCGCAGTCGGTTGCGTCCGACTGCAACGTTTCCACTTGTTTATACTCATTTTCCTCATTATTATTTATTTCAAGTAAATTTTTAAATGTTTTAATTTTTGCATCATATATCCGTTTGTATTTTGGTAGGACCTAGAAAAATATGCAGAAAGTAAATGTATAATTAACACTTAATTAAAAACATAAAAAAGTAAAGGTGTGTAGAACACACTCTTTGGAAGTTATAATTCTTATATTGTGCTTTGGTTTTTTGTTATATATCAAATAAGTTTAACAAATACATATTAAACAGTGGAAACGTTGCAGTCGGACTCAACTGACTGCGGCGTACTCGTTACCAGTACTAAGTCCGGTAAAAAGAGGCCGGATTGCAAAGGGGTACTGATGCGGGAGGGGTGTACGCTGCCATCAAGGTTCTCCGATGCAGATGGAGATGCCACCAGCTGTCTTCCTTCCAAATTAAGTGATTCTGGCTCGAAGTTCGTAAAAAGTGGGGAAAGGAATGCTGGGGGCGGTATGGGTGGGCGTGGCATCAAAATTTTTGCTGCAGATCTTTCTGGGATTTCCATCTGCATCAACGAAACTTTTTTCCACACTCTTCAAGATAGAGACTTGAAACTTTTAAAAGTGTCAAGATTGGGGTTCTACGATATCTGGGGGCTGGCAAATCGATAAATTCGACATCCTTACAGTTAGAGCTACCAAATTTGGTCAGAAGATAACAACTAGCAACCGCCAAAAAACTGAACCAAAAATTTTTGAGCTACGCCCACCCATTCCGCCTCCCCCCCCCCCCCCCCCCCGCATTTTAAAGTCAAAAAAGCTATAGACATCAAATTTGGTGCAAAGATAGGTGATGATGACCCCCCAAAAACTGCATCAAAAGTTTGGATGCCACGCTCACCAATAATGCCCTAGATGCCCCCATCCGCCCCCATCCGCTCCAACGCTTTGTCAAAAACGAGAATGCGTTTATCTTCCAGAATTGTGGAGCTAGAGCCACCAAATTTGGTAAAAGATAGTTGGCAACGATCCCCAAAAATCTGCATCAAAGTCTTGGATTCATGCCCACCCATTCCACCCCCCTTTCCAAACCTTTCATAAACTTTGAGCTAGAGTCACAAAATTTGTTATGAAGGTAGAAATTGACATTCCACAAAGATCCGCATCAAAACTTTGGATGCCACACCCACGCATTTCAGCCCAGCCCCCCTTTTCCCCACCTTTTACAAATTTTGATCTAGAGTCACCGAATTTGGGAGGAAGACAGCTGGTGGCATCACCATATGCATCGGAGAACTTTTAAGGCAGCGTACACCCCTGCCGCATCCGTACCCCTTTGCAATCCAGCCTTATTTTCTACCGGTTTTAAAGCTGGTAACGAGTATACTGCAGTCGGTTGCATCAGGCTGCAACATTTCTACTTGTTTAATTTGGGTTTATCATTCGTCAGAGAGAAAAATAAAGAGAACAACATGGCTTTCTCCCTCGCATTCACAAGTTCAAATCAGTAGTTACTGGCTCTCTCGGATGAGCTAAGCACAAACAAAACAAAGCGAATTCAAAGCAATTCACAGCGTTCGTTAATTCACGAGCGAGACTTCGTTTTTTACGACCGCTTTTCTCTGCCGTAACACCAATACTATCATATTCGTTTGCAAACAAAGACAATTGTTGCACAAAAACCACACACTATTTCAATTTTTGACTGCCTATCGGTATGAGTTACAGCGGCGAAATACTGCAGCAAGTGTTACAGCGGCGAAATACCGCAGGCGAAGCTCATCAGTATAAACATTCGTGAAGCTCAGGGGAGAATTCTGAAGGAGCTCGACACCAAGCTCAATGGCATTGCAGGTGAGCTTGAGCTTCTTGCCAAGAGAGTCCAGCATCTCGAGGATGAAAACAATCAGGCACTGCGGGAAAGGGTGTCTGATCTCGAGGTGAAACTGGGAGCTCGGCAGTTGGCAGATGAGAATGCCAAAATTGCAAATTATGTTCGCATTCATGGTATCCCAATGAGTGGTAATGAAACCTTGAAAACCATTATGCATAACCTATTTTTTTCACTCAACTCGCTTCCCCGCCGCCGAGAATAAGTAAGTTGTTTAGAATAAAACCGCGCGGCCCGAGACATACCGTTTTAGATAAAATTGTGATCGTTAAGTTTGTCAGCTTACAAGAAAAAAAAGGCACTACTACACACCGCGGGTGCACACCGACGGAGCTCGAAGATGCCACTGAGTCTTAATCTTTTGGGACTCAACTCTCAAGCGCCCTTTTACATCAATGAGCAGCTGTCAAAGCTCTACCACCTAATTTTTAAAAAGGGGCTTAAGCTTTAAAAGCATAAGGATTTCTCTACGTTTGTCCTAAACGAAAAGAGCTAGAAGGCTGAAATTTTCACACAATTTTCCATGCAGGTAGGAGGTGAGCACTAAGAAGGGAATTTTTATTTGAACAACTCCTTCAAGTACCTCCCATACGATTTGGAGCACTTTTTACCCATTTTAAAAAACAAATTACAATTACAACAAGTACCCATTCCACTACTGTCGCCTGATTGTCGCACAAGCTGAGAGTTTGATCGCGAGCGAGAATACAAAAACAAAACAAATGCGCAGTGACGCCTTCGCGTCGCACAAGCAAAGTCATAAGAAAAGGTTCGACACTTGCAAAAAAGAAACGGATTTCCGCTTCTTAATGAATAAGTGCATACACAATTAAGTGAACAATGCGCTTGAAAATAATTTTCATAATTTTATGTACATGTATCACTTCGCACAGTGCACATTTTTTTTTTCAAATTTGTGTGCCTTTGTCAATTGATTTACGACCCAAGTAGCGTTTGTTGTTGTTGGGCCCGCACTGCTACTTTTTGTTGGTGTCATTGATTTTAAAAAACAAGAACAATATAACAAAACTTGGTGCGTCCAGAAAAATTTCCAACACCAGAATATGTTATGGATAAAACGTAACACACTAACATTATTGATATATTATTGATATACAATTTCGAATAAGCAAAGGGCGTTCACATAAGCGCGCGTTTTGCTCTTATGATAATGAGATAATTTGAAATCTCGCTCCTATCATGCGCCTTTGTTGTTGCTCATTTACGTTCACTCTCTATTTTATGTGCGCGCTTTGCATGTCAATCATAAAGTTTAATAACCCTAGCTCCTCCGCACACAAACTAAATTAAAGCTAAAGGCAATGTACAATTCACTTAACTGCAGCCTCAGCGTACGAAGAAGGTAGAGATACTACGCTCTTTGTTTGACTTGCAGAGCGCGCGCATACATAAGAGAGTTAGCCGAAATAGCTATAATTGGTGATGGAGTCTGCCTTTTTATAGCTCTCTATGTCATACTTATGGTACTGCATGTGAGCTTCAAGCAGCAGCAGAAATTTTTGCTATAAATTTCCAACTTTTTCAGAATGGAAATTTATTACAAGCATTCGGAAATAATATGCATCCTGTTGCATTTTACCGGTCCATTAATGAATGGACATTTTCATGTATATATTCCTTTAGAGGAAGTATTAAATCAAGATTCTGATACGTCAAGTAAATGTATAAGTTATGCAGTATAACTGAAAAGGTTAAAAATCCTGTTAAAAGACGAAGTCGATTCACCGGCAAAACAGAAAAAAAGGTCAAAAAAAAAAAACGTTCATTTGAAAAAAAGTGATATCAATAGGTGTAAGCGCAAAGAAGCATCAAAAAGATATCGTGTTAATAATCATGATGTTATTAGAGTTGTAGTGAGAAGAGATCAGACTAATAATCCTCAAGCGCATAGAGTTGCAGTGAGAAGACATCCGGCTAATATTCCTGATGCACGTCAAGAAAGGCGTTTGCGTGCATGGACTGTTAAAGCCATGTTTGGCTTAAACTATTATTTTGAAATAGCTTACAAGTCAGATAAAATTACTCAACTTGGTAGTATGAATTTGATATGCAAACATTGTAATGCCTTAAAATGGAAAAATTAGCCTTTGGGTATCTGTTGCAAGGCAGGAAAAGGTAATCTTTCCCAAAATGATAGTTTGCCCGATCGACTTAAAAGCTTAATAATTGGTGGACATCCCAAGCATGGTCATTGCATTGATCGCATAAGAAAGTATAACAGCTGCTTTCAAAATGACTTCTTTTTCAGTCTCTTGCTTACGCTCAACGTGTGCGGTCGACTTTCAATCTTAGTCATCTGATTATCTTTTCTCTCTCTTCGTTAAAACGTACGGTACACTTGCTAAAAATAGCGAGTCTTATCAGTGTTCTTGCTTAGCATAAACCAAGCAACAACCATAAAGCGCCGTATAATACCATCTGGCGGTGCTGCTGCACCTGCCAGCAACAAAATGCCTCGAATTAAAAACAATTCACTGAACAACTGTTCTGTTAACAATCATACAAACTATTATCGTCCCCTACAGACCTTAGAAAACGAGACCACTATTGAAAATGAGCCAGAGGCTGCGGCTAGTGTTAAAATGCCACCAATAACTATCATCAAGCAAACATCAAAGTTTGTCCATAATCTTCTTGCTAATTATCAAATCAGTGAATATTATCTAAAATCA
This sequence comes from Scaptomyza flava, assembly GCA_030179655.1. Classification (NCBI taxonomy): domain Eukaryota; kingdom Metazoa; phylum Arthropoda; class Insecta; order Diptera; family Drosophilidae; genus Scaptomyza; species Scaptomyza flava. The sequence goes on from JARNME010000404.1 coordinate 25,557,469, forward strand.
ATTTCAATTGGAATCAAAGTATACCTTACATCTGAAGCTGACTTCAATCTTACATGCATTAAACTGAAGGAGAACAACTGTGAATTCTTTACCTACGAGATTAAAAATAACAGGCCTTACAAGGCAATACTTTCTGGATTAGACAAACAGCCCAGTAAAGAAATCAAAGACATGCTTATAAGTCTTGGCCTCAGCTGCATGGACGTAAAACTTATAGAAAAAACAACAAGGAGCGGTTATAAGCTTATACTGTATATAGTATACTTTTCTCCCAGAAGCATCACCATAAAACAACTACGGGATGACTATTCGCACATAAACCACACCAAAGTTCGTTGGGAATATAAAACGAGGGTTCATAATAAATTAACACATTGTTACAATTGTCAACTTTATGGACATGGAGCCAACCAATGTGAAGTCAAAACATCATGCGCTCACCGTGCTGGAAATCACGCAACCACCAATTGCAAAGACAAAACAGCTGTAACATGAGCTAACTGCAAAGGAAAACACTCCTCTACTGATGTCAACTGCCCGTGCCGACTCTCTTACCAGTCGCTCTTGCTGAAGCGATCGAAGCATGGCATAACCAACCCTAACAATGTCAATAAGCTATACAACTATGCTCCCCCTCCAATATCAAGACGAAATGCCCTACCATTCGCTAAGACTAATGTGCCTCTAAATGGATCTCCAAGCTACAGTCAGGTCATCACGAACGGTTTAAACCAGCCATCAAATCCTGATCTCTTCACTTTTGAAGAAATAACTGCTCTCTCTACAGAACTTATGAAATATGTATACAAATAGTTCGTCTAACTTTCTTAATATCATGGCATGGAACGCGCGTGCCGTCAACAATAAACGTTTAGAATTAATTAACTTTTTAAATTGTAATAAAATTCATATATGCCTTGTCAGCGAAACATGGCTGACGCAAAATAGCAGATTCTATATTCCTAATTACCTTGTCTATAGAAACGATCGACTTACAACTAGAGGTGGGGGTGTTGCGATTATAGTCAAAAAATCGATTAAGCACACACAGATTCAGAGTATTCCTACGCATTTAGTTGAAAATATTGGAATCGAGGTTAGTTTAGACGCCCAAACATCCATCAAAATTTATGCTGTTTACTTTCCCGGCACAACAGCCAAATGCCTGATAAGCCAATGCAACACACAAAACGATAATCTACATACAAAAGACATGTTCAAAGCCGATCTTCTTAAGTTCTCCCGTTTGAATGGCCACTATATTGCAGGGGGGGACCTCAATTGCAGGAACAGACATTGGAACTGCTCCAGAGCAAACTCCTTTGGAAATACGCTTTATGATCTATCGGCACTGGGCAAATTCACTATAATCCACCCCAATGATCCTACTTACATTCCTCCAAGCTATAAAGGAAAACCATCCATCCTTGATCTTTTTCTGACAAGCCAACCCAGGAGACTTTCTCATCCCATTGTACACAATAAACTCTCTTCTGATCACCTGCCAACTATCTGCAAATTAGCTACGGATACTAACGCTGAGTTTGTTCAAACATACCTGCAATATTCTAGGTCAAACTGGAAAAAGTTTAATCTTATCCTTGCTAAATCTATTGAGCCCGACTTAAACGCTTCCAAAAACTTGGACCCAAACCGAGAAATTATTGATATTATGACCGACCAAATCACACAAAAAATTAACCAAGCTATCGAGCACTGCACTCCCAGGAAACAAGTTAAGCTACAAACACGAAAACTTCCAGCTAGAATAGCAGATATCATTGTAACTAGAAACGCTGCTCGGAGGCAATGGATTAGAACAAGACTGCCAATATATAAAGCTAGAATTAACCATCTAAATAGAGTTATAATCCAAGAATTACTTAATTATAATAATACTGTCTGGAGCGAAAAACTATCTAAGCTTGACAATAACTCAAAACCTTTTTGGAAACTCACAAATGTTATCAAAAACAAGAAGCCATACATTCCCTGCATCAACCATGAAGATAAGAATTATACCACTAGTCTAGAAAAAGCAAATATCCTTGCCGACACATTTGAGTCTAAGCATCACATAACAGATACTTACTCTAACAGTGCTACCAAAATGTTAGTACAAAACTCTCTTTCTGAACTTGCGGCTCAGGGTAGTTTCACTAATGGGTCCCCCTTTTCAACTAGTGAAGTCCGCTCTATCATCAAGTCTCTCAAAAACAAAAAATCGCCCGGGTTAGACCAACTACCCAATATTTGTCTTAAAAATCTGCCAGCAAGTGCACTAGAATTTGTAACATTGCTTTATAATAATTGCTTAAAAATCAGATACTTTCCTCTCGCTTGGAAAACTGCCAAAATCATACCAATTGGAAAGCCAGGTAAGCCGCTAAATTCTCCCTTGAGCTATCGTCCGATTAGTCTCCTGTGTGGCTTATCAAAGATATTCGAACGCTTGATCAAGACTAAACTAAACTCCCATCTGGAAGAAAACAACATTCTACCACCAATGCAATATGGTTTCAGAGAGCACTATAAATGTATCTTTCCTCTGGACAAATTGACAAACTTCGTTAAAGCAAAGCTCGCTGAAAAACAGTCCGTTGGACTGGTAACATTGGATGTTGAAGCTGCTTTCGACACGGTGTGGCACGATGGTCTCATCCACAAACTAATTGCCTGTAACACCCCAACATACATAACCCTTATTATAAGAAGCTTTCTGACCGACAGATAATTCCTCGTATATATGAACGAAACTATGTCTAAAAAAAATCCATTTGCGCTGGAGTCCCTCAGGGATCTGTCCTCGGGCCTATACTCTATAATATCTACACCTTCGATTTCCCCAGGACTACACCATGCGATGCATTAATCTTTGCTGATGATACTGCCCTCTACTCTTCTGGCACACACTATAGAAATATTCACACACGTTTGCAACACTCTCTGAACTCCATTTCTGACTACTTCTATAGTTGGAAAATAAAGCTCAATGCTAATAAAACCAAAGCATTATTTTTTTCCAAAAAACGAAAGCCATGTTTTCTACCCACTTCAGATCTCGAACTGAACGGTATAAAAATTTCTTGGGGGGAAAATGTTAAATATTTAGGAATAAGATTAGACAAAAAACTGCTATTTAGTGGCCATATAAGTAATACTATAGACAAAATAAATAAGACTGTTCGTATACTATATCCATTTATAAATCGAAATTCTAAACTCTCAAACAAAAACAAGTTAACAATTTACAAATCTATAATCTTACCAACGATAATGTACGGAGCTGAAATATGGAATACCGCAGCAAATACCCATTGAAGAAAACTCCAAGTTACACAAAATAAAACTCTAAAAATGATTCTAAATTTACCACGATACCACAGAACCATAACGCTGCATGAAATAGCTAATGTTAAAACGATTAATGACCTCATCTCTCGCGCAACCACTTAGTTCACAATCACAAAATCATATTTTGCTCAAGATATGGGCTGACAGGTACTTGCAATACTATTCTTTGTATAGTAATCCCACAAGTGCCTGCTTTTATAGTATTAAATTAGCATTTAGTCATATTGAAAGGTTTTTTCTCTTTCCATTTTCCTTTCCAAAATCAAACAATGTCCAAATAAATTAATAATAAGGGAGAAGCCCTAGTAACGGTCATAGCCCCTAAATAGGTCAACCGGAATATTTTGGCGAGTTTTGATGCTAGCGGGGTCTAATCACTGTGATTGATAGCTCTTAGTGCCGGCTTGCTTTTTATGTAGTCTACTGGTGTTTATACTAAGTTTTGGATGCACCAGAGACTAAAATTAAAATACCGATACTTCGACGTAAGCTTTGTAACTTTTCAACGCGTTGGAATTGTATTATTTCAAGTTTCAGCAAAGGGAAATAAATAATTTTCTTAATCGTTTTTTCTTGCCCTTTCATAATCTGTAATCCAAAATTTTTTCTGTTCAATATTTTGGGTTTAACATTAATAAATGTAAAATTATGTTTCTGCATGTTCTGGTCACATACGATGTGATACACTTTAACACTTATCGATATTTGTATCGACTATCGTATCACTTTGCGTCTCTCGCGTTGCTCTTAATTGCGTGTGGGCGCCAAAATGATTTCGCCACGAAAATTACTCGGTGCTGTTAATCATAATTTCAAAATATCTGAAAATTCTTCAAAATTTGTTCAGTGAACCAAAATTCACATTTGATAAGTAGAAAAGCCGCAAAAGCCGAATTTCAAAATTGTGTCAAATTCACACAAGGAACAGATGCGTGTTGACTTAAGAAGAATAGAAAAATTTTATTATTATTTAGTTAAAACAATATTAAATGAATTTGTTATGATTTGCAAGAAGAGCAAGAAAAAGTTTTATTAAGAAAAATGAAGAAAAATTAATAAAATGAATTTATTATGAGTTGGCATAAAACTTGACTTAATTTTTTGTAGATTTGCTTAAAAGTTTGCCCCTTTTTAATAGCAACATGACACAATTAAGACAGATAACGCATTGCGCAGATGACGTCACATATGATGCATATTACCAAGGCAAATATTCAACACATGCATTGTGACGTCATCTGCGCACAACATAAACAAGTTTCTGGGCAATCTAAAAATTTATTGTTCTTGTGTGTGCGATGTTGAGCGTGCGATGCATAAATCGATACTTTAATCGATACATCGCTGCATCGCTGGCGATACTGTTTTTTACGAGTAAGAAATTTTAATAAATTATTAAATTCGGTTGTTTTTGAGTGTTTAATTGCATAAAATACAAAAGCATAAATAAAAACAATGATTTGGCATTTTATTTCATTTTATGGGCTCTATTTTGACAAGATTAAGGGGAGTGACTACTACAGGGGCACTTTATCGAAAATCGTGATTTTGACTTTTTTCATTAAATCCTATATATCTTTCAAAAAAGGAATGAAATGTGTATAATGCCTTACACTGATCGATGGGCAATTGAACTAGCTTTCCTACGATACCAACAACTAAGCTTTACGTTGATTTCTGACAATTTAATATCCCAAAAACCTTAGGGGTGTTCACTATTAGGGCTTCTCCCTTACAATATAATATCTCAGCTGAAAAGACAAAAATAAAAAACAAAAAGTCTTAACTCTGTAATTTAAATAAGCTAGCTCTAAGCAAAATATAATTACATGGAAATAAAGCACAAATTGAAATTGAAAATGACTTCTTTTGGAAGTACAAAAATTATAAATGAAAGTTGGTCAACCTTTAAAGTCCAAGGACAAGTGTATCACTTAATTGGTAGTGTCCGACTTTTGCCAAATGAAGAAATGCTGTTTCTTCAAATTTATTTTGTTGGTGACGATGAAAAGGAAGCTCAACTACGTTGCAAAAATATTCCAAAAGTTGATTTAAGCGTAGTAAAGGATCTTCAATGTATGTTTCATCATCATAATCGTTATGTTAAAGATCTAAAAATGGCTCTCAATAAAATACTAACAAGTACTAAAGACTATAAATTGATTATACATGCTGATCGAACACCCGCTGGTGCTCACAAAGAGCTTTACAATGCACCTCAATCAAGCGAAGTATCTTTAGTTATTGTTGGTCAGCAATTTGAAAAGCGCGATATTATTATTGAAAGCCATAATAATAAATTACATCGTTTAAGTGAGGTGCATCGATCATACGATGCCTTACAGTACCCTTTGCTATTTGTTTATGGCGAAGATGGCTATTCAGTGGATATACCACAATGGAATCCATTATTAAACAAGTAAGAAGGCTCTAGTCGGGAGAGCCCGACTAGAAGATACCCTGAACCCAGTTGCAATAAATATATTTAATTTATATAAGACTTTGGTATACTGGCTTAGCTTCCATCAACCGATTTGGACGAAATTTTCAGAAAAGTTCTATCGTTATCCATTACTTCAACCCTCATTTTTAGATTTTCCAAATTCGATATTTTATTGTTATCGTTATTATGTGTATATCGGAAACCAGAATAGTTATCGATAATTTGAAGTAAACTTGTTCTGCTCATGGTATAGGAGAACTTAAATACAAAATCAGAAGTCTCTAGCTCTTGTAGTCTCTGAGATCCACGCGTTCATACAGACGGACAGACAGACGGACAGACGGACATGGCTATATCGTCTCGGCTGTTGATGCTGATCAAGAATATATATACTTTATAGGGTCGGAGATGCTTCCTTCTGCCTGTTACATACTTTTGCACAAAACCATTATACCCTTATTTACCCATTTTATGGGTTAAGGGTATAAAAAAGAGGAACCAAAAAAATGATATCTGCGTTAAGCTTTTACAGCTATAAAATAATGATTCTTCAATCTGAGATAAATCATATAATTTATTGTCGTTCCCTTTTAAGTCAGTTTTTGGTTGATATGTATGCTAAAATTAAAACAGAATGGTTTTATTATATTCGCTACTATCAAGCGAAACTCCGAGCAGATTGCTATATACATCTACAAGATGCAATAGGCCATCTTCTTTTACAAGCTCTGCACGATATATGCATGAAAAGACTCAAGATGCTATGACATATGTCCGCCATTATGGGCGACAAGATTTTTTCATAACATTCACATGCAATCCACAATGGAATGACATCAAAAGTGTTTTATTACCGGGTCAAAAGCCGCATGATCGTCACGATATTAAAGCTCGAGTCTTTCATTTAAAAGTTAAAACTTTACTGTCACTATTGACAATAGGAAGCGTGAAGGTTTCATGTACTCTGTGGAATGGCAAAAGCGGGGCTTACCACATATATATATTCTACTTTGGTTAGAAAATAAAATAAGACCAGATAAAATCGATATAATTATCTGTGCCGAAATACCAAACGCAGATGAGGGTCCTTTGTTATTTAACATTGTTTAGTCAAATATGATTCATGGTCCTTGCGGTTCATTTAATAATAAATCGCCATGCATGAAAAATGGAAAAATCCAAAAGGTTTCCTCGAGAATTACTTAAAGAAACTGTGACTGGAAAAGATAGTTACCCTCTATATAGTAGAAAAGCGATAGAAGATGGTGGTAATGCAATTAATATAAATGGTAATTGCATAGATAATCGTTGGGTTGTGCCTTATAACTGTGTACTATTGAGAACATTGAAGCTCACATAAATGTTGAGTATTGTAGTTCTGTAAAGTCTATTAAATACATTTGTAAATATGTTAACAAGGGCAGTGATCAAGCATCATTTACTCTTGAAGACCAACGTAATGAAATTAATATGTACGAAAGTGGCCGTTATATAAGTAGCTCAGAAGCGGTATGGAGAATCCTTGCATTTCCCATACATGAACGTTTTCCGGCTATAACACACTTAGCTGTTCATTTAGAAAATGGTCAACGGATATATTTTAACCCCAATAATCCACAACAATTACTAGACAGATTAAGCACTACACCCAAAACCACTTTGCTCGCCTTCTTTGAGCTATGCACACGTGATGAGTTTGCAAGAACGTTTCTATATTGTGAAGTACGATGGAACTTCTTACATGGAACAATAAAGAATTTCAAAGAAGAAAACGAAGGCATGATGTACCAAATTTTCCTGGAGTTAAAAGAGATTCATCTTTAGGAAGAGTTTACACTTTTCATACCAATAATACAGAGTTTTTCTATTTAAGACTTTTACTACATTTTGTAAGAGGCGCAACTTCACTTTCATATTTAAAAACCGTTAATGGTATAGCATACGCATCATTTCAATTGACGTGTAAAGCTCTAGGATTACTAGAAGACGCCAAGCACTGGGAGACAACTATAGCCGAAGCTGTCATATGTCAAAATCCTACAAAACTGAGAAAACTTTTTGCAATAATGTTAGTATTATGTCAAATTTCGGATGCTCTTAAACTTTGGAATACTTACAAAGAGAGTTTCTCAGAAGATATTTTAAGAGCCTTTCATATTTCACAACACAGAAATATTGATGAAAGTATTGTGAATAAAGTATTAAATAAATGTATTGTTTACATTGAAGATATTGTACTGTCTATTGGTGGTCAAAACCTGACTTACTATGGACTTCCACTACCAATTAGATCCGAGGAAATTGTTCCAAATATTGAATATCATAGAGAAACAAATTATAAAAATTGCGATAATTTTGCTGTTAATAATGAGCTACTCCTCAATGCTAAGCAAAAACAAGTATACGAAAAGATACAACATAGCGTCGAAGCAGAAGAGGGAGAAATCTATTTTTTAGATGCACCTGGTGGAACAGGTAAATCGTATCTTTTAAATTTATTATTGGCAAGGGTACGGCAAAGTAAAAAAATTGCATTGGCCGTTGCTTCTTCCGGTATCGCAGCCACTTTACTTAATGGTGGTCGCAGAGCGCATTCTACACTTAGGATTCAATTTAATTTGATTCATTTAGAAACACCACATTGCTCAATTTCAAAGCAATCTAATATTGCTGCTGTGCTCAAAGATTGCAAGCTTATTGTTTGGGATGAGTGTACTATGGGCCATAAAGGTGCTTTTGAAGCTGTAGATAGTGAATACTTAATGGGTGGCATAACTGTTCTCTTAGCTGGTGATTTTCGACAAACTCTTCCAGTGATCCCCAGGGGAACAAGAGCAGATGAAATAAATGCGTGCTTAAAGTCTTCAATTTTGTGGCCCAAAATACAGAAAATATATATCCGGATATTACAAATATTTCTCAAAAATCACTCGAATGGTTTTCAGAACGTGCTATTTTGACTGCGAGAAATGGCAATGCATTGGAAATAAACGAGTTTTTATTAAAATCATTTCAAAGTGAAGAAATTACATATAACTCTATTGATTCTGTGTCTCAAATCGAAGATGCAGTTCATTCCCCGTCGAGTTTCTTTATTCACTAAATCCGGCTGGCCTGCCTTAACATAAATTAACTTTAAATATTGGTTCACCTGTAATGTTGATTCGCAACTTGAAGCCGCCAAAACTGTGCAATGGTACAAGATTGCAAGTTAAAGTCCTTCATAGGAATGTTGTCGAAGCAATTATCTTTACTGGCAATGGTATAGGGAAACGGTTTTTATACCGAGAATTCCATTAATGCCTTCTCATTCTGAATTGCCAACTCAATTTAAAAGATTGCAAATTCCTTTAAAAGTTTGCTTTGCCTCAACAATTAATAAATTACAGGGAAATTAACCGGACAAGACTTAAGAAACGATTGTTTTTCTCATGGCCAATTTTATGTAGCCTGCTCTAGAGTCAATTCACCAAAAAGTTTATTTGTATTAGCACCTGACGGAAAAACAACCAATGTCGTTTATAAAGAAGCTCTTAAAAGTTGTTAATAATTGCAAATTAAATTCAATAAGTGCATAAGGCCTACTGGGGAAATCTCAATAAAAAATGACCCGCCTGATTCTTTACCTCAATGGTGGCGTGGAAAAGAGAATATTAAATACTTTGCTTTAATATTTTGTGAAATATTTTCTAATTTATTTATTTTGTATCTATCTTCTATTGCTAAACTTTATATAAAATATCCGCGCAGCGAAGTAAGCGGGCCACTTACTAGTATAAATATATTTATGTATGTATGGTATACATGCGCTCATTTCAGGCTAAGCACCCAAAACCTAGACTAAGTGTCTGGGACACCAGCCGATCAGCAGCAAATGCCCAGACATTATTTTATTTTATATTCTTTTATATTCTGTGTTTCCTTCAGAAACTGCAAACGCATGGGAATATATATGTATAAGGATATAGTGCTATGAAGCTATGGCAATACACATGCCATGAAGAATACACATGATCATAAAAACAAGGGTGTGCGCGCTGCAAAATCGCTGGCTACTGGCGCATACACACAGATGGCTGGCTGGCTGCGCTATGAGGGAAAAAAGAGTAGCACAGTCAGCAAGCCGACTGACTTGAAACTCGGGCACGAAATGCGCTGGCAGAGAAAAAAGGCTATAGCAGCGCTCTGTGAGAGAGGTGTCGCCACGATTCCATATTCCAACAGGCAGTCAGAATTTGGCCTCATGACGACTCTATATGTGCTTCATACTTGTTGGTTTTAACCGGCAGCTAAGGCTGCGTTAGCGCAAGCTGCCGAAGAACGCCATAGGTCTTCCCCACAGCCTTATTGACCTGGTCTTTCCATGTCAGTGTATTATTTAATGTTATTCCTAAATTATCAACCTTATCCACATACTTTACTATTTAATGTTATTCCTAAATTATGAACCTTATCCACATATGTACTTCATTTCTACATTATCAACACACAGTTAACTTAAATTGCCAATATTTAGGTTTTTCTTATAAATAACAATACATTTACACTTAGCGGGTTCAAACAAAGACTATTGTTACTTTCCCATCGACATACACGTAACAGATCATTATTACAAAACATGGAATACTGGTTAATCTGACTTACAGGACGACTCACATATAATTGGACATCATCAGCGTACATATGAGTATCACACAAAGACAAAACATTTGGAAGATCATTAACATAAATTGCAAAGAGAAGAAGACCAAAAATTTGATCCCAGTGGAACACCACTGGTTGTTGTTGTGAGGTAGGAGGTGAAGTGTTGTACAACGACGGCCTGTTTTCAATTGCACAAATATGAGGACATAAGCTTAACTGCCGTGTTGGACAAGTTATAAAGTTTGCTTAACTTTGTTGTCAAAATTTCGTGGTTTACCGTGTGAAAAGCTTTACTAAAGTTAAGAAGCGTTAAAAAGTAACTTCGCTACTGTCCATATGGCTTCTTATGTCCCAAACAATTTTTAAAATGGCGGTTGTACAGCTTTTCTTTTTCATGAACCCAGATTGCTTGTTACTAAGAAAGCTGTTGGTGTCCATGAATGTTGAGATTTGTGTTGCAAACCATTTTCAAAGGCTTTAGATAAAAATGGTATTATAGCTATGGGTCTATATTAATTTTTATTTTTAGTGATGAGTGTAATTTTTGCAATTTTTCACATCTCTGGGAATGTGGATGTGGTTATAGCATTATTTAAAATGTGTGTTATGTGGCCTAGAATAAGTGGTAGTAGCATTTTTACAAATTTTTGACTAATTCCATCTCTTCCACTTGCATTTGACTTGATTTTAAGGATTGCATTTAGTGCATCACATTGACTTACACCCACAAAATTAAAACAGCTAGAACAATTATTTAACGACACAGAATTAACATACGGATTACATGTAGCTGGACGAACACTATATTGACAATACTACGATTAAGAACATTTACGTCCAAGTCTTTATTTATCACAGATTTACCCTTTCCTATTCCTACGCTCTTCAGCTTTTTCCATAGATTGTGCGACGAATTTATTCTATTGCACTTACTACCATAAAACCTGCGCTTAGCACTATTAATCAAGTCATTTACCTTACGCCTAGCAGTCTTAAATAGTTGAAGCAATTGATCAGTCTTGTAGCGTTTCCACACCTCATAGAGCTTGTCCCCGTATTTTATTGCGCTTGTAATATCACTACTAAACCATGGGTTTAGCTTCGGCTTAACAACTATGGTTCTAAGCGGTACATGCTTATTGTACAGATAGTCTTTATTTCTTTGTAGGAGGCCTAGCTGGGTGTCCACCGAGGGAAGAGAGTATATACTGTCCCAAACCCATGTACTACAGTCACTGTATAACATACTTTTATCTACATTCTTAAAATCCGTATATTGAATAGTTTGGTTACTATGCTCAAGTTGTGTGTTATAGGACAAAAAAAAGGATCATGTTTAGACAATTCAGGTACTGATATTTGGTCATAGAAAATAACTTTATCCATATCATTTACAAAAATGAAATATAGTGTATTAGTAGTTTGTGAACAATGCGTTAGTGTTGATGCATTAACAAGGTTTAGACCCACAGTGCGTTGAAATTTAATAAATAATTAATTTTTTTCGCTGATCATACTACTACTACTACTATTACTACTACTATTAAGGTCACCAAGTATAATTTCATCAGTATAATTTAAAGATGTGTTTTCAATTGAATTAATCATGCCTGAATAATCAAAGTACTTATTTGCCTCATACACACACCCGAGAAGCATCTTTATATCTTTATTTACAACATTAAGATCAAGAAATAAAAATTCAATTTTGCTGTCAAGGGGATGAGTTAATACAACCTTACACCAAATTCTTTTTAATACATACCCTGCTACACCACCTGCATGACTTACAAGATCAGAACGAAAAACATTGAAGCCATCAAAAATAATAAACAAGTCACTTAATTCTGGGACAAACCACGTTTCAGAGACACAGACAATATCAACATTAGAATTTACAAAGATATAACGAAATTCATCCATCTTCTTAACAAGGATTTGAGCATTTATATGGTAAATTTTTAAACCGCTAATCTGCTTACATAAAACTCTAACAATGGCATGGCTGCTCGCTTTGGAATTAATCAGAGTTATAGTTACATATCTTAATAGTTTGAATTTAGAAACCAACTGAGGCACACCAGAATATTTTACAATACTTAACACTAAATATGTATTACCAATAATAAGAGGCAGGAAAATTAATGTAAAAACATAGAGGCGCATAGTTAATTTTGGCTATGCCAAGACTATGATACCAAATCAATGCCCCCCTCTTATGTTTCTGTGCAGTTGTTGGTAATTTTTCGCTAATATTTTTACTCTTGAGCGTCATTTACTTGTTTCTGTGCGACAACAACAACAATTTGACATGTCGGTATTTATCAAGACAAGTACTGTACAAGATCGGTTCAGCAGTTTGGCCGAAAATCGTGTTGATATGGTAAATTTGTATGGTGGCTATATCATAGTGAACAAACCCGACATGATCTAAGCAATCTGTGAAAGTTTCATCAAGATCGGTTAAGCAGTTTGGCCGGAAATCGTATTGATATAATAAATTTATATGGTGGCTATATCGTAGAATGCTCCGATCGGGATGAAATTTCATAGTGAACAAACCCGACATGATCTAAGCAATCTGTGAAAGTTTCATCATGTATTGACTTTGTCATGAATCTGTAACGCCTCAAAGGAATGATGGGAGACCCCATAAACCATATATCAAAATGATCAGGACGAGCTCAGGAATTGATTTCCGTCCGTCTGTCCGTCTGTCTGTTTCAACACGATTTCTGGCCAAACCGCTGAACCGATCTTGATGACACTTTCACAGATTGCTTAGATAATGTCGGGTTTGTTCACTATGAAATTTCATCCCGATCGGAGCATTCACTATTTCAGGTTTATTCACTATGAAATTTCATCCCCATCGGAGCATTCTCCGATATAGCCACCATACAAATTTACCATATCGTACTATCAATTGTTGTCTCTGTCGTGCACTTTCAAGTACCTACATGTCAAATTGTGGTTGTTGTCGCACACGAACAAGTAAATGACGCTCAGGAGTAAAAATATTAGCGAAAAATTACCAACAACTGCACAGAAACATTAATAAGAGGGGGGAGCATTAATTTGGCTGTGTGAAGGGTATCATAGTCGTGGCATAGCCAAAATTAACTATGCGCCACGATGTTTGAATTTAGGTTTAATTTTTTGATTTGGGTTCATCATTCGTCAGTTCATTCTCTTATTAATGAAGTTCGATATGTAAGTCGGGAAGTCCAACTTTCATCATTTGTCTAGTGCATTTCTGATTTGCTTCTTTTGTGAATGCACACAAGCTCACACTTTTTGATGTGTTAACATCTATACGCGCGGGTAGCATAAAAGCACAAAACTCAATTCGATGCGTAATTTCGCCGCTGTAATATTCGCTGCGTTGTTGCTGCGTTGTTTCGCCGAGTACCTCACACCGATCTCTGTTTTGTTTGTGCTTAGTCATTATACAAATAATTAGAAAGTGTCATCCGAGAGAGTCAGTGCCTACTGATTTGAACATGTGAGTGCGAGGGAGACAGGCATGTTGCTCTCTTTATTTTACTCTTGACTCTGTTAAGGGGTTCTTTTGTTAGTGCGACAGAGTAAGGTATACACTGCTCAATTTTTTGAAAACGTTGTGTTATGTAGTGATAAAAAATGAAAAATAGTAAGTATAGAACGTTACCTAACACTATTGCACAAAAGCAAAAATAGGCAAAATTTAATAAAATGTCAATAATAGATACTGGGGGACTACCGTACGAACTAATCTTTGTCATAAACAAACCATATCTGATTACTGCCAACATTGACGTATCTGATGGTTTACCTAACGGAGCAGTTGGTGTGTTGACTTTTATTGAATTTCGCAATAACGACTCTGAAAGCTCGCATAGTAATTGCACGGTTATGCGGTTGTGGATGAAATTTACTGGAAACAAAATTGGCGAAAAAGCAAAAAGAAAGAGTGCTTTCTATGCTTCAAGAATAAACATTGCCTCTGATTTAATTCCAATCAGCCGTAGGAATTCAACAGCACATCTTAATAGCAGTAAGACCATTAATGTCAAGCGATCTTATATTCCGCTTACACCAGCTTGTGCATTAACAATACATAAGTCGCAAGGTGCAACTTACGAACAAGTTGTCTATAAATATGAAAAAACACATGACCAGAAGCTAGTTTATGTTGCTCTATCACGAGTAACATCATTAGTAGGACTGTTCATTGTTGTTCCACAAGGCGAACACGTGTTCCATCACGGAAAACGTCCCAACAAAAGGTTGGATTCTCTACGAGTCGAATTTGCACGGCTTTTGTCCAACTCATTGAAGACTGTGCAAGATGATGCGTTGGAATTTTTGGAAGCAACCGGCTCAACCACATTTATGACATTCAATTGTCAAAGTTTACACAGAAAACGGATCACGCGAGCTGTAAACTGATTAATTTTCAATGCCGATGATAATGGGGGGTGACTTTAATGTTAATTTTCAACCGCAGAAGCACTCCCTCTTATTGAATTCCTGAATGAAAAATTTAAACTTTCTATTAATACTGCGATAGACTCACCAACTACAGTACAAGGCACTACAATTGATGCTCTGAGTAAACGTTATTTAGAGGAAAAATTTGAGTCAAAAGTTTATGTTTCGTACTTTAGTTATTTTAGACCTACATATATTATCTGTGTTAAATAAATAACATTAAAAAAATTATGTAAATAAAATTTAATAATAAAAGATATACCAAATATAATAAACTTTTATTTTTCAAGCAAACGTGCTCATAGCAATAATACAGGTACAAACAGGTGTTAACACCAACAAGAATAGAACTCATATAAGTTCCATTCTCGTTGGTTAACACATTACCCGTGAGTCCCAACACTCATTGATTTTTTATTATAGCTAAATTTAATAATTGCCAACCCGTTATTCTCTATAATAACTAAATATATTAATAATTGCCAACCCAGAAACCCTGAACCTACAAATGAATAAGCTTTTACTTTTTGCGGTTTTTTGTGGGCATAACATAAACATCAGAACCACGTGACTCGACCGTCTCAACATCTCTGCATCTCTGCAACTAAGATCAAACAAAACGAAGCGAATTCAAAGCAACAAAAACAGCGTTCGTCAATTCAAGAGCGAGACCTCGTCTTTTACGACCACTTTCTCTGCCGCAACACCAATACCATCATATTCGTATACAAGCAGAGACAATCGTTGTGCAACAACCACATACTATTTCAATTTTTGACTGCCTCTCTGTGTGAGTTACAGCAGCAAAATAACGCAGCGAGGAATGCATGTGAGTTTCGGCAGAGACGTTCGAAAGTGTGTGACTTTTAGTAGTTACGCTACAGCGCGTATAGATGTTAACACATCAACAAATCGTTGCACAGAAATGTGCATTATATGGAAGTTTGACTGTATATATGTATATGTATAAGTTATCGATAACGAAACTATATTGGATAAATCAGCCGTTTCTACCAAACTGCATCGTTGGCTTGTACTATTTAAGCTTCTGATCATCTATCATCTTTTTACATTAGCTTATCAATGCACAACGGTCACAGGTCACAAAGCGGTATATAATCGAAAAATGTATGGAAATACTTTTGGAATGTAAACAAAGATTTGTTAAATAAAGACCCTAGTTGAAATACAACTTTTTTGATGAGCTTTGTTGCAGCCCTGCTAATTTGGCATGCTCATTTAACAAGCTGATTGATGACAGACCTGGAACTTCCATATAGGCGGGAACTTTTTGGCAAGTGTTGATTGTCATATTTGTTCATTTGAGTTAAAGTTGAAGATTATGAGTGGAAAACAACTATTTAATTAATATAATCGAAAGCGTTTCACTCAAAATTTTATTTAGATAAATATTTTTACGAAACTACAAAATTGCATAGGCTGCATACAACCAAAACACTTATTATACCTAACTCTGTCACACTAACAAAACAACCCCTTAACAGAGTCAAGAGAGTAAAATAAATAGAGCAACATGGCTGTCTCCCTCGCACTTACATGTTCAAATCAGTAGGTACTGGCTCTCTCGGATGACACTACCTAATTAATTGTATCATGACTAAGCACAAACATAACAAGTGGAAACGTTGCAGTCGGACGCAACCGACTGTGGCATACTTGATACCAGTACAGATGTAGGTTACAACATTTTTTATACTCGTTACCAAAGGTGAAGAGTATATTGAGTTTTTGCAATGTCCGTCATGGTGTCCGTCCATCTGTCCGTCTGTATGTTCGCAACTTTTTTCCACACCCTTCAAGCTAGAGACCTGAAACTTTCCAATTCTTTTTATCTATGGGATAGTATATTAAAGGGTCCAGATTGGGGTTCTACGATAACTGGAGGGCTGGCAAATCGATAAATTCGATAACTCGAAACTGATAAATCCACATAATTCGCACATCCTTTCAGCTTGAACTACCAAATTTGGTGGGCAGATAGATACTAGCAACCCCAACACCAAAAAACACAAAATTTGGTGCCAAGATAGCCGACGATGACCCCCCAAAAAATGCACCAAAAGTTTGGATGCCACGCCTACCCATTTTTTCCGAACTTCGAGCTAGAGTCACGAAATTTATTACTTGTTTTTTATAATATTGTAAAGGAGTAATTAAGCCAGGGTATAAGCTCAAGGCCGGCTCCACCACAGAAGAATATTTTTATTTTTGGTGAGACAATAACGCGCTCGGCTTACAAGTTGGGGGGATGGGGAGAACGCCGGCGTCGGCACCAGCGCGACGGCCGGCACACTAAGCGGCCAGGGTATAAAACGACTCAGTTTAACTCGCGCAAAATAAAAAAAAAAAGAGAGAGAGAAAACACACCAACTGAATTTCACTGGGTTACGGATTTACCGCCGACCAATTTATTTGACTTTTCCAAGAAAATCTTACACGCCAAACCTAGCTATATATCTAAAGATGATTATACACCGAGAGGGGTTATGCCCTCTTACCTTATCTCCTTATTATATTCCCCTTTGCACTGAGCGCGTTGCCTGTCTTTTCTTAAACCTTTATTACTTTCCCTTCCGCTTACGCGTCTGCTCACTTTTAAAGGTAAATCGCAACTACCCTCGCCCACACTTCGGCTTCGGCCCAAGTTGCAATTTTTGCCACTCCACACGCTTACCCGTGACCGTGGTGGATTTGATGATCGCAGCTGGCGCGCTGCATCTTGCAACCTTGCGTTTTGGGACGGTTACATTTAAATTATATTACAATATTTCGAAAGTTATGCGTTTATAAAAAAAGTAAGTCTAATAACACCCCTTGCGTTTACTAAATATAAATACTTTACGCTCGTTGCGTCTAACAAAAATTATACATATAGCTGAAATAAACGATGCGCTTCTCTGCGACTTTTAAACTAGAAATATAAATTCAACAACCTTTGTGACTATAAATTAAACAAACGATGCGCTTCTTTGCGATTTCAAAACTTTCAACTATAAATTCATGTAAATTCGATAACTGATGCGCTTCTTTGCGACTTTAAAGCTTATAAATACAAATTAAGCAAAATTTGCGACTTTAAAATATAAATCTATAAATTCATGTAAATTCGAAAAATTATGCGCTTCTTTGCGACTTTAAAACTTATAAACACAAATTAATTAATCCTTTGTGAAGGGACCGATGCGGCCTACTTCACACCCCGCCCGTTCTTGGGTAGCGTGACAGTTACGTGACCGTACGCGTTCCTTGTCACCCCCCGTCCACCTCCACCTTGAACCTGGACCGACGGGCTCTGCCCCTGGGTTGGCGGCTCTGGCATCCTCGCCGACTCTAACTCGGCCACTACCGAGTCCGGGCCCTCCTCCCACAAATCTATGACATCCTTGAGCGGAACGACTGCGTCGTCTGCTCCTTGCCCCTCCTCGCTCGTTCCTGCCACGTCTTGTCCGCCCCATATAGCTGTGGGTGCTCCTTCAACGGGTATGTGGCCATGCTGAGCTCCGCCGGTGGGTGTTTGATCAGTTGTCGGGCGTCTGGGTTGTGGAGCGGGCTCTTCGGCATCCGGGTAAGGTGCTTGATGTGCCCTTACATCGAAGGCGCTAGGTTTCGTTGCTCGTGTTCGAGACCCTCGGTGGTGCCCTCGCTATCCTCATCGTTGTCGTCTTCCACATGGCCGATGGCGTCCTCCTCGTCACTGCTGCTAATCATGAAAGGGAATCGATCACTCATCTTGTGTATTCTGTGGGATTTATAAACACAATCAATGAGTCTTAATTGATTAATTCTGAATTCAAATTTGGTTAGTGTTAATAAAAAAAAAGGAAATAGATTAATTTAAATTTTGACAAGTCTGCTCCTTGTCAGGCACTCGGCCGGGTTGGTCATCTTTCCCGTACTCCTCGCCCTCGTGATGGAATGGCTTCAGTTGCGCGATGCTGGCGAGTTTGCTCTTTCTTTGTCCTTCCTTTACCAATCGTACGATATTCGGTGATACAAACTTTTTCACGTGGAATGGACCATCGAACTTGGGAGCGAGTTTCGCCGCGAACCCTTTACTGGCTTTAGAAAGTTGGTGTACTCTTAGTAACACCAACGTATTGAGTCCTGGTCGCCATTCTCTTCTCCTGAGGTTATAGTTCCTCCCTTGGCCCTTCGACGCTTGCTGTAAATTTGTCCGAACGATACTGAAAACTTCCTTAAGTCTTCTTGATCGGTCTTCCGGCGCTTGCGTCATGTTTCCGGATCCGGGTGTCCTCTCGTCGTCAGAAAAGCTGGTGAAAATCCTGTAGAATCCGCCACACTGGAGTTAACCACCAACGAAATTTCGGGTAAGAATTCGTCCCACGAGCTTTGGTGTCCTGCTATAAACTGCGCGATCATCGTCTTAACTGTACGGTTGGTTCTTTCTGTCGGGTTTTCTTGTGGACAATATGGCGCAGTATGCTGCAATTCTACGCCCAACGCGTTCAATAATGACCTAAAGTTCCGGCTCGTAAGCTGTACACCATTGTCGAATACAAACTGTCTGGGTATGCCAAATCGACATAAAACACGTCACGGAACGCTTTCTGCAGTTAGGCCGCTGTCGCTCGCTTCAAGTGGACCAGCTCCATCCATTTTGAAATCGCGTCGTGGAATACCAGGAGCATCGTGTTCCCGTGTTTCGAGCGTAGTAGCAGTAGTAACGTTGTGCCAGCCGCATTATCGTCTTCCGGATTCCTTGGTGCCCGGCCGTCGGTGCGTCGTGGCACTCCAACAACACTCGTTTCCTCTGATCCTCATCGATGCACAGCTTCCAGGGTATGTAGTCGTCGTTATCCGCACGGTGTCCGATGTGCCCATAGAGTTGACCGTTCTCTTCCATATAATCGGCGTATTTCACTGGGTTTTTAGCAATCTTTTCTTTCATCCTTTCGATCCACTTGCCGGACGATTTTTCCTGTACCGCTTGTTTGAAGTCTTCCACGGGTTGCCGGGATAAGGCATCCGCTTCTACGTTGAGCTTCCCTCGTCTGTACCGTACGTCGAATTGATACTGCTGCAGCTCTAGTGCCCAGTGCGCTATACTCCCCGACGGGCTCTCGATCGAATTCAACCATTTCAAAGCCATATGGTCGGTTACTACCTCGAACCGATATCCTTCCAGGTAGCGTCTCATCTTCCGGATTGACCATACGATAGCCAGACACTCTTTTTGGGGCGCTGAATAACTTTCTTCAGCCTTATTCAGCCTCCGACTGGTGTAAGCTATCACGCGTTCCTGTTGATCAATCGTCTGGGTGAGTACCGCTCCGAGACCAAATTCACTGGCGTTCGTCTGCAAGACAAATTTTTCCGCAAAATCCGGATATGCCAGGACCGGTGCGGTTGTCAAACTATGTTTTGGAGTCTCTAGTGCTGCCTGCTGTTCCTCTCCCCATGACCATTTCCTAGATTTCCTCAGCAAAGCGGTGATCGGTTGCACTACTGTAGCGAAATTCGGCACGAATCGCCGATACCAGGAGGGCATGCCCAGGCAACGACGCAAATCTTTACAATTGTTTGGGGCCTTCAAGTTCCGGATCGCTTCTACTTTGGCGGGGTCAGTTTTGATCCCGTCGCCGCTCACTAGGTGTCCCAGGTATATTAATTCCTTCTGAAGGAACAAACACTTCTTACGATTCAGCTTCAAGTTGGCCGTTCTTAAACGCCTGAAGACTTCCTTAAGATTTGTCACAAGCTGCTCCTTTGTCGCTACGATTACGATTATATCGTCCAGATAGGCAAAAGCATGCGGCTCCAAATCTGGTCCGATAACCGTGTCCAAAGCTCGTTGGAATGTCGCACACGCCGAGTGCAAGCCGAAAGGCATTACGCGCCACTGGAGTAAACCTCTACCGGGTACCGTAAACGCTGTACACTCGCGACTATCCGCAGCCATGGGAATTTGCCAGTAACCGTGCTTGAGGTCGAGCGTGGAGATGTACCGCGCGTGTCTTAATCATTCCAAAATGTGATTAATCCTGGGTACGGGGCATGCATCTGGCAAGGAATGTGCATTGAGTTGTCTATAATCGATGCACATCCGCCACTCGCCTGTTTTCTTTTTAACTAGCACGATCGGGGTGCTGTGCGGGCTGCGGAAGGGCTCTATCGTGCCGGCTCGCAGCAGCTCGTCGACCTGGTCGTTGATCACCTGTTGCATTGCAGGGTTTTTAGGGTAATACCTCCGCTTAATCGGCTTGTCGTCTTTCATGGGACTCAGCTTCGTGGGACACCCCTTGCAGCTCGTCAAAGAGAGCCAATTCCACTTTCGATGTTTCCTTTATCTTTGGTTCCAAATCCTCTGGCCACTCGTTTTCCATGCTTGCGACGCTTTCCACCGGTGTTATTGCGGGGCCGGGTATGACGCACCCTCCTACCTCGCCGAACCGTTCCCGCGGCGATGCTGGGCTGTGGCGCCCCCGGGGCATCCTCCTCCTGCCTTGATCCGCCATCCCCCTCTGGTCTGCCCACAGCTGGCTCACGTTCCGTTAGGACCTGCTTCCCCTCCATATCTGGTACTTCTACAGCTTCCAAAATTAACCTAGCCTTGCCACACTCGATTGTCGTCCCAACCCGGCACAAAAAGTCTATCCCTAGTATAATGTTGTCTAGCCTCGAGGGCATCACGAGCATACGTAACCTCTGTCCCCGCTAGACCAACCTTTACCCTTAATAGCTTCTTTAGCTCTAAGGTGGACCCATTCGCCAGGCGAAATTTGGCGCAGGCGTCCAGCACCTCGCAACCGCTAGTCAACTTGCGGGAATACTCCTCACTAATAAAACTCCTAGTCGCCCCTGTATCTACTGTCGCAGTCGCTACTTGGTCCCAACTCTCACAGTAGCGACTATCCGCCCAGCTTTCACCCGTAAAGGGTTCGGGATTGGTTCACGTCAGCCCCCATCGGATCCCGTTCCGGATAGCGCCACAGATCGTTTCCCGCCCTTGACTGCTGACAACACTGGTTGGTTCTACCCTGTACCCCGCGTGGTACATCCTATTCCGCAGCTCGAGCAAGTAGTCCTTGAACGGCTCGTTATCATGTTGCCGTCGTGCCCGGATACCGTCTTCTTACCTGTCGAAATACTGAGGCGGTAGAAAGAACTCTAAGAACTCGGCTTTAAATGCCGCCCAAGTCGCGTCCCTAAGCCTACTTTTCGTTAGCAACCGCGCTACTTTACCCGTTAGAGCTTCGCTCATTGACCCCCTTGGTCCTGCACTGCCGGCAAAACTGTACCCGTGGATTAGGGCGCTCCTTGGCAAAGTGGCCCTCTTGCGAACAGTTGTAACATAGCCTTTTCCCGTCTAGAACCCTCGACCGCTCCTGGCTGATCATCCCGTTTGAAATTACTCCCGTATGGCCGAGCGACGGCGTACTCCCAAATTTACCGCTTGATCCTGTCTGTGGTTGCGTCCGGAAAGGGTTAAAATGTTTTACGGGGATTACCTCGCCGACTAGTCCGTCCGAATACCTACTAGCCCCGGTCCTGCCACGTATTGCACACTCGTGACTTTGTTGTCTCACATTCTAGTACTCGGCTGTCATCTGAGTTAGCTGCACCAGAGAGGAGAAGTCCCTTCTACGAATGTACAAAAGGTACTCGGGCGCCAAATTCTTGTATACCCTACAACACAACGCCCTGTCCTCAATTGTCTCCAGGAAAACTAGTGGATTGGTGCACCCATCGAACCGGATACCCCAATTCCGGACTGGTTCAGGGACGACCATCCCGTTCCTATGGGTACTATCGCTATTACTAGAATTAAGATGGGGGTTCGCCTGTCTCACCGGGGTATCTTCCCCGGATGCTAGTGGCGACCCTCCTTGTATATCAGGGATATATGCTGTATTTTGTGGGGAAAATTCATTATAAATAGTACTGTTGGAGGGCGGAAGCAAGTGTTCAGTCCGGGTAGGCGACACTGGGATCTTTGCGAACCGCAACACCCATTCCGTTAACCGGGCCCATATATCGGTGGTATGACCACCTTGTCTTATAAAAGTAAATACCAGCTTCCGGTAGTCAGTTACAGTGGCACACTTTTCCAATCCAAATATAAGTATATAACACACTTCGCAAGAAAAAAAAAAGAAAACAAATTTCTGATGACTTGATACGGTTTACCGCGATAATTCTATTGACTGCGACATTAAAAAAAAAAATTTCTTTATTTTCCCCGCCGTCACACGAATTGTTCCACAATACAAAAATTTTCCTATTAATGTGGCGCTGTTTTCGCGGTTACTCTATTTATTACGATATTAAAAAAAAAAAATTTTCCACGGTTTCACGATTTTTTTTTTTCGCTGTGTAAAAAAAATATTTTTTTTCTCCTTTGATCCACGGTATCACAAATTTTTTTTCCGCTGTGTCAAAGAAAAATTTCCTGTTAACTGGTCACTGATTATCGAAATTATAACATATTTTTTACAATATTAAAATAAAAACAAGTGGAAACGTTGCAGTCGGACGCAACCGACTGCGATATACTCGATACCAGTATTAAAAATTTTGATGCCCATCCATGTGGGATGTCAATTGCTATCTTCATACCAAATTTTGTGACTCTAGCTCGAAGTTTGTATAAAGTGGGGAAAGGGGGGCTGGGGGCGGTATGGTTGGGCGTGGCATCCAAATTTTTTCTGCAGATCTTTGTTGAATGTCAATTGCTATCTTCATAACAAAATTGGTGACTCTAGCTCAAAGTTTGTAAAAGTGGGGAAAGGGGGCTGGGGGCGGTATGGTTGGGCGTGGCATCCAAATTTTTGCTGCAGATCCTTGTGGAATGTCAAATGCTACCTTCATACCAAATTTGGTGACTCTAGCTTGAAGCATGTAAGAGGTGGTGAAAGGGGGCTATGGGGCTGGGGGCGGTATGGGTGGGCGTGGCATTCAAATTTTTGCTGCCGATCCATGTGGGATGTCAGTTGCTCTCTTCATACCAAATTTGGTGACTCTAGCTCGAAGTTTGTATAAAGTGGGGAAAGGGGGGCTGGGGGCGGTATGGTTGGGCGTGGCATCCAAATTTTTTCTGCAGATCCTTGTGGAATGTCAAATGCTACCTTCATACCAAATTTGGTGACTCTAGCTCAAAGTTTGTATAAGGTGGGGAAAGGGGGCGGAATGGATGGGCGTGGTTCCAAAACTTTGATGCAGTTCTTTTGGGGTCGTTACTAGCTATCTTCCTACCAAATTTGGTGGCTCTAGCTCCACTACTCTGGAAGATACACGCATTCCCGTTTTTTACGAAGCGTTGGGGCATCTGGGGGCGGCTAGAGCGGTATTGGTGGGCGTGGCATCCAAACTTTTGATGCAGTTTTTGGGGGGTCATCATAAGCTAAATTGGCACAAAATTTGGTGGCTCTAGCTCAACAACTGTGGGAGATATAGGCTTTTTTGACTTTAAAATGCGGGGGGTCTGGGGGTGGAATGGAGGGCGTGGCTCCAATATTTTTGATGCAGTTTTTTGGGGGTTGCTAGTAGCTATCTTCTCACCAAATCTGGTAGTTTTAGCTGTAAGGGTGTGTGAAATATGCGGATTTATCGTTTTTGAGTTATCGAATTTATCGATTTGCCAGCCCCCCAGTTATCGTAGAACCCCAATCTTTACACTTTAATTTACTATCCCATAGATAAAGAGAGTTGGAAAGTTTCAAGTCCCTAGCTTGAAGGGTGTGGACGGACAGACGGACAGACGGACAGACACCATGACGGACATTGCACAAAACCAATATACTCTTTACCTTCGGTATCGAGTATAATCAGTTTTTTTTTTTTTTTGTTACATTGTACGCATAGACGGTCGAGGCCCACTGTACGGGGACTTCACGTTAGTTCGATACTGGAACAGAACCGATAGGACAACTCTGCACCCAAAACAACAATCACTTTTAGTCTTCTTACTTTTACCGATCGAGGCCGACTGTGCGGCGCGACCACGACTTTTGCAGCGGCCTGTACCAGTTACTGTCACGCCGTTATGTGATCGCTTGTACGCTTTGCCGACACTTTCGTTGCGCCGCAGATGTTCACGTATGCATAGTCTCGAACGCGAACCGCTCGTTTGATCGGTGTGTCTTCTTCCACCGTCAACTTCGTTGCGCTGCAAATGTTTCTAAGACACAACTCGAAACTGAACAGTTATTCTTATCGGTGCGTGCCTTGCGCAGTCACTTTCGTTGTGCCACGATGATTACACAAAACCACGCTCAAAAACCGTTCTCGCTGGGCACTTGTAAAGCAGGGTATCGCCGGTATACCCGACACTTTAATACCAGATAATACCACACCTTCGCACTTTAGAATCCCTGCTCGAGCGCAACTTTTAAAGAAGTAATTAAGCCAGGGTATAAACTCAGTCCGCCCAGATTCACCACAGAAGAATATTTGTATTTTTTGGAGCAGGCACTTTTTTCGAATTGCTCCGCTCCAGCTCCGCTCCGGTTGGAAAATTTTGCTCCAGTGCTCCGCTCCGCTCCGCTCCGAGAATTTTTTTTTTTTTTAATTAAATATTTGAAGCCTTGAATTTGTTTTTATTTTATCATTATAATAAATTAAATAATCATTATAATAAATAAAAATGCATAAGTTTAATGAAATGAAATATTTAATTTTCAACATTGTTTCTGTAAAACAATATAGCGCTCAGTAAGTCTTCTTTAATACACTGGCGCAAGTCACTTAATATGATTTTCATAGATGAAAATAACCTCTCTACACTAGCCTGTGAAGTTGGCATACTCGACGCGACTTTACAAGCATGCTTAATTTGTTCAGGATAGTGTTCAATAGCATCGTACACATTATCGACCTTTAGTCTGCCCAAATTCTCAACCGATTCACAATATGTATCAAATTTTTTTTTTTGAAGTGTTCAATATTCAACATTTGTACTTTAAGAATGCGTTTTCTTTTTTCTTGGCTGTCCAGATATTTTTCAAAATCGTCATCGTCTGATGAAGTTGAAATCAAGGAGCAATCAGCTTCTTCAGTTTGCCGCAAGCAATCAACATCAGCAATTTTGTGCAATCTGACAGATATATCAAACAAGCCATTTTTTGCTAGTTTAGTTTGCTCATTTGTTAGCAAAATCCTATAACGTGGGTCAGCGTAAACTCCTGCTAGGAAATGTGTGTTGAAGAATATTTTATTCTCTCGTTTTTTCATTGCAGTGACAATGTCCAATGCTATTTGCCCAGATTGCTCCGAAAAAAATTTCTTCAAATAGCACCATTCTTTAAAAAAAAGTCCTGGAGTCAAATTCGTAGACTGTAAATGAATGGTTGCAGCATATGGCTTAGACAGCAAATCGCAAAGCTGTTGCACATCCTTCCAATCGCTCTCTGAGTAGTCGAACTCTGTTGCACCCGTCGCAGCTGCCTAAAACAGATATATTTTCATATAAAAATAAATTTAAAATTATTTATTCAATTTCTTATGTACATACCTCTTCACAATAATTTTTAAATTTAAGGAATCTCGATATCATCAAATAAGTGGAGAGAATTACGCATCGCATAAGCTGCACTTCCGTGTCGGACTCATGAATCCAATCAGGCAATATAAATTCAGAGTTTGACTCCCATTCTTGATATAAACTATTCTCCCCACTGAAAACAATTTCGTTCTGTTCTTCATATTCGCAATTTTCGTCTGGAGAAGGGTCAGCAAAAGTATTAACGGCACGCACCATATTTGCTGCATTGTCCACACATATGCTTAGAACTTGGTTTTCAAACTTTTGCAAAATTTTCTTCACTGCAGTTTTTAAATATTCTGAACCATGTTGGTTTTCTGTGTCGACAATGTCTAACATCCTTATTTCCATTTTATTTTTATTTTTATTAAAGTATTGAACATTTACGGCCAAAAAATTACGATACCCCCGCGTTGCTGCATCCATTTTTATGTATAAAAGTTTTCCTTTCAATTCTTCTTTTATTTCTGTTTGAAGATTTTCTGCGTATTTAAGAACTAATTGACGCACAGCATCATAGCCAAGTGAAATACCTAATTTTTTAGCTATTTCCCCACCAATTTTTATAAATCCTTTTCTGTTAAACATTCTCAATGGAGCAGACGCGAGACAAATCATTTCCACTATGCCTTCCTCAAATTTCTTTATGTCCATATTTATAGTTATGTTGGATGATTTAAAACATTTATTAATTGTTGTTTGTTTTAGTTTTTCACTTTCTGATTTTTTATTTTTCAAGTTTTGCACAACACTTTCATACTGTTTTAAATGTTGCCTCTTTACACGGCGCAAAATATTAAATTTTTTTAAGTGACCTCCACTATCAGCATTAATCTTTAAATCACAATTGTCAATTAAGCATTCGGCACGTATTATTTTTTCGTCTTCTTTTACAAATTTAAATATATGATCCAAATCAGTAAGATTAATTCTTGAATCAATTATTGTATCGCTATTTAATTTATTTTTCGACATTTTTAAATCAAATAAGTGCAACCACGACTGCACGATGGCAACTTTATAAAGAGACTGAACAAGAATATGAATGAAATTTACAGTTTGCATTTGCTTGAAGTGTCTAAGAAATCCAACAACAAATAACCAAACACAAAATAAATACGACGCGACGGCGACGTTGTAATAACGGTAGTTTTGAGCGAAAAACCTACAGACCAGCGTTCTTGTACTCTACTTCGTGTGTTGTTGTTTTCTTTTTTTTAGTAAGAAATGTTGTAACAAAAAGAACGACGAAAAAATTTAAAATAAAAGAAGAAAGAAATATATGTTGGAGCACGGTATACAGACTAAGGGTAATGCATGTATTGGTGCGCAAAAAAAGTTAACGGTTTCCGATCAACTGTTGCTCTCTCAGTACGATGGTCACTCTTTAGGCTATTCGTTCTAAATATTTTTCAGAGCTAGAATGTACTTTGCTATTAATACTTTGAATAGATTTGCTAATATTAAGAACAATATTTCAAGATAAAACTATAAATTAGATTCATTGGACTTTATATTAATTTCACGGGAGAAACGGGCAATCAAATTAAAAATTTCATTCCGAAAAACATGCACCGCACCCCATAGTGCGAGTCGAAAAAATGTAAGCAAAGATACTCGTGACGTCACAAGTATTCCAAATTCTACTGCGTAATATAACGGAACTGCTGATTGCGTTACCCTTAGTCTGTATATCGTGATGTCGGAGTGTAGTACCTAGTTGTAACTGTTTATTGCTTGATTTACGATTAAATGGAATAAATAATAACTGTACATGGATTTTGAATTGTGTCAATCATTTTTTTGTGGTTTAGTAAAGACAAGTTACGGGTGGTCTTCTGTTCTTTAGTTGATTTATTGCTGTTGCTCATTACTTGTTAATATTTCCCGTTAGGACATTTGGAACGGAAATCGGGGCAACAACGCGTCGGCGTTGTCCCGTGCGTAGTGCAGTTGACGTCGTCTGATTTGCATAATTTTGACTGAGAGAGTACAAGAAGGATCATGGGTTGATCTAGAGCAGTGATGGCCAACAAATTTTAAAAATTTTAATCCCTATGCACAGTGCAGCGCGTTTTTGTTGTTGTTGGTTAATCCCTATGCACTATGCATATGCACTTTGCATAGGGATTAATATTTGTTTGCCATCACTGATCTAGAGGGCATAATTATTTGAGCGATAAAAGCAAACAGACGTGTCAATCGCAATTCGCTACGATTATCTGTTGAAGACATTTAAAATGAGTTCGGATTCGAAATATATAAAAAATTAACCAAAATTCAAAGGAAAGCGGAGCTCAAAAATACCGACAGTTGCTCCGCTCCGTGCTCCATTAAAAGTGCTCTGCTCCATTGCTCCGCGCTCCGGCGCTCCGCTCCGCTCCAATGCCCTGGTATTTTTGGTGAGACTATAACGCGCTCGGCTAACAAGTTGGGGGGAGGGGGGGAACGCCGGCGTCGGCACCAGCGCGACGGCCGGCACACTAAGCGGCCAGGGTATAAAACGATTCAGTTTAACTCGCGCAAAACCAAAAAAAAAAGAGAGAGAGAGAAAACACACCAACTGAATTTCACTGGGTTACGGATTTACCGCCGACCAATTTATTTGACTTTTCCAAGAAAATCTTACACGCCAAACCTAGCTATATATCTAAAGATGATTATACACCGAGAGGGGTTATGCCCTCTTACCTTATCTCCTTATTATATTCCCCTTTGCACTGAGCGCGTTGCCTGTCTTTTCTTAAACCCTTTTTGCTTTCCCTTCTGCTTAAGCGTCTGCTCACTTTTGAAGGTAAATCGCAACTACCCTCGCCCACACTTCGGCTTCGGCCCAAGTTGCAATTTTTGCCACCCCCATGCTTACCCGTGACCGTGGTGGATTTGATGATCGCAGCTGGCGCGCTGCATCTTGCAACCTTGCGTTTTGGGACGGGTACATTTAAATTATATTACAATATTTCGAAAGTTAGGCGTTTATAAAAAAAGTAAGTCTTACAACACCTCTTGCG
The DNA here is from genome assembly GCA_030179655.1 of Scaptomyza flava. Taxonomy (NCBI): domain Eukaryota; kingdom Metazoa; phylum Arthropoda; class Insecta; order Diptera; family Drosophilidae; genus Scaptomyza; species Scaptomyza flava. The sequence goes on from JARNME010000404.1 coordinate 25,586,915, forward strand.
TTTACTAAATATAAATACTTTACGCTCGTTGCGTCTAACAAAAATTATACATATAGCTGAAATAAACGATGCGCTTCACTGCGACTTTTAAACTAGAAATATAAATTCAACAACCTTTGTGACTATAAATTAAACAAACAATGCGCTTCTTTGCGACTTCAAAACTTACAACTATAAATTCATGTAAATTCGATAACTGATGCGCTTCTTTGCGACTTTAAAGCTTATAAATACAAATTAAGCAAAATTTGCGACTTTAAAATATAAATCTATAAATTCATGTAAATTCGATAAATTATGCGCTTCTTTGCGACTTTAAAACTTATAAACACAAATTAATTAATCCTTTGTGAAGGGGCCGATGCGGCCTACTTCACAATATATTTTTTTTCTATTATGGTTAGTTCTGAGTATGGTCTAATATATTTATTTTCAACTTATGTCCTGTTTCGTTTTTCAAAGTACTTAATCTCCTATGTTCAAATTAAAATCTATTGTTTTTCTATCTTAATATTCATTATTTTTACCTTAATGCTTTTCTAACACACTTGCTAAATATCAATCAAGGTGTTCGGACGGCAAACTTCGCAGTCAGTTTTGTTTACAAAGTGCCACAATACCGCTATTTTTCTATCGCGTGTGCAAAACATTAACTACAACAGAATCAAATATCTTTAAAACAGACAATTGCCGATAAGCAGCAGCAAGAACCGTTGCTCTGCTCATATTGGCTAGCCAATAAATAATGGGTAACGATAGAACTTTTCTGAAAATTTCCTCCAAATCGGTTAAGAAACACCGCAGATATCGAACTTAATCGATTGAAGCTAAGTCAGTATACCTAAGTCAATTATAAATTTAATTTATTTATTGCAACTAGGTTTAGGGTATCTTCTGGTCGGGCTCTCCCGACTAGAGCCTTTTACTTGTTTTTTATTTTTATATTGCTAATGAATTTTTTAATCTATACTACTATTATAAAGGGGATAGATTTGATTTTTTGTTTGCTTGTTTGGAATGAATAGGCTCCGAAACTTCTGGACCGATTTAAAAAATTCGTTCACCGTTGGCAAGCTAAACTATTCCCGAGTGAAATAGGTTATGTTTCATTTTCCAAAAAATTGGGGATGCTTTCTTAAACTTGAATAATCTAACCCAAGGTAAAATAAAATAAACAAAAATCTTCCTTCAATCGCGTGCGCTACGAAAACAATTAATAACTATGTATAAAAAAATGTCGCGACAGAATAGAGACATTCTTTTATATATAGTTACGTCACAGTAAACGTCCTATTATAAAAAAAAATAAATAAAAATAAAATTGTTATTTTAAATTACTAAGGCCCAATATCTCAATGTCCGGTTAGTCAACTTATTCTAAGTTTAGTCGAATTTGAGTCTCTCAATGTTCGGTTAGGAGTATATGAGAAACAAACTAACCGGAAGGCTGGGTCTCGGTTAAAACTTATAGCGCGTTAAAGTCACGATATATCGATTAGAATCATCGATAAAGCAAACAGCTGTCCCTTGAATTGTATATTTATATTTTTATTTAAGAAAAATGGCATCGCACAGCATATTTGTCCTTCAAGGCTTTCCACGAACGACTAACACCAGTTTGCGCAGTGAACTGAGCAGCAAGTTTCTGCCAGGCTTCGTCCTTCTGCTTCCACTTAACGGCGTCGCTCTTCTTGCTCTCTAAAATATGCTGATTCGACTGCACTAGTTCCACCAACAAATGCTCCTCAGAAAGCGGAAAGTTTTTCCCACGGAACCGTTTGCAATCAGGCGTGTTCATTTTAATTTTATATTTTATATATTTAAAATATGCAAAATTTGCCAGTCACCAACCAAACAACAACCAAAAACAGCTGAGCCGCTCGCTATAAATGGCAACGCTGTTTATATATGTGGCAACGCTGTTAAGGCGATAGTTAACAATCGATAAGAGGTTATTTTGGCTTTGAAAACCCAATCGTTTTAACTCGACCAGCAAAATAATGCGGCAGTTAGCTAAACAAAAATTTATCCGGACATATAGATATTGGGCATAAGCCCATAAAAAAAGTTCTTTGCGGACTAGACTCATTTGTTTATGTTGTACATTTAGTTAATAAATAAATAACCTCTCGAGTCCGCCTGCGAGAGACCAGTCTTGAGCTTTCACAGCGCCTAGCTGAACAGAATTTGAGAACCTCTCAAGTCCGCGCGAATTTCGTACAAAGGACGGCGTTTCTGATAAAAAAAAAAATACTTTTCGAATAAAAACACGACTAACCGTACTGTGTATCGAGAATCAACTAATATGTCTTTATTGAATTTCTTTACATGAAACTTAAGCGTAACTTATAATAAATGCTGATTATACATGTCTGGCTTATGCTCTAATTCTTATTGGCGTGTGCAGTTGGTTTTGTGCACATTGCATTTCCTGTTATTGTCAAAAAGCTTTTCTTACTTAACATTTAGTGAGTTCAATAACTCATAACCTTATTACTTATATTATGATTTAATGATTCTTGTGCAATATTTTCTGTTGTGGGCTTATACATAACTTTTCCCGCCTTTAAGGCCTGTACGCAGACGCCTGTACAGCTCCCGTGCAGCAAAAACTTCATATAAAAAAAGGTCCCGTACAGCGTCAGTACAGTACTTACATTTTAGGTCTGCAGTTCTGTTAGCTACTGCTGGTACGGTAGTGTTGAACAATGAAAATGGTCAAATGTTATGTTAAAATGTTTACGGCCGTAAATGGCTTCCAGCAGCTATTTACAGTCGTAAAAAAACAACAACATGTCGGTCAAGAGCCGGCTTATACATTTTTCTGATAATATTATCAAAGTTGACCTAATTCAGGCTCCAATAGAGCCATACTTATTGTTTTGGCAGTCAATGCTGCGCAAAAAGTATTGAATAAAAATATATTAATAAATTAATAAGGTACAATTTAAATTACATATAAACAGGATTGTACTGCCACTGATCTATTACAAGGTATAGATCTGTAAGGTGAATTTGCTTTGAGTCTTTTAAGTGGTTTCGGTTATGTTTAGCATAATCTTTAGTAATTTAAGCTCTGCCCATCAAATATGGGTTCACCAAAATGGTTTTTGGTTTTGCAGCCTGCTTTTTTTCACAACCGCCAGCAGCAGGGCGTTAGTTGTACTCAAACACAAAAGTAGCGCGCGTTGGTCGTGGATCAGTATTTTAAATTTAAGTATACAAAACACAGTTGCATTTCCGATTTATTAAGAAAAAGTATTTAGCCTACCGCCACAATATGTGCTTTTTTCAACACTTGTTGTTACGGTCGTAAAACTCATGTATACTGTACGGGAGCTGTACGGGGCTCATGCGTACATGCCTTTAGATAAGAATTCTCCTGAATTCTGCTGTTATTTAAATTAATTTTAATTTTCTCGCGTTTCAATATTATAAATGTAATCAATATAATTATTAGTATTAAAATAGCTGCATTGCAAAAATATGTAATGTATTTATGTGTGTTTAACTTTTTTATGATTAAAGCTTAGTACGCAGGAACTAGAATTATTTCTGATAGAAATTTACACATTATTTCTAATGTGTATCCTAAGACGCTGTGTGCTCCTTAAAACTACCGAAAAAATCCCAAAATCGCAAAAAAATGGCAAGACGAAAAGGTAAAAGAGTAATACGGGCACACTTGTGCCTAGAAATAATGTGCTGCTCATTTTTTCTAGCAGAAATTCAGCTGTTCAATGCCATCCACACGATCCACTTCAATGTAATCGATGTGGCAACTCTCAACATTTTTTGAGTATACATTTCTAGCTGCTGCATATACTCATTAGAAATGTCTCTAGAAATTATGTCCAGAAATTATTTCTAACGTTTTTTTTATATGGAGTTTGACACAACTAGAAATATTTCTAGTTCCTGCGTACTAAGCTTAACCAGTTAATTTTGTTATTCACAAGTATTTTTCTAATGAATATTTCTTTGCAAAGTTTTGCATTTGTATTCTTTTTATACTCGTTATTCTCTTTATCTATGGGATAGTACATTAAAATGTCAAGATGGGGGCTATACGATACTGTGGGGCTGGCAAATCGATAAATTCGATACTTCAAAACCGATAAATCCACATATTTCGTACATCCTTACAGCCAGCACTACCAAATATGGTGAGAAGATAGCTACTAGCAACCCCAAAAACTGCATCAAAAATGTTGCAGCTATGCCCACCCATTCCGCCTTCAGCCCCCCCCCCCCCCCCCCCCACCGCAATTTAAAGTAAAAAAGCATATATCTCCCACAGTTTTTGAGCCATAGCCACCATTTTGGTGCCAAACTAGGTGATGATGACCCCAATCAAAAGTTTGGATGCCAAGCCCACCAAAACCGCCCTAGCCACCCCAATCCGTACAACGCTTCGTCAATAACGGGAATGCGTGTATCTTCCAAAGTAGTCCAGCTAGAGCCACCAAATTTGGTAGGAAGATAGCTAGCTCCGACCTCCAAAAGTCTGCACAACAGTTTTGGAGCCACGCCCACCCATTCCGCCCCCTTTCCACACCATTTACGAATTTTGAGCTAGAGTCACTAAATTTGGTATGAAGATAGCAATTGCCATTCCACAAAGATCTGCAGTAAAATCTTGGATGCCGCACCCACCCATACCGCCCCCAGCCCCCCTTTCCTTCACCTTTTACATACTTTGAGCTAGAGTCACCAAATTTGGTATGAAGATAGCAATAGACATTCCATAAAGATCTGCAGCAAAAATGTCGATACCACGTTCACCCATACCACCCCCAGCCCCCTATCCATCACCTTTTACATACTTTGAGCTAGAGTCACCAAATTTGGTATGAAGATAGAAATTGACATTCCACAAAGATCTGCATCAAAAATTTGGAAGCCACACCCACCCGTTCCGGCCCAGCCCCCCTTTCCCCACCTTTGACAAACTTTGATCTAGAGTCACCAAATTTGGTATGAAGATAGCAATCAACATTCCACAAAGATCTGCACCAAAAACTTCGATGCCACGCCCACCCATACCATTCCCAGCCCCTCTTTCCTTTTTACAAGCTTTGAACTGGAGTCACCAAATTTGGAAAGAAGATAGCTGGTGGCATCCCCATCTGCATCGGAGAATCTTTATGGCAGCGTACACCCCTGACGCATCTGTGCCCCTTTGCAAACAGGCCTCATTTTACCGTTTTTAATACTGGTAACGAGTATGCCGCAGTCGGTTGCGTCCGACTGCAACGTTTACACTTGTTTTCATATAATGTTATTTCGTTTTCTTTTTCGTAAAAGTTAGTGAAATAACTATTTTCTATATTGATTGTACAATTTGCAAATTGTATTAACATGTTATATTCAATATTAATTTCTTTACTATTACAGTTTTGATGTAGTGTTTCGTTTTTTGCGTTCTTAATAACTAAAGTATCTTCGTCGAATTTTATTATTTCCATTTCTTGTTTTTGAATTAATTTGCAGTTATTCTTGAAAATACAACGTGTACTGATTTTCGTTTCTTTTAACTTTTATACTCGATACCGAAGGTAAAGAGTATATTGGTTTTGTGCAATGTCCGTCATGGTGTCTGTCCGTCCGTATGTGTGCAAGTTTTTCCACACCCTTCAAGCTAGGGACTTGAAACTTTCCAATTCTCTTTATCTATGGAATAGTAAGTTAAAGTGTCAAGATTGGGGTTCTACGATAACTGGGGGTCTGGCAAATCGATAAACTCGGAAACTCAAAAACGGTAGGTCCGCATATTTCACACACCCTTACCGCTAGAACTACCAAATTTGGAGAGAAGATAGCTACTATTAACCCCCAAAAAACTGCATCAAAAATTTTGGACCCACGCCCCCCATTCCACCCCCAGCCCCCACGCAATTTAAAGTCAAAAAAGCCTATATCTCCCACAGTTTTTGAGCTAGAGCCACCAAATTTGGTGTTAATTTAGCTGATGATGACCCCCCAAAAACGGCAGCAAAAGTTTGGATGCCACGCCCACCAATACCGACCTAGCCGCCCCCAGATGCCCCAACGCTTCGTAAAAAACGGGAATGCGTGTATCTTCCATAGTAGTGGAGCTAGAGCCACCAAATTTGGTAGGACGATAGCTGGTAACGACCCCCAAAGAAATGCATCAAAGTTTTGGGACCCGCGCCAACCCGTTCCGCCCCCAGCCCCCCCGCATTTTTAAATCAGAAAAGCATATATATCCCACAGTTTTTGAGCTAGAGCCACCCAATTTGGTGCCAACATAGCTGATGATGATCCTTCAAATTTGCACTAAAAGTTTGGATGCCACGCCCACCAATACCGCCCTAGCCGCCCCCAGATGCCCCAACGCTTCGTAAAAAACGGGAATGCGTGTATTTTCCAGAGTAGTGGAGCTAGAGTCACCAAATTTGGTATGACGCTAGCAATTGACATTCCACATAGATCTGCATCACAAATTTGGATGCCACATCCACCCATACTGCCCCCAGCCCCCCTTTCCTCACCTCTCACAAACTTCGAGCTAGAGCCACCAAATTTGGTAGGACGGTAGCTGGTAACGACCTCCAAAGAAATGCATCAAAGTTTTGGGACCCGCGCCAACCCGTTCCGCCCCCAGCCCCCCCGCATTTTGAAATCAGAAAAGCATATATCTCCCACAGTTTTTGAGCTAGAGCCACCAAATTTGGTGTTAATTTAGCTGATGATGACCCCCCAAAAACGGAACCAAAAGTTTGGATGCCACGCCCACCAATACCGCCCTAGCCGCCCCTAGATACCCCAACGCTTCGTAAAAAGCGGGAATGCGTGTATCTTCCAGAGTAGTGGAGCTAGAGTCACCAAATTTGGTATGACGATAGCAATTGACATTCCACATGGATCTGCATCACAAATTTGGATGCCACATCCACCCATACTGCCCCCAGCCCCCCTTTCCTCACCTCTCACAAACTTCGAGCTAGAGTCACCAAACTTAGTATGAAGATAGCCATTGACATTCCACAATGTGCCCCAGCAAAAATGTGGATGCCACACTCCCCCATACCGGCCCCAGCCCCCCCCTTTCCTCACCTTTTACAAACTTCGAGCTAGAGTCACCAAATTTAGTATGAAGAAAGCAATTGACATTCCACAAAGATATCCATCACAAATTTGGATGCCACATCTACCCAATTCGCCCCCAGCCCCCCTCTCCACAGCTTTTACAAACTTTGAGCTGGAGTCACCAAATTTGGTATGAAGATAGCTGGTTGCATGCCCATCTGCATCAGAAAATATTTAAGGCAGCGTACAACCCAGCCGCTTCCGCTACCCTTTGCAAACAGGACTGTTTTTACCGGTTATAATACTGGTATCGAGTAAGCCGCTGTCGGTTGCGTCCGACTGCAACGTTTCTACTTGTTTATTCTTTACGTATGTATACTTTATGTTTTTGTGGGTAAATATTACTTCTGATTTCTGCTCTATTTAAATTCTTTTCTTTATTAGGTATTGGTATTAGTTGTAATATTTTAGTTGTTACAAAATTCTTAGGTATTTCTATTGCAAAAATGAAAAAATTATTCTTAAACATTGCTGTACCTAATTATATATATATATATATATAATAATACTTTGTAATTTTGTTATTCGCTAATATGCTTGGATGTAAAATGTTATATTTAGCTGCAACAACATTGCCTTGTAAGTGTTCTACTTTATATTTTATCATTTGAATTTTCTGTTAGTCGTAGTATAAATTTTCTTGGTATCTGCTGTTCTCGTATTTGTCAATTGCATTTAATTGATTTTCAATTGTTCCATGTAAACTTGTTTATTTAGTGATTCGTCTGTTTGTTTTATCAACTTTCTTTAAAAGTTGATAGATGTGTTTCTATTATATTTCTGTCTTCTTCTTCCATTGTTCCGAACAGCCATTTTGCTACCTACTGCATTTACCAGTCCTCTTGTTATAGTATAGTGTGTATAATTTATGTCTAGCCTCTGTTACTTGTAATTGTAGTTTATGTTTGTTATCGTTGTTAATCATTTCTATGTTTTCTTCTATATTGTTAAAAATATTGTCAATGTCTTTCAAGTTAATACTATGTATTATTATTTCTGTTGCTATAACTATGTCTTGTTGTTTCATCGGTATTTGTGCGTAACCGTCTTCGTCAAGTATTTGTTGCGTTGTCAGTGTTAATGATATTGTTGTTGTTCTCATTAGCATTAGTATCGTCATTATTAATGTTTTCTATAAATTTATAAGCTCGTTTTATATTTGAGGGGTCAACATCTTTAAGTTTTGCTTTTTTGAATTTCGCTATTTTATTGTGTCCGACTGCCTCATAGTTTTTTATGAATCCTTCTTCACGATTCTCAACATAATTATACTCGTTACTCGAAGGTAAAGAGTATATTGTGTTTGTGCAATGTACGTTATGGTGTCCGTCCGTCCGTCCGTCTGTATGTTCGCAACTTTTTTCGACACCCTTCAAGCTAAAGACTTGAAACTTTCCAATTCTCTTTATTTATGGGATAGTAAATTAAAGTGTCAAGATAGGGGTTCTACGGTAGCTGGAGGGATGGCAAATCGATAAATTCGATAACTCAAAAACGATATATCCACATATTTCACACATCCCTACAGCTAGAACTACCAAATTTGGTAAGCAAATAGCTACTAGCAACCCCCAAAAAACTGCATCAAAAATTTTGGAGCCACGCCCGCCCATTCCGCCCCCTTTCCCCTTCTTTTACAAACATTGAGCTAGAATCACCAAATTTGGTATGAAGATAGCAATTGACATTCCACATAGATCTGCAGAAATAATTTGGATGCCACGCGCACCCATACCACCCCCAGCCTCCCTTTCCCCATTTTTTACGAACTTCGAGCTAGAGTCACCAAATTTGTATAAAGATAGCAATTGACATTTCACTTAGATCTGCAGCATAATTTTGAATGCCTTACCCACTCATTCCGGCCAAGCCCCCCTTTCCCCACCATGACAAACTTTGAGCTAGAGTCACCAAATTTGGTATGAAGATAGCAATTGACATTCCATAAAGATCTGCATCAAAAATTTGGATGCCACGCCCACCCATACCACCCCCAGCTCCCCTTTCCAAAGTTTTTACGAACTTCGAGCTAGAGTCACCAAATTTGGTATGAAGATAGCAATTGCTATTCCACATTGATCTGCATCAAAAATTTGGATGCCACGCCCACCCATACCAATCCCGGCCTCCCTTTCCCCAGTTTTTGCGAACTTCGAGCTAGAGTCACCAAATTTGGTATGAAGATAGCAATTGATATTCCACAAAGATCTGCACCAAAAATTTAGATGCGACACCCACCCATTCCGGCCCAGCCCTCCTTTCCCCAGCTAGAGTCACCAAATTTGGAAGGAAGACAGCTGGTGGCATCCCCATCTGCATCAGAGAATGTTTTAGGCAGCGTACACCCCTGCCGCAACCGCACCCCTTTGCAATCTGGCCTTCTTTTACCGGTTTTAATACTTGTAACGAGTATACCGCTGTCGGTTGCGTCCGACTGAAACGTTTCCGCTTTTTATACCCTTAACCCATAAAATGGGTAAATAAGGGTATAATGGTTATGTGCAAAAGTATGTAACAGGCAGAAGGAAGCATCTCTGACCCCATAAAGTATATATATTCTTGATCAGCATCAACAGCCGAGACGATATAGCCATGTCCGTCTGTCCGTCTGTCTGTCCGTCTGCCCGTCTGTCTGTCTGTATGAACGCGTGGATCTCAGAGACTACAAGAGCTAGAGACTTCTGATTTTGTATTTATGTTCTCCTATACCATGAGCAGAAGAATTTTGATTCAAATTATCGATAACTATTCAGATTTCCGATATACACATAATATTGATAACAATAAAATATCGAATTTGGAAAATGTAAAAATGAGGGTTGAAATAATGGGTAACGTTAAAACTTTTCTGATAATTTCGTCCAAATCGGTTGAGAAACACCGGAGATATCTAATTTTATCGATTGAAGTTAAGTCAGTATACCAAAGTCAATAATAAATTTAATTTCAGGGTATCTTCTAGTCGGGCTCTCCCGACTAGAGCCTTCTTACTTGTTCCTCTTGCGCATTCAATATTTTCTCTGATTTTCTCCACTTCTTCGTTATTATTCTGCACTTCATTCGGTGTACATATAATAGAAGAGTGATATCTGTCGTTATAATTTCTAACTGCTCTTTGCTACATCTGTTTCACTGAAATCTTTCCTGCTTCTGTCTTGTATATTATTCTGAATTTTTCTACCAATGAATGTATGAATGAATGTGTAGTCTCTCTCCATCTGCATTACCCTTGTGACTGTTTGGTTTAGTCAAATGTAATTAAATGTTTTCTTGATTCTAATTGAATTGAACTCATTTTCGGCTACAATCTTTTTTGGTTTTCTCATCATTGTAAAATGTTCCTCTAATTGTTCAATTATTGTTGTATGGTTTCTGGCGTTTAAAAGGTATTCTGCTGCGAATTTGGAAAATTTATCTATTATCGTTAAAAAATGTGTATTTTTTACTACATACGTGTCTATATGTATAACCTGATTTGTTTCCTTCGGAGTTTCTGTTTCACAGAGCTTATTCCTTACCGGGGTTCTATCGTACTTTATTTCCTTACAAGAGTCGCATTGGTTAATGACCACCTGTAAACAACGCCAAAGCTTCTTCGGGACCATACTTTGCAAGGTTCGTGTTTGGGGGAGTGGGAATGCTTTTCTTAATTCTTTGTAGTCGCGGTTGCCTGGCAATAGCAACTGATTTTGTAACCTGTGACCTTATTTTTTCAACATCCTTTGTATATCTAATAGATAGCGCTTCCGATAAATTTTCCGTGAATAAATCATTTGTTGAATCAGCAAGTTTCCTCTTTCTTGTAAATTTGAGCACTCTTCCATGTTTTTTGTTGGCCTTCTTTTTTCTCGGCCGGTTTATGTGCTGGGTTCATCTCCTGTCAATGTATCTATGATAGTATCATTATTAAGCCAGTCTTGGTGTTTGGAGTTGAATCTCTCAATCATTCTGTTTGCTTTCATCCATCTTGAGTTTAGTCTGGCATAAGTCAAGGCAAGTTTTTGTTTAAAATTTTCACTTCTCTGTACATTGCCGTATAAACTATCAAGTTCTTCGAAGGCAGCTTCCATGAAATTTGTTGGTGTTTCTGACTTCCTAAACAGGTCAAATAATTTACGGTTGTTCTATGACATGTTTGAAGAGTAATGTAGTACTTGTCTCGCCAATTTCCAGAGATTATTATTGTTTTTCAATATATAGTCTAATCTACTACCTGAAATTTACCGTTTGGATCAAGGGTTCAAGAAAAAAAAATGTACCTAATATTTGTTATATATTTGGGCTTAGGTCAAATTGTGCAGTAAGGGTACTACGCACGTGTCCGAATAAGATGCCAGTGCAATTTCTATGTATGGTGCGTATCAGGTAGTTTATTTGTATATCCTGTAACTGCACCTGAGTTCAGGGACCAGAATTTAACATAAGGTTTCAGGCAAGCATAACTGAATGAAAAACAAAAATCATGCATCTTAACAATAAGGAACGAAACAATAGCGATAAGAATTGGTTTTCACGGTAATGTGTCATTAATGGCATAGAAATGCATGCAACACATTTTTTCCTATGACTTTTTTCACTAAAAATAAGGGGCAAAAAACGGGCAGCTGAAACTTTTGGCATTAAATAAAGGAATAATCAAAGAAATAATTTTGAAAATATGGTAGATGTAAAATGTGACAATTTTTTTTTTTTAATTTTCCATCAAAGTTGAAAAGTAGTGAAAAAATGGATAGTTGGTAAATATTGATTTACCTGGCCAACCGCAAAGCAAACATTACAATATTTTTTTAATAAAAAGATCTATTAATAGAATCAAAAATAATAATGATCCGTTTCTTAGTTTTTGAGATATTGTATCTCAAAGCCGACAAAATCACATTAAAATAGCGATTTTTATGCAACACAAAAAATCAGTCAACTTTGAAATCGTGGAAAAATTTCCTATAAAGTTGGTTAATTCAATATTTTTTAGAGGCACATGAGATTTTTGATTTTTGCCACTTGGCGCCACTGTGCGTCGGTCGTAAGTGTGAATGTTTTATCAAAATATGGGTATCTTAATTGGGTGTGGGCTGATGAGATTTTTAAGTTTTTCGAATGCTTCGATGTAAATTGGATCTTTTGTATTTACTTTGGCATCTTTCCTGAGGTGTTTTGTCATTGGTTGTGCTACTTTAGAGTAGTCTTTAATAAATTTTCTGTAATATCCTGTTATGCCTAGGAATTTTTGAATTTGTTTTACTGTTTATGGTTATAATTACTTCTCTATTATAATTATTTTGTTAGGGTTTGGCTTGGTGCCTTCATGTGTTAAAATGTGTCCTAAAAATTCTGTTTCTCTTCTCATAAAGTTACCCTTGTCAATTTGTATTTTAAATCTTTTTCTCTAAAATTTCAAATATTCTTTTAATGGATTGAATATGTTCCTGCAACGATGTGCTAAAAAAAGTATATCGTCTAAATATACCACACACTTTTTGTTAATGTGATCTCTTAAAATTTCATTCATAAGCCTTTGAAACGTGAGGCCAAATAGCATTCTTATAAATTCGTAAAACCCGTGTGACGTTACGAATGCCGTTTTCTTTCTATCTTCTTCCCTTACTAAAATCTGATGATAGCCCTTAGCTAAATCCATTGTCATGAAGTATTGTGCTCTTCCGCGTTTGTCAAGAATTGGCTGGATATTGGAAATAGGAAATTTATCATCAATAGTTATTTCGATTAACTTTCTGTAATCCTGAATTCCTGAATTGTCTAATTTGTCTTGTATTACTATTAGTGGGATTGAAAACCTTGAGTTGCTTTTTCTAATTATTCCTTGTTCTGCCACCTCTTTTATCTGTCTTCTAACTTCTTCCTCATGTTGAGGTGGGTATCTATATAATTTTGAATTAAGTTGCTCATCTGTAGTCGTCCATATTTCATGTTCTATCTCGGTTGTGCGAGTCAATTGTGCCCTTTCTTTAAGGAATAGTTCACTGTATCGATTAACTTTATTTTTAACTTTTCTAAGTTCTTCCGCATTTAAATGTCCTAATTCCAAGCTATCAAATTTTCCGTTATTATATTCGGTATGAATTATTTATTATAATATTTTCTTATTATTCAAAGCTAAGATCTTCTTTTCAATGTTGATAAACGGGCTCAAAAAGATTAAAAGGTCTATTCCTATAATACCCTTATTTTATTTGGTAAATTGAATTCCCAAGGTGCAATTGTATGTATTTCGTACTCTATTGTGTCTCGGCCGTTTATTGTGCTGTAATGTATGGATCTATTTAACATAAGTTTTTAATAACCGTTTATTTGATGGTTCAATAAACTTAATGTGGCACCTGTATCTATTAATGCTACATCTTTTGTCCTTCAATGTTAAGTTCCATTAATGGTAGGCATTCCGAGGCTGCTTCGTAAAAAAAACAGGATTGTCAACCTCTGCCTCTTCGTAATAGTTATGATTCTGGTCATTTTGTTCGTTTGAGTTGTTGTCGTTTTCATGGTAACTGCTGTCATACGATTCATTATGGCATCAAAAAGAATGTACTGAAATAGAGCCACCAAACAGCGAAATTCAAACCTTGAATTGGAAGCCTCTAGCCTGGCTATCACTCGCTCTGAGAGCGCATTTCGTGCTTTTCTCGTGTTTCGTGTGTCATTCGCCAGCCACTTCGCTTGCCAACTTTGCTACAACATGTTTGTTGATAGCACAATCAGCCAGCAATATTGTGTGTATGCGCCGCTTGCCTGCGGTTTTCTAGCGCGCAGTGGCTTGTTCGATTGCTATACCCCGTTTTTAAAATCTTAACCCATAAAATGGGTAAATAAGGGTATAATGGTTTTGTGCAAAAGTATGTAACAAGCAGAAGGAAGCATCTCTGACCCCATAAAGTATACATATTCTTGATCAGCATCAACAGCCGTGACGATATAGCCATGTCCGTCTGCCCGTTCGTCTGTCCGTCTGTATGAACGTGTGGATCTCAGAGACTACAAGAGTATGCGTGTCATGCTGCGTGTGCCAATCGGTTTTTATTCTTTTGTCTTTTTTTTGGTAATTGCAAAATTTTCGGCAGACAGCACGTGTTCGATTTCGAGTGAATTAATTTGATTTTTGTTTGTGCATTAATTTGGCAAGGTAAGTGGTTTTTTGTTATTAAATAGTGCAAAAAAGGTGTTATTGTTTAAATGGTTGGTGAAAGACAATTGCGGCGCTTGAAAGCAGCAGAGAGGCAGCGTCTTCGTCTTTTATTAGGCAATGCAAATGCAGCGGAGCACCCCAGCGAACAAAATGAGTGTGCGCTCTATTTTGCTTCGCATGATGCCCGTGCGCATGAAATGCAATATGACGTGGACTTAGACGAACCGGACAGAAGTTCTAATGAGGACAAAATTAGTTTAGCAGAGAGATTGCGCAATTGGTTTGTCAAATATAAACCGAGACGTGATTGCGCAATCGAACTAGCTAAAATATTACGGGGTGAAAACTTGGATGTGGGTGCTTTTTACAAGTCTGTCTGTAAAACAAAACCAAAAATATCCAACATAAAAGGTGGTTCATATTTAAATGTGGGGTTAAAAAATCAGTTAATAAAATTAAACGCAGGTATAAAATTGCCAAGCAGCTTGAGCCTAGATATCAATATTGATGGATTACCATTATTCAATAGCTCTAGGGCTCAACTGTGGCCAATTTTAATCCGGTTAAACAATGTTGGAAATGTGCCAGTTTTTCCGATCGGTGTTTTCTTAGGAAAAAGTAAGCCTGGAAACTGTGATGAGTTTCTAGCCGACTTTTGCTCGGAGTTCTCCGAAATTGTAAAAAGCGGAATTGAATTGAACGGAACAAATTGTTCTGTAGAACTTCGAGCAATTGTGTGTGATGCGCCTGCAAGAGCATACATAAGTGGTACTCCAGGGCATACGTCTCGTCATGGGTGTGCCAAATGTACACAGGTAGCAAAAAAAGTAAATTCTACTTTAACATACAGCACAGAGTCGGGGGCTTTATTAACAGATGATGATTTTACAAACAGAATATTCCTTGGTCATCACACTAAGGAATATTTAGCGCAAAAGTGCGCCTTAGAAAAAATTTGTGTTGGTATGGTAACCCAGATACCCTTAAACTGCATGCACCTAGTTGAACTAGGTGTCATGAGAAATTTTTTAACTCGGCTGCAACATAATAGAATTAGAAAAAAAATGTCTGAGCTTAAGAAAAAAAATGTCTCACATAAATTAATATCCATGCGCAGGCTTGTTCCGAAAGAGTTTGTTCGAAAACCACGAGCATTAAATGAACTGCCGCATTGGAAGGCTACTGAGTTCCGCCAATTTTTATTATATACTGGCATTGTCGCTTTGCAAGACAAAGTTGATGATGACCAGTACTATGTATTTTTGCTGTTACACTGTGCTTACAGGTTACTTTGTAATCCACAGCAGCGCGATGCAAACTTGGCAACTTCCCAACAAATGTTAAATCTATTTGTTGAGAATTTTCCAAAGATTTTCGGCGATGACAGTGTTTCATATAATGTACATAGTCTTTTGCATGTTAGCGAAACAGTTCAACTGATCGGGGATCCGATTGCTGGTTCCTCATATGCATTTGAAAATTATTTGCAAGTCCTCAAAAGTTCCGTCCGAAAGCCAATAAAAATTCTAGAGCAAATACATAGAAAAATTGTTGATGAAAACTTTATAGCCCCGACAATAAATGAATTCCCTATTATAAAAAGAAATAAATGTAAATTTAGAGAACTAGTTTTGTCTTCAGATTGCTCTAACAATTACTGTTATATTAAGAAAAATATCCCTATCTGCATTGAGTCCTCCAGCCCTTCTAAATGGCGCAATTTAGAGGAGAAAATTGACATCCTGACAGGTAATTAAAAACATTAATAACACATTTATTTCATTACTAACATATATTGTATTTTTCCAGAATTGGTCAAAAGTCAGCAGGACTTGCTAAAAAGTCAGCAAGCCCAGCAAGAGGCAAAAGTTGAAATGCTGTCAGACCAGATAGCAGACCAGACGGTTTTAATTCGACAGCTGATCACAAACAAAAAACAGACAGAAGAAATTTTTGATATATTTCCCCTCAGTAAAGAGGAGGATTTATTAAAGCTGGAAGAAGCAATTGGCCCAGATTCGCGGCAAATCTATGTAAGTTAATCAGCTGGTATTAAATTGATACTATATATTATTAAATTTTTTGTATACTTGTTTTGCAGGTAACAGCAATGACAAAAATACTGGCCCCAGTGGGCATAAAAAAGGGATTGCGCCGGATTTTGTCGGACCAAATCGTGAATGATTACAACATTCATGGAGTCAAACAAAAAAAAGGATTGAAGGCCTTGCCAAAATTTTATCGTGCGCTGCTAGGTAATATTTTTAAGAAATATAGTTTAAACAATTTTTTAATTTTATATTTTTCTATATTTTTCCAGACTCAATCCCCGAGTCCAATAGTGGCGATGTGGAGGAGGAGTTGCGCCTAGCCTTTGTGGCTGAAAAAAAAAACTATTTCAAAAGACTTGCTTTAAAAAGAAAAGCAGAAAACACTGCTGCTGAAAAATAAAATATTTATAAAATTAAAAATGTTAAAAAATAAAATATAGGCAAATTATTATATGCAATATATTTATATGTATAAAGAAAAAAGCATCGCTCCATACATGTCATTGGGTCGATAAAGCGTCTCTTACGACGCTCCATGCATTACATAAGGACAATAAAGCGCCTCTTACGTCGCTCCATACATGTCATTGGGTCAATAGAGCGTCAGTTACGTCGCTCCCTGCATGTCATTGGGTCAATAGAGCGTCAGTTACGTCGCTCCCTGCATGTCATTGGGTCAATAGAGCGTCAGTTACGTCGCTCCCTGCATGTCATTGGGTCAATAGAGCGTCAGTTACGTCGCTCCCTGCATGTCATTGGGTCAATAGAGCGTCAGTTACGTCGCTCCCTGCATGTCATTGGGTCAATAGAGCGTCAGTTACGTCGCTCCCTGCATGTCATTGGGTCAATAGAGCGTCAGTTACGTCGCTCCCTGCATGTCATTGGGTCAATAAAGCGTCAGTTAGGTCGCTATCTGCATGTCATTGGGTCAATAAAGCGTCAGTTACGCCGCTCCATACATGTCATAAAGTCAAACGAGCGACGCTAATGCCGCTCCATACTCGTCATAAAGTCAAACGAGCGAGAGTTATTGACGCTTTGAGCGGACATGCCCTTGCAAAATACGTCAGTCGAACACATTGTGAAGGTATTAAGCGAGCGTCAAAGACTGTCACAGAGTCGTCGACGCTACGTTCACTTTGCGTTGTTCGGCAGTACTAGAGGGTTATTACTTATATTATGATTAAATGGTTCTTGTGCAATATTTTCTATTGTTGGCTTATACATAACTCGCGCTTACTGAACAAAATCACTAATCACAAAGTACACATGTTGTACTTTTCCAATCATACTTTTGAGAAACTTAGGCCCTCCAAGCATGTGCATGTAAGGAGTTAAAGGAAAATTTAATTGTAGCGACTATTATGAGCGGTTCAGCAGCTGGTCAACTACTGAGGATACCGATGATCCCAACTGATTTGCCATTCCCATTTAAACGGCTTCAATTTCCGATAAAATATCTTTCGCACTAACAATTAACAAGTCCCAAAGTCAAACCTTTGAATTAGTTGGGATTGATCGTCGAAAGAAATGTTTTACTCATTCTCAATTAAACGTTGACCTATCGCGATTTGGAGTCCTGAAAATCAAATTTTTTTGCTAAATGGCTTTTGAATGTTATTTTTTTTACAAACTCACTGTAAAACATTATGTATTTTCTTATTTAAAATTATTATGGCCGTACGAAGCCGGGTAGGCTGCTAGTTTATATATATATTGAAATTCCTTTTTTTTGACCTAATTATACTCGATACCGATGGTAAAGAGTATATTGGTTTTGTGCAATGTCCGTCATGGTGTCTGTCCGTCTGTCCGTCCGTATGGTTGCAAGTTCCACACCCTTCAAGCTAGAGACTTGAAACTTTCCAATTCTCTTTATCTATGGGATAGTAAATTAAAGTGTCAAGATTGGGGTTCTACGATAACTGGGTGGCTGGCAAATCGATAAATTCGATAACTCAAAACCGATAAATACACATATTTTGCACATCCTCACAGCTTTAACTACCAAATTTGGTGAGAAGATATCTACTAGCAACCCCCAAAAAACAGCATCAAAGTTTTGGAGCCACGCCCACCCATTTCGCCCCCTTTCCACACAACTTTTACAACTTTTACAACTTTTACAAACTTTTAGCTAAAGCCACCAAATTTGGTAGTAAGATAGCAATTGACATTCCACATAGATCTGCATCAAAACTTTGGATGCCACGCCCACCCATACCGCCCCAGCCCCCCCCCCCCCCCTTTCACCACATTTTTCAAACTTTGAGCTAGAGTCACCAAATTTGATATGAAGATAGCAACTGTCATTTCACAAAGATCTGCATCAAAAATTTGGATGCCACACCCACCCAATCCGTCCCCAGCCCCCCTTTCCACAGCTTTTTACCAACTTTGAGCTACAGTCACCAAATTTGGTATGAAGATAGCAATTGACATTCCACCCACAACGCCCCCAGCCCCCGTTTCACCACCCTTTAAAAACTTTATGCTAGAGTCACCACATTTGCAACGAAGACAGCTGGTGGAATCCCCATCTGCATCGGAGAATCTTCAAGGCAGCGTACACCCTATCCGTACCCCCTTGCAATCAGGCCTGTTGTTTTTACCGGTTTTAATACTGGTATCGAGTATACCGCAATTGATTGCGTCCGACTGCAACGTTTCCACTTGTTTTTCTTTTGTACTGGTTTGTTTTACATGTTTTAGCATTACTCTATTTATTTGTTATTTTTATTTTTTTATTAATATCGGCATCTAAGATGCACGATCCTAATACACTTAATGGGTGGCGTGAAATTCCTATCATATACAGTTTCCTTCCTAGTATTTGTTCAGCCTTATGGGCCGTAAACTTCTGTGCTGATTAGAGCCCAGTTTAACAATATTTTGGTTTAAAGGCCCATTCCCAGGAAAAAAATTTATTTTATGGAAAGTGGTAAATTTTTACATGTTTATATTAAACAAAACATTGAATTCATTTATAATTAAATTTAATTATGTTTCTTTTTTATGCTCATTGCTTAATGCAATTTTATCTTCTCGAAAAAAGCTTTTAAGCCGCTTTCGTTTTAAATTTTTTTGTGAGTCAATTTACCGTAATACTTGTAAAGCTATTATTCCGTTTTTAAGAACAGCTGATTTTGGAATCCACAATTGTTCCACTATCGGACATATCGATCCACTTTTCCGATGGTTGCTGGGAATTTAAAAAAAAAAAAAAAAAATCATGCATCTTAACAATAAGGAACGAAACAATAACGATAAGAATTGGTTTTCACTGTAATGTGTCATTAATGGCCCAGAAATGCATGCAACACATTTTTTTCCTTTGACTTTTTTCACAAAAAAAAAAAGGGGCGAAAACGGGCAGCTGAAACTTTTGGCATTAAATAAAGGAATAATCAAAGAAATAATTTTGAAAATATGGTAGATGTACGATGTTTTTGAGATATTGTATCTCAAAGCCGACAAAATCACATTAAAATTGCGATTTTTATGCAACACAAAAAATCAGTCAACTTTGAAATCGTGGAAAAATTTCCTATAAAGTTGGTTAATTCAATATTTTTTAGAGGCACATGAGATTTTTGATTTTTGCCACTTGGCGCCACTGTGCGTCGGTCGTAAGTGTGAATGTTTTATCAAAATTTGGGTATCTTAATTGGGTGTGGGCTGATGAGATTTTTAAGTTTTTCGAATGCTTCGATGTAAATTGGATCTTTTGTATTTACTTTGGCATCTTTCCTGAGGTGTTTTGTCATTGGTTGTGCTACTTTAGAGTAGTCTTTAATAAATTTTCTGTAATATCCTGTTATGCCTAGGAATTTTTGAATTTGTTTTACTGTTTATGGTTATAATTACTTCTCTATTATAATTATTTTGTTAGGGTTTGGCTTGGTGCCTTCATGTGTTAAAATGTGTCCTAAAAATTCTGTTTCTCTTCTCATAAAGTTACCCTTGTCAATTTGTATTTTAAATCTTTTTCTCTAAAATTTCAAATATTCTTTTAATGGATTGAATATGTTCCTGCAACGATGTGCTAAAAAAAGTATATCGTCTAAATATACCACACACTTTTTGTTAATGTGATCTCTTAAAATTTCATTCATAAGCCTTTGAAACGTGAGGCCAAATAGCATTCTTATAAATTCGTAAAACCCGTGTGACGTTACGAATGCCGTTTTCTTTCTATCTTCTTCCCTTACTAAAATCTGATGATAGCCCTTAGCTAAATCCATTGTCATGAAGTATTGTGCTCTTCCGCGTTTGTCAAGAATTGGCTGGATATTGGAAATAGGAAATTTATCATCAATAGTTATTTCGATTAACTTTCTGTAATCCTGAATTCCTGAATTGTCTAATTTGTCTTGTATTACTATTAGTGGGATTGAAAACCTTGAGTTGCTTTTTCTAATTATTCCTTGTTCTGCCACCTCTTTTATCTGTCTTCTAACTTCTTCCTCATGTTGAGGTGGGTATCTATATAATTTTGAATTAAGTTGCTCATCTGTAGTCGTCCATATTTCATGTTCTATCTCGGTTGTGCGAGTCAATTGTGCCCTTTCTTTAAGGAATAGTTCACTGTATCGATTAACTTTATTTTTAACTTTTCTAAGTTCTTCCGCATTTAAATGTCCTAATTCCAAGCTATCAAATTTTCCGTTATTATATTCGGTATGAATTATTTATTATAATATTTTCTTATTATTCAAAGCTAAGATCTTCTTTTCAATGTTGATAAACGGGCTCAAAAAGATTAAAAGGTCTATTCCTATAATACCCTTATTTTATTTGGTAAATTGAATTCCCAAGGTGCAATTGTATGTATTTCGTACTCTATTGTGTCTCGGCCGTTTATTGTGCTGTAATGTATGGATCTATTTAACATAAGTTTTTAATAACCGTTTATTTGATGGTTCAATAAACTTAATGTGGCACCTGTATCTATTAATGCTACATCTTTTGTCCTTCAATGTTAAGTTCCATTAATGGTAGGCATTCCGAGGCTGCTTCGTAAAAAAAACAGGATTGTCAACCTCTGCCTCTTCGTAATAGTTATGATTCTGGTCATTTTGTTCGTTTGAGTTGTTGTCGTTTTCATGGTAACTGCTGTCATACGATTCATTATGGCATCAAAAAGAATGTACTGAAATAGAGCCACCAAACAGCGAAATTCAAACCTTGAATTGGAAGCCTCTAGCCTGGCTATCACTCGCTCTGAGAGCGCATTTCGTGCTTTTCTCGTGTTTCGTGTGTCATTCGCCAGCCACTTCGCTTGCCAACTTTGCTACAACATGTTTGTTGATAGCACAATCAGCCAGCAATATTGTGTGTATGCGCCGCTTGCCTGCGGTTTTCTAGCGCGCAGTGGCTTGTTCGATTGCTATACCCCGTTTTTAAAATCTTAACCCATAAAATGGGTAAATAAGGGTATAATGGTTTTGTGCAAAAGTATGTAACAAGCAGAAGGAAGCATCTCTGACCCCATAAAGTATACATATTCTTGATCAGCATCAACAGCCGTGACGATATAGCCATGTCCGTCTGCCCGTTCGTCTGTCCGTCTGTATGAACGTGTGGATCTCAGAGACTACAAGAGCTAGAGAATTCAGGTTTTGTCTCCTATAGCATGAGCAGAACAAGTTTGCTTCAAATTACCGATAACTATTCTGTTTTCCGATATACACGTGGAATCGATAACAAAAAACATCGAATTTGGAAAATCTAAAAATTAGGGTTGAAGTAATGGGTAATGATATAACTTTTTTGAACATTTTGTCCCAATCGGTTAAGAAGCACCGGAGATATCGAGTTTAATCGATTGAAGTTAAGTCAGTATACAAAAGTCAATTTTAAGTTTAATTTATTTATTGCAACTGGGCTCAGGGTATCTTCTAGTCGGGCTCTCCTGACTAGAGCCTTCTTACTTGTTTTCCTTGTATTCTTTATGTGTGCTTATTTTATTGCTTATCCAATTGCGTCGACCTAGCAGCAGAGCATATGAGCGAATTTTTAACAATATATATATATATATATATACTAGTTTTTTCCCGGTGCGCTTCGCATACACCTAATTCGATTAAAACTCTTAATTGTTTTTACTCTGTGTTTTATTTGTTGTTACTTATTTATAATACATTTTGGTATGCTACATTTTTTGGTTTTCTACCTGGCGCGTAAATAAATAAGCACCTTGGTTTTCCCACTCTCGAGCATGCGACGTACAATTGGCCGTGGGAGAGGCACGCACACTCGAAACGTTTGCCCTTGCGATTTGTTGAGGTTCATCGCAAACACAAAACGTACTGGGAACTGAGAGCGCTTAAATTCAAATGGCATGTCCGTTGGAATCATTGGAATGCGTGATAAGAGTACAACTACAGCTGCTTCCTTGCCATTTAGTATGGTTGCTTCAATCCAATTTGGCCACAGTTTTTTGACTGAAAGCCTTGTGCCATTACACAAAGTCGGTTGCTTCAGATTTGGTAGAAGTATAATGGGTGAACTGACTTTCAGGACCAAACGATGCGGTGGCAGACCGGGGGGATCCAAAGAATTTAAGAATTGAGTTGGATAATTGACTACTTCATCTTGATTCAAAACGCAATCAATCGATGCATACGTTGTAGCTTCTTTTGGAAGTTTTTCTTGAATGGCAAAATTGATTTCGATGACGTGTAAATTATTCGGTGCCAATATTTCGCGTTCACTTAAGTAATCGTGGAGTTGATAGTGTTGAACAATATTCGGAAATACACTCAATACAATTCTTCTTTCGATTGCAAAATTGTACAAAAGTTGTACGGCAATGTGATCAAACCGGTATCATCGATTGGTATTTTGCCTTCGCCAATGTCCAACAACTGCTTCGAAAACGCCGCTGCGGATCGATAATTTTGCAATTGGACTCGCATGTTGATGGTAAGAGTCAGCCTTTGAACATGTCTCCACAAAACTGACGATATTAAACATGCGTTTATTTCGTCGGCAGGAAACGTTGTTGGCGTAAACCTTGCATTGTTCTATTGAATGCTTCTAAGGACTTTTCGTAAGCCATTTTGCACTCATCCCTTAGCCCTATACCAGCTCCTCGCAAAACTTTAGCCATTGCTGAATTCCTCGATATGTTCCACGTTGGTGTTTCAACGACTTGGATGTTCAACGGTAATAAAAATATAAAAAAATATATTGAATCGTAAATTTTATGATTATTTACCAGTAATTGGTTTTATCAATCGCATGTTGATGTGATAGCCGTCACCACCTCTCCAGAATAATATCGGATACTGTAAAGCATCATAACTACGGTGTAGCTCGGAAACACGATGAATTTGATCGTTTCTACGTACTGTTCGCCAACAATGACGATTGTCACCTCCATTGAACGTCGGCATAAATCCATCTCTTATGATCTTTGTGGCAGCAAAAGAAGCCATTTGAAATCATGAATTTTATACTTGTTTGTTCTGCAAGAAATGCTTAGACGTCAGCGATTCTCCAGTGAGCAAGGAATGTAATTATTCTGGTGGCGGTTCTAATGCAGGCAGTTTCACTTTGCCACTGAAGTTGGGTTACCACCTGGGGCTCAGGCCGTTCCGGGACGGTCGACCACTACACCCCCCCCCCCCTTCCCCATGCAACAATTAAAAATCTTAAATAAAATATAATAATCACATATTTATTCATAACGAATTCCAATTAATTATGTAACATTACTTATCGCTATACTTCTCCGCACGGCCTATTTTTTTCAACACATTAACATTCTTTTTGTCCATCAATTCTTTATAAAAATTCAAACAACTCATGTCTACAAAATTAAACTGAAAAATCAACAAGTGGAAACGTTGCAGTCGGACGCAACCGACTGCGGCATACTCGATACCAGTATTAAAACAGGTAAAAAGAGGCCTGATTGCAAAGGGGTACGGATGGGGCAGGGGTGTACGCTGCCTTAAAGATTCTCCGATGCAGATAGGGATGCAACCAACTATCTTCCTTCCAATGTAGTGTATTCATATATGTGATTTCAAATATATATAAAACGTAACTTGTAACACTTTGTTGCAAGTATAAATTAACCTAAACACGCTCAGCATAAACATATATATGTATGCGCATACCAAAGCACATACATACATATGGTCTGCGCGTGTAAGTAATATGAAGCCTCTTTAGAAGGCCACGCAAGCGTGAGACCGTTGCCCTACGGGAAACGCCGCGCTTGCACTTTAGCAAAACGTATGAGTTCAATCGCTCTCCCTCTCTTTGTAGCTGTTAACTGATAACAGCATAAGTTTATAAATGTTAACCATAAGCTTAGAATATATTTCAATTCCAATAAAGTCATTCAATAACGTGCCTTTCATGAAAGAGAGTCGAAGTGTTTCACTCTAACCATTTCATGGCGACCGTGACAGCGATCCGTATCGCAGAACAAGTACAGTAAAGTACTAAAACAATTAAATACAAACTTGCAATGAAATTATAAAACAGTGAAAAGTGTGGAAAATACTAAAAACTACTAACTGAGTGAAGCTAAAGAACTATGTACAAAAAACAATAAATAAATGGCGCAACAACAATAAACAGATGAAACTACAACTGTGCAACAATAATTTTATGTGTTCAGCTCAACAACAAAACAACATCAACAACAAATAAACAAACATAAATAGATGACAACAACAACAGCATCAATGGATCGTCGAGGGAAACCAAAAACCAACAAACAATCTGAGTGAGTAGAGTGTATAGATATGGGAAAACGCGGTGGAGTAAAAAATAAAATAACAAAAAGGATAGCACACATAAAGTGGCTATTATTTACAAAAACTCCGCCACCCGCGTGGGAAACAGCTGCAAAATTGCAAGCTGAACTTGACTATTTAAAGTCAATTTCAAGAACCCCAAACTATACATCTCACTCAGCTCACATTAAAAATATAAATAAAACAGCTATTAAAGAACATCGTCCAATTAAAGATCTACCAAAAAGGAAGAAGATGTGCCCTCAGGACTGCGCGGGACCATTGGAGTCGCCACATTGCCAATATACATGCACAACGAAGAAAAATAAAGCGCAGAAGGCATAGGACCGCCATCTGCGCCATCGAGGGAGCATCAGCAGCAGACAATAGAAAGTGCGGAAGGCATAGGATCGCCTTTTGCACCAACGTTGGAATACAGAGCGAAAGGCAAACCGTCTTTTGCTCAATCGAGGGAGCATCAGCGTGCCATATCCGGCGACGCCCAGCTGATGCAAACGATCAACGGCAGCAGAAATCATCGGAAGCAGCATATATGTATATTATAATTAAATTTGTTTTATAAAATTGTAAAATCGCGCGGAACCATTTCCGCCCGATTAGAAGCATAGCCCGTAAAGCTATGCGACCCACTAGGGAGGAGATCATTGTAAAGATCGAAGTAGGCATCATTATTTGATATATAAATATATAAATATGTTATAAAAGTTAAGAAATTAAAATAATTTATGTTTATATATACATTAAGTCCATATTTTGATATAAAGGTTAAACCACAGGGAAACATAATGGGTATAGTAGACGTAAAATCGGTAGATTCGACCGCCAACGTTATCAATAAAGTTGACGTGTCATCACCGGATTTGCAGTACATGCTCATTTTACTAGCCATTATCGTAGGCCTTATGCTGTTAAATATAGCATTCAAAATATACAAAATACACAGCAGAAGTTTAAAAAGAAGTACATAAGTCGAGGTAACGATCTGGATAAAATCTAGATACTTTATAAAAAAATAAAATAAAAAAAAACAAAACAAAAAAAAATATATATATATAAATAAAATAATATAAATAAATAAAACTACATAAATAATTTGAAATGCATGAGGCAATAGCACACACGTTCGAAAGAGATCCATATTTTATTATACGAGCAATACGCGTACTAAATCAATTCCGCGAATTTATTTCAACAACTGATTTTGAGAACGCCTATATGGAATCGTACAATAGAACAACTAGCCCCCTATACCACTGCAATAAAACAGAAAAAGGTATTGTGCTATCCACTTTGCCATATGTGATGATAAAAGAAATATCATAAGATAACGTCTTCTTGGGTCGAGTTACTATACTAATGGTGCGATTGCATCGATAAAAGTTAGTAGCTCATGGAATGGTCAGAAATACTTAAACAGATCATTCAGATACGGATAGAATATTATAAGTCATATAAATGTCTGAACAAGAACGTACCCATTAAAACCATAACAATAGTTAAACATACTAACATATTAGTCAAACAGTTCAACAAGCTAAGAGAGCTCGTTCAACAAAATTATGGTAGACTAACTAGTGAGCATAAATTACAGGCTGAGGAAAATATTAGAATATTGAGATCAGGACTTGTTCATTTGAACAACAAACATAGCTTGCATCTCTTTTTACCTTCGGTGTTAACAGCACCAGTGACATTTGACCCATCAATGAAGCTTGACGACGAACCGTCTACATCAAAGCAAGAACCTCAGGGTAATATCGAAGAACTTATTTACCAAGATTTGGAAATCTTACCACATAACGAAAATAAAATGACGAACTCAGCAGCAGATAAGCGGGAATATGTGCGACAAATTTCGTCCACAATACCAGAGTTCGATGGTAAAAGAATAAATCTAAACAGGTTCTTGACAGCATTGAAATTAACCGATCTCACCAAAGGTGAATATGAATCGTTGGCCGTAGAAGTAATTAAAACAAAAATAATAGGCCCTCTGTCATATAAGGTACAGAGTGAAACAACTATTTCCAGAATCATAGATATTCTGAATACAGCAGTTAAGGGTGAGTCACCTGACGTACTTAAAGCTAAACTGTTAAACACACAACAGCGAGGTAAAACAGCTTCCCAATATACGACAGAGATCGAAGCTCTACGTAGGTCGCTTGAGGCTGCCTTCATAGATGATGGTCTTGACGCAGACAATGCAGATAAATTCGCTACAAAAGAAGCAATATCTGCAATGACTAGAAACTGCGAAAACGAAAAACTAAAAACCATATTGGAAGCAGGCAATTTCAACACTATGAATAGTGTTATCGAAAAGTACATACACTGCTGTACAGACATGACTGGCAATACTAATACTGTCTTTTTCTACAACAATAGAGGACAAAGTTATGCCAAAAGAAATAACTACCGGGGTAATTACCACAATAGAGGTAATGGCAGAGGCAAAAATAACAATCATGGTTATGGAGGTTATCGCGGAGGCAATAGAAGCCGTAGCGGCAATTCCAATAATCGAGGTAGAGGTTTCCGCAGAAACCAAAACCAGGATGGAATTGATAACAACCGCAATGTGCGTAACATAAAGGCGGAAAACGCGCAATCCCATTTGAGAAACACCCAACAGTAAAGGTGTGTAAGATCAATCTCAACTTAAGCGTTTTTGTTCAAGTTTTAAATATCCAAACAAATACACAATTAACGCTATTAATAGACACAGGTGCAGACATTTCACTGCTTAAATGTAGAAATAATAATATAGACTCAGTAAACTCATTAGTAAAGGCCAATATATCTGGAATTGGGCATGGAACGATACAGTCTCTTGGAACAATAGAGTTAAATATAAGTGTTAAAAATATAATTATACCTTATGAGTTCCACGTAGTGCCAGACAACTTTCCTATACCGGGTGATGGCATAATCGGATTGGATTTCCTAAAAAAATACAATTGTATTTTGGAATTTCAAGACGAAGAAGATTGGTTCACAATCAGACCCAAAAACTTCAAACAAGTCGATATCCCAATGGTACACTCCTTAGAAGACCAGATATTATTACCAGCTAGATCGGAAGTTGTCCGATACATAAAAATTAAATCGAAAGAAAAATATCTCGTGATTCCAAATCAGGAGTTGTCACCAGGGATAATAATAGCCAGTGCTTTAGTAGATACCACAAATGCTATGATTCGCATTATCAATACAAAAGATGAAAACACTGTGGTGAACAGTGCGAAGATTACTAGGGAATCAACAAGCAATTATGATATATACGAAGCAACAGAATATAAAGAAAACCGACTAGAAGAAGTATTAAAAAAATTAAAATTTCCAGCTGTCTTTAAAAACGAGTTAACAGAGTTATGCACCAAGTTCAGCGATATTTTTGGCCTCGAAACAGAGACCATATCAGCTAACAATTTTTATAGACAAAAATTGAGATTGAACGACAGAACACCTGTTTATATTAAGAACTACCGAATGCCGGAAAGCCAAAGGCCTGAGATACAAAAGCAGGTAGACAAGTTAATAAAAGATGGTATTGTAGAACCATCAATATCTGAATATAATAGCCCACTTCTCTTGGTACCCAAGAAATCATTGCCTAATTCGGCAGAAAAAAGATGGCGATTAGTAGTTGACTATCGGCAGATCAATAAAAAGCTGTTAGCAGATAAATTCCCACTTCCAAGAATAGAAGATATTCTTGATCAATTAGGCAGAGCTAAATATTTTTCATGTCTAGATTTAATGTCTGGGTTCCACCAGATCGAGCTGGACGAACAGTCCAGAAATATTACTTCATTTTCCACAGCAACAGGCTTATATCGCTACACGCGATTACCGTTTGGACTAAAAATTGCTCCTAATTCCTTTCAACGCATGATGACTCTTGCATTTTCAGGCTTACAGCCTTCGCAAGCATTTTTATATATGGATGATTTAGTTGTGATCGGATGCTCTGAAAAGCATATGTTCAGGAATTTGGCCGACGTCTTCAACCTGTGTAGACAACACAACTTGAAGCTGCATCCAGAAAAATGTACTTTCTTTATGAAAGAAGTCACATATTTGGGTCATAAATGTACTGATAAGGGTATACTGCCAGATGACACTAAATATGAGGTTATTAAAAATTACCCACAACCAACAAATGCGGACGAAGCTCGGCGCTTCGTTGCATTTTGCAACTACTACAGGAGATTTATTAAAAACTTTTCGGATTACTCACGCCATTTAACAAGGCTTTGTAAAAAGAATGTCCAGTTCGAATGGACATCAGATTGCAAAAATGCATTTGAATATTTAAAAAGGGAATTAATGAAACCTACATTACTTCAGTACCCAGATTTCAGCAAACAATTTTGCATAACCACAGATGCCAGTAAACAGGCATGTGGAGCGGTACTAACCCAAGACCATAACGGTCAACAGCTACCAGTGGCATATGCTTCAAGATCCTTTACTCAAGGTGAATGTAATAAGTCCACAACAGAACAAGAATTGGCCGCAATCCATTGGGCAATCGGCCATTTCAGACCTTATACTTACGGCAGGCATTTCTTGGTAAAAAGTGACCATAGACCTTTGTCATATTTGTTTTCAATGAAAAACCCAAGCTCCAAGCTAACGCGAATGCGATTAGATCTGGAAGAATATGACTTTACAGTAGAGTACCTCAAGGGGAAGGATAATCATATAGCAGATGCGCTATCCCGAATAACAATCGGTGAGCTAAAGGACATACATAGACAAATTCTGAAGGTAACAACGAGATCTTCAGCAAGACAGGAATCTACCTGCGCAGGTACAAATTCAAAATTGCAAGAACCTAAAGTTAAGAAAGAAATTAAAAAGCCCAATGTCTATCAGGTAATCAATAATATTGATGCCAGAAAATACATAACTCTCAAAATAGACAAGCATAAGTGTTTGTTGAAAAAAGGGAAAAATGTTATTGTAAGATTTGATGTGACCAATTTATACTCTAATGGAAAATTCGATTTAGATCAATTTTTCCAAAGGCTTATTAAAGAAGCCGGAATATATAAAATCACACAATTACAAATGTCACCATGTGAACAAATATTTGAATTTGTCACAATAAATAATTTTAAAGAAATGGGCAATAAAAAATTAAAAAAGTTAAAAGTAGCGCTACTTAACAAGGTGACAATTATAGACAAAAACGATGAGGTTCAAATAAATGCAATCCTGTCCAAATACCATGACGATCCGTCAGAAGGAGGCCACTCAGGAATTTCTAGAACCCTGAGAAAAATAAAAAACTTTTATTACTGGCCACAAATGACAAAGAAAATAAACAAATACGTAAAGACTTGTTTAAAATGTCAACAAGCCAAAACATTGACTCATACTAAAACACCCTTAACGCTAACTGAAATGCCAGCAACAGCATTTGATATAGTGTTGATTGATACCATTGGTCCACTTCCAAGATCAGAAAATGGGAATGAGTATGCAGTCACAATCATTTGCGACTTGACTAAATATTTGGTTACAATACCAGTACCAAATAAAAGTGCAAAAACAGTTGCTAAAGCAATACTTGAGAATTTCATACTTAAGTATGGCCCAATGAAAAAATTCATTACGGACATGGGCACTGAGTATAAAAATCAACTTGTAACAGACTTGTGCAAATACATGAACATTACTAATGTTACATCTACAGCACATCATCACCAGACTTTAGGGACAATAGAACGTAGTCACAGAACACTTAATGAATATATTCGTTCATACATCTCTGTTGACAAAAGCGATTGGGATGTGTGGATTCAATATTTTACATATTGTTTCAACACAACACCGTCAGTTATACACGACTATTGCCCATATGAACTCGTATTCGGCAGATTGCCGACACAGTTCATAAATTTCAACAGAATAGACAGAATAGATCCTATCTACAATATCGATGACTACTCTAAGGAAGTTAAATTTAGACTAGAAGTAGCGTATAGAAGAGCTAGGCATATGTTAGAAAAAGCTAAAGCTAGTAGAAAAATTAGCTATGACAAAAATGTCAAAAATTTTGAAATACATATAGGAGACCAGGTTTTAGTTAGAAACGAAACAGGTCATAAATTAGATAAAAATTATTTAGGTCCATATATAGTAGAAAAAATAGAAGGTAACGACAATATAACAATTAAGAACAATAAAGAAAAGAAACAAATAGTACATAAAGATAGATTAAAGCCTTGTCTTTAAGTAAAAAAAAAAAACCAAATTATAAAAATCAAAAAAAAAAATTTTATTATATAAAATTTAAATAATAATGATTATCATATGCAATACATTGTCATGACTTTATTAAGTACTTAAAATTGGTCTGATCAGCCACACACAAAAAAAAAAAAAAATTTTATTATATTATAAAACTGCTATATATTCATTAAAAAACGTTGGATGGCTTTTATTTCGGAAGATACTTTTCTGGTATATATAATTGCGCGCGCTTCGCATAAGGTTCACCGGAAAAGAGACAGAGGCAAGATCAGTGTGGCCGAACCACACTTTCTCATAAATCTTAATACTAACATCGATACCTTAATACTAGCTTACAATATATCGGTATACACGAGCATAACATAGCATAAACAATCGATAGAAATTATATATAAATGTTGCACAAAATAAATACTTTACAACTCGGCCGTCCTGACAGGGAATCGACCTCGATTCCACCTACTCTAGATCATAGAGGGCTTAAAGCTAACCAAACGGCGGGTGTTGGCGGCGACGGCATTTCCAATCTTGGGCGGCAGTTCCTATACACATGATCCGTTTTCCCGCACGGGAAACACGAATTCGCTGGTCTCGTAAGCCTCGGGCACTGGGACTTATAGTGTCCAGATCCAAAACAATTAAAGCACCGCACATCCTTACAGCAGGGAAGGCATTCGTGGACGGAAGGGAAACACTTGTAGCGGCAGGTTGTCGAGGCAGAGGCTGGTTCACGGCAGCCACTTGTTTGTCTAAATTCAACGACACTGGAAGCTGGGTTATCGCTAGAACAGCAGACGGCGGGGCAGCAGCTTGAACAGTTGATGGTAAGCTTAGCACTTAGTCAGCAGACAGCAAGGCGGCAGCGGGAGCAGTTAACAGCGGGGTTCACGTTGGAACAGCAGACATAAGCAGAAGCAGTTGACGGCGGGGCTAACGTTGGAACAGCAGACGGCGGGTCATCAGCAGAAGCAGTTGACGGCGGCGTTAACGTTGGAACAGCAGAAGCAGTTGACTGCAAGGTTGACACTGGAACAGCAGACAGCGAGGCGTCATCAGAAGCGGTTGGCGGCAGAGATGACGCTAGAACAGCAAACAGCGAGGCATCAGCAGAAGCAGTTGACTGCAAGGTTGACACTGGAGCAGACAGCGGGCCAGCAACAGGCGCAGTGGGCAGCGGGGTTACCGCTTGGACAGCAGGCAGCATGGCGGCAGCCGGAACAGTTGACAGCAAAAGTGGTTCGGCAACAGCAGACAGTGAGGCGGCAGCAGCAGCGGTTGACGTCAGAATTGTTTCGAAAACGGCAGACAGCGGGGCGGCAGCAAGAACGGTTGACGGCAGGGTTGCTGGTGGCGCAGCAGACACAAGTGCAGCAGCGGAAGAAGTCGACGGCAGAATTGGCGCTAAAACGGCAGACAGCGGGGCGGCAGCAGAATCGGTTGACGGCAGAATTGTTTCGGAAACAGCACACAGCGGGGCGGCAGCAAGAACGGTCGACGGCAGGGTTGCTGGTGGCGCAGCAGACACAAGTGCAGCAACGGAAGAAGTCGACGGCGGAATTGGCGCTAAAACGGCAGACAGCGGGGCGGCAGCAGGATCGGTTGACGGCAGAATTGTTGCTGAAACAGCAGACAGCGGGGCGGCAGCAGGATCGGTTGACGGCAGAATTGTTGCTGAAACAGCAGACAGCAGGGCGGCAGCAGGATCGGTTGACGGCAGAATTGTTGCTGAAACAGCAGACAGCGGGGCGGCAGAAAGAGCGGTGGACGGCAGATTTGGCGCTGAAACAGAAGACGGCGGTGTTGCTGATGGCACAGCAGACAATGGGGCGGCAGTGGAAGAGGTTGATGGCAGAATTGTTGCTGAAACGGCAGTCAACTGGGCGGCAGCGGAATTCGTCGACGGCAGCGTTGACACTTGAGCAGCAGATTTTGCGGCAGCAGCAGGCGCAGGGGGCGCTGGGACAGCAGGTGGCGAGGCGGCAGCAGATTTTGTCACCTCTGATACTAATTTGCGTATCTGCACAAGGTTCGCTAGCGGCGGCACTGTAACGTTATTTGCCTTCAGCAAATTTAACATCTCTTCCTTATTCAAGCCCATCTTTGTTGATTGGGCGTTAAATATAGGTTGAGCGTTGGGCGTATCCCACTTCTGAGCTGTAACACTCTTAATTATTTATTTAAATATCTAGGATGGTTAATAGTTTAATCTATTCTTTTCGGCAGCTGTTACATATACATGTTGTCAGCGTAAGGTTAACCGGAAAAGAGACAGAGGCAAGATCAGTGTGGCCGAACCACACTTTCTCATAAATCTTAATACTAACATCGATACCTTAATACTAGCTTACAATATATCGGTATACACGAGGATAACATAGCATAAACAATCGATAGAAATTATATATAAATGTTGCACAAAATAAATACTTTACAATATAGATATAATGACAACTAAATAATTTACTATTTTTCCAATAAATGTTAATTACAACAAATAAAAAAAAAAATAAAAAAAAAATCATTTAAAAAAAAAAAAAGCAGCTAATTATAACACTAAATTTTTATACTTTTATATTTTTATATTATTCAATTTTTATATTTCTAATAATTACAATCATGTATACTATAAATAACTACAAATTCATAATATTACGTTATTTTTTTTAAAAAGGGAGGTGTAGTGTATTCATATATGTGATTTCAAATATGTATAAAACGTAACCTGTAACACTTTGTTGCAAGTATAAATTAACCTAAACACGCTCAGCATAAACATATATATGTATGCGCATACCAAAGCACATACATACATATGGTCTGCGCGTGTAAGTAATATGAAGCCTCTTTAGAAGGCCACGCAAGCGTGAGACCGTTGCCCTACGGGAAACGCCGCGCTTGCACTTTAGCAAAACGTATGAGTTCAATCGCTCTCCCTCTCTTTGTAGCTGTTAACTGATAACAGCATAAGTTTATAAATGTTAACCATAAGCTTAGAATATATTTCAATTCCAATAAAGTCATTCAATAACGTGCCTTTCATGAAAGAGAGTCGAAGTGTTTCACTCTAACCATTTCAATTTGGTGACTCTAGCTGAAAGTTTGTAAAAAGTGGGGAAAGAGGGGCTGGGGGCAGTATGGGTGGGCGTGGCATCCAAATCTTTGCTGCAGATATTTGTGAAATGTCAATTGCTATCTTCATACCAAATTTGGTGACTCTAGACTCAAAGACTGTAAAAGGTGGGGAAAGGGGGTGGAAGGGGTGAGCGTGGCTCCAAAACTTTGATGCAGTTTTTTGGGGGTCGTTGCAAGCTATCTTCCTGCCAAGTTTGGTGGCTCTAGCTCCACAAATATGGAAGATACACGCATTCTCGTTTTTGACGAAGCGTTGGGGCAGCTGGAGGTGGCTAGGGCGGTATTGGTAGGCGTGGCATCCAAACTTTTGATGCAGTTTTTGGGGGGTCATCATCACCTATCTTGGCACCAAATTTGGTGGCTCTAGCTCAAAAACTGTAAAAGATATAGGCTTTTTTGACTTAAAAATGCGGGGGGCTGGGGGCGGAATGGGTGGGCGTGGCTCCAAAACTTTGATGCACATTGTTGGGGGTCGTTGTCAGCTATCTTCCTACCAAATTTAGTGACTCTAGCTCGAAGCATGTAAAAGGTGGTGAAAGGGGGGCTATGGGGCTTGGGGGCGGTATGGGTGGGCGTGGCATTCGAATTTTTGCTGCCGATCCATGTGGGATGTCAATTGCTATCTTCATACCAAATTTGGTGACTCTAGCTCGAAGTTTGTATAAAGTGGGGGAAGGGGGGCTGGGGGCGGTATGGTTGGGCGTGGCATCAAAATTTTTGCTGCAGATCCTTGTGGAATGTCAAATGCTATCTTCATACCAAATTTGGTGACTCTAGCTCAAAGTTTGTATAAGGTGGGGAAAGGGGGGCGGAATGGTTGGGCAAGGCTCCAAAACTTTGATGCCATTTTTTTTGGGTTGTTGCCAGCTATCTTCCTACCCAATTTGGTGGCTCTAGCTTCACTACTCTGGAAGATACACGCAGTCCCGTTTTTGACGAAGCGTTGGGGCAGATGGGGGTGGCTAGGGCGGTATTGGTAGGCGTGGCATCCAAACTTTTGATGCAGTTTTTGGGGTGTCACCATCACCTATCTTGGCACCAAATTTGGTGACTCTAACTAAAAAACTGTGGGAGATATAGGCTTTTCTGATTTCAAAATGCGGGGGGGCTGGGGGCGGAATGGGTGGGCGTGGCTCCAAAACTTTGATGCAATTCTTTTGGGGCTGTTGCCAGCTATCTTCCTACCAAATTTGGTGGCTCTAGCTCCACTACTCTGGAAGATACACGCATTCCCGTTTTTGACGAAGCGTTGGGGCAGATGGGGGTGGCTAGAGCGGTATTGGTGGGCGTGGCATCCAAAACTTTGGATGAATTTTTTGGGGGGTCATCAACACCTATCTTGGCATCAAATTTGGTGGCTATAGCTCAAAAACTGTGGGAGATATAGGCTTTTTTGACTTTAAAATGCGGGGGGGCTGGGGGCGGAATGGGTAGGCGTGGCTCCAAAATTTTTGATGCAGTTTTTTGGGGGTTGCTAGTAGCTATCTTCTCACCAAATTTGGTAGTTCCAGCTGTCAGGATGTGCGAAATATGTGGATTTATCGGTTTTGAGCTATCGAATTTATCGATTTGCGAGCCCCCCAGTTATCGTAGAACCCCCATCTTGACACTTTAATTTACTATCCCATAGATAAAGAGAATTGGAAAGTTTCAAGTCTCTAGCTTGAAGGGTGTGGAAAAAAGATGCGTTCATACAGACGGACAGACACCATGACGGACATTGCACAAACCCAATATACTCTTTACCTTCGGTATCGAGTATAATAAGTTTTTAGGATTCTCCACCAGTAATCTGTTTCTTTCGTCAGACCACTTTGTATTTACTAACGAAAAAACCCTTTCGCAATTTGCATTGCTCGGAGGAATCGCATAGTAGAATTGTGCTATTTTCAATACTTCCGAGTAACAGCTCGAGTTCACGTTTGCTGCAAAAAACTGTACTACCTTATCTGCGGAGCTTTTCTCACGAAAACGGGAAAAAGCTTTGGAGCGTAGCCAACTTGTGGTGCAGTCCGTTGACTTGTAGCTTATATGGTGTTTGACCGTATGAAAGGCCAAAGTGCCTTCTACAGCTAACACTTTCAACGCATCATCCGAATGAGTTTTGACGTCAAAGTTTCCCATTGATTTTGACGACGTTGCATCGCGAATTTTCGCTTTGTGCTCTCGTGACCCAATATTCCGCACCAATGCCGATTTTCCTAAGAAACAATTAAATGACACACATATTATAACAAATTGTATTCAAAAGAGCGCACATAAAGTATAACAAACACATAGACATTCACTGACATTGACAATACAGAAAATCACAAAATGATACACACCTTAATATGCTACACTAATATTCACTTGACAAATTTCACAAAAACCTTCGTAAACATTACCACGCTTACCCTTTGAAAAACAGGGGAATTGTTTTTTGTCCTCCTCTGTGCATTCACTTGCGTTTTTCAGCTTTCGGCTTTGGTGGCATTGCGAGCTATAACCTGTAGAATGATTTTGTTTAGAACATCACTGTGTTTATTAAAACATTTAACTTATAATTTTAAACAATTGAAAAAATTTTTAGAAGTTTTTTCGCAAAGCACTGCGCTCTTTGTTCACTTTTTCACTGCTGACAAAATGGCGGGAAAGTTCACTAGTAAATCAGTTCACCAATTAGGCTCAAAATTGCGAACTTGTCCTTTTGAGTTGCTTTTTGTCGCTTTTTGTCAAAATGCCGATTTTTTTATCGAAACAATAGAAAACCGGGACAATTTCGTGTCGGGTCGGGACACCGGGACATTACCTGCAAAAGCGGGACATGTCCCGGAATTCCAGGAAGGATGGCAACCCTACACTGAATTAGCACATGCCAGTTAATTCTCCTCGAAAATTCGCTGCATTGCAACGCGTACAAATAATATCCATTGCTCCAATGGCACCATGCAGGCTGTAGCCGCAGTCAGGATCGTAGTGAAAGCTAAAATGTTCCATTTGATCGCGAAGGCGAAGAGGAACTCGGCCTTGACGATAATTTGGCCGTTGATTGTCTGTGGACTCAGGTTTAAACTGTGCACGCCGCTTTCTGTACACCGCTCTACCTCGGACATTCATTTGAGCGCGTTGCTCTTCGCTTTGACTTCTTCTCGATATTGAAATTCTACGTGAATCACGCGAAAGCCGATATGGTCAATTTGTATGGTGGCTATGTCGTAGAATGCTCAGATCGGGATGAAATTTCGTAGAAAGTTTCATCAAGATTGGTTCAGCAGTTTCGCCGGAAATCGTGTTGAAACAGACAGACGGACGGACACGCGGAAATCAATTCCTGAGCTCGTCCTAATCGGAGGAGTAAGCGAACATGAAGTTTTGCCACCTAATTTTATATAAGGGAGAAGCCCTAGTGACGGTCATAGTCCCTAAATAGGTCAACCGGAATATTTTGGCGAGTTTTGATGCTAGCGGGGTCTAATCACTGTGATTGATAGCTCTTAGTGCCGGCTTGCTTTTAATGTAGTCTACTGGTGTTTATACTAAGTTTTGGATGCACCAAAGACTAAAATTAAAATACCGATATTTCGACGTAAGCTTTGTAACTTTTCAACGCGTTGGAATTGTATTATTTCAAGTTTCAGCAAAGGGAAATAAATAATTTTCTTAATCGTTTTTTCTTGCCCTTTCATAATCTGTAATCCAAAATTTTTTCTGTTCAATATTTTGGGTTTAACATTAATAAATGTAAAATTATGTTTCTGCGTGTTCTGGTCACATACGATGTGATACACTTTAACACTTATCGATATTTGTATCGACTATCGTATCACTTTGCTTCTCTCGCGTTGCTCTTAATTGCGTGTGGGCGCCAAAATGATTTCGCCACGAAAATTACTCGGTGCTGTTAATCATAATTTCAAAATATCTGAAAATTCTTCAAAATTTGTTCAGTGAACCAAAATTCACATTTGATAAGTAGAAAAGCCGCAAAAGCCGAATTTCAAAATTGTGTCAAATTCACCCAAGGAACAGATGCGTGTTGACTTAAGAAGAATAGAAAAATTTTATTATTATTTAGTTAAAACAATGTTAAATGAATTTGTTATGATTTGAAAGAAGAGCAAGAAATAGTTTTATTAAGAAAAATGAAGAAAAATTAATAAAATGAATTTATTATGAGTTGGCATAAAACTTGACTTAATTTTTTTTTTTAATAGCAATATGACACAATTAAGACAGATAACGCATTGCGCAGATGACGTCACATATGATGCATATTACCAAGGCATATATTCAACACATGCATTGTGACGTCATCTGCGCACAACATAAACAAGTTTCTGGGCAATCTAAAAATTTATTGTTCTTGTGTGTGCGATGTTGAGCGTGCGATGCATAAATCGATACTTTAATCGATACATCGCTGCATCGCTGGCGATACTGTTTTTTACGAGTAATAAATTTTAATAAATTATTAAATTCTGTTGTTTTTGAGTGTTTAATTGCATAAAATACAAAAGCATAAATAAAAACAATGATTTGGCATATTATTTCATTA
Organism: Scaptomyza flava; assembly: GCA_030179655.1. Lineage (NCBI taxonomy): Eukaryota > Metazoa > Arthropoda > Insecta > Diptera > Drosophilidae > Scaptomyza > Scaptomyza flava. Next base: position 25,625,933 of record JARNME010000404.1, read on the forward strand.
TATTGGCTCTATTTTGACAAGATTAAGGGGAGTGACTACTACAGGGGCACTTTATCGAAAATCGTGATTTTGACTTTTTTCATTAAATCCTATATATCTTTCAAAAAACGAATGAAATGTGTATAATGCCTTGCACTGATCGATGGGCAATTGAACTAGCTTTCCTACGATACCAACAGCTAAGCTTTACGTTGATATCTGACAATTTAATATCCCAAAAACCTTAGGGGTGTTCACTATTAGGGCTTCTCCCTTACATATGTGTATAGATATGCAGTTTTGGTGGTATCTAGGCATTGAATTGATTTTTATTTTTGTTTCGGCTAGCTACCATGAGCATGTGTGTGTCCCTTTCTCTATGCATGTCCATATTTTCATTTAAGCGTACCATTTGCCATTGAATTCATTGACCTTTCTTAGCAGCCAATATTAATATTAAATTTGGTGAATATTTGTACTATTTGCCTACAAAAACCTATGAGAAACCAGAAAAACAATACTTCGAAGGCAGTTTTGGTTCCCGTCGATAAGTGGCAGGAACAGGAGAGCAGGAAAATAAACAAGCGTCTAGTTAAATAGGTAGGCAATTATCCGTTTTTCATTGCTCTTTCATGTTTTCAGCTCTATGACACTTCCCCAACAATTTTTTCATCGCAACTTCCAGACAGCTATGCAGCCATGCCCACAAATTGTGAAAGTGTATTCCACACGTTCATTTGCCCAAGTCATTTACCGACTTTAACAAATAAAATGGACATCAGAATACGGCTGCGCACTGCACGCTGTGTGTGTTTAGCATACATGTAAACATTTTAATGTGTGTGTAACATCGCTACACCAGCAAAACAAATGAGCGAACAGAACCCGCCAGTATTGGCAACTAGTTGGGTCAAAGCTAGAACTAGTTGCCATCTGACTACTATTGGGCTGAAAATAAATAAGAATATAAAAAAAAAAAAAAATCTTTTTCATTTCAACAACTTTTTTTTATTCACAAAACATTTCTTTTCTTTTCTTTTAAACATATTTACACCTCAGGTGAAGTTGGCTAATTTTTTTTGCCAACGCATATATTAAAAAAAAAAAAAAAACGCTTTTTCTGAACTTGAAAAGCCGCCCTCAGCTCTTGTTCTGGAGATTTGCCCCCCTCTGCTATTGAAACTGAAAGATATAAAAATTTATTGTTTTTTTATAAAATAAGCATAGATTCAATGGGTCTATAAACTATTACCTAATAGCACATTGTAAAAATTAGTATGCAATTTTAATGACCTTTTCTCATGAGTGCCAGAAACGTTGTATGCTTGTATTATATTGTCCGCCAGCACACGTTGCAGCCCCTTTTTTAACCCAAGCGGCTGCATTATTGATCTTACAGCCTTCATCTAAAATGTATAAGAAAACGCAATAAGAATGTTTAAGTAAACGCAATGAGAATTAAAAGATATTGTTACTTTTACTCACATAGTAATCTCTTGTTTCCTTGATTTTTAAGCACAAAATTTTAAAATGCACAGCACGGCTGATCACAATTTCACTAAAACTGGCAAAAGTTAGCCAAGCATAAAATGCATAACACAGAAATCAAAGTTCAACCAGTAAATATTAAAGAAGACAAAGGGATAACAAACAGTTACAGCATATAATTCGTTGTTGTGCTGCAGCTTGCAAATTTTCTCGCTAACTCTTTTCCTCACTCTTTGTCTCTCTCCATTCGCTAAGGCATAGCAAAGCAATTGCTATGTCAAATGGCTTTCAGCAAAGAGAGCAAGAGAGCACTCAACGCATAAAGATTGTGAAAACGTTTTACAATTGACTACCCAACGCATTACTTTAGAACTAGTTGCAAAATAGTTAGTTGAGAACTAGTTGAGAACTACTTGCAAAATAACTAGTTGAGAACTAGTGGAGTTTTGGAACTGACTACAAAGTGAATTGGCGGGAAGCGACAAAGGAAAATGACAAACAATACAAAACACACACACATGTCATTTTGGTGCTGGGCCCACCAAAAATCTAGACTTAGCGCCCATTTACACGCTGAAGTTTAATTTCAATGAAGGTAAAATTTCAAGCAAAAATTCACTACATACATACACATACTTACGATAAGAACTACCAAATTTGGTAAAAAGATACCTACTAGCAACCCCCAAAAATCTGCATCAAAAATTTTGTAGCCACGCCCACCCATTCCGCCCCCAGCCCCCCGCATTTTGACATAATAAAAGCCTATATCTCCCACAGTTTTCGAGCACGAGCCACCAAATTTTGTGCCAAGACAGGGGATGATGACCCCCCAAAAACTGCATCAAAAGTTTGGATGCCACGCCCACCGATACTGCCCTAGCCGCCCCCATCCACCCCAACGCTTCGTCAAAAACGGGAATGCGTGTATCTTCCAGAGTTGTGGAGCTAGAGCAACCAAATTTGGTATGAAGATAGAAATTGACATCCCACATAGATCTGCATCACAAATTTGGATGCCACGGCCACCCATACTGCCTCCGGCCCCCCTTTCCCCACTTCTTACAATTTTCGAGCTAGATTCATCAAATTTGGTAGTAAGATAGCAATTGACATTCCTCATAGATCTGCATCAAAACTTTGGATGCCACGCCCACCAATACCGCCTCCAGCCCCCCTTTCCCCACCTTTTACAAACTCCGAGCTAAACTCACCAAATTTGGGAGGAAGATAGCTGGTGGCATCCTCCTATGCATTGGATCATCCTTATGGCAGCGTTCACCCCTGCCGCAACCGTACCCCTTTGCAATCAGGCCTCTTTTTACCGGTTTTAATACTGGTATCGAGTATGCCACAGTCGGTTGCGTCCGACTGCAACGTTTCCACTTGTTTCCTGAAACCCTTTGATAACAAGCGAAGTGAATTCAAGAAGGTTAGTGGTAGTTGATCTACGCCTAACAAAACCGTGTTGATAAATGGATTATTTCCAACCCATGATGGCAAAATAAGTTTACCATCCACTTTGTGTCATGTTCTGAAAAGTGTTGAAGAGCTAACTCTTAAAATATTTCCGGATATTACAAATATCTCTCAAAAATCACTCGAATGGTTTTCAGAACGTGCTATTTTGACTGCGAGAAATGACAATGCATTGGAAATAAACGAGTTTTTATTAAAATCATTTCAAAGTGAAGAAATTACATATAACTCTATTGATTCTGTGACTGAAATCGAAGATGCAGTTCATTACCCCGTCGAGTTTCTTAATTCATTAAATCCGGCTGGCCTGACTCAACATAAATTAACTTTAAAGATTGGTTCACCTGTAATGTTGATTCGCAACTTGAAGCCGCCAAAACTGTGCAATGGTACAAGATTGCAAGTTAAAACCCTTCATAAGAATGTTGTCGAAGCAATTATCTCTACTGGCAATGGTATAGGGGAAACGGTTTTTATACCGAGAATTCCATTAATACCTTCTGATTCTGAATTTCCTTTAAAAGTTTGCTTTGCCTTAACAATTAGTAAATCACAGGGACAAACTCTTAAATTAGCCGGACAAGACTTAAGTCACGATTGTTTTTCTCATGGCCAATTTTATGTAGCCTGCTCAAGAGTCAGTTCACCAAAAAGTTTATTTGTATTAGCACCGCGCAGCGAAGCAAGCGGGCTACTTACTAGTACAAAATATAATACAAATTTAACAAATTAAGCTGTCATTTTTCTAGACTTAAACAAATTTATTTATTTATTTATTTTTTATTTATTTATTTATAGTCAGCTAAGAGCAGCTGACATTAAAATGAATCAAAATTTAATTTAAATTAAAAATAATTAAAATAAATAAATTAAGTAAAATATAGAATAATATATGAATCTGAAAAAATAATTAAAAGTTAAAGTTAAAGCTCTGGGAAATTCAATAAAAAATTGAGCAGTCCAACATTTGTTGCGAGGATTGGGAAAAACCCAGAAAAACCCAATCAGACCAGCGTTAGATTAGTAGTTAGTGGTTACGATTAGATAAACCAAAAAGGATCGATCTTTTTAGTACTGGAGTTGAGGCCTCCAAGGAGACAAGAGAATAAAGTTTGTTATAGTCAGAAAATATAACACGAAATGGTTCATGAATTAAATAGTTGCTGAAGCAACGATCAAGGCTAAAGGCCCATTCCCAGCAGCTGCGAAACGTAATTTTTAGCTGCAACTCTATATAAAAAAAACAGTTGTCAGAAATTTTCGTGCATGCTTTCCGTTTTTAAATTCCCAGCAACCATCAGAAAATTTCATCGATAGTTCCGATAGTGGAACAATTGTGGATTCCAAAATCAGCTGTTCTTAAAAACGGAATAATAGCTTTACAATTATTCCGCGCAGCATTAGAAATGAACGCACAAAAAAATGTAGAACGAAAGCGGTTTGAAAGCTTTTTTCGAGAAGATAAAATCGCATTTATCAATTTAATTATAAATGAGTTCAATGTTTTGTTTAATTTTAACACCAGCCAAATTATTTTGCTAAGGAACAGAACCTTCGCCTGAGTTTACATATTCCTTAATGTCATTTCTAGCAAATTTTGCACAGCCATGCATTTGGCGATCAAAATGCCAAATGCATTTTCAATGCAGAGGCGGCCTCGACTAAGCCTATAATTAAAAACACGTTCGTGTACGCTAAATGAGCGCGACCCGTATGACTTCATAATCCTCTTGTGTAGAGTAAACGCATCGTCTGCAACAATAAAATATGGTGTTTCAACTCCTTCGAGAACGTTGTCTGGCGAAATATTTAGACTATCTGCCAAAATTGCTTTTCCAAGCGAGCAATGCGCGAAGGCGCTCAATTTGAACAATTTAATCAAATAAGGTGACCAACAAATATTTACATTTTTCCATACAAATATTTGGCACAGCTGGTCACTCTAACTTTATGTGGAACCTAACGAAATAATTGAGCACTTTTCATAAATGAAATTTTTTTTGCTGGGAATGGGCCTTAAGGGGTAAAAAGTTACGTGAAGATCTAACCGGGACATTAAATTTAATTCGACTCAAAAGAACTGATGAGTCGATTTCACCACTAAGTAGGTTAGTAATAAATAATACTCCATGCATAGTTCTACGGTTTAACAGGGAGGGAAGATTTATCAAAAGGAGTCTACTTGAATACGGGGGTAAGTCAACTCCAGCAACCCAGTTAAAACTTCTAAGGGCAAATAGAAGAAATTTCTTCTGCACAGATTCAATTCTGTCCTGGTGAATCGAGATCCATACTCCAGAATAGGACGTACTAAGGATGTATAAAGCGTTTTAGTGGTGAACGGATCATTGAACTCTTTCGACCACCGCTTGATGAAGCCAAGGACATTAATGGCCTTATTGACCATAGACGAAATATGAGCGTCAAACTTTAATTTAGGATCAAGAATAATGCCTAAATCTTTGATTTCAAACACGCGGTCTAGTGGTGAACCATCAAGCAAATAGTGAGCAGTATAAGGGGTACTTCTACAAAAAGACATGACTTTACATTTTGAACAATTTAAATTTAGTAAGTTAGTACGGCACCAGACTGACAACGTACCCAAATCCGACTGTAGAAAATTACACAGGGAAGCGTCATTATAGGTGAAACATAGCTTCACATCATCAGCAAACATATACACAAAAGAGTTAGTAATAACTGCTGGAAGATCGTTAATAAACAAATTAAATAGCAAAGGTCCAAGGTGACTACCCTGGGGAACACCAGAGGTAACAAAAATAGGTTTAGATACATACGATTGAAAAACTACTTTTTGTGTTCAACCACACAAGTACTCCGAAAGCCACAATAATAGTTTTGATGGAAATCCAATAATATTTAATTTATGAAGCAACAGAGGATGACTTACTAAAATCGGTGTAAACAACGTCAGTTTGCATTTTTTCCTGAAACCCTTTGATAACAAGCGAAGTGAATTCAAGAAGGTTAGTGGTTGTAGATCTACGACTAACAAAACCGTGTTGATAAGGCGATATAATCGAACTACAACCGTGTTGCAGTCTTTTTGCAAAGACTTTTGTTATGGCAGACAACTTGGATATGCCCCTATAATTTTTAACGTTTGATTTTGAAGAATTTTTATGGAGTGGAATTATAAAGGATTCCTTCCATATATCAGGGAACACGTTTGAATCAACAGACAAGTTAACTAATTTATTTAATGGCGCACACAGAGAATCCGCGCAGTATCTAAGAATACAACCTGGCACTCCATCAGGACCAGGCAAGTAGCCAGGTTTAATAGATTTAAATTCACTCAGGAGCATATACTCAGTAACTACTGGGACATATATGCAATTTGACGATTGAACTTGAAAAGGATAGGAATTACTACTACTATACATATTCGATGAGTATACTGATTGAAAATACTCAGCAAATAGATCGGCTACTGCCTGATAAGAACTTGATTTTGTATCATCTAGGTATACTGAGGATGGCAAGCAAGAAGTCTTACGTTTAGAGTTAACAAATTTATAAAACTGTTTAGGGTCACGTGAAATGTTTAGTCTACAACGATTAAGATAATTATTATAGCAAGATGTGTTAACGGAAATAAAACTAGATTTTGCTACTAAAGATCTTGTCTTTGCGTTTTTCAACTTCGATAGTTCTCTCGTAAACCAAGGTGGTTTATTGTCACTTGAAGAACAAGTGAGGGGAACACAAATATCCAAAAGCGAATAAAGGCGAGACCAATTAGTATGCTGAAGAAGATAATTTAATTTAGTAAAGTTAGTTTTACGAAAGCAACGGGTTTTTAGATTATTTTTAGATACTGAAATAGGGTTAAGAATTTCGATGGATAGTTCTAAGGTTGGATGGTAGGTGTCTTCCGGAAGCACTAGAGGGGGTATTCTACTAGCATTACTGCAATCTGAGTTAGAAACAAATATTAAGTCCAACATTCTAATACTACAGTTATGCACTCTGTTAACTTGCGATAGGCCTTACTCCATTAGGCCATCGATAAAATCATCAGAAGTGACTGGTAAAACCGCCGAAGATGTGTCATTCACAGAACATACAACATGTGGCAGATTAAAATCACCAACCACTATCAGATTACCCATATCTGTCAAAAATGACGAAACAAGTTGCAGGGCACTTGCGGAGGAATATTAGAGCAAGTAACATAAAGTGAACGGCCGTTTAGTAATATTTTAACACATAAAAACTCTATGTCTGAGAAAGAATCTGTTCAGAGGAAATACAGGAGTAAACAGCAATGAGAACACCACCCCCCTTGCGGGAAGTGCGATCGCATCTGTACAAGTTATATTTAGAAGGAAAAATAATCAGAAATATCAGGTTTTAACCAGGTTTCCGTGAGTGCTACTATATGTGAATCAAATGATAAGCTGTTAACATATAATTTAGAAAGTTTAGTGTTAAGGCCTCTAACGTTTTGATAGGCCAAACTAAGTTGTTTTGTTAGTTTTTTGCCACCGAGGTGGAGGCAACAGGTTGGCTAGCGGGCGGTGTACTATTAATCTTTATACTTACCATTATTGCTATTAATTCGCCTATTCGTATACTCCTTAACTACAAGTTGCGGCGGCCAAAACTTTTCAGAGCAAATTGTCGAGAAAAGTTCAGGCGGTACACCCAACTTGAAGGAAGATATACTTCTGGCATTTTTAAATTTAAACTTTTCAACAACAATAAGAGGGGAATCGATTTGACTCTTTACATATGCTGCAACATCATCCGATGACGTATCGGATGCCAGCCTAGAAACAAAAACAAATTTGTTGAGTGGTACAACAACCAGAGGCTTGTGAGCCCCAGTTGTAACTATATTAGGATTAATAGGCACACGAGCTGCTGAACCAGAGGGCTCATGCAAAGGTTCGGAAGATAAAGTGGCTAGGTTGTTGATAGGATTTCTAGCAGGAGAGTTAAATAACATTAGTGGGTTAGCATTGGAACCAATTGAAGGATTATTGTTAGGCACTAGAAGGAGTTTGGTTGGAAGAACAGGTGGGGCGATAAGTGGATTAGGACCCGAAGTCTTTTTACGCTTCGGAGATTCGGTAATCACCTTGCCATTTTTGAAATTAAGGCCCATTCCCAGCAGCTGCGAAACGTAATTTTTAGCTGCAACTCTATATAAAACAAACAGTTGTCAGAAATTTTCGTGCATGCTTTCCGTTTTTAAATTCCCAGCAACCATCAGAAAAGTTCATCGATAGTTCCGATAGTGGAACAATTGTGGATTCCAAAATCAGCTGTTCTTAAAAACGGAATAATAGCTTCACAATTATTCCGCGCAGCATTAGAAATGGACGCACAAAAAAAATGTAGAACGACAGCGGTTTGAAAGCTTTTTTCGAGAAGATAAAATCGCATTTATCAATGAGCATGAAAAAGAAAAACAATTAAATTTAATTATAAATGAGTTCAATGTTTTGTTTAATTTTAGCACCAGCCAAATTATTTTGCTAAGGAACAGAACCTTCGCCTGAGTTTACATATTCCTTAATGTCATTTCTAGCAAATTTTGCACAGCCATGCATTTGGCGATCAAAATGCCAAATGCATTTTCAATGCAGAGGCGGCCTCGACTGAGCCTATAATTAAAAACACGTTCGTGTACGCTAAATGAGCGCGACCCGTATGACTTCATAATCCTCTTGTGTAGAGTAAACGCATCGTCTGCAACAATAAAATATGGTGTTTCAACTCCTTCGAGAACGTTGTCTGGCGAAATATTTAGACTATCTGCCAAAATTGCTTTCCCAAGCGAGCAATGCGCGAAGGCGCTCAATTTGAACTATTTAATCAAATAAGGTGACCAACAAATATTTTCATTTTTCCATACAAATATTTGGCACAGCTGGTCACTCTAACTTTATGTGGAACCTAACGAAATAATTGAGCACTTTTCATAAATGAAATTTTTTTTCTGGGAATGGGCCTTTCAGCTCAAGCTCGTTGAATGACGCTTGCAGATTATTAAAAGCTACATGCATAGCTTTAAAGCCAGCATGAGTCTGCCTCATGAACTTGGTCGATTCTTTCACAGCTAAATTGCAGGGCTCGCAGTACCATTTAAGGCCTGTATCTGCAATTAAGAAGTGCCTGATTTTGGGAGTGAAGCCAGCACATTTCATGTGGATCATGTTGTCACACAATCCACACAAAATAAAATCTTGGTTGGTGGTTCCAACCACTTTGCAATTGGTGCTACAGCATGCAAACATTTTCGAATTGATTTAAGGTTTTATCTGGCAGCTAATATGCTAGCACAAAACAAAGCAAGGTAAGGCGACGGTAAGTTTAAGTAAAACGTATCACTGCAAGAGCAATATAAAACAGTAAATATCAAATGAGCAGATAGGCAGATAGAACCGCAAGTGCGACGGATAATAGCGGATAAGAGCGGGAGAGCTGTAAAGCGAGAGCGAAAAAAAATTGACAAACTGTTTGTTGTTAGTAATCACACAGAATATGCAAATATGCAAATGTAAATATGTGTATGTAAGTATGAACGTATGTTTACTTTATGTTTTCTTTATGTTCAGGCAGAGCAGTCTCAGTTAAACTGCTAATTAAAGTGAGTATAAACTCGGCAAACTCTTTTATGTAAACGTAAATATATACACATATATTTGCAATCACTGCTAAAACTATTTACCAGATTAAACAGAGTAAAAACACCGTTCACAAACACAAGAGATCAATAAATAATCAGGAGCACGCAAAAACACGACCGTCTCCAACGAAAGACAAGTTGTTATCAATTTAACTTAATTAAATTCATAACTTCAATTTAACCTAACTTAATTCAAACAAATTAGCAATTATTTTTTTCTAGACTTAATCAAATTCAATTCATCTGCTTGTTGTTAGAATATTGAACTCATATATTTCTAGCAATATTTATAAAATCAGAAATTTATTTTACGAAATTCTTTACGCATATCCACACAAAAAGCACAACAAACAAGTGATCAGCTGTTAAATGTTTTAGATATGCGTAGACAATCTCAACTAACTATCGATTATTTTAAAAGACTATTTGGCCACTTTTTACGATATATCTAAATTTTTTTAGAGTTGTAAGATTTTTTAGTGACGGCGCGCCGTCGGCGCGAACTTATTTACGAGATTTGGCGGCGGCGCGTCAGAAAAGACAAAAATCGGCGGCGTGGCTCGGCGGCGTAAATGTCTAGCGTACACCCTTGATAAATAAAAATATAAAGGTCTTTGATGACCAATATAATTTTTTGGCCAGAATAATGGTTAAATATGACCAATATAATTTTTTGGTCAGAATAATGGTTAAATATGACCAATATAAGTTTTTGGTCAGAATAATGGTTAAATATGACCAAAATTTTTTCTTCTCGATTATAATGGTTATTCTTTACCAATACTGAAAAAAGTCAAAATATAATTGTTATAGAAGATTTTTTTCAAAAGGTCGATAACTGTTACGTCCATGGCTGCAAATGATTCCGTGTCGGCGGATGATAATGATTAATAAAGAATTACAATCCAGCTAATATTTTTAATGCTGACGAATCTGGCCTTTTTATAAAGCGATGCCAAATGCTCCTTTTTATAAGCGTGGAAAGGAGATTAAAGGGCAGATAAGTATCTTAAAAAGTTAGAATTACAATAATGCTAGTATTTATCATTTATTATTGTTTTAAGCTTATTTGAAAAATTATTTTTAACTTTTTAGTTTGATATGCTCTAAAAGTGTGTTTTTTAGTTGTTTTAAACTATATTTATTTTTCACTTTTTAGTTCGATGTATTATAAAAGCGTGTATTTTAGTTTTTTTAAACTATTATTATTTTTAATTTTTAGTTCTATTAATTATTGAAAAAAAAAAAAATTTGTAGGTTCTAGTGAACATGAACATGGTGCAGATTTAAAAAAAAAAGAAAAAACAATTTTTTCTTTTTCGGCCGTGGACGGGATTAGAACCCACGATCGGTGTGTCCGGGAGCGAAGACCCGCGCCTTAGACCGCTCGGCCAACGAACGAACTTGAGGTAGTGGAATGTACTGACAGTAATAAGCCACTTGCTTTTAGTCCAAAGGAGAGTTACATACAAACATACATACAAATATACATACATACATACAAGTGAAGCTAATAAAAGCGTGTTAAAATATTTTTATTTATTGACAATGCTACAGTAAATATTAAATTTTGCTTTATGCCACCAAATACAACGGCTGTAATTCAACCTCTGGACCAAGGAATTATTCACTCATTTAATTTAGAGTATAGACGCATTTTAGTTAAACAACAGCTGATTGCAGTAAACTGCGGAATAAGAACAACTGAATTTTTTAAAGCAATGTCATTGCTGGATGTTCTACATTTTGTAGACCAGGGTTGAAAAAAGTAAAAGAGTTAACAATTATAAATTGTTTTAAAAAGGTAAGCAATGCATATTTTTTTGTATTGCTCTTAATTAATACTTGCTTTTTTTGTAGGCGGAGTTTAATCTGTGTTTCGATGATGGAGTTCGAGTTGAAAAACATAATCAAGAGTCTGCTGAGTTGGAACTCGAAACACATATTAATTGGGAAGAATATGCTCATATTGACGCTTATGTGGGTTGCCATGGTCAATTAACTGAGGATTAAATTGTACGTTCCCTAGTTCAAGATGAAAACAGTGGCGATGAAGAGTATGAAAGTGAGGACAGTAGCAATGAAGCTATCACCCATAATTTCATGGAAATGTTTTGAGCAATAAAGGTGATGAAGAACCTTTGTATGCATCAGAATTGGGAAAACTTTTTACCAAACCTCACTTCATTGGAATATTAGTTTTTAAATTCAAAATTGAATGCGGCAACAACACCCAAAAAAATATAACGGATTACTTGTGAATAATCCTTAACAAGTTCTTGAATTAAATATTAATTAATATTATTAATAATCCTACGAACTGAATAAACACATTGTCTGTAACGCTGAAGTTGTTTCACTTTTAGCAACGAAAAAAAAAACAAGTAAGAAGGCTCTAGTCGGGAGAGCCCGACTAGAAGATACCCTGAACCCAGTTGCAATAAATATATTTAATTTATATAAGACTTTGGTATACTGGCTTAGCTTCCATCGATTAAGTTCAATATCTCCGGTGTTTCTCAACCGATTTGGACGAAATTTTCAGAAAAGTTCTATCATTATCCATTACTTCAACCCTCATTTTTAGATTTTCCAAATTCGATATTTTATTGTTATCGATATTATGTGTATATCGGAAACCAGAATAGTTATCGATAATTTGAAGCAAACTTGTTCTGCTCATGGTATAGGAGAACTTAAATACAAAATCAGAAGTCTCTAGCTCTTGTAGTCTCTGAGATCCACGCGTTCATACAGACGGACAGACGGACATGGCTATATCGTCTCGGCTGTTGATGCTGATCAAGAATATATATACTTTATAGGGTCGGAGATGCTTCTTTCTGCCTGTTACATACTTTTGCACAAAACCATTATACCCTTATTTACCCATTTTATGGGTTAAGGGTATAAAAATAAGTTAGTTGCCCTTTTAGGATAGCTGCCTTAAATGCCTGTGCAAAGTACTCGAGGCAGCTAAGCAAATTATACTGTAATTTAATTAAATTGTTTTTTCTTTTTCATGCATATAAGCTTTAATCTATATATATATAATTAAATGGCAAAACTTCATGTTCGCTTACTCCTCCTAGACGGCTTGCCCGATTTCAATGAATTTTTCAGGGGTGATTGGGGTCTTTGTGGAGGGTGCACATCTGTAATTTAATGTGTGTATCAGTGCCTTTTTATACCCTTAACCCATAAAATGGGTAAATAAGGGTATAATGGTTTTGTGCAAAAGTATGTAACAAGCAGAAGGAAGCATCTCCGACCCTATAAAGTATATATATTCTTGATCAGCATCAATAGCCGAGTCGATTTAGCCATGTCCGTCTGTCCGTCTGTCTGTCCGTCTGTCCGTCTGTATGAACGCGTGGATCTCAGAGACTACAAAAGCTAGAGACTTCAGATTTTGTATATAAGTTCTCCTATACCATGAGCAGAACAAGATTGCTTCAAATTATCGATAACTATTCTGGTTTCCGATATACACATAATATCGATAACAAAAAATATCGAATTTGGAAAATGTAAAAATGAGGGTTGAAAGAATGGGTAACGATAGAGCTTTTCTGAAAATTTCGTCCAAATCGGTTAAGAAACACCGGAGATATCTAATTTTATCGATTGAAGTTAAGTCAGTATACCAAAGACTTATATAAATTTAATATATTTATTGCAACTGGGTTCAGGGTATCTTCTAGTCGGGCTCTCCCGACTAGAGCCTTCTTACTTGTTATCATTGTTTTGCCGCAAGATTGCCTTTTACTAATAAACAGAAACTGCAGGCGGATGTTTTTTAAAAAACATTGACATCGCATGTTGATAGTTGCTCATGAGCAATGTGCTGGCATTAATGGCCGTGTCTCAGACCTCTTGAAGGTTACTAATTTAGAGTGGCCATGTTGGTCATGTTTGGAGAAAAAAAAAGACATTGCAAGCTTTATAGAAACTCAACTTGGCTTAGAGGGCGTTTTCTGCCAGTTGAATAAACTGTGTGAAAAATTCTCATCGGTTCAGAGAAACCTTAAACGTAAAAAGGCTAACGTTGGGCAGTTATCGGGCTCTGTGACTTCGGAAAATACTCCAAATGCTCCGATACCACAGTGTAAAGTAAATAAAAATCTTCATGTCACTTCTACTAAAGTTATCGAGAACTTAGATGATATACCAATAATTCCCATGGATATTGTCTTATCTGATCCCGACCCTTCGGTTTCTTTGGTGGTTAGTACTGTTGATGTTAATCAACAAAAAAAACTGTATCAAACCTAAAGAGCCAAATATTGAATTATCCGAGACTGAGTCTTCCAAACCAGCCTCAGTGGAGGATATAATTAAAATATTTGTTGCTGTTACACCTAAAAAACAAATATTTGTTTCAAGGCTTCCCCCTGATTTAACATCAGATGATGTCAAGGTCTATATCAAGGCCAAATCGAATGCCAATTTCACGGTGGAGAAATTCAAATTTGCTTATGATCGGAACATTTCGTCTTTTAAACTAAGTGTTTCGAATCAAGATTTTTGCACTATATGCTGCAAAGAATTTTGGCCAGAACACATAATTGCGAAAGAGTATACTGCAAGAAAAACTAGTAAGAAGGCTCTAGTCGGGAGAGCCCGACTAGAAGATACCCTGAACCCAGTTGCAATAAATATATTTAATTTATATAAGACTTTGGTATACTGGCTTAGCTTCCATCGATTAAGTTTAATATCTCCGGAGTTTCTCAACCGATTTGGACGAAGTTTTCAGAAAAGTTCTATCATTATCCATTACTTCAACCCTCATTTTTAGATTTTCCGAATTCGATATTTTATTGTTATCGATATTATGTGTATATCGGAAACCAGAATAGTTATCGATAATTTGAAGCAATCTTGTTCTGCTCATGGTATAGGAGAACTTAAATACAAAATCAGAAGACTCTAGCTCTTGTAGTCTCTGAGATCCACGCGTTCATACAGACGGACAGACAGACGGACAGACGGACATGGCTATATCGTCTCGGCTGTTGATGCTGATCAAGAATATATATACTTTATAGGGTCGGAGATGCTTCCTTCTGCCTGTTACATACTTTTGCACAAAACCATTATACCCTTATTTACCCATTTTATGGGTTAAGGGCATAAAAATCAGCCCCCGATTGTATCTCCCCTTCCGGTGGTTGGTTCTAAGTTAACTCTCCCAATTACTGATAGTTCAAAAAACTAACATCCTCCTTCTTAATTGGCTATCAGAATGTAAGAGGTCTTTGTTGTAAACTCACTAGTTTATACCTTAATAGTCTTTCTTTCCCTTTCCATGTCACTGCCTTTACTGAGACGTGGTTAAGGCAAGACATTCTCAACTCCGAAATTCTATGTAGTACATATTCTATTTATAGAAAGGACCGTACTCTACGGCGTGGTGGTGGAGTGCTTATTGCTGTGAACGTAGACTTTCCTTCTGAAACAGTCGTATTATATAGTTCTTTTGATAAAGAGTTTATTGCTGTAAAGCTAAATACTTACAGTGTTAACATTGTTATCACTTGTTCCTATATACCTCCTTCCTCTGATCTCTCTATCTATGAGACACATCTATCTGCTATTCATTCTGTCTCTGCCTTGCTTTCTGATCGCGATTTTCTTGTAGTTCTTGGTGATTTCAACTTTGATGAAGCTACTTGGATTTCTTGTCCTGACTCTGGTGCCCTGACTCCCACGGCCCCGAATGAATTTTTAATCGATTTACTTGGGATTTCATTGAGTCAAATTAATGCTATCCCAAATTCTCTTAAGCTGCCTTCACACGGTCGGTTTTTCTGTAGCTTTTTTTAACCGACCAAAAAGGTTGGCATTCACATTATTCGCATCGGTTAAATCCAAAATCCCATCACTTTTTGTTGTTATACAATCTGGTCACACTTCCCTATATATATATAAGTTTGTTTACATTATTTTTTGCCAACAATTACTAAAAAATACCAAAAACGCTTTTCTTACGTTAACATGTTCGTGGCACAAATTTAACCGACTCAAAAAAAGCAGAAATAGAACACGTTCTATTTTTCTCATTTTGAGTCGGTTTTTGACCGGACCTACAAATTTTTGTGTGTTCACACGAGAGCGCTGGCTTAAAAAAAAAAAAACGATGAAAAGCCGATCGTGTGAAGGCAGCTTTAATAAAATGCTTGATCTGATTTTTGTTTTGGATTCATCATCTTCATCCGTTTCCCGTTCCCAGCCTATATCTTATCCCGAAGACGTATACCATCCTACGTTGGAGCTGTTGATTAATTTACCTTCCCGGACGCGTTGCAATGTCAAGATGCCTTTGAGTCGAGTTCGTCAATTTCGGAAATCTGATTTTGAGGGACTCGCCCTGCTTTTATCCCAAACTGACTGGTCTCCCCTCTACGAGTCTGACGACTTGGACGTGGCAATCAGTATTTTTTACAATACCTTATATTCTTTATTTGATTTATGTGTCCCGGTTGGTAAGCTAAACAGGTCTAATAAACCTGTTTGGTTTACCCGAGAGTTGACAATTCTAAAAAATCGGAAATCTAAACTTTTAAATAATTTAAATGTTTTGAAACCTATATTTTCCCCAGGACCTGACGGAGTGCCAAGCTGTGTGCTTAGACACTGCGCTCATGGTCTTTTAAAGCCGTTGCTTAAAATGTTTAACTTGTCCCTGTAGTTAGGCTCCTTTCCAAAAATTTGGAAAGAGTCATTTATTATTCCTCTCCATAAAAAAGGAAACAAATCTAATGTTCAAAATTATAGGGGTATCTCCAAGTTGTCTGCTTTTCCTAAGATTTTTGAAAAATTAATAACCTCCCATCTTCAACACCTTTGCAACTGTATTATTTCAGCGTGTCAGCACGGATTTATGAAACAAAGATCTACTACCACTAACTTGTTAGAATTTACTTCGTTTGTTATCAAGGGTTTTCAGGACAAATTGCAGACTGATGTTATTTATACTGATTTTAGTAAGGCTTTCGACTCTGTAGATAATCATCTCCTAATACATAAACTAGAACTCTTGGGCTTTTCAAATATTCTAGTTCTTTGGATAAAAGACTACCTAACTCTTAGAACTCAGAGGGTTTTATTTGAAGGGTCCGTTTCCAAAAAGGCTCAGGTCACTTCAGGCGTTCCACAGGGTAGTCATCTTGGCCCTTTATTATTTATTTTGTTTAAAAACGATATTCCATCGGTTATAAAGTTCTCTCGGGTTTTGATGTACGCTGACGATGTAAAATTATGCACGTCAGCTGCAACTCCCCTAGCTGCTCAACAGCTTCAAAGAGATTTAGATAACTTTCAAATGTGGTGTAAAGTAAATTTTTTAAATCTTAATTGTAGTAAATGTAAAGTAATGTCATTTTTTAGATCTTTGCCCTTTTTTAATATATATGTTCTTGACAACAAACCACTAGATAGAATTGAATGGGTTGACGATTTGGGCATCGTCATGGACCCAAGGCTTAAGTTTGAATTCTAATCGAGCATCCGGTGTCTTGGGCTTCATTAAGCGCTGGTCGAAGGAGTTCAACGATCCCTACTTAACAAAAACTCTACATACTTCTCTTGTACGACCGATTCAGGAATATGGATCTTGTATATGGTTTCCCAAATACGAAATTCATCAGAATAAAATAGAATCGGTACAAAAACAATTTCAGCTTTTCGCACTTAGAGGTCTTAACTGGGACACTAACAATAATTTGCCATCTTATCGTAGTAGACTTTTAGTAATAGATCTTCCTTCTCTTAACGATCGTAGAATAATGCTAGAATTTTCCTTTTTTCACAAATTAATTAATGGAGAAATTGATTCTTCTGAATTAATTAACCAAATTAACTTTGCTGTTCCTATTAGAAATACTAGAAATTTTGTACCTTTATCTCCTAAAACTTGTAGTTCTAATTATGCTCTTCATAACCCTTTTCGTATTCTGTGTTCTATTCAAAACGATCTTTCCCACTTAATACACAGTGCCACTCCTACTTGCTCTATTAAAAAGTTAGTTTTGTGTCATTTGTCTGCATGTTCCCGATCATCGTAACCGCACGATAAGCGGAGCGCCCCTCGGTCGGATGGGCGGGAGGCGGGTCGCACTGTGCGTGGCTCTGCGCGTTAACAAGCCGGTGCTTGGTATCGTTGGGCCACTTGACTGTACTGTTCGTTAGTACATCTACGTCCAATAACAACACATACTGAAAAAAACATAAATTTTTTTAAGTCTGGACATGTTTTCTTTTAAGTTTTAAAATATAATAATAATTTTTTTGAATCGCCATTGAACTTTCTCATACAAAAAAATAAAAATAACAAGTGGAAACGTTGCAGTCGGACGCAACCCACTGCGGTATACTCGATACCAGTATTAAAAATTTTGATGCCCATCCATGTGGGATGTCAATTGCTATCTTCATACCAAATTTGGTGACTCTAGCTCGAAGTTTGTATAAAGTGGGGAAAGGAGGGCTGGGGGCGGTATGGGTGGAATTGCATCCAAATATTTGATGCAGATCTTTGTGGAATGTCAATTGCTATCGTCATAACAAATTTGGTGACTCTAGCTCGAAGCTTATAAAAGTGGGGAAAGGGGGGCTGGGGCGGAATGGGTGGGCGTGGCAGCCAAATTTTTGATGCAGATCTTTGTGGGATGTCAATTGCTATCTTCATACCAAATTTTGTGACTCTAGCTCGAAGCTTGTAAAAGTGGGGAAAAAGCGGCTGGGGCGGAATGGATGGGCGTGGCAGCCAAATTTTTGAATCAGTTTTTGGGGGGTCATCATCACCTATCTTGGCACCAAATTTGGTGGCTCTAGCTCAAAAACTGTAAAAGATATAGGCTTTTCTGACTTAAAAATGCGCGGGGGCTGGGGGCGGAATGGGTGGGCGTGGCTCCAAAACTTTGATGCAGATTGTTGGGGGTCGTTGTCAGCTATCTTCCTACCAAATTTGGTGACTCTAGCTCGAAGCATGTAAAAGGTGGTGAAAGGGGGGCTATGGGGCTTGGGGGCGGTATGGGTGGGCGTGGCATTCAAATTTTTGCTGCCGATCCATGTGGGATGTCAATTGCTATCTTCATACCAAATTTGGTGACTCTAGCTCGAAGTTTGTATAATATAGGGAAAGGGGGGCTGGGGGCGGTATGGTTGGGCGTGGCATCAAAATTTTTGCTGCAGATCCTTGTGGAATGTCAAATGCTACCTTCATACCAAATTTGGTGACTCTAGCTCAAAGTTTGCATAAGGTGGGGAAAGGGGTGCGGAATGGTTGGGCAAGGCTCCAAAACTATGATGCAATTCTTATGGGGTTGTTGCCAGCTATCTTCCTACCAAATTTGGTGGCTCTAGCTCCACTACTCTGGAAGATACACGCATTCCCGTTTTTGACGAAGCGTTGGGGCAGATGGGGGTGGCTAGGGCGGTATTGGTGGGCGTGGCATCCAAACTTTGGATGCAGTTTTTGGGGGGTCATCATCACCTATCTTGGCACCAAATTTGGTGGCTATAGCTCAAAAACTGTGGGAGATATAGGCTTTTTTGACTTTAAAATGCGGGGGGGCTGGGGGCGGAATGGGTAGGCGGGGCTCCAAAATTTTTGATGCAGTTTTTTGGGGGTTGCTAGTAGCTATCTTCTCACCAAATTTGGTAGTTCTAGCTGTCAGAATGTGCGAAATATGTGGATTTATCGGTTTTGAGTTATCGAATTTATCGATTTGCGAGCCCCCCAGTTATCATAGAACCCCCATCTTGACACTTTAATTTACTATCCCATAGATAAAGAGAATTGGAAAGTTTCAAGTCTCTAGCTTGAAGGGTGTGGAAAAAAGTTGCGTTCATACAGACGGACAGACGGACAGACACCATGACGGACATTGCACAAACCCAATATACTCTTTACCTTCGGTATCGAGTATAAAAATAAAGTTGCCTCGACAACGCAAAAGTAATACGGTTGGCAGGCTTTCGCGTGATTCACGTAGAATTCCAATATCGAGAAGAAGTCAAAGCGAAGAGCAACGCGCTCAAATGAATGCCCGAGGTAGAGCGGTGTGCAGAGAGCGGCGTGCACAGTTAATAGCTGAATCCGCAGACAATCAACGGCCAAATTATCGTCAAGGCCGAGTTCCGTGCAACATATCGAGGAATTCAGCAATGGCAAAAATTTTGCGAGGAGCTGGAATAGTGCTATGGGATGAGTGCCCAATGGCTAACAAAAAGTCATTAGAAGCATTCAATAATGCAATAATGCAAACAATGCAAGATTTACGTCAAAACCAACAACTTTTTGGCGGAGCATTTTTGTTTTGATCACATTGCTGTACAACTTTTGTACAATTTTACAATCGAAAGAAGAATTGAAGTTGTACTCTTACCACGCATTCCAATGATTCCAACGGACATGCCGTTTGAATTTAAGCGCTTGCAGTTCCCAGTACGTCTTGCATGTGCGATGAACATCAACTAATCGCAAGGGCAAACGTTTCGAGTGTGCGGCGTCAATTTGGAAGAACCGTGCTTCTCACACGGCCAATTGTACTTCGCCACACACCAAGGTGCTTATTTATTTACGCGCTAGGTGGAAAAAACAACATGTTGTATACCAAAATGTACTATGAATAAGTAACAGTAAGTAAAACACAAAGTAAAAAAATATTAAGAGTTTTAATCGAATTAGGTGTAGCGAAGCGCACTGGGAAAAATCTAGTTCTACTATATATTAAATTTGTAATTTCCACTTCCACATCAGTGGCAAAGTTTGGCGGAAGTCTATAATGCCCATCACTTGCTGATCGGTTGGATCCACCTCGTTGGCCTTGGGCTTCCTTGCTTAATAAGTATAAGCACCAGTTGTGCTTGGTTCATTTGCCGTCTCTTCAGTTGCGCTTTTGTCGTCAATTAAAAACTCCATAGAGTCAGCAGCCTGTGACGCCAAGGGTGTAGAGCAATTTGCTGGGCCCTCAATTTCAGCTTAACTGGTGGATGTCATCACTCTCTCCGCAGCCCGATTTGGCAAAAAATCCATGTACTGGGAAAATTTACAATATATTGCGTCCCCAGCACTCGGCTACTTCTGCCGGGTTCCACTAGCGCTCCCACTTTTTAATTTTTTTTAACACGCTTATATAAGCTTCACTTGTATGTATGTTTGTTTGTATGTATGTAACTCTCCTTTGGACTAAAAGCAAGTGGCTTATTACTGTCAGTATATCCCACTACCTCAAGTTCGTTCGTTGGCCGAGCGGTCTAAGGCGCGAGTCTTCGCTCCCGGACTCACCGATCGTGGGTTCTAATCTCTTCCACGGCCGAAAAAATATTTTTTTTTAACTCTCCTTTGGACTAAAAGCAAGTGGCTTATTACTGTCAGTATATCCCACTACCTCAAGTTCGTTCGTTGGCCGAGCGGTCTAAGGCGCGGGTCTTCGCTCCCGGACTCACCGATCGTGGGTTCTAATCCCGTACACGGCCGAAAAAAAAAATTTTTTTTTAAATCTGCACCATGTTGATGTTCACTAGAACTTAAAAAATTTTTTTTTCAATAATTAATAGAACTAAAAATTAAAAAATAAATATAGTTTAAAAAAACTAAAAAACACGCTTTTATAATACATCGAACTAAAAAGTGAAAAATAAATATAGTTTAAAACAAGTAAGAAGGCTCTAGTCGGGAGAGCCCGACTAGAAGATACCCTGAACCCAGTTGCAATAAATATATTTAATTTATGTAAGACTTTTGTATACTGGCTTAGCTTCCATCGATTAAGTTCAATATCTCCGGTGTTTCTTAACCGATTTGGACGAAATTTTCAGAAAAGTTCTATCATTATCCATTACTTCAACCCTCATTTTAAGATTTTCCAAATTCGATATTTTATTGTTATCGATATTATTTGTATATCGGAAACCAGAATAGTTATCGATAATTTGAAGCAAACTTGTTCTGCTCATGGTATAGGAGAACTTAAATACAAAATCAGAAGTCTCTAGCTCTTGTAGTCTCTGAGATCCACGCGTTCATACAGACGGACAGACGGACAAACCCTTATTTACCCATTTTATGGGTTAAGGGTATAAAAACTATAAAAAAACACGCTTTTAGAGCATATCAAACTAAAAAGTTTAAAATAATTTTTCAAATAAGCTTAAAACAATAATAAATAACCATCTTTATTCATATCCGCGCCAACACATTCCCAGGCGCTTCTTATTGCTACGTTGTCCGAGTATTTTTTAGATTTAGTGTTTCAAATTGCTTCATTTTTATATCGCATTTATTAAAGCGATATATCTTCTCGTTTTACATTCTTTTGTGGGTCCATTTCTAATGCTGCGCGGAATAATTGTAGAGCTACTATTCCGTTTTTAAGAACAGCTGATTTCGGAATCCACAATTGTTCCATTATCGGAACTATCGGTTAACTTTTCTGATGGTTGCTGGGAATTTAAAAACGGAACACAGTCAAGAAAATTTCTGACAACTGTTTTTATACCCTTAACCCATAAAATGGGTAAATAAGGGTATAATGGTTTGGTGCAAAAGTATGTAACAGGCAGAAGGAAGCATCTCCGACCCTATAAAGTATATATATTCTTGATCAGCATCAACAGCCGAGACGATATAGCCATGTCCGTCTGTCCGTCTGTCTGTCCGTCTGTATGAACGCGTGGATCTCAGAGACTACAAGAGCTAGAGACTTCTGATTTTGTATTTAAGTTCTCCTATACCATAAGCAGAACACGTTTGCTTCAAATTATCGACAACTATTCTGGTTTCCGATATACACATAATATCGATAACAATAAAATATCGAATTTGGAAAATCTTAAAATGAGTGTTGAAGTAATGGATAATGATAGAACTTTTCTGAAAATTTCGTCCAAATCGGTTGAGAAACACCGGAGATATTGAACTTAATCGATGGAAGCTAAGCCAGTATACCAAAGTCTTATATAAATTAAATATATTTATTGCAACTGGGTTCAGGGTATCTTCTAGTCGGGCTCTCCCGACTAGAGCCTTCTTACTTGTTTTTATTAGAGTTGCACATACAAAATTCCGTTTCGCAGTTGCTGGGAATGGGCCTTAACATATAAGAATTTGTGTTTTATATAGATACATATGTGTATATGTGTAAATTTAATATTTAATTTTGTGTCAGCTTGCTGCTCCTGTAGTGGTGGGGGGGTCTTCTTGCCTGAACTGGTGGGGCGCCGATGCTGGTCTCCCTGCTAGACTTGGTGGGGTGCCGGTGCTGGTCCTCAAACAAGCTTTATTTGCGACGGTGCTGGTTTTCCTGCTGGACTTGGTGGGATGCCGGTGCTGGTCTTCATGCCACACGTGTATTTGCAGAATACATTAATGAGGGGTCCCTCGCAGTCTGCTGGGTCCTCCTTCTTTGTTGCTGGTATTATTATTTTTTTTGGTTGGTTATTAATTTGTCCAATAGTGGGTATATTTGATTGTGAAAAAGTGCGTTGTGTTTATACCCTTCACATGTGAAACAGGGTATATTGGCTTTGTCATAAATCTGTAACGCCTTAAAGGAATGATGGGAGACCCCATAAACTATTTATCAAAATGATCAGGACGAGCTCAGAAATTGATTTCCGTCCGTCCGTCTGGCTGTTTCAACACGATTTCCGGCCAAACTGCTGAACCGATCTTGATGAAACTTTTACAGATTCCTAAGATCATGTTGGGTTTGTTCACTATGAAATTTCATCCCGATCGGAGCATTCTACGATATAGCCACCATATAAATTTACCACACCAAAACGATTTCCGGCCAAACTGCTGAACCGATCTTGATGAAACTTTCACAGATTGCTTAGATCATGTCGGGTTTGTTCACTATGAAATTTCATCTCGATCGGAGCATTCTACGACATAGCCACCATACAAATTTACCATATCGTACTATCAATTGTTGTCTCTGTCGTGCACTTTCAAGTACCTACATGTCAAATTGTTGTTGTTGTCGCACACGAACAAGTAAATAACGCTCAAAAGCAAAAATATTAGCGAAAAATTACCAACAACTGCACACAAACATAAGAGGCGGGAACATTGATTTGGCTGTGTGAAGGGTATCATAGTCTTGGCATAGCCAAAATTAACTATGCGCCACTATGTTTATACTCGATACCGAAGGTAAAGAGTATATTGGTTTTGTGCAATGTCCGTCATGGTGTCTGTCCGTCTGTCCGTCCGTGTGTGTGCAAGTTTTTTCCACACCCTTCAAGCTAGGGACTTGAAACTTTCCAATTCTCTTTATCTATGGGATAGTATATTAAAGTGTCAAGATTGGGGTTCTACGATAACTGGGGGGCTGGCAAATCGATAAATTCGATAACTCAAAAACGATAAATCCGCATATTTCACACACCCTTACAGCTAGAACTACCAAATTTGGTAAGAAGAAAATTTTGGAGCCACGCCCCCCCATTCTGCCCCCAGACCCACCGCATTTTAAAGTCAAAAAAGCCTATATCTCCCACAGTTTTTGAGCTAGAGCCACCAAATTTGGTGCCAAGATAGGTGATGATGACCCCCCAAAAACTGCACCAAAAGTTTGGATGCCACGCCCACCAATACCGCCCTAGCCGCCCCCAGATGCCCCAACGCTTCGTAAAAAACGGGAATGCGTGTATCTTTCAGAGTAGTGGAGCTAAAGCCACCAAATTTGGTAGGAAGATAGCTGGTAACGTCCCCAAAAGAACTGCATCAAACTTTTGGAGCCACGCCCACCCATCCCGCCCCAGCCCCCCCGCATTTGGAAATCAGAAAAGCCTATATCTCCCACAGTTTTTTAGCTAGAGTCACCAAACTTGGTGCCAAGATAGATGATGATGAACCCCCAAAAACTGCATCAAAAGTTTGGATGCCACGCCTACCAATACACCCCTAGCCACCCCCATCTGCCCCAACGCTTCGTCAAAGACGGGAATGCGTGTATATTCCAGAGTAGTGGAGCTAGAGCCACCAAATTTGGTAGGAAGATAGCTGGCAACGACCCCCAACAATCTGCATCAAAGTTTTGGAGCCTAGCCCATCCATTCCGCCCCCCTTTCCCCACCTTATACAAACTTTGAGCTAAAGTCACCAAATTTGGTATGAAGGTAGCATTTGACATTCCACAAGGATCTGCAGCAAAAATTTGGATGCCACGCCCAACCATACCGCCCCCAGCCCCCCTTTCCCCACTTTATACAAACTTCGAGCTAGAGTCACCAAATTTGGTATGAAGAGAGCATTTGACATCCCACATGGATCGGAAGCAAAAATTTGAATGCCACGCCCACCCATACCACCCCAAGCCCCATAGCCCCCCTTTGACCACCTTTTACATGCTTCGAACTAGAGTCACCAAATTTGGTATGAAGGTAGCATTTGACATTCCACAAGGATCTGCAGCAAAACTTTGGATGCCACGCCCAACCATACCGCCCCCAGCCCCATTGCCCCCCATTCCCCACCTTATACAAACTTTGAGCTAGAGTCAACAAATTTGGTATCAAGGTAGCATTTGACATTCCACAAGGATCTGCTGCAAAAATTTGGATGCCACGCCCACCCATACCGCCCCCAGCCCCCCTTTCCCCACTTTATACAAACTTCGAGCTAGAATCACCAAATTTGGTATGAAGAGAGCAATTGACATCTACATGGATCGGCAGCAAAAATTTGAATGCCACGCCCACCCATACCGCCCCAAGCCCCATAGCCCCCCTTTCACCACCTTTTACATGCTTCGAACTAGAGTCACCAAATTTGGTATGAAGGTAGCATTTGACATTCCACAAGGATCTGCAGCAAAAATTTGGATGCCACGCCCAACCATACCGCCCCCAGCCCCATAGCCCCCCTTTCCCCACCTTATACAAACTTTGAGCTAGAGTCAACAAATTTGGTATCAAGGTAGCATTTGACATTCCACAAGGATCTGCAGCAAAAATTTGGATGCCACGCCCAACCATACCGCCCCCAGCCCCCATATCCCCACTTTATACAAACTTTGAGCTAGAGTCACCAAATTTGGTATGAAGGTAGCATTTGACATTCCACAAGGATCTGCAGCAAAAATTTGGATGCCACGCCCAACCTTACCGCCCCCAGCCCCCCTTTCCCAACTTTTACAAACTTTGAGCTAGAGTCACCAAATTTGTTATGAAGATAGCAATTGACATTCCACAAAGATCTGCATCAAAAATTTGGATGATATTCCACCCATACCGCCCCCAGCCCCCCTTTCCCCACTTTATACAAACTTCGAGCTAGAGTCACCAAATTTGGTATGAAGATAGCAATTGACATCTCACATGGATGGGCATCAAAATTTTTAATACTGGTATCGAGTATACCGCAGTCGGTTGCGTCCGACTGCTACGTTTCCACTTGTTTCTCTTGTGCCAGTGTATCAGAAACAAACGACTGTTAGTGGCCGGTGCTGGTCTTCATGCCACACGTGTATTTGCAGAATACATTAATGAGGGGTCCCACGCAGTCTGCTGGGTACTCCTTCTTTGTTGCTGGTATGATTATTATACTCGATACCGAAGGTAAAGAGTATATTGGTATTGTGCAATGTCCGTCGTGGTGTCTGTCCGTCTGTATGTATGCAAGTTTTTTCCACACCCTTCAAGCTAGAGACTTGAAATTTTCCAATTCTCTTTATCTATGGGATAGTAAATTAAAAAGTCAAGATGGGGGTTCTACGATAACTGGGGGGCTGGCAAATCTATAAATTCGATTACTCAAAGCCGATAAATCCACATATGTATTTCGCACATCCTTACAGCTGGAACTACCAAATTTGGTAAGAAGAGAGCTGCTAGCAACCCCCAAAGAACTGCATCAAAAATTTTGGAGCCACGCCCACCCATTCCGCCCCCAGCCCCACCGCATTTTGAAATCAGAAAAGCCTATATCTCCCACAGTTTTCCAGCTATAGCCACCAAATTTGGTGCCAAGATAGGTGATGATGACCCCCCAAAAACTGCATCAAAAGTTAGGATGCCACGCCCACCAATACTGCCCTAGCCGCCCACATCCACCCCAACCCTTCGTCAATAGCGGAAATGCGTGTATCTTCGTGAGTTGTGGAGCTAGAGCAAGCAAATTTGGTAGGAAGATAGCTGGCAACGACCCCCAAAAAACTGCATCAAAGTTTTGGAGCCACGCCCCCTTATTCCGCCCCCCTTTCCCCACCATTTACAAACTTTGAGCTAGAGTCACCAAATTTGGTATTAAGATAGCAGTTGACATCCCACAAAGATCTGCAGCAAAACTTTGGATGCCACGCCCACCCATACCGCCTCCAGCCCCCCTTTCCACACCTTTTGCAAACTTTGAGCTAGAGTCACCAAATTTTGTATGAAGGTAGCAATTGACATTCCTCATAGATCTGCAGCAAAACTTTGGATACCACGCCCACCCATACCGCCTCCAGCCCCCCTTTCCACACCTTTTACAAACTTTGAGCTAGAGTCACCAAATTTGGAAGGAAGATAGCTGTTGGCATCCTCATCTGCATCGGAGAATCTTTAAGGCAGCGTACACCCCTGCCTAGTCCGTATCCCTTTGCAATCAGGCCTCTCTTACCGGTTTAAATACTGGTATCGAGTATGCCGCAGTCGGTTGCGTCCAACTGCAACGTTTCCTTTTTTTAATTTTAAATTACTTATAAATTTGGTTTTAGACTTGATTTTAGATTTCTTAAGTACGAATCGTATTTAAATATTTCAAGCACGAATTGAGATTATTCCAGATAAAAAATCTTAAATTTAGAACGGTTTTTTTCTGTTTATTTACTTTACTATACTACTATATATATAAAGTGACATATTCAGTTCTTGCAGAACTTCTATGCCAACCTCCACCCACTTAAAATAACAAGAACAATGCACAAGCATTGTCCACTTGAGTAAACAAATGTATAATCTTAAGCATGCACATTTATGATTTTGGCTTCTTGTAATAGAACCGTAGATAATTAAGTCACACTCAGCATAATCACGTACATCCGGCGAACAGAATAAACAACAGCAAAACTATGCACCCTAAAAAACAACAAAGCTATTAAAATCGATCACGCCACCCGAAAAACAAAGCCATTAAAATCGATCACGCCACTTTAAGAATTAGATGAGCAAAGTCCAATGTAATTTGATCCTTGAGCGAAACACCAGTTTACGACTCCTCAGAATAAATCCACTCCAGAGAGTTGAGCATAAATAATTTAAACAAAGGAATAAGTCGCAAAACGAGGTTTCTTCAAACATCAAAACGCTAGCATAAGTTTAGTTCTATTTTACATGTTTAACTGTAAAGACGCGTTCAATAAAGATATTTTATTTTATTTTTTTAAATAAACGTGACTCCAACGATTTAATTATATATATTCTTTAAGGGGACGGAAATGCTTCCTTCTTACAGTTATATGCCACAAAAATTTGCAGAAATAATATAATAATATAATTTTTTCATTTGATGGCTTCGAGGCATAAAAAAATTACGCTTGCTTCTTTTCCTCGTAGGTTTATTGTAAAGGACCGTGCCACAGCGTACACGAGTGCACAGCGCTCGTTAATGGTAATGCAGGTGCTGATACGCACACCATACGACGAGAGCGATCGTAGTGGCATCCGGCGATTGCTCAATGATGGCACATATCTGGGATGCTTTCCGCTGCACGAGGGTCGTTACGATCGGCCCCACTCGAGTGGCGTTTCACTGGATCGTCGTGTTCTTTACCAGACATGGGCACATCCTTCGCAGTGGTACAAGAAGCAACCGCTATGCCTGGTGCGCAAGTACTTTGGCGACAAGATCGCGCTTTACTTTTGTTGGCTGGGCTTCTACACAGAAATGTTGGTTTATCCTTCCGTTGTTGGTACACTTTGCTTTATGTACGGACTGGCTACGCTGGAGTCGGAGGATAATACACCCAGCAAGGAGATCTGCAATGAGTTTGGCACCGGGAATATTACATTATGCCCGCTATGTGATAAGGCGTGCAGCTACCAAAGCCTATCCGAATCGTGCCTGTTCTCACGATTGACTTACCTGTTCGACAATCCGTCCACGGTATTTTTTGCCATTTTTATGTCTTTCTGGGGTAAGCGATATTTCAAATTTGCAAATTAGTCGGTAGTTTCTAAAAATGTATTGCACGTTTAGCTACCACTTTTTTGGAGCTGTGGAAACGTAAGCAATCAGTCTTAGTATGGGAATGGGATCTTCACAATGTCGAGTTGGATGAGGAGAACCGGCCTGAGTTTGAGACCAACGCAACCACATTTCGAATGAATCCAGTTACCAGAGAAAAAGAACCCTACATGTCCACATGGAGCCGCGCTATTCGTTTTGTCATTACCGGC
The DNA here is from genome assembly GCA_030179655.1 of Scaptomyza flava. Classification (NCBI taxonomy): domain Eukaryota; kingdom Metazoa; phylum Arthropoda; class Insecta; order Diptera; family Drosophilidae; genus Scaptomyza; species Scaptomyza flava. Next base: position 25,654,941 of record JARNME010000404.1, read on the forward strand.
AGTGCCGTGCTCTTTATGGTAACTCTAAGCACAATTTTAACACATATACATATATATATAAAACATTGTTTTGAGCTGAAGATATATCTTATATATAAAATTCTTGTGTCACGGGGTTTGGGCGAAAACACCGTCGAAACGGCTGGACCGATTTTGATGTAATTTTCTGTGCTTATGGGGTAGGTCTGAGAATCGGCCAAAATATATTTTTCCAAAGCCTAAATATTAAGAGTAGTCTACCAAAATTTTTTTATTTTTTATTTTTACCAATCATGGCAATCGAATATAATAATAGGATGTCATATACAAATATTTCTATCAACCAATAATTAGTTATCCTTCCTATGTGCCACGGCACATTGAGTCAGAATCCCTTTTATTTTTTTGGCATAAAGTCGAAAATTTTTGTGAACCATTTTTTGAATTTGACTTAATATTTTAAATGGGCATACATTAGGTATATCGAATCCATAAAAAACAGGTGGAAACGTTGCAGTCGGACGCAACCAACTGCGGTATACTTTTTACCAGTATTTGAAAAAAAGGACTGATTGCAAAGGGGCTCGGATGCGGCAAGGGTGTATGCTGCCTTAAAGATTCTCCGATGCAGATAAGCATGCCACCAGCTATCTTCCTTCCAAATTTGGTGGGCGAAAGCGGGCTGGGTGTGGTATGGGTGGGCGCGGATGATGCAGATCTTTGTAGTATGTCAATTGCTATCTTCATTCCAAATTTGGTGACTCTAGCTCAAAGAAAACGGAGGCGGAGTGGCTCCAAAACTTTGATTTAAATTTTTGGGGGTCGTTGCCAGCTATCAAATTTTGTGGCCCTAGCTCCACCAGCTAGGGTAGTATTGGTGAGCGTGGCATCCAAAGCTATTTTGCTGTTTTTGGGGGTCATCAACACCTATCTTAGCACCAAATTTGGTGGCTCTAGTTCGAAAACTTCGGTAACGAGTATTAAAATCTCGGTGGCTTTTGTTGAGCATGATCGTTGTCTATAGCAAGTTGTTTTAGACAATCAAATGGGACGACCGCAACTGTCTTACAGTGATGCAGGATCCCGGCTGAAAAGAGAAATGGAAACGGAACTTCAAGTGTACCAAGTGAGATTAGAAAGAAGTTGTTACTCTCGGAGCTATTACCACTAGTCAAGCTATCCCATTTTTGATTGACAACAACAAACAACACAGGCCTAATAAAACAATAGGAGAGCTTTAAATATAGCACAATTTTCGAATATTTAACCATGCTATAATAAAGTAAAAGAAGGCAAATTAGAGTGCAGGCCTACGGGAGATAATCTGACGGAAACAAGAGCCCAAGTTTCTCTTCAAAATTTGCTTAATCATACGGCCAGTTGAATTCTTCTTTTGCAGGAGGAGGTATTCAAAAGACATACAAAAGTAACATAAAGCAAACTAATCGGGAGCTATGGATTTGACGGCTCTACGGGGCAGATAATGTACAAGCAGAGATTCTTAGGTGAAAAATCGGATATCATTTTAAGTTACAAGCGTCATTCCAATGAAAATAAAGCATGATTTTGGGACCCTTTTATATATTAATCAGACCGCTTAATCAGTCAGATTTTGTAGACCGTTAAGGCTCGCATTCGCTAAACAAAGCAGTAATCTTATTCTTACAAAAAAAGGAACATATGGAATCGCATAAACAAAACCTAAAAGATTATAATTACATTTATTGAAGTAACTCGTGAAGTGCTCATGAAGACATTAACCTATTTTCCATGGATTTGGAAGTAGAAAAAAAAGATTAATAAATAAGTATTAAATTACTACCTAAAATAAAATGTTATATAATTAGATAAATATATAACAAATTTTTCTCATAGTCGGATGGGAAGGGATGGGATGAAGGCGCGGTCCAAATCCAAAAGAAAAAATACAAAATTCTTAATTAGTCAAAATCAAAAAGAAAACAAGTGGAAACGTTGCAGTCGGACGCAACCGACTGCGGTATACTCGATACCAGTATTAAAAATTTTGATGCCCATCCATGTGGGATGTCAATTGCTATCTTCATACCAAATTTGGTGACTCTAGCTCGAAGTTTGTATAAAGTGGGGAAAGGAGGGCTGGGGGCGGTATGGGTGGAATTGCATCCAAATATTTGATGCAGATCTTTGTGGAATGTCAATTGATATTTTCATAACAAATTTGGTGACTCTAGCTCGAAGCTTATAAAAGTGGGGAAAGGGGGGCTGGGGCGGAATGGGTGGGCGTGGCAGCCAAATTTTTGATGCAGATCTGTGTGGGATGTCAATTGCTATCTTCATACCAAATTTTGTGACTCTAGCTCGAAGCTTGTAAAAGTGGGGAAAGGGGGGCTGGGGGCGGAATGGGTGGGCGTGGCATCCAAATTTTTGCTGCAGATCCTTGTGGAATGTCAAATGCTACCTTCATACCAAATTTGGTGACTCTAGCTCAAAGTTTGTATAAAGTGGGGAAAGGGGGGCTGGGGGCGGAATGGGTGGGCGTGGCTCCAAAACTTTGATGCAGATTGTTGGGGGTCGTTGTCAGCTATCTTCCTACCAAATTTGGTGACTCTAGCTCGAAGCATGTAAAAGGTGGTGAAAGGGGGGCTATGGGGCTTGGGGGCGGTATGGGTGGGCGTGGCATTCGAATTTTTGCTGCCGATCCATGTGGGATGTCAATTGCTATCTTCATACCAAATTTGGTGACTCTAGCTCGAAGTTTGTATAAAGTGGGGAAAGGGGGGCTGGGGGCGGTATGGTTGGGCGTGGTATCAAAATTTTTGCTGCAGATCCTTGTGGAATGTCAAATGCTACCTTCATACCAAATTTGGTGACTCTAGCACAAAGTTTGTATAAGGTGGGGAAAGGGGGGCGGAATGGTTGGGCAAGGCTCCAAAACTTTGATGCAATTCTTTTGGGGTTGTTGCCAGCTATCTTTCTACCAAATTTGGTGGCTCTAGCTCCACTACTCTGGAAGATACACGCATTCCCGTTTTTGACGAAGCGTTGGGGCAGATGGGGTGGCTAGGGCGGTATTGGTAGGCGTGGCATCCAAACTTTTGATGCAGTTTTTGGGGGGTCATCATCACCTATCTTGGCACCAAATTTGGTGACTCTAGCTAAAAAACTGTGGGAGATATAGGCTTTTTTGACTTTAAAATGCGGGGGGGCTGGGGGCGGAATGGGTAGGCGGGGCTCCAAAATTTTGATGCAATTCTTTTGGGGTTGTTGCCAGCTATCTTCCTACCAAATTTGGTGGCTCTAGCTCCACTACTCTGGAAGATACACGCATTCCCGTTTTTGACGAAGCGTTGGGGCAGATGGGGGTGGCTAGTGCGGTATTGGTGGGCGTGGCATCCAAACTTTGGATGCAGTTTTTGGGGGGTCATCATCACCTATCTTGGCACCAAATTTGGTGGCTATAGCTCAAAAACTGTGGGAGATATAGGCTTTTTTGACTTTAAAATGCGGGGGGGCTGGGGGCGGAATGGGTGGGCGTGGCTCCAAAACTTTGATGCAATTCTTTTGGGGTTGTTGCCAGCTATCTTCCTACCAAATTTGGTGGCTCTAGCTCCACTACTCTGGAAGATACACGCATTCCCGTTTTTGACGAAGCGTTGGGGCAGATGGGGGTGGCTAGTGCGGTATTGGTGGGCGTGGCATCCAAACTTTGGATGCAGTTTTTGGGGGGTCATCATCACCTATCTTGGCACCAAATTTGGTGGCTATAGCTCAAAAACTGTGGGAGATATAGGCTTTTTTGACTTTAAAATGCGGGGGGGCTGGGGGCGGAATGGGTAGGCGGGGCTCCAAAATTTTTGATGCAGTTTTTTGGGGGTTGCTAGTAGCTATCTTCTCACCAAATTTGGTAGTTCTAGCTGTCAGGATGTGCGAAATATGTGGATTTATCGGTTTTGAGTTATCGAATTTATCGATTTGCGAGCCCCCCAGTTATCGTAGAACCCCCATCTTGACACTTTGATTTACTATCCCATAGATAAAGAGAATTGAAAAGTTTCAAGTCTCTAGCTTGAAGGGTGTGGAAAAAAGTTGCGTTCATACAGACGGACAGACGGACAGACACCATGACGGACATTGCACAAACCCAATATACTCTTCGGTATCGAGTATAAAAATATACAAAGTTCTAAAATAGTCTAAATAAGGTTCATGCCAAATTTCCCTAGCTTTATTTATTTAAATATTTATTTAATATTGATAATGGAGCTTAAAAACTATAATAACAAGCTAGAAATAGCAACTGGCAACTTGGGCCTTCGGCTATATACAAATGTATTAACATATTTTAACGATAACTTCCGGCTGATTTAAGTCTAGTTATTATTGTTATAATTTTGTAATTTTGCTAAATGTATGAAAGCGTAAAAAGGTATAAATTCTTGTCCGTGTTTTTGTTGAGCTAAATCAAGTTAGTAAACAGTTGAGTTTTTATATTGTTTTCTGTAGGTTCTGCTATTATATATAGGGGATTTTTATTGTCGGATATCGTATGTCTTAATTGTAATAGCGAAGGGCAAATATGCGTGATGTTTGTGGCCTTGGAGTTGCATAAGGGGCAAGTGGGGGAGATATTTTTGATCTAATATTGGTGCGTTAACTTAGTGTAGCCTAATCTAAAACGAATGTATTTAGTTTACTTAAATAGTCATCTGTAATTACAAAATTTTTATTGATATTTTTGTACCATTCTTTACAATTTGGATATATGGTTGTTTGTTTGTAGTAGGAAGCCTGGTCTTTTATGTGATAATTTGGTGTATAAATCAAGGGCATATGTGTATCGGCTTTCGCCATATGATCGGTCAGTTAATTACCGTTAATGGCTACATGACCTGGGATCCAAAGTAATTTAATCCTGTTTGCTATGTTAGTAACGGCCGATCGGATAATTGACGCATAGTGGTCGTTATTGTTTAAATTTGCTATAGAGTCGACAGTGAGTCCGAGCATATTACGAATCTACCCTTCAAGTTTTTGATGAACTTGACTGCTTCAAAAATAGCAATTATTTCTGCGGATAGCACTGTTAAGTAATGCGGTAGAGTTCCATATTTCTCAACCGTTTTTCGTTTTGCGGTCTGCACTCTAACACAACCGAAAAAGACGATGCACGTGTGCTCTCGCTCTGAACAGAACTTTTCGTTTTTCTATGTTTTGGTTTTCGGTTAACTGTTCTCAGTTGCGTGGTTCTTGTTATGCTCACTCAACAAAAACTTAGAGAGAGCGATCCAACTGAACGCTCGCTTATTGAGGGTCAGCAGAAGAGCGAAAAAACGAAAGACTCATCGTAAACGGTTTTTTTTCTTTAGTGCCTAACGCACCGAATCCACAAAAGCAAGTGTGATTTACAAATAGACTGATCATTCGCATATACACTCATACAAATGCAAAAGACTTTTACTTTCTTCGCTCGTTGCAAAACGGTCAGCGAATGAGCAGAGCAAAAGGGAAACACGAAATTGGTTTTTGGATGAGCACATACCGTTCGTTCAAGAGACACTGGTGAACGGCTCTTGTCTGACTTTTTGCGCAAGTGGTGCGCAAAAAACAGTTTTTTGGTGACTGCAAGAAACGGTCAACTGTTATTTGCGAGCTCTGGTAAAGAGTATCATAGTCTTGGCATAGCCAAAATTAACTAGCCATTAGAGTTGATTTAGTGACGGACAGTAGGGTGTATGTATTGCAATTATATCTTGGGCTGGCGAGGCATTTTAATACATTAAGACTTATTGACAGTGATGTCCTAAGTTTTTTAATGTGGGAGTGCCAGGTGTAGGTTTTGTTTATAGTTAGACTAAGAATTTTTATTTCAGAAACGAAGGGGACTAGCATGTTGTTGTAGGCACTTTTCTATGGAAATTTTTGCTGCGGAGGATGAGCACCAGTTTTCAATATCCTGGAATAAGTTATGTAGATTGTAGTTGATGTTATTTATTATTTTTTTTTTTTTGTGAAGTTAATTATTAAGAAAAAATTGTCAGCATTCGCACTAAACTTGATTTCTTTGTGTAAAGGCCTGTACACAGGAGCCCCGTACAGCTCCCGTACAGTGTACATGAGTTTTACGACCGTAACAACAAGTGCTGAAAAAAGCACATATTGTGGCGGTAGGCTAATAACTTTATCTTAATAAATCGGAAATGCAGCTGTGTTTTGTATACTTAAATTCAAAATAATGATTCGCGACCAACGCGCGTGTTAGATAACAACTAACGCACTGCTGCTGGCGGTTGTGAAAAAAAGCAGGCTGCAAAACCAAAAAGTATTTTAGTTAACCCATATTTGATGGGCAGAGCTTAGATTACCAAAGATTATGCTATACATAACCGAAACCACTTAAAAGACTCAAAGCAAATTCACCTTACTGATCTATACCCTGTAATAGATCAGTGGCAGTACAATCCAGTTATATGTTATTTAAATTGTATCTTACTAATTAATTAATATATTGTTATTCAATACTTCTTACGCAGCATTGACTGCCAAAACAATAAGTATGGCTCTATTGGAGCCTGAATTAGGTCAACTTTGATAATATTATCAGAAAAATGTATAAGCCGGCTCTTGACCGACATGTTGTTGTTTTTTGTACGACTGTAAATAGCTGCTGGAAGCTATTTACGGCCGTAAACATTTTAACATAACATTTGACCATTTTCATTGTTCAACACTACCGTACCAGCAGTAGCTAACAGAACTGCAGACCTAAAATGTAAGTACTGTACTGACGCTGTACGGGACCTTTTTATACTCGATACCGAAGGTAACTAGTATATTGGTTTTGTGCAATGTCCGTCATGGTGTCTGTCCGTCTGTCCGTCTGTCCGTCCGTATGTATGCAAGTTTTTTCCACACCCTTCAAGCTAGAGACTTGAAACTTTCCAATTCTCTTTATCTATGGGATAGTAAATTAAAGTGTCAAGATGGGGGTTCTACGATAACTGGGGGGCTGGCAAATCGATAAATTCGATAACTCAAAACCGATAAATCCACATATTTCGCACATCCTTGCAGCTAGAAGTACCAAATTTGGTAAGAAGATAGCTACTAGCAACCCCCAAAAATTTTGGAGCCACGCCCCCCCATTCCGCCCCCAGCCACCCGCAATTTAAAGTCAAAAAAGCGTATATCTCCCACAGTTTTTGAGCTAGAGCCACCAAATTTTGTGCCAAGATAGGTGATGATGACCCCCAAAAAACTGCATCAAAAGTTTGGATGCCACGCCCACCGATACTGCTCTAGCCGCCCCCATCCACCCCAACGCTTCGTCAAAAACGGGAATGCGTGTATCTTCCAGAGTTGTGGAGCTAGAGCTTCCAAATTTGGTGGGAAGATAGCTAGTAGCGATCCCCAAAAAACTGCATCAAAGTTTTGGAGCCGCGCCCACCCATTCCGCCCCCAGCCCCCCCGCATTTAGAAATCAGAAATGGCTATATCTCCCAAAGTTTTTGAGCTAGAGCCACCAAATTTGGTGCCAAGATAGGTGATGATGACCCCCTAAAAACTGCAAAGTTTGGATGCCACGCCCACCGATCCTACCCTAGCCGCCCCCATCCACCCCAACGCTTCGTCAAAAACGGGAATGCGTGTATCTTCCAGAGTTGTGGAGCTAGAGCCACCAAATTTGGTAGGAAGATAGCTGGCAGTGACCCTCAAAAATCTGCATCAAAGTTTTGGAGCCAAGCCCACCCATTCCGCCACCCTTTCCCCACCATTTACAAACTTTCAGCTAGAGTCACCAAATTTGGTATGAAGATAGCAATTGACATTCCACAAAGATCTGCATCAAAAATTTGGATGCCATGCCTACCCATAACGCCCCCAGCCCCCCCCCCCCCTTTTCTCACTTTTTACAAACTTCGAGCTAGAGTCACCAAATTTGGTATGAAGATAGCAATTGACATTCCACAAAGATCTGCAGCAAAAATTTGGATGCCACGCCCAACCATACCGCCCCCAGCCCCCCTTTCCCCACTTTATACAAACTTTGAGCTAGAGTCACCAAATTTGGTATGAAGGTAGCATTTGACATTCCACAAGGATCTGCAGCAAAAATTTGGATGCCACGCCCAACCATACCGCCCCCAGCCCCCCTTTCCCCACTTTATACAAACTTTGAGCTAGAGTCACCAAATTTGGTATGAAGGTAGCATTTGACATTCCACAAGGATCTGCAGCAAAAATTTGGATGCCACGCCCAACCATACCGCCCCCAGCCCCCCTTTCCCCACTTTATACAAACTTTGAGCTAGAGTCACCAAATTTGGTATGAAGGTAGCATTTGACATTCCACAAGGATCTGCAGCAAAAATTTGGATGCCACGCCCAACCATACCGCCCCCAGCCCCCCTTTCCCCACTTTATACAAACTTCGAGCTAGAGTCAACAAATTCGGTATGAAGATAGCAATTGACATCCCACATAGATCTGCGCAAAAATTTGAATGCCACGCCCAACCATACCGCCCCCAGCCCCCCTTTCCCACTTTATACAAACTTCGAGCTAGAGTCACCAAATTTGGTATGAAGATAGCAATTGACATCCCACATGGATGGGCATCAAAATTTTTAATACTGGTATCGAGTATACCGCAGTCGGTTGCGTCCGACTGCAACGTTTCCACTTGTTTTATATGAAGTTTTTGCTGCACGGGAGCTGTACAGGCGTCTGCGTACAGGCCTTAAAGGCGGGAAAAGTTATGTATAAGCCCACAACAGAAAATATTGCACAAGAATCATTTAATCATAATATAAGTAATAAGGTTATGAGTTATTGAACTCACTAAATGTTATATTAAGGATAATAGTAACATCGAAAGTTACTTTTTGAATTAGTGAGTTTTTCAATATTCTGATTTTCGTATTATGTATATACATTCCTTTAAAATACGTATATATATAAGTTCATTTTAATTACGTATTTTATGATAAGTTATAATAAAATTGAATTGCTATTTTTTAAATATTTAAATAACGATCAACGTATTTTAATTTCTTTTGTTGTTTTTTAAACCCAAGAAAATTAAGTCGATTTTAGACTTAATAATTGAAGCAACATTATATATAGTTGTCTTCTATTTTGCATATTATATAATAGTTATATAGACGCTGCTTAAGTGCATTTAAAAATCAAATAAAACTAAGCAGTCTGAATATTCTTTTAAAATAATATAAGTTGGCATATTCAATTTTATTGAACTCTATACTTTGTATAGACGCTGTAACGTTGTTCAGTGAAGTCAATTTTTGACTTATTTTGAAGTATTTATTTATTTATAATACTTACTTTAAATTAAGTTGTTAATTTGTTTTGTTGTTTTTTTTTTAAACAAAAATAATAAGTCGATTTTAGACTTAATAATTGAAGCAACATTATATATAGTTGTCTTCTATTTTGCATATTATATAATAGTTATATAGACGCTGCTTAAGTGCATTTAAAAATCAAATAAAACTAAGCAGTCTGAATATTCTATTAAAATAATATAAGTTGGCATATTCAATTTTATTGAATTTTATACTTACCTATAGACACTGTAACGTTGTAACAATCGTTTTACAGTGAAGTCAATTGTCTCACAGCCAAATTAAAAGATGTCTATTGAAACTTTAGATATAAGTGGTGTTTTGGTGCCGCATTCAGTTGTTCGCATATTTGGTGATGGAGCCTGCCTTTTTAGGTCTATTTCCTACCTTTTATATGGTAGGCAAGGCTTCCATGGCACCATACGCCAACATATTGTAACCCATGTCGTTACCAACTGGGAAACTTTTGCTTGCTTCAGCATGAACATAAATGGAGAGTGTTATAGCTCTTCTGAACAATATGAGTGCTCTATGTCAAATTCATATACTTATGGTACTGCATGTGAGCTTCAAGCAGCAGCAGAAATTTATGCTGTAAATTTTCAAGTTTTTCCAAATGGAAACTTATATCTATCATTAGGAAATGATATGCATCCTGTGAAAAAATTGCGTTTTACCGGCGAATTAATGAATGGACATTTTGATGTTTATATTCCTTTAGAGGAAGTATTAACTCAAGATACCGATACGTCAAGTGAATGTATAACTGAAAATGTTAAAAATCCCGTTAAAAGACGTAGTCGGTTCACCGACAAAACAACACAAACGGTACGAAAACATATAGTTGAAAAATATCTTGAAAAAAATAAGGGTAAGCACATAGAAGCATCAAAACGATATCAGGTTAATAATCCAGAAGCTCATAAAGCTGCAAAGAGAAGACATCAGGCTGATAATCCTCAAGCTAATAGAGATGCAGTGAGACGACATCAGGCTAATAATCCTCATGCACGTCAAGAAAGGCGTTTGCGTGCATGGAGTGTTAAAGCCATTTCTGGCCTAAACTATGATTTTGAAATAGCTTATAGCTTGGTAGTATGAATTTGATATGCAAACATTGTAATGCTTTAAAGTGGAAAAATGAGCCTCTGGGTATCTGTTGCAAGGCAGGAAAAGTTAAGCTTTCACAAAATGAAAGTTTGCCTGATCCACTTAAGAGCTTAATAATTGGTGGACATCCCAAGCATGATCATTTCATTGATCGTATAAGAAAGTATAACAGCTGCTTTCAAATGACTTCTTTTGTTAGTACAAAAATTATAAATGAAAGTTGGTCAACCTTTAAAGTCCAAGGACAAGTGTATCACTTAATTGGTAGTGTCCGACCTTTGCCAAATGAAGAAATGCAGTTTCTTCAAATTTATTTTGTTGGTGATGATGAAAAGGAAGCTCAACTACGTTGCAAAAATATTCCAAATGTTGATTTAAGCGTAGTAAAGGATCTTCAATGTATGTTTCATCATCATAATCGTTATGTAAAAGATCTAAAAATGGCTCTCAATAAAATACCAATAAGTACTGAAGATTATAAATTGGTTATACATGCTGATCGAACACCCGCTGGTGCCCACAAAGGGCTTTACAATGCACCTCTATTAAGCGAAGTAGCTATTGTTATTGTTGGTCAGCAATTTGCAAAGCGCGATATTATTATTGAAAGACATAATAATAAATTACATCGCATTAGTGAGGTGCATCGATCATACGATGCCTTGCAGTTACCTTTGCTATTTCCTTATGGCGAAGATGGCTATTCAGTGGATATACCACAATGGAATCCATTATTAAAAAGGGAGGATCCAAAAAAAAATGATATCTGCGTTAAGCTTCTACAGCTATAAAATAATGATTCGTCAATCTGAGATAAATCACTTAATTTATTGTCGTTCCCTTTTTAGTCAGTTTTTGGTTGATATGTATGCTAAAATTGAAACAGAAAGGTTAAATTATATTCGCTACAATCAAGCGAAACTCAGAGCAGATAGCTATATACATATACATCTACAAGATGCAATAGGCCAACAAGATGTTGAAGCAGCTCAACTTGGTCAGATGGTAATTTTACCATCTTCTTTTACAAGCTCTGCACGATATATGCATGAAAAGACTCAAGATGATATGACATATGTTCGCCAATATGGGCGACCAGATCTTTTCATAACATTCACCTGCAATCCACAATGGAATGACATCAAAAGTGTTTTGATACCGGGTCAAAAGCCACATGATCGTCACGATATTATAGCTCGAGTTTTTCATTTAAAAGTTAAAGCTTTAATGTCACTATTGATAAAAGGTTCTTTGTTTGGAAGCGTGCAATGTTTCATGTACTCTGTGGAATGGCAAAAGCGGGGCTTACCACATATATATATTCTACTTTGGTTAGAAAATAAAATAAGACCAGATAAAATCGATAAGATTATCTGTGCCGAAATACCAAACGCAGATGAGGATCCTTTGTTATTTAACATTGTTAAGTCAAATATGATTCATGGTCCTTGCGGTTCATTTAATAATAAATCGCCATGCATGAAAAATGGAAAGTGTACCAAAAGGTTTCCTCGACAACTACTTAAAAAAACTGTGACTTGAAAAGATAGTTACCCTCTATATCGTAGAAGAGCGATAGAAGATGGAGGTAATGCAATTAATATAAATGGTAATTGCATAGATAATCGTTGGGTTGTGCCTTACAACTGTGTACTTTTGAGAACATTTGAAGCTCACATAAATGTTGAGTATTGTAGTTCTCTAAAGTCTATTAAATACATCTGTAAATATGTTAATAAGGGCAGTGATCAAGCATCATTTACTCTTGAAGACCAACGTAATGAAATTAATATGTACGAAAGTGGCCGTTATATAAGTAGCTCAGAAGCGGCATGGAGAATCTTTGCATTTCCCATACATGAACGTTTTCCGGCTATTACACACTTAGCTGTTCATTTAGAAAATGGTCAACGAATATATTTTAACCCCAATAATCCGCAACAATTACTTGACAGATTAAGCATTACACCCAAAACCACTTTGCTAGCCTTCTTTGAGCTATGCACACGTGATGAGTTTGCAAGAACACTTCTATATTGTGAAGTTCCATCTTATTTTACATGGAACAATAAAGAATTTCAAAGAAGAAAACGAGGGCATGATGTGCCAAATTTTCCTGGAGTTAAAAGAGATTCAGCTTTGGGAAGAGTTTACACTATTCATCCCAATAATACAGAATGTTTTTATACCCTTCACAGGGTATATTGACTTTGTCATGAATCTGTAACGCCTTAAAGGAATGATGGGAGACCCCATAAACTATATATCAAAATGATCAGGACGAGCTCAGGAATTGATTTCCGTCTGTCCGTCCGTCTGTCCGTCTGTCTGTCTGTTTCAACACGATTTCCGGCCAAACTGCTGAACCGATCTTGATGAAACTTTCACAGATTGCTTAGATCATGTCGGGTTTGTTCACTATGAAATTTCATCCCGATCGGAGCATTCTACGATATAGCCACCATATAAATTTACCATATCAACACGATTTCCGGCCAAACTGCTGAACCGATCTTGATGAAACTTTCACAGATTTCTTAGATCATGTCGGGTTTGTTCACTATGAAATTTCATCCCGATCGGAGCATTCTACGATATAGCCACCATATAAAGTTACCATATCAACACGATTTCCGGCCAAACTGCTGAACCGATCTTGATGAAACTTTCACAGATTGCTTAGATCATGTCGGGTTTGTTCACTATGCAATTTCAACCCGATCGGAGCATTCTACGATATAGCCACCATATAAAGTTACCATATCAACACGATTTCCGGCCAAACTTTTGGACTAAAAAACTAAAATACCAAAATTACTACACGGGGATTCGACCCGCACCTACCGGATGAGAGTCTGGCATACTTACCACTAGACTATATAAGAGTTTAACAGAATAGCTGAATATCTATTCTTAAAATTAACATAGTTAATTCGATACACCGAATATTAATAATATAATGCCTTATAGTCTTTCGAGATTTTCACGCAATAAAAAAATAAATATACAAATTAATCCACGTGTGAAGGGTATCATAGTCTTGGCATAGCCAAAATTAACTATGCGGCACTATGTTTATTTAAGACTTTTACTACATTTTGTAAGAGGGCCAACTTCATTTTCAAATTTAAAAACCGTTAATGGTATAGCATACGCCTCAATTGGCGTGTAAAGCTTTAGGATTACTAGAAGATGATAAGCACTGGGATTCAACTATAGCCGAAGCTGTCATATGTCAAAATCCTACAAAACTGAGGGAACTTTTTGCAATAATGTTAGTATTTTGTCAAATTTCAGATGCTCTTAAACTTTGGAATATTTATAAAGAGAGTTTCTCAGAAGATATTTTAAGAGTCTTTCATATTTCACGAGACAGAAATATTGATCAAAGTATTCTGAATAATGTATTTAATAAATATTTTTTGTACATTGAAGATATAGTACTGTCTATTGGTGGTCAAAACTTGACTAACTATGGACTTCCACTACCAATCAGATCCGAGGAAATTGTTCAAAATAATGAACATCATAGAGAAACAAATTACGATAATTGCGATAATTTTGTTGTTAATAATGAGCTACTCCTTACTGCTGAGCAAAAACAAGTATACGAAAAGTTACTGCATAGCGTTGAAGCAGAAAAAGGAGAAATCTATTTTTAGATGCACCTGGTGGAACAGGTAAAACGTTTCTTTTAAATTTATTATTGGCAAAGGTACGGCAAAGTAAAAACATTGCATTGGCCGTTGCTTCTTCCGGTATCGCAGCCACTTTACTAAATGGTGGTCGCACAGCGCATTCTACTCTAAAGATTCCATTTAATTTGTTTCATTTAGAAACACCACATTGCTCTATTTCAAAGCAATCTAATATGGCTGCTGTGCTCAAAGATTGCAAGCTTATTGTTTGGGATGAGTGTACTATGGCCCATAAAGGTGCTTTTGAAGCTGTAGATCGATCTTTGAAAGACATTCGAGATAGTGAATACCTAATGGGTGGCATAACTGTTCTCTTAGCTGGTGATTTTCGACAAACTGTTCCAGTGATCCCCAGAGGAACAAGAGCAGATGAAATAAATGCGTGCTTAAAGTCTTCAATTTTGTGGCCCAAAATACAGAAAATTGCATTAACAAACAAGTGGAAACGTTGCAGTCGGACGCAACCGACTGCGGTATACTCGATACCAGTATTAAAAATTTTGATGCCCATCCATGTGGGATGTCAATTGCTATCTTCATACCAAATTTGGTGACTCTAGCTCGAAGTTTAATAATATGGGGAAAGGGGGGCTGGGGGCGGTATGGTTGGGCGTGGCATCAAAATTTTTGCTGCAGATCCTTGTGGAATGTCAAATGCTACCTTCATACCAAATTTGGTGACTCTAGCTCAAAGTTTGTATAAGGTGGGGAGAGGGGGGCGGAATGGTTGGGCAAGGCTCCAAAACTTTGATGCAATTCTTTTGGGGTTGTTGCCAGCTATCTTCCTACCAAATTTGGTGGCTCTAGCTCCACTACTCTGGAAGATACACGCATTCCCGTTGACGAAGCGTTGGGGCAGATGGGGGTGGCTAGTGCGGTATTGGTGGGCGTGGCATCCAAACTTTAGATGCAGTTTTTGGGGGGTCATCATCACCTATCTTGGCACCAAATTTGGTGGCTATAGCTCAAAAACTGTGGGAGATATAGGCTTTTTTGACTTTAAAATGCGGGGGGGCTGGGGCGGAATGGGTAGGCGGGGCTCCAAAATTTTTGATTCATTTTTTTGGGGGTTGCTAGTAGCTATCTTCTCACCAAATTTGGTAGTTCTAGCTGTAAGGATGTGCGAAATATGTGGATCTATCGGTTTTGAGTTATCGAATTTATCGATTTGCGAGCCCCCCAGTTATCGTAGAACCCCCATCTTGACACTTTAATTTACTATCCCATAGATAAGGAGAATTGGAAAGTTTCAAGTCTCTAGCTTGAAGGGTGTGGAAAAAAGTTGCGTTCATACAGACGGACAGACGGACAGACACCATGACGGACATTGCACAAACCCAATATACTCTTTACCTTCGGTATCGAGTATAAAATTATGCGA
The DNA here is from genome assembly GCA_030179655.1 of Scaptomyza flava. Lineage (NCBI taxonomy): Eukaryota > Metazoa > Arthropoda > Insecta > Diptera > Drosophilidae > Scaptomyza > Scaptomyza flava. The sequence goes on from JARNME010000404.1 coordinate 25,670,453, forward strand.
GTGCACTTAAAAGGTGATAGCATAGCTGGTGAATTTGCAGAAATGCTTCTTCAAATAGGAAATGGATTATTTCCAACCCAAGATGGCAAAATAATTTTACCATCCACTTTGTGTCATGTTGTGAAAAGTATTGACGAACTAACTCTCAAAATATTTCCGGATATTACAAATATCTCTCAAAAATCACTCGAATGGTTTTCAGAACGTGCTATTTTGACTGCGAGAAATGACAATGCATTGGAAATAAACGAGTTTTTATTAAAATCATTTCAAAGTGAAGAAATGACATATAATTCTGTAACTGAAATCGAAGATGCAGTTCATTACCCCGTCGAGTTTCTTAATTCATTAAATCCGGCTGGCCTGCCTCAACATAAATTAACTTTAAAGATTGGTTCACCTGTAATGTTGATTCGCAACTTGAAGCCGCCAAAACTGTGCAATGGTACAAGATTGCAAGTTAAAGTCCTTCATAAGAATGTTGTCGAAGCAATTATCTTTACTGGCAATGGTATAGGGGAAACGGTTTTTATACCGAGAATTCCATTAATACCTTCTCATTCTGAATTGCCAATTCAATTTAAAAGATTGCAATTTCCTTTAAAAGTTTGCTTTGCCTTAACAATTAATAAATCACAGGGACAAACTCTTAAATTAGCCGGACTAAACTTAAGACACGATTGTTTTTCTCATGGCCAATTTTATGTAGCCTGCTCAAGAGTCAGTTCACCAAAAAGTTTATTTGTATTAGCACCTGACGGTGAAACAACCAATATCGTTTATAAAAAAGCTCTTAAAAGTTGTTAATAATTGCAAATTAAATTCAATAAGTGGATAAGGCCTACTGGGGAAACCACAATAAAAAATGACCCGCCTGATTCTCTACCTCAATGGTGGCGTGGAAAAGAGAATATTAAATACTTTGCTTTAATATTTTGTGAAATATTTTCTAATTTATTTATTTTGTATCTATCTTCTATTGCTAAAATTTATAAAAACTATCCGCGCAGCGAAGTAAGCGGGCCACTTACAAGTTGATTATATTTTCATTACTAACATTGCGTTTTAAAGTTAGTTTTGTGTCATATGGGATGGGCGGGAGGTGGGTCGCTTTGTGCGTGGGTCCGCGCGTTAACAAGCCGGTGCTTGGTATCGTTAGGCCGCTTGACTGTACTGTTCGTTAGTACATCTACGTCCAATATAATAAAAATCTCCATGTTTTAATTTTTTCTTTTCGTAGTTCTTTTAAGGTTGTGTACCACCATGGGACCTTATGATAATGTTTGTTAGGGGTTGTTTGGGCTATTGTATTGTGTGCGCTAATAAGTAAGATTTTGTTTATTAATGCTGCTTCTTTCTTTATTTTGGTGCTTATTGGAAGTTTTCTTTAAATAGTGTTAGGAGCATCGGCAAATGATTGCCAGTCGGCGTCATTTGTTTTAAAGTATGGTCGTGATAAGTTTTCTATTTTTAGATTGGGAAATATGGATATAAGGATAGGGAAGTGGTCGCTGCAGCATAAATCGTTAAAAATTTTCCATTCAGCGAATGGTACAATTTGAGGTGAGTAGAATGTTAGGTCTGTGTTGTGGGTTGTGTAGTGTGTTGGTGAGTTGTCGTTTAGAAACATGTACTGTGCTTGCTTTATAAATATATACATACATATAGTATGGCAGATGTTGGTGTTAAATACTGTTGATTTCGGTGTTGTTTTTGTATTTATTTTTTTTATCAAGTGTTTTTGTTTTGAGTGAGTTAGGTTTTTGGGCCTTAAGGTTAGTTGATAGAGTATTTTTATCTTTTAAGAAAATTGGCAAGTTTAGTTCCGTAGATTGCTCGCATGCAAGATCTTTTGTGTTGACAGGGCTGTCTAGGTCCATGTCTTCAGGATGGTGCCTTGCGGGTGCTGACGTGTTGTGTGTGTGGGCTGGTGTATTTGACGCGTTAATCGGCAGGTCGCGGTGTGTTATATTTTTGTTGCTAGTTGTTTGCGGGCTTGAGGCGTGAGGTTGTGTGGTTGTTGTTTCATTTGACGTAGTTTTTGTTCTGTTTGGTGTTGTTGCGTTGTTGTTTTCTTTAAGTGTGGGGCTGGATAGTGTTGTGCCGTAGCTGTTTCTAAGTTGGTGAGTGTATCGGGTGTGATATATGGTCAATGCTGTTTTGTGGTCGACTTTTTCTGTTGTTTTTCTGGCTACCAGTTCCTCTTGCTTTATAAATGTTGGGCATTTGCGATAAATTCGGCTGTGCTTATAAACGAAATTTTTGAAAATAGGTTTTTCAAACGTCAACATTCAAAAAAAAAAAAAAAATCCGTGTGTGAAAACTCGGTTCAAGTGAATTACGAAAATACAACTCATGCTTTAAAATGACGTCTGTTGCAACGAATAGTGTAAGCACATGTGTGTTTTTGCGTGCAGCAACGTGTTTTCTAGTATACATATACTTTCCACCCTTAAATACTATTATTCATTTAAGATTTCAGTTGTGCTCTCTGCTGTGCTCGGCACAATAATCTATCGCATATCATTGGTATCAGTCATCTATGGTGGTGGTGGTTTCTTTGTGAAGGAACACGCCAAGCTATTTACTACAGTGACAGCGGCTCTGATCAACTTGGTCGTAATCATGATACTCACACGTGTAAGCTGAAATTCTAATTGTGTATGACGTTATAATATGCATTTATTTTTTTGTTGCTCACCTGCAGATTTATCACCGCATGGCAATTAAGTTGACAAACTTGGAGAATCCACGCACCCACACCGAGTACGAGGACTCATATACTTTCAAGATATTCTTTTTTGAGTTTATGAACTTTTACTCGTCGCTGATTTATATAGCGTTCTTCAAGGGACGCTTTTTCGACTATCCAGGCGATGACCAGGCGAGGCGCAGTGAGTTCTTTCGCCTAAAGAATGATATATGTGATCCAGCGGGCTGCCTTTCCGAACTCTGCATTCAATTGGTAAGTGAAAAACATTAACAAGATTTCTGTTTTCGTTTTTATGTTAATGTTTACTTAAGGCTATAATAATGGTTGGCAAACAATGCTGGAACAACTTTATGGAGTACCTCTTTCCTAAGTTCTGGAACTGGTGGCGACAGCGCAAGCATAAGCAGGTATGTAAGTACTTCGACTACTTATCTTAGACAAACGCACAACCAAAACGTAAATGCCTTCAAGTAGAGTAGTGTTTCAACGAGTTTAATTAAAGCCTGTTACATATGTATATGTCTTTCACCCCATGCAATATATCAAAGTTATATCTATAACATGAACTTTTTATCCAGGCGACAAGAGATGAATCACATTTACATATGGCTTGGGAGCAGGACTATCATATGCAGGATCCGGGTCGCTTGGCACTATTCGACGAGTATTTAGAAATGAGTTAGTAGCGTATATCATATTATAAGTCGAGCATTGTTAATTTTTGTATTTCATTAACATAAGTACTTCAATATGGCTTTGTCACACTGTTTGTGGCCGCATTTCCGTTAGCCCCGCTTTTTGCACTGCTTAACAACGTGGCCGAAATTCGACTGGACGCATACAAGATGGTAACACAAGCTAGGCGACCATTAGCGGAGCGAGTCGAGGATATTGGCGCCTGGTACGGCATTTTGCGTATTATAACCTACACAGCAGTCGTCTCGAATGCATTTGTGATCGCCTACACAAGTGATTTTATTCCACGGGTTGTCTATAAGTTCGTCTATTCGGAGTCACACACTCTGGCTGGCTACATTGAGCACTCTCTGTCCATATTTAATACCTCCGACTACAAGGAGGAATGGGGCGCAACGAGCAGCGAACGTGATCCAGATACCTGTCAATATAGGGGCTATCGGTGAGCAAACAAATAATATTCAATCTTTGTGTAAGAGTCCTTACCTAAATTGTACTTTTTCAGTAATGGTCCTAAGGACAACGAGCCTTATGGCCTTAGTCCCCACTATTGGCATGTTTTTGCCGCACGCCTGGCTTTTGTTGTGGTATTTGAGGTATTAATGAACATAAAATAGAAAATACTTAATTACTTAAAGACTGAAAAAAAGCAAACTCATTAGAACCCCCGAAACCTTATCTTAAGCTTTCAAAATAGTATAGCTACTTATATACTTTATAGGGTCGGAGATACTTCTATCTACAAACATTTGACAGTTACAATTATACCAACTTCATGGGAAAATGCGAGACTCTAGCTTTAAAGATGTTTAAGATATAGGCATTCCCGTTCCTAAAAATTTTGGAGGTATGACATCATAAATGTAGAACCTTGGGGAATGTCACCAACAGCTTGCCACCAAATTGGGTGACTCTAGTTGTTCAAATGTGGGAAAAATAAGTGTTTTTTCGATTTGCATCTCGAGCCCCTCAGTGGGTGTAGTTACCCAGTATTGACACTCCGTCTGATAAACACATGGAACAAGATATTGACAACGTTTCAAGTCGCTAGCTTTACGGGTGTTGAAAACAGTTTACAGACCGACTGACGGACAGAATAACGGTTATTGCACAAAACCAATATACTCTTCACAATTAGTATTTGAGTATAAAAATAAATCAGCAACAAAATATCACAAGTGGAAACGTTGCACTCGGACGCAACCGACTGCGATATACTCGTTACCAGTATTAAAACCGGTAAAAGCAGGCCTGATTGCAAAGGGGTACGGTTGCGGCAGGGGTGTACGCTGCCTTAAAGATTCTCCGATGGAGATGGGAATGCCACCAGCTATCTTCCTTCCAAATTTGTTGAGAGAGAGGGGGAAGGGGGCGGTATGGGTGGGCGTGGCATGCAATTTTTCGATGCAGATCTTTGTGGGATGTCAATTGCTATATTCATACCAAATTTGGCTCTAAAACTTTGATGCTGATTGCTAAAGATCATTGCCAGCTATCTTCCTACTAAATTTTGTGTGTCTAGCTCCACAACTCTGGAAGATACATGCATTCCCGTTTTTGACAAAGCGTTGGGCGGATGGGGGCGGCTAGGTCATAATTGGTAAGCGTGGCATCCAAACTTTTGATGCACTTTTTGGGGGGTCATCATCGCCTTTCTTGGCACCAAATTTGGTGGCTCTAGCTCAAAAACTTTGGGAGATATAGGCTTTGTTGACTTTAAAATGCGGGGGGAATGGGGGGCGTGGCTCCAAAATTTTTGATACAGTTTTTTGGGGGTGGCTAGTAGCTATCTTCCTAGCAAATTTGGAAATGCGAAATATGTGGATTTATCGGTTTCGAGTTATCGATTTGCCAGCCCCCCAGTTATCGCACAGCCCCAATCTTGACACTTTAATTTACTTTCCCATAGATAAAGAGAAATGTAAAGTTTGAAGTCTCTAGCTTGAAGGGTGAGGAATTTGAGTTCATACAGACGGACAGACGAACAGACACCATGACGGATACTGCACATAGCCAATATACTCTTTACCTTCGGTAAAATAAAAAATGTGTCAAAATATATAGAAGTTCGTTTTATAAAAGTACATTTAAAAATGGAACTAAATTGAAACTAAGCAATATTATTACCCCAAACAGCATGTAGTTTTTGTCCTCACCGGCATCATGCAGTTTATCATACCCGATGTGCCCTCAGAGGTGAAGACACAAATGCAGCGAGAGCAGCTGCTTGCCAAAGAGGCCAAATACCAGCACGGTATCAAGCGAGCGCAAGGAGACAATCAGGATATCATGAGCCTGTTCCGCGACGGCAGCCACCGCACATCCTTAGCCGGTGGCCAAGCCAACAGTCGCGGAAGTTGGGCTCGCCGCTTTAGCCGCTTGAGTGACGGACTGGACGCTCATGTGGAGGTCACTGCACGTCCCCGTCGCTCAGTTGAGTCCACCGTATGGGAGGTTTCTTGACACGAGGAAGAGGCCGAGAACGCTACACCGAGTCAAATAAAAAGATAAGATTGGCAGATCTATTGCCATTGTCTATTTGCATTCGTATTACCTAATCAAGGTCGTGTTTAATTTCATTGTTTAAAAACCAATCTTATCAGTACACACATGTATGTATCTACGTCTTTAATCAAGTTCCTTTATTGTACTTGTTTTGTGTAAATAAATTAACTTAAAATTGTAATGAAAATTAAACATATATTATTTTCAATTTCTAAAAATAACAATTGAAAATGTTGCCTGCGGAATACTCTGCTACCAGTATTAAAACAAGTGGAGTCTGCTTGCATACCCCGCGCGGCTTTCAAAAACTGTTTGATTCAGATCTCTGAAGGACGTCACCTGCAATATTGCCACCATTTTCGGTGACTCTAGCTAAAAAACAGTAAAGATATATTCAATTCCGATTTAAAAAGACTGGACGGGAGGGATAGAGAGGGTCATATATCTCCCATAAATTTGGTAACTCTAGCTGTAAGGATGTAGAAAATATATGGTTTTATCGATTTAATCGATTTCCTAGCCCCCATTGGGCGCAGCACCTCAATCTTGACACCTAATCGACCATCCAAAAATTAGTATACACGTAAAAACATGAAATAAATTTGTGTACGTAAATTAGGGGTGTTGACATTTTAAAATATATCATTATCGATAGAATTTTGAAACTTAAAAATATTATTTTTAAGTTCAGAAAAAATATCGATACTATCGATGATATTTCTATCTAGGTACAATTTGAAAATGGTTGTCCCGCAAAAACTTTGTTTCATACTAAGCCAGGGTGCTTTTATTCAAAAAAAAAAGTTGTTTATTTTTCAGAAATATTTTGTTTCAAGTTACATATTACAAAAACTCGCTGCGTTATATGCTCGTCAGTCATTTTACTGCGAGAGTCGCACACCATTTTAATGCGAGCTTCACAAGTTTGGTATATTTTCACTTTGGTTAAACCAATATCATTTCTAAAACAACTTCATGCGCGCTCCAAAGCGATTCTGTATTAGTTGTGGGGACTGGCAATCCAATGGTAGTTTGTGGGAGCTTTAAAAATATGTTTTTTATATTTTAATACATTTTATATAACAGATTTTGTTACTGCTTACCTGGCTTTCATTGCTCAACATCTCAAATAATAAATCATGTACAGCGTCAGCAACGACCATAGGTGACTCAAAATGAATTTTTTTTTTAATCGAGGGTCGAGTAATGTAGATTTTGCGAGATACTTTGATTTCTCAAGCGGATCTAATCGATTTCTGGCACTTGAAATAATGATTTCTTTAGCAAGTTCGCCCTGCTTTGTGTTGATCTCAATTCGTTCCAGCCGTTTTTTGATCAAAGATGCTAGTGGGATTGTCAGGCTCACCGTGGCGATTACTCCCAACAAAAATCCGTAAAGCCTCTGGCATATTTGCTGCATAAAGGCCTCTACGCAGATGCTAGTACATTGCCCGTACCGTAGAAACTTCATATAAAAAAAAACAGTCTCGTACATCACCCGTACCGTATTACGAAACTCTGGTATGCAGCTCTGTTAGTTTCAAGCAGTAGCTTAGTTTTGAACAATGAAAATGTTAAATAAAAGCTGTGCTGTTGTTACTGATGGAATCAATGTTCAGCAATTGTTTACGGGCCTTAAAAGTGAAACAAGATGTCGGCAAACAAAAGTACATTCGAAAATTTTAATAGGGATTCGGAGAAAACTGCTCTGTGGGGCATTACGAGCAGTTTGCACTTTAATAACGTAATCGTTCAATGCGCGTGGGAGGAAATTGGAAATTGTCGGGCAAGAGCTGGCATATACATTTTTCGGAAAATTTTAACAAAGTTGCCCTACTTCAGGCTGCAATAGAGCCATGCTTATTGTTTTGGCAGTCAATGCTGCGCAAGAAGTATTTAATAAAAATATATTAACTAATTAATAAGATACAATTTAAATAACATATAAACTAGATTGTACTGACACTGATCTATTATAAGTATAGATCAGTAAGGTGAATTTGCTTTGAGTCTTTTGAGTGGTTTCAGTTATGTATGGTAATCTCAGCTTTGCCCATCATATATGGGTTCACTAAAATGCTTTTTGGTTTTGCAGCCTGCCTTTTTTTAACAACCGCCAGCAGCAGGGCGTTAGCTGCACCAATAAGTATATAGTTATTGGTTGTACTCAATCACAAAAGTAGCGCGCTTTGGAAGTGAATCATTATTTTGAATTTAAGTGCACACAACACAGTTGCACTTGCGATTAGTTTAGAAAAAGTAATCAACCAACCGCCACAATATGTGCATTTTTTAGCACTGCTCGTTAAGGTCCGTAATGCTATGTTTACACTACAGTGAGTTTGCTATCGATATCGTCATCGACGCAATAACTCAGAATTGGTGTTTACATTGGCTCAAAAGTGAGTTATTGCGTTAAGCGTCAACAGCTGTGTTTTGCTTCGAGTTTGTAAAAGTCCAAAAATTTAATTCAACAAATTTAATAAGTAATGGATAATAAGAAATTATGCATGATTTTATCTGCGACGGAGCAAAACAACGCTATGATGATGAGAGCAAAGAATATGGCAGGGGCCTCTTCGGCAACTTGAAGCTCAAAATGCACACCAAACTGATCAGCCAGAGTTTGAGGTTTGGCTTGGCAATACGAATTAAAGTGCTGAAACAATTAGGCAAGCCCTAGCTATAAATTTCCTCAGCAATAATTCCATTTAGATAAATAAATTCAATTCATAAAAAAAGGTCATTTATTTTTATCTGTTATTGGCCCTCATTATTTCTATCATTTCTTTTTGAAAATTTTCAGCTCGTTCTGCCATACGCTCCATGACCGCCAACTTGCGCTCCTTTATTTCAATGAGCTTGTCAATTTTGTCCACCCGTCGTCGCTTGAGAAGGCGTCTTTGTTATTGAGGTGTCCGTGAGTTTTTGCGTGCTCCACGAAATCCGTCAATATTTTCTTGCCATAATTCAATTAATGTGTGTGTTGCAGCAGTTGACCACACAAATCTCCTATCCGAGCCTATAATTTGGTTGTAATGAGTTCAAAATATATTATAGCAGTAATTACAGCACTTACTTACCATTTTTTTGAGACATAATTAAATAATTTGATAATTTATATATTTTAGTTGTGCACTTGTATGTGTTGTTTACATTAGCACCAGTGGTGACAGTTCAAAAATATAACCGATTATATACTTAAATGGGCAGCACTTTTGAGTAAACCGAATGTATATCGAGTAAAAGCAACTGCATCCAAACATAACTCAACTTTTTGTCACCACTACTTTTTGTTTGGGAAAAAAGCTGCTTGTTGCCCTTAACGCACTAACTCAAATAAGCAGTGCCAGTGTAATCACCATATAAAACTCATGTATACGGTACGGGAGCTGTACGGGGCTCATGCGTATAGGCCTTAATCAGTAGTAACGCTGTTCCACTTAGTTTTTGCAATATTGAAACTTAAAGCAGCATTAATAAGCATGTTGCTTATTAGATCAGCTATGTGTGACTATAAATAAACAATTACATTAAAAAGTTACTAAGACTAACATATGTATAATTTTAAATAATTGTAAATCTTACCTGAGTACATAAGCTAAAGTGTTAAATAGAGTTGGGTAAACATCGTTCAATTTACTGAATAAGTTCGTTCGTTCTTTTTCAATCAGTGAACTAGGTCGTTCTTTTTGTTCGTTCGATTTTGTTCCCTAATTTGATCTTTTTTGTTCATCGTTCGTTTTTGTTCGTTAAATTTAAGACCGTTATGTTAAAATAGTGAACGAAAACAAAGCAAAAGAACTACCATACCAGCTAAAAATAGCCAACAAACATACATTTCAGCTAAAAAAAAAATGTCTACTAAACGTACAAGGAACATGAATGAACTAAAGCGCTAAAGTGAACAACTGAACAGAAAAGAACGATGAAGATGAACTTATTCGTTCGCTACGTTACCAGAACAACCAGTGCCAGGGAGGCATTGTTTGCTTTGTCAATTTAACATATAACATTATATCCGTAAATCACAAATTACAGTCAAAATGAATAAGAAACTTTCACCGGAAGATGCATTTTACGAAAATTTGACGTTGGGCCTTGTTAAAACGCTTTGTAAGTAGTTATTGCTTGCCAGCTATACTTCCAACTCACAAAAAAAATCTATAGCAAATGTGCCAAGGGTGTGCAACGTAAGCCTTGATTGTAGACAGCCCCTAAATCCATGCCAAGTAGTCAATTGGGAGCAGCGACACTGTGTCTACCTGCCGGAGGACATGAAAAAGTTCTACCTATCAACCGACGGTTTTGTGCTCAATTGGAGTTATCAATATGCGCGTAAGTTGTAAATGCAGCACTATAAAAAACATATTCATGCTAGGAGTTATACCACATCCATTAGCAAACGATGTTCGACGCGTCGGCTATATTCACTTTCCGCACTTGCTGCAGGTGACCCTCTTGAGGGAGAACATTGAGAATACTCACATGGTAAGCGGCACTCCGTCGGCGAGTGGTGCGAGCAGCAGCAGTAGCTGTGGCGTTGCAAAAGATAAGTGGGATAATGCCACACCCATCATAACGGCGAAGACAAAAATATTCGAAATCAACAATATCAATGAAATGGCCAAGGTATGCGATTAATTTCTGTCTCTGTCGAAATGTGTTTATATATGAAATGTGTATTATATTCTATCGTTTAAGGTGTGCATGTTGTACGAATCGACTAGTTCGAATAATCCACGGTTTTATTTGCTCGAGCTTGGCACATTAAGTTGGCAGTTTGTGGCCGAGACGTTCAGTGAGTACCTGCGAATGGCCATAGCTCATTTGGGCTTGCCCTACTGGGAGCTGTGCTTCAGCAGCTTTGGCTTGCCTTCGTGGGCAGAGCAGCTGTTTTTGCTGCTGGCTCCACATTTGCTAGAAAAGCACGAGATGCGTCGCGGACGCACAATAAATCCGACTTGTGAGCATCCATACAATATAATCGATCCGAATATATTTCGCAGCAAGCCTAAAGGCATGGCTAAGGCATCCACGAGTAGTAGCAAAACAAACGGCAACAAGTGAATCCTGTTAGTAAAAAAAATTATTTTTTATTTTGTTGACAAATGCACTAAGTAGTTTTGCAAACAAATCTGATCCAAAACTTAAATCAGACAGAATCTCAATAGAAGTCAGAGCTGTTATCTTCCAAATCAGCTAGCATCTTATCTCTTATCTGAGGCCTTGGATCCTCTTTGATTTCACTGGGCACAGCTCCGACCTGACCCAACATAAACTCTAACTCCGGCAGTGTCAGTTTTTCGCAACGCAGCTCCAGGGGCCCAATAAATTGTTTGCGCATCTCTCCCTCGTGGTAGACGAAAATGGTGGGCAGGTTTTTGTCAGGAAAATTTGGTATGCACGTCGTGGCTACGGAGCGCAGGAATTTGGTGTGGGGAAAACGTACAGCCAGCTCTTGCATGTGGTGGTGGATGAGGGCGCAGAAGGGTACGCCGTTGGCGTACAAATGAAGCACAACCCATATGCCCTCGCCTGCTTTTGTCACCTCGTTGACGTACTCTTGTCCGGATATTTCGCGCACGCTGCCAAATCGCGCCTTTTCGGCTGTGGCGCGCATCTCGGCTATGCGACGTTGGCGGTACTGCTCAAGAACTGCCTCATCCTCGGAATCCTCAAGTTCATCCAGCTCGTCGAGTGACATATCATCTATCACCTTGTCTCGTTGACCATCCTGCGGCGGCAGATCTGTGCGTCGCTGGATGACATCGTTCATCAAAGCCTGAATTTGGTCTTCTGTTATTTCTGCTTCTTTTTGCTTCGGCCCAATGATTCCTTTGGCGCGCAGCACATCGTTCCACTCGGTGTCTTCATTGGGGTCCTCATATAAGTACAATTCGGTTAATTATTGTTATTTAAAAACGTTTTAGCGCAGTCCAGCAATAATTTTACCAAATATGGCCATGATAGAATGTACATATGTTCATACATATGTATGTTTATTTGTACGCAAGTGTATTTATATACACAAGCCCAACAAAAACAGCGCATTGAACAGATTTCGCCTTACCTGCATTTTAAATTATTAATTCGTTTTTATTTTTTTCAAGTAACGCGAGGGTGGTAATGATTAAAAATTATAGCTATAATGTGCTTTAAATTTAAACTAAAAATAAATTGAAATGACTAATACGAAATGCAGTTAATAGTGTCACTAACTCAAAAGGCAATGTTATTAATACCAAAGACCATAGACGAATAATGTTAAATGGTCTCTGCCAAAGACTTGCTCTTTTAATAACACAAAAATCATAGACGAACAACGAGTATATACCTAACAGAGCGGAACTCAGAGCTGCCAACTAAATTTTAGTGGTGCATCACCAGACCTAGATTTGGGCACCTATAATAAACGAGAGCGGACAGCTGCTTATGTTTGGATTATTGCTTCTTTGTTTACTTTACAGGGAAGCCGCCATATTTAAAATGGTTTGTTTTGATCATGCAGCGACGCTGTTTTTTTTTTTGCTTCGTACAATGCTTGTGAGCGCTGAGTTTGTGTGTGTAAGACATGCAAATATTTTTGGTGTTTTGATGTTTATATTATTTAAGTAAATATATGAATACAATTAAAATACTTATGACATACAATGTTTGGGTTCGCTGAGTTTGTAAGACATATACATATGTATAATGCTAATATTATTATTATTATTATATTATCAATCAAAATACATATGGTGAATATGTTGCTTAAAAAATATTAATGCGACATATGTATGCATCTTAAATTAAAATCAAATGGAATGACACTAATCATAATTATTAATATGCATTTTAAGATTATTTAAATTGATTCAGCAGATAATCAGATGGCAGCTTAAAATGTTTTTATTAGAGCTTGTTAGATCAATTAGATCCCAACATTTATTTATAGTCAAAAACATATGAAAAATATAATTTTATTACATAGATAACTTATATCAATTATATAAATAAAAAATATATATATATTCAAGTATTAGTCTAGTTGTATTATTAACAGCTTGTTTTATTAGTTGTGAATGCCCTACCTAATTGGCAAAGTATAATTAAACACATAAAATAGAGATGGAGCTAAAGTATCTCACGTTTAGCATCAAAATTGCGCAAAGTTCATATTAAGTTTATACTACCCTTCAATGTTGGGCAGCAGCAAGTAGATTCAAGCAAAAGTCTTAAGTTGCCAAACTCAAGTTCTTTAGCAAGTCAAGAGAAACGAAGTACGGCAACGTATTATTTTCGGCAATCGCATGCACACTTTGCGATCAAAACAATAGCTTAAACAATGATGAATTTGATTTTTCGCTACTTCCCTATGCACAAGCAAGGCGTATTTAATTGTTAAATGCACAAGCTGATTTTCAAATTGCTGGCAGAATAAGTTGGCAAGGCAAAGAGCAAAATTATTTGTATACTCAAACGAGAATAGGTCTGAACGTTTTCTGTTTAAAGTGGTGGGCTCTGTATTCCTCTCTGTTATGTACACACGCGTTGTGTACGATACAGGTTTTCCCAAAGGCAGTGTGGACGTGGGCGGACTTTGGGCATCCAAATTTGGAATGCAGATCTTTGAGGGATATCGCCAGTGGAGACTCTTGATAAAAGTCTTTGGAAAATATACACATTATGTTTTTTAATACCCCGATTCCACTACAAGCAGAATGCAAGTATGTAATTGGAACTCGGGAATGCTGCATTCTTTTGTATTGGATTCCCATTTGTACAATGGGAATCTTGTTCAAATATTCCCCGTTGGTTGGCTGCATTCCCAGTTGGTTGAAAACCGACCAAGAGGGAATGTTAGAAGTTAACATCACAGAGCACTGAACAGAACTTTAACATAGTCGATACTATGAAATTTGTAATCGATGCTTGGTTTAAACAGTGCCGATTTGAGTAAAACAGTCATCAAGTGCATGTCCAAACAAACTGGGATATTCGCTAAACCAGTTTTGCATTTTGCGCACAAATTAAAGCAATAATTTTTACTTTTTTGGCTTCACTAATTTTATTTGTGTTCGAGCTCATATTTGCTTCCAATTATGTATAAACGTATAATACACAAATGGCTGTATGCTGTCTTTTAACAGACCATGTTAAAAAAGAATGCCGAAACCAATTGGATGTATAGTGGAATCACCTACATTCCCGACTTGCTGTTAATGAAGAATGCAACATAGTGGAATCGGGGTAATACTATTATTATTGCCAGTTTAGCAATTTTATGGCTAGTTCTAGCCATTTTGAAAGGTCGAATGCTAGAAAAATTAAGAAATTGCTACTAGCTATAAATCTAGCTACTTTAAAATAAACTTCAGCTATTTTCGGCAATTTTCATGTATGTACATAGGTGTTGCCATAAATTACTTCAGTGTAAAATGTGGCGCAATTGTATCTACTTTTTTAAGCCTTATTCCCATCGAATCCGGAGATGCTGTTTCGATAGCCGAAGGTGTTAGACAGGAGCTCGTTCGATTGAAGATAAATATTAATAAAATGGTTGGAATTGGCACTGACAATGCAAGCGTTATGACTGGAGTAAAGAGAAGCGTTTATACCGAGCTCAAAAAAGATGTTCCATCGCTTATTTTGATCAAATGTGTCTGTCATTCGGTACAGCTGTCAGTCAATCATGCTTGCGCCAAATGTTTGCCAGATCAGTTGGAATTTTTAATCCATGATACTTACTCTTGGTTTTCTAAAGCTCTATGCGACAAATCAATTATAAAAAAATATATCAATGCATAAACGATGACAAGGTACTAGCCTGAATATTTTACTTTAATTTCGAATTGTGTTCGTCCAAATGTTTCGTTCTTTTGTGTCCTGCGATCGTGATTGTCCAAACTAACTTACTTAAATTTTAATATCAATTTATAGCTGCTGTAACCTGTTCTTAATATGTATAAATGTTTGATTTATGTGTGATTCGATTTAAACTGTTTTCTTTATCTGAAATCTTATCCTTAGTTGCCCTTGAAAATCCCTAGAGTCTGCGAGACTAGATGGCTTTCAATTGAGCTGGCGGTGACCAGGATTGTTGATCAGTGGACTGAGCTAAAATTGCATTTTTCCATAGCTTCACTCCAGGAGAACTGTCACAAAGCCAAAATCTTGCACGAACTGTACAGTGACGAAGTAAATTGCCTTTACTTATTGTTTTTGAAGCCGATATTAGTGGAAATGCAGCGCTTAAACAAAAACTTTCAAAGCAGAAATTCAAATGCTACAAAACTTTTGAAAGATTTAATAGCAACAATCAAATCGTTGAAGGCCTTAATTATACCACCAAGCTGTGATATCGACATTTTGAAATTTGATTTCAAATGTATGGTTGAAACTAATCTAAGCTTGGGGTATGACTTTGAAAAAAAAATTAAGTCCTTACAACTTCAGGAGCAGATCGAAGTTGAAATTCGAACGAAGTGTGCGAATTTCGTTGTGGAGTTGGTCCAACAGCTAAGAGCCAGGTAAGTTAGGTATTTATGATATTGACGTCCGAGATATTAACGATTTTGTTTTAATTTTAGATTGCCGGAGAACTTCGAAACGCTGGAAAAAATAAATGTTTTTTCTGTTGATAGGATTTTGAGAGCTCAAAAAGAAAAAATTGAAGATTTCTTGGAGCAGCTCAATGTGGAAAATATAAGCAATATCCTAACGCAATACGGAAAGATCCATTTATTTGACTGGGAGAACAAGGAGGACACTGTCAAATTTTGGGCAGAAGTGCTGAGCTTTAGGGACTCAGGTGACAACAACCCTTTCAAGTCCTTAGCGCTGTTTGCTATAAGGCTACTCTGTTTGCCTTGGTCAAATGCCGAGGTAGAGCGTGTGTTCAGTCAAATGAACATAGTAAAAAGTAACCTCAGAAACAGGTTACATATAAAAACACTAAATTCAATTTTAAAAATAAGGTATTTCCATTTACTTAAGTTTTTAAAGCAGCATTATTAATATTCCTCTTTATAGATACGGCCTGCGCAGAAATGGAAAATGCTGCCACGATTATGAAGTGCCAACGAAATTTTTAAAAATGGTGGCCGAAAATGAAAAATATAACAATGAAGACAGTGAAGATGTAGATTTAATAAAATCATTATTGGACATTTAAATTAAAATTCAATTTTTTGGTTATTTTGGGGTAATTTGGTTATTTTTTGGGGTAACAAAATGTTAGCCATTTTTTCAGCCATTTTTACAAACAAATTTGCTATTTTCAGCTAGTTTTTTTTCGTAAATCTGGCATTATTTTTTGTTCAAGACCTGGCAACACTGGGTAATAGACGAATAATGTATGTTAATGTATGTTAAATGGTCTTTGGTGGAGTAAAAGTTAAGGTGCTCTGCATCATTCAGATAATGTTGGGCAATGCATAAAACGTAGCAAGCAGCTTTGGTCAGCCAGTGCACTACTGTTAGCAAACAGTGAAAAAATATGTAAGCACCGATAAAATTACAATAGAAAGGAATATTCTTAATGATAAACAGAATATGTAATTCGATCTAAGCAATAGCCAAACTTAAAAACCCTTAAATTAAATTTTTTTTAAAACTGGTTTGTTTGAATAAAGCAAATGAAACCAATTTATTCAATGAGTGCTAACTTTTATTTAAATCTGCTTTTTTTTATTTGTTTGGTTTCTTTATGCATTTGCGAATAAACAAATAATTTAGTGATGTTATAATAAACCATCAATATTCAAAAGTTGCGGTATGTACTGTTCTAATTTTGTTTTTGTTTTTATTGTACACACATTTTATTTGATTTATGTATGTATATATGCATGTATATATATATATATATATATATATATACACTCAGAAAAAAAATAACACTCAATGAAAATACAGTCGAACTTCCATATAACGAATCTGAAGGGAACAAGAAAAAACTTCGTTACATAGAAATTTCGTTATATAGAAACGATGATAAAAACTGCTGACTACAATGTGTACACCTTTTCTAAGTACAGTTAATCACAATCCGTTATTCTATGCATTGGTGCCTATAAAAAATAACGGAGTAATCCTAACAAGAACATCTGCGTCTTCATTTACATCTTCGATGTGCAATGAGCAGTAAAAAATGTTCATAATAAACTGTGCAGCGAAGATCAGAGAATATGCAAAAAACAACAAGAAAACAAAACGGAAAATGCAAAAATGGGTTATTGTTTTGTTTTCGCATTCTCAACATAATTCGTACATAAAATGAAATAATAACGAGAAAATTCGTTATAGGGAATAGAAAACGCATGAGCGTACGAGCTACGTCCTAAAAATAAATTCGTAATAAAGAAATATTCGCTATAGGGAAATTTTTTATTTGGAGAACAAAACACACTGAAAATTTAACCAAAAAGCAGTGTTTGCGAAATTAATGCGTTATATGGAGAACTTTGTTATATGGAAGTTCGTTACATGGAAGTTCGACTGTAGTTAATTTTACCGTGCGGGTTTCAACTATGAAACGTAGTAAATTTTACTTTAAAAAATGCCTTGCATTGTTCAATTTAACATTAAACTCAAAAATAATACTTAGAATAAAATTTTCCATTTAAAACCACTATAGCTAATTCAAACATTCTTGATATAAACAATTAGTATGTTCCCCTTTTCAAATTAAAGAGTAGTCATCTTACTTTCGTCCCAAAGCTTTTCGTTTTAATTCAAAACTAACAATGGCTAAGACCCCTTTTACACGATGAAGTTTTTTCATGAAGTTTTTTTTCATTCTGTTTTAAAACATCTTCGCAAATCAGGTCGCATTTACACGATGAAGTTTTTTCATGCAGCATTTTCTTTGTAAATGCAACTCTGATTTAAATTTATGGTCCATAAACATATATCTTTGCCATCGATTGTTTTATTTGTTAACATATAATTAATTTAAAAAGTAACAAGTAAATAAAATGGATTCAGTGAGCATTTCTACTAATAATTTCTTAGCCAAAACAATGTATGTATTTACTATTGGCGCTAATAATAACTTTATTATTCACATCAAACACTGTGCAACTTTGTGTTTACATGCAAAGCAAAATGAGAAAAATAAATCATTGCTTCACAAGTCATGAAGCATTGCTTGCAGCTGTAACCCCTCTACACCCTTTGCCAACAAACGAATGCTTCAGAATAGAGGTGGGCACGGGCCGAGCTTTTATCGGGTACCCGTGGGCACCCGCGGGTAACCGTTGGTACGGGCTGAAAAATCATATTTCGGGTTGGGTGCGGGCGGGTGTTGGTTAGTCCGTTCAACCCGCTTAACCTGAAATAAAGTTTGTAAATATATTGGTAAACATTCTGGCATATACTTCAAAGTTTCCTTTTTATTGTAACTTTGTGTACAAACCCTCCGTTTAAAGAGTTAAGTTTTTTTTATCAGAAGAACGAAAAGATCATGTTTTAGAAACAGTGAAATGTATGATTATTGAATATTGCGAAACGTTAAAAGACAATCGTAATGACTCGTAAGCTGAAAACTCTTCGCCAAACACGAGTCACGAGTTTCAATAGTTTTTTGACACGATCATCCAAAAAAACTTAAACTTGACTAAAATGCCTTTGATTTAGAAATTGAAAAGTATTTTTTTTTTGGACCAAAATATGTAATTTTATTTAAAATAAATAAATAATAAATAAAGTTTTTGAAAAAAGTTCTAAACTTTTCGGGAAGGCGGGTTGGGTTCGGGTATGATATTTTTTTTTGCCATCGGGTACGGGTAAAGATTCGCGCTGTGGCCCATGGGCTGGGTCGGGTCGGGCGCGAAAAATTAGACCCATGCCCATCTCTACTTCAGACGCAAAAACTTCATCGTGTAAAAGGGGTCTAAGGCGTCAACACTTTAAATTAACTATGATAAATGTTGATTTTACAATTTCATAGTAATTCTTTACTTAAGGCCTGTACGTAGAAGCCTGTACAGCTCCCGTACAGCAAAAACTTCATATAAAAAAAAAATGGTCTCGTACAGCGTCAGTACCGTACTTACATTTTAGGTATGCAGTTCTGTTCGCTACTGCTGGTACGGTATTGTTGAGATGGGCGTCGGGAATCCGAAAAAATGAGCGGGATCGGGCGGGATGGAAACGATTTTAAAAAAATTCGGGAAAGTCGGGATAAGTGGTCGACCGCGAAATTCCCACGGGTTCCGGTAAACCTGCCAGGACCCAAAAATCAGTCGGGACCCAAACAAAATGTACTCGATAAATGTTCTGTATTTATCGAAATTACCCACCGATTACATTTTTTAGTGACAAGATATATCACATGTGCAATAAATGGGAGCATTTAGATGTATTTTCACTATTACGAAATTCGGTCACTCTCTTCCAATAATTGGTGCTGCTATGGCAACGCGTGTTGAAATTTTGCAATTAATTGCCAAAAAAAAAGTGAAGTCGATGAAGAAATAAATAATTATATTAAGCATAATAGATTTAAGAAAAATTGCGATATTTTAACATTCTGGCAACAATGCAATGATTGATTGTTGCAAGTGCTCTCCAGGAAAGTGCTCAACGTTCCAAGTTGGAACTTCCAACGTCTTCTGCCACCAGCGAAAGGGTTTTTTCTACTTCCAGTAGAATTTTGGAAGAGAGAACTCGAATAATTGGGAAAAATTTTGAGAATATTGTTTTAAACAAAAATTTAAATTTTAAGTAAGATTATACATATTTAAAAAAATACATATTTAAAAAAAAAAAATTTCGGGAAAATGTCGGCACCCGTGGGATAGACACAAAATGTTTCGGGACAATCGGGATGGGTAAAGCAAATTTGATTTCGGGAAGGGATGGGATGGGAAGCAATTTCTTTCCCGATCCCATCTCTATGTTGAACAATGAAAATGTTAAAATGTTTACGGCAGTAAATATTTTTCAGCAGCTATTTACAGTCCTAAAAAAAGCAACAACATGTCGGTCAAGAGCCGGCTTATACATTTTTCGGATAATATTAATAAAGTTGACCTAATTCATTGTTATTATTGTTTTGGCAGTCAATGCTGCGCAAGAAGTATTGAATAAAAATATACACCCAACTCTTTTTTTTACACGGTAGATACGTTCCTCAGAAATCCATGTAAAAAAAAAACCGTGTAAAAAAAGAGGCGTTTCCTATAGTAAAATGGGGGATACGTTCCATGTCAATTGAAAACCGTGTAAGATGAAATAAAGAACTATATTTACTTCGAAAAACCGTGTAAAAAAAATTTTCAAAACTTTAAAATTTCAGATAAGCCCACAAATTGTATGGTCATTTTATTTTTATTGAGCATTACAACTTAAAATTCATAATTCATACAGATGGAAAAATTCATACAAGCAAAAAACCAAAGAAATCTGTTAATCCAGAATTAAGAACAGAAAAATTTGAATAGAAATAAAAAAAAAAATTATCAACATAACATAATAAGTCGTCGCTACTTGATAACAAGCGCAATTGTTTGCGACGAACTGGACTAAAATCGGTATCATCACTGGAGATATCCATCAAATTATCCAATGGTGACTTTCGTCCGGTAATAGAGTTTTGAGCTAACGGACTACTTTCCGACAGGTCTTGCGCCGTCGACCTTTTTATTCAAAATTCTTTAATGGAAAGTTGAACTTTTGGTTTTTAAGTTCTTTATACAACTCTTCATACTCAGCAATACAATTATTAATGTCTCGTTCGAATTTCAGGGCACGTTCCATATTAGGATCATTTTTTAAGAAATTTGCAGCTAAAAGAAACACAACAAGTGGAAACGTTGCAGTCGGACGCAACCGACTGCGGTATACTCGATACCAGTATTAAAAATTTTGATGCCCATCCATGTGGGATGTCAATTGCTATCTTCATACCAAATTTGGTGACTCTAGCTCGAAGTTTGTATAAAGTGGGGAAATGGGGGCTGGGGGCGGTATGTTTTGGCGTGGCATCCAAATTTTTGCTGCAGATCCTTGTGGAATGTCAAATGCTACCTTCATACCAAATTTGGTGACTCTAGCTCAAAGTTTGTATAAGGTGGGGAAAGGGGGGCGGAATGGATGGGCTAGGCTCCAAAACTTTGATGCAGATTGTTGGGGGTCGTTGCCAGCTATCTTCCTACCAAATTTGGTGGCTCTAGCTCCACTACTCTGTAATATACACGCATTCCCGTTTTTGACGAAGCGTTGGGGCAGATGGGGGTGGCTAGGGCGGTATTGGTGGGCGTGGCATCCAAACTTTTGATGCAGTTTTTAGGGGGTCATCATCATCTATCTTGGCACCAAATTTTGTGACTCTAGCTAAAAAACTGTGGGAGATATAGGCTTTTCTGATTTCAAAATGCGGGGGGGCTGGGGGCGGGATGAGTGGGCGTGGCTCCAAAACTTTGATGCAGTTCTTTTGGGGTCGTTACCAGCTATCTTCCTACCAAATTTGGTGGCTCTAGCTCCACTACTCTGGAAGATACACGCATTCCCGTTTTTTACGAAGCGTTGGGGCATCTGGGGGCGGCTAGGGCAGTATTGGTGGGCGTGGCATCCAAACTTTTGGTGCAGTTTTTGGGGGGTCATCATCAGCTAAATTGGCACCAAATTTTGTGGCTCTAGCTCAAAAACTGTGGGAGATATAGGCTTTTTTGACTTTAAAATGCGGGGGGTCTTGGGGCGGAATGGGGGAGCGTGGCTCCAAAATTTTTGATGCAGTTTTTTGGGGGTTGCTAGTAGCTATCTTCTTACCAAATTTGGTAGTTCTAGCTGTAAGGGTGTGTGAAATATGCGGATTTATCGTTTTTGAGTTATCGAATTTATCGATTTGCCAGCCCCCCAGTTATCGTAGAACCCCAATCTTGACACTTTAATTTACTATCCCATAGATAAAGAGAATTGGAAAGTTTCAAGTCCCTAGCTTGAAGGGTGTGGAAAAAACTTGCACACATACGGACGGACAGACGGACAGACACCATGACGGACATTGCACAAAACCAATATACTCTTTACCTTCGGTATCGAGTATAAAAATGTTAAGTTGCACATACAATTTTTTATTTGCCAAGTGTGTTAAAAACAAACAAAACAAAATGATGAAAAATTTTTTTTTCAACCGTGTAACTTCAAAACCGTGTAAAAAAAAACCGTGTAAAAAAGAGTTGGGTGTATCAATTAATTAATAAGATACCATTTAAATAAACTCTGGATTGCACTGCCACTGATCTGTTACAGGGTATAGATCAGTAAGGTGAATTTGCTTTGAGTCTTTTAAGAGGTTTCGGTTATGTATAGCACAATCTTTGGTAATCTAAGCTCTGCCCATCAAATATGGGTTAACTAAAATACTTTTTGGTTTTGCAGCCTGCTTTTTTTCACAACCGCCAGCAGCAGTGCATTAATTGTACTCAAACACAAAAGAAGCGCGCGTTGGTCGTGAATCATTATTTTGAGTTTAACTGTACAAAACACAGCTGCTTTTCCGATTTATTAAGAGAAAGTTATTAGCCTACCGCCACAATATGTGCTTTTTTCAACACTTGTTGTTACGGTCGTAAAACTCATGTATATACTCGTTGGTATACGGTACGGGAGCTGTACGGGGCTCATGCGTACAGGCCTTTAACCAAATTCATGTTAGGTTAAAAATCACACACGAAAATAGTCGAATTAACCATGAATATGCTTATTTGTACTATGTTTTTTTCTGAGTGCAAAAATTAACTTTATATTTGATGTAACATCACTTTTCAATGTAATGAAACATTATTGGCTTTTGCTGTATTTTTCCTTATGAACTCTTAATTTATTATTAAGTATTTAATCTTTTAGTTATGCTTATACAATTCGATTCTAATTAAATTATTTTACAAAAATGTTTGAGCGTACCTCAAATTATACAAATATACATTACTAATTACTAACTTTCTTTTACCTTATTCGTTACATAAATATTTTAAAAGAAATGCCTAAGAAAACAGTACATAGTTGTATGTTTCTCATCGTTGAGCGAGCACGTTTGACTTAGCTTAAATATTATCATTAAATTCTTAATACATTTATGTTAAAAATATATTAAAAATTATATGCGCTATGAATGTTAGTTTGTTCAAATATTTTGGTTCGTGTTTGCGTCAAACGTAAGGGCGCTGCGCAAACAGGGGGGCTGGGCGATCGATTACAAGTCGATAAACCACTAGGTGTAAATCGATTAAACACACATATTAACACACGTGTTAACTTCTAACATTCCCTGTTGGTCGGTTTCGAACCAACTGGGAATGCAGCCGACCAACGGGGAAAATTTGAATAAGATTCCCATTGTACAAATGGGATTCTAATACAAAAAGATGCGGCATCTTCGAGTACCAATAACATACTTGCATCTTGCTCTAGTGGAATCGGGGTATTAAAAAACATAATGTGTATATTTTCCAAAGACTTTTATCAAGAGTCTCCACTGGCGATATCCCTCAAAGATCTGCATTCCAAATTTGGATGCCCAAAGTCCGCCCACGTCCACACTGCCTTTGGGAAAACCTGTATCGTACACAACTTAAAGCCAGTGTGACAACATTTGGTAGCAGAGTAGCTGGTAATATTTCCTTCAGATTTGCATTGATTTTCAAGGTTTCGCTTACCTCCACCGCCCTCAGCCACCAGCTTTCAAAACAGAAAATGTCCATGCCTTTCACAGCTCTTGGGCTAATGTTATGTAATTTTGTAGAATAATAGCTGATGAAATTTTGGAAAGATCTGCATAAATATTTGCTGGCCAAGCTTATTCCTACCGTCCCCAGCATCGTCGCTTTTTTAAAACGACAATGCCTGTATCTTTCACAGCTTTTAAGCAGGAGTTACAAATTTTGTTTGGAAGCTGGTGAAATTCTCCATAGATATGCTTCAAAACATTTTTAAAGGCCACGCCAATTCCTCTCGCCCCTGTAGATCCATTTGCAAACAAACTAGTATGTACCAAACACTAAAATACAGGAATCGGGCAGTTGTGCCCGACTGGAACGTTTTGATCAGTTTGTTATTTTATACCCTGAACCCATAAAATGGGTAAAAGGGTATAATGGTTTTGTGCAAAAGTATGTAACAGGCAGAAGGAAGCATCTCTGACCACATAATATACTTTATATAAACTTGATCAACATCAGTAGCCGAGTCGATATAGCCATGTCCGCCTGTCCGTCTGTCTGTTTGTTCGTCCGTCCGTCTGTGCGTCTGTATGAACGCGTCGATCTCAGAGACTACTAGAGCTAGAAACTTCAGATTTTGAAAATAAGGTCTACTATACCATAAGCAGAACAAGTTTGTTTCATATTATCAATAACTATTCTGGTTTTTGATATACACATGCAATCGATTACAAAAAAATATCGAAATTGAAAAATGTAAATTGGGGGTTGAAATAATGAGTAACGATAGAACTTTTCTGAAAATTTCGTCCACATCGGTTAAGAAACACCGGAGATATCGAATTCAATCGATTGAAGTTAAGTCAGTATACCAAAGTCTTATATAAATGTAAAAAACATTTATTGCAACTGGGTTCAGGGTATCTTCTAGTCGGGCTCTCCCGACTAGAGCCTTATTACTTTTTTTTTTTTGTTGCAGATGTAAACTAGGACCTCCTTTTGCACTACGTTTCAATGTTTTCTTATGAATGAATTTATGCATGTTTTTAACTGTTAACTTTTATCTAAAAATGTGCAATTACATTCACTGAGAAGATTTTACAAAATTTTGAGAACACCGGAAAAAGTGAGTTTACTTAAGACAAATTAATTTAATACTGAAGGTTAAAAGCTGAAAGAAAACTAGAATTTTCTTAACATATGTAACTCGAATTCTATAGCCCACTAATAAAAATTCAAATAGTATGTATTTGATATTTTATTTTGAATGAAATATCGAGATCGTCTATACAAGTGAGTGAAATCAATTTTAAGTTAGTAACATCATTTTTTACAGGTGTTTCCTAAAGTATATTCATTTTAACTTTTGGCACAAGTTTTAGGTAACGTTTTATCCCGGAGTTCCCCGTTGCGTTCTTAAACAACCATTATCTCATCATATCTTCCAGCCCAGTAGTCTTTTAAATGCGCGTCTGTAATCCAAATTAAATATCGTATATATGACGGGATTCAAGCCGGAATTAATATAGCCCAACCAGGTGATAAAGTTTTTAAACTTGTTTGTTGGACAGCAGGTTTGGCAAAACGGCAAAATCACATACATCAAAAAGAATGGCAGCCAGCAAATGACAAATACGCCCATTATGATGCCAAGGGTGCGAGCCGCCCTCCTCTCCTTCGACAGTGAGATCTTCTGTTTCTCCTCGATGAACTGGTAAACGGTACTTGACTTTTTCTGCATCGCCGTCGAAAAAGCAGCCGCCCCTGTCGAAGAGTGTGACGGCGTAAACTTTAACGAGGTTTGCTCATCCGCTTGGGTAACACATACCTAAGATACAAATGCATATTTATTTATATATATATATATATTGATGATAGTATATCAATGAACCAAATATGTAAATTGTGATCATTATTTTCAATAATAACAAGTGGAAACGTTGCAGTCGGACGCAACCGACTGCGCCATTCTCGATACCAGTATTAAAACCGCTTAAAAAGAGGCCTGATTGCAAAGGGGTACGGATGGGGCAGGGGTTAACGCTGCCTTAAAGATTCTCCGATGCAGATGGGGATGCCACCAACTATCTTCCTTCCAAATTTGGTGACTCTAGCTCAAAGTTTGTAAGAGCTGTGAAAAGGGGGGCTGGGGGCGGTATGGGTGGGTGTGGCATCTAAATTTTTACTGCAGATCTTTGGGAAATATCAATTGCTAACTTCATAACAAATTTGGTGACTCTAGCTCGAAGTTTGTAAAAGGTGGGCAAAGAGGGGCTGGGGGCAGTATGGGTGGGTGTGGCATCCAAATTTTTACTGGAGATCTGTGTGGAATGTCATGGGCTATCTTCATACCAAATTTGGTGACTCTAGCTCGTAAATTGTAAAAAGTGGGGAAAGGGGGGCAGGGGGCAATACAGCTGGGCGTGGCATCCAAATTTTTGATGCAGATCTTTGCGAAATGTCAATTGTTATCTTCATACCAAATTTGGTGACCCTAGCTAAATGTTTGTAAAAGGTGGGGAAAGTGGGGCGAAATGGGTAGGCGTGGCTCCAAAACTTTGATAAAGATTTTTAGGGGTCGTTGCCAGCTATCTTCCTACCAAATTTGGTGGCTCTAGCTCCACAACTCTGGAAGATACACGCATTCCCGTTTTTGACGAAGCGTTGGGGCGGCTAGGGCATTATTGGTGGGCGTGGCATCCAAACTTTTGATGCAGTTTTCATCATCACCTATCTTGGCACCAAATTTGGTGGCTCTATTTCAAAACCTTTGGGAGAAATAAGCTTTTTTGACTTACAAATTCAGAGAGGCTGGGGGCGGAATGGGTGGGCGTGGCTTCAAAATTTTTGATGCAGTTTTTTGGGGGTTGCTAGTAGCTATCTTCTTACCAAATTTGGTAGTTCTAGCTGTAAGGATGTGTGAAATATGCGGATTTATCTGTTTTGAGTTATCGAATTTATCGATTTGCCAGCCCCCCAGTTATCGTAGAACCCCAATCTTGACACTTAAATTTACTATCCCATAGTTAAAGAGAATTGGAAAGTTTCAAGTCTCTAGCTTGAAGGGTGTGGAAAAAATTCGACACATACAGACGGACAGACGGACGGACACCATGACGGACATTGCACAAACCCAATATACTCTTTACCTTCGGTATTGACTATAAAAACAAGTGGAAACGTTGCAGTCAGATGCAACCGACTGCGGCATACTCGATACCAGTATTAAAACCGCTTAAAAAGAGGCCTGATTGCAAAGGGGTACGGATGGGGCAGGGGTGGACGCTGCCTTAAAGATTCTCCGATGCAGATGGGGATGCCACCAACTATCTTCCTTCCAAATTTGGTGGCACTAGCTTGAAAATTGTAAAAAGTGGGGAAAGGGGGGCTGGGGGCGGCATGGGTGGGTGTGGCATCTACATTTTTACTGCAGATCTTTGCGAAATGTCAATTGCTATCTTCATACCAAATTTGGTGACTTTAGCTCGAAGTTTGTAAAAAAAAAGGGAAAAGGGGGACTGGGGGCAGTATGGCTGGGCGTGGCATCCAAATTTTTGATGCAGATCTTTGTGGAATGTCAATTGCTATCTTCATACCAAATTTGGTGACTCTAGCTCGAAGTTTGTAAAACGTGAGGAAAGGGGGCGGTATGGGAAATTGTGGCATCCAAAGTTTTGATGCAGATTTGTGTGGAATGTAAATTGTTATCTTCATACTAAATTTGGTGACTCTAGCTCGAAATTTGGAAAAAGTGGAGAAAGTTTTTGGGGGATCATCATCGCCTATCTTGGCACCAAATTTGGTGGCTCTAGCTCAAAAACTGTGGGAGATATAGGCTTTTCTGATTTCAAAATGCGGGGGGGTGGGTGCGCAATGGGTGGGCGGGGCTCCAAAACTGTGATGCAGATTTTTGGTGGTCGTTGCCAGCTATCTTTCTACCAAATTTGGTGACTCTAGCTCCACAACTCTGGAAGATACACGCATTCCCGTTTTTGTCGAAGCGTTGGGGCGGCTAGGGCATTATTGGTGGGCGTGGCATCCAAACTTTTTATGCAGTTTTCATCATCACCTATCTTGGCACCAAATTTGGTGGCTCTATTTCAAAAACTTTGGGAGAAATAAGCTTTTTTGACTTACAAATTCAGAGAGGCTGGGGGCGGAATGGGTGGGCGTGGCTTCAAAATTTTTGATGCAGTTTTTTGGGGGTTGCTAGTAGCTATCTGCTTACCAAATTTGGTAGTTCTAGCTGTAAGGACGTGTGAAATATGTGGATTTATCGGTTTTAAGTTATCGAATTTATCGATTTATCAGCCCCCCAGTTATCGTAGAACCCCCATCTTGATACTTTAATTTACTATCCCATAGATAAAGAGAATTGGAAAGTTTAAAGTCTCTAGCTGGAAGGGTGTGGAAAAAAGTTGCGAACATACAGACGGACGGACGGACACCATGGCGGACATTGCACAAACCCAATATGCTCTTTACCTTCGGTATCGAGTATAATAAAACTTTGTACAACGTTAAGAAATAATGGTTGGGTGCAAATTTATGTTACAGATAGAAGGCAGCAGACTTTAAATTGCGTTATTAGTTCTCGTTTGGTCGAGTTTGTTCCTATTATTGATAGCTTCATGCGTTCTCAATAACAATACAATAAAAATTGTACGACTTGGTTTTGTTCAAAATGTCAAAAACTTATTAAGATCCGAAAAATATTTGAAAATGTTAAAATTTACTCTTGATCACCACAGCAGTTTGTGGGCGAGCCATCTAAAGTTTTGATACAAATCTTTCGAGGACGCTACCAGCTATCTTCTTACTAAATTTGGTAAGTACAGCTGTAAGGATTAGGAAAATATGTGGATTTTTTGATTTTCAGTCAGATTTTTCAGCTCTCCATTAGGCGTAGCATATCAATCTTGACACTTTATCTGTCCCGCTCATAGAAAAATATATTTAGAAAGTTTCAAGCATCTAGCTTTACGGGTTTGAAAAAAGTTGCGTCCATACAGACTGACAGACACACAGACGGACAGACAACATGACAAACATTGCACAAATCTATATACTCTTTACCGATATCGAGTATAAAAAGTTATATTTGTTGAGCACTCACTTGAATGCAGCCTTTAGGATCGCTGCAGCTCTCTGTGCTTATCTCTGGATCCGATTTGCCTGCAGCATTGTTGCTATTGCCTTGTGGCATCAACTGTTTCTCGCCATTCGGCTCATAGGTGGACGAAGATGATTGAGATCTGCGGCCGCTGCGCCCCTTGCCATGCTTTATTGAGTCCTTGATCTTCGCACGACGCGACTTTTTTACCAGAACAACAACAGTTTGTTGTTGCTGATCAGGGTTTGGTTCGTTCTGAGCATTTGCTTCGCTGCTGAGGCTTTCCTCGTCGTTGTGTATCATGGGCGTGGCAAAGTTAGCCCGATCGCGCCCACAACAGAGCCAACTGCCCCAAAGGCTGCTTAGGGCTCTTGCTGTAGAGCTTGTGGAGCTGCCACCAGCTGCGGCAGTGCTTGCATCAATGGCGTCTAATTCGGCTGTCTTTAATGCAATCGTATTCAGTTTATTTGCTTTGGCACGCTCTCTCAAACGTCGACGCGTCGCCACAAAGATCTCAATGTATACGATGGTCATGATGACCAGTGGTATAAAGAAGGATCCCAGTGAGGAGTAAATAACATAGCCTCGCTGCGAGGTCAACTCACAGGGTGTTGCGCTGGTGAACTCATCTGGCCAGTCGTTCCAGCCAATCAAAGGTGGACTGCTAATCAACAAAGAGAGCAGCCATACTCCAGAGATGAGTAGCAGGACTCGACCCACAGTGCGTTTTTGTGCATAGTTAATGGGATCAGTTATTGCCCAGTAGCGATCCAGGGCAATAGCGCATAGATTGAGTATGGAGGATGTGCAGCAGAGCACATCGCAGGTTAGCCACAGCTTGCACAGATGTATGCCAAACTCCCAGCGACCCAGTATGGAGTATGCCACATTGAAAGGCAGCACCAACAGTGCCACCATTAAGTCTGCCATTGCCAGCGAGACGATGAAGAAGTTCTGCACGATTCGCAGCGGTTTGTACGTGAAGACGCTTAGAATGACTAGAATGTTGCCAACAATGGTTAGTACTATGATGATGGAGAGAACCAGAGCTGTAAAGAGCGCCTCCCACTCTGGCACTGCAAGCTGCAATCCCAAAAAATTGGCATGTAGCTCCTCTACTGCCAAACTGCGACATTCCTGCGTTGACTCGACTAATGTTGTTGAAGTTGCTGTAGTCAAAGTGTCCGCCAGCGAACCAGATATATTGGCAGCCAGAGCTGTTGTCATTTTCGACGTTGATGTGGCTGCTGCTTCTGAGACACTGCGTCCGTTCGCTGCTGCTTCTGCAGACGATGTAGCCTTTGATGTGGAGGATGCCTTTGCTGTGCTATTGACGGCAGCAGCTGCTGTCAATGCTGCCGAGGCCACCGTAGTGGTGACATTTATGAACAAGATTTGATCTGCCGATGGCATTTTGAGACACTGCATTAACCATCTCCACCTCCTATTTCTCCTTCTATTAAGCAATGTATCTGCTGCAACGACATTAAAAAATGAAATAGAGTAAAATCAAGTAACACAGCTCTAGTCGAATAAGCTCGATTAGGAGATTACCCTGAACCCTAGACATTACGCCTACAGTCATTGTTTAAATGTATTTGTGATGGCACACGTTTACAAAATTGAAATCAATACAGCGCTACTCACAATCCTTGACTTAACTTCTATCTTCGATGTATCCAATGTTTTTTAAACGATTGTTACAGATGATCATTATTTTGTCTTAAGCTAGGCATACACGGTGCACATGTTGGGCAGCGCTTCGCCATACACGGGCCAACATGCTTATAAACTTAATTTTTTGTGTGAGTGTTGAGAAGGCAAGATGAGCGATTCAAGTGCGGACGAAGCAATTGCTACGACGAATTGTAATAGTACAAGCCCATACACGACGAGCATGTTGGTAAACAAACAAATTTATTGAAAACTAGCCCATACACAGCCAACATGTTGGGCAGCAAGTGCGTGGTAATCGAACAAATTCGTAAACCGTGCACATGTTGGACAACAAGCCCATACACCAGTGTTGCCAGGTCTTGAACAAAAAATAATGCCAGATTTACGAAAAAAAACTAGCTGAAAATAGCAAATTTGTTTGTAAAAATGGCTGAAAAAATGGCTAACATTTTGTTACCCCAAAAAATAACCAAATTACCCCAAAATAACCAAAAAATTGAATTTTAATTTAAATGTCCAATAATGATTTTCTTAAATCTACATCTTCACTGTCTTCATTGTTATATTTTTCATTTTCGGCCACCATTTTTAAAAATTTCGTTGGCACTTCATAATCGTGGCAGCATTTTCCATTTCTGCGCAGGCTCTACCTCAGCATTTGACCAAGGCAAACAGAGTAGCCTTATAGCAAACAGCGCTAAGGACTTGAAAGGGTTGTTGTCACCTGAGTCCCTAAAGCTCAGCACTTCTGCCCAAAATTTGACAGTGTCCTCCTTGTTCTCCCAGTCAAATAAATGGATCTTTCCGTATTGCGTTAGGATATCGCTTATATTTTCCACATTGAGCTGCTCCAAGAAATCTTCCATTTTTTCTTTTTGAGCTCTCAAAATCCTATCAACAGAAAAAACATTTATTTTTTCCAGCGTTTCGAAGTTCTCCGGCAATCTAAAATTAAAACAAAATCGTTAATATCTCGGACGTCAATATCATAAATACCTAACTTACCTGGCTCTTAGCTGTTGGACCAACTCCACAACGAAATTCGCACACTTCGTTCGAATTTCAACTTCGATCTGCTCCTGAAGTTGTAAGGACTTAATTTTTTTTTCAAAGTCATACCCCAAGCTTAGATTAGTTTCAACCATACATTTGAAATCAAATTTCAAAATGTCGATATCACAGCTTGGTGGTATAATTAAGGCCTTCAACGATTTGATTGTTGCTATTAAATCTTTCAAAAGTTTTGTAGCATTTGAATTTCTGCTTTGAAAGTTTTTGTTTAAGCGCTGCATTTCCACTAATATCGGCTTCAAAAACAATAAGTAAAGGCAATTTACTTCGTCACTGTACAGTTCGTGCAAGATTTTGGCTTTGTGACAGTTCTCCTGGAGTGAAGCTATGGAAAAATTCAATTTTAGCTCAGTCCACTGATCAACAATCCTGGTCACCGCCAGCTCAATTGAAAGCCATCTAGTCTCGCCGACTCTAGGGATTTTCAAGGGCAACTAAGGATAAGATTTCAGATAAAGAAAACAGTTTAAATCGAATCACACATAAATCAAACATTTATACATATTAAGAACAGGTTACAGCAGCTATAAATTGATATTAAAATTTAAGTAAGTTAGTTTGGACAATCACGATCGCAGGACACAAAAGAACGAAACATTTGGACGAACACAATTCGAAATTAAAGTAAAATATTCAGGCTAGTACCTTGTCATCGTTTATGCATTGATATATTTTTTTATAATTGATTTGTCGCATAGAGCTTTTAGAAAACCAAGAGTAAGTATCATGGATTAAAAATTCCAACTGATCTGGCAAACATTTGGCGCAAGCATGATTGACTGACAGCTGTACCGAATGACAGACACATTTGATCAAAATAAGCGATGGAACATATTTTTTGAGCTCGGTATAAACGCTTCTCTTTACTCCAGTCATAACGCTTGCATTGTCAGTGCCAATTCCAACCATTTTATTAATATTTATCTTCAATCGAACGAGCTCCTGTCTAACACCTTCGGCTATCGAAACAGCATCTCCGGATTCGATGGGAATAAGGCTTAAAAAAGTAGATACAATTGCGCCACATTTTACACTGAAGTAATTTATGGCAACACCTATGTACATATAAATATACAATAATTAACAATTAAACAGAAAAGAACACAATAATTTTAATACAGAAGGCCAGAGCGTCACCCATACTTGTAATCAGCATACATATATTAACATGCTTACCAACTAGCTTTGTTACGCTGACATCTGTAGATTCATCCAGGAGCAGGCTATAATTCGAATCACCAATGTCTGCAGTTAAGTCTTCATCGAAGTGCTGCGCCAAAACGTTGTTAATAATGCTTGTGCACTTTGTTCGGCCAAGCCTTATTTTTGCAGCAGAAGGACACGCGCCAAAATTATGCACACACAATCTGCTGAGGTGGTCTATTTGTGCAATAGCAGTGTGCTCTGCTATAAATAGGCACAACGCTGCTTCCTGCTCTGTTTGCTTCGTAGGCATCCGAGAGAACGAAATTTTGTTGGTTTGACTGAAGCAACTCGATGCCGAAATGTGCTTCTTCGTCTCAGCATGAGCCCTTAAATCGAATATTTTCGCTTTAATACTGCATTTGCAGTAGCTACAGTAAGCTTTTGACAAATCCGTCTCATCCTTCCGGATCCAGGCCTTGAACTCACTAGCCTGCATCCAAGCATCGCGAAACTTTTGCGTATAAAGCACTTTAGGCATTTTTGCATCACTTTTTTTGCGTCACTTAATGTACACCACAAACTAGAGATGAAACACACAAAGCAGTGATGGTCAAAAGTAGAAATCACTGTTCGATAAGTATTTTCACTCAAGTCACTTAGAGTATTTTCGCTGTAACTGGTAATTTTCACAGACCTAAATAACGGTTTCGAGAAAATTGCCGAAAATAGCTGAAGTTTATTTTAAAGTAGCTAGATTTATAGCTAGTAGCAATTTCTTAATTTTTCTAGCATTCGACCTTTCAAAATGGCTAGAACTAGCCATAAAATTGCTAAACTGGCAACACTGCCATACACAAGTGATTTTCACCCCAACTCCAACAAATCACACCAACATGTGCACCGTGTATGCCTAGCTTTAGTTTTTGGATCAAGAATCAAGATTTATAAGTTCCATGTGTGTGTCGGAAGCCGAAAGAGTTGATAATTTGAGACAAATTTAAACGATGCATTCGTGCATGCAGAGCTGCTGCAAGAATGAACGAAATGCATGTTTAAGCTTTATGCATCAACGTCTATATCCATACGTTGCTTAAGTGCATTGTCTCTTCTTCTTCTTTTTTTTTGCCAACCATTGTTACCACATGTTTGATTTTTATTCCATTAAAAAATAAATGTTAACATTTTATGTAACATTATGTTTAAAATAAAGAAAACACATGTTTCATATATCTAGTATATTATATCAATGTGTTTATAAACAATAAAATGAAGATTTAACAATTTTTTTAAAATATTTTCCATACAATAAAAAGACTGCGACAACTCTAAGCCCAATGCATTGCTGCATGGTTTCAGTGTGTTGCTTCTGCTTTAGAATTTAGGCAAATGACTTGGGCAAATGGACGTGTGGAATACACTTTCGCAATTTGTATGCATCGCAGTATAGCTGTATGGTGGTTGCGATGGCAAAATGATTGGGAAAGAGTCATATAGCTGAAAACATGAAAGAGTATGTATGACGAGCAATGCAAAACTGATAATTGCCTGCTTACTTTAGTGAACGCTTGTTAATTTTGCTGTTCGCCTGATCAGCAAATGTTCGATGAGCACCAAAACTGCCTTGGAAGTATTGTTCTTCTGGTTTTTCTTGGGTTTTTTGAAGGCATAATACAAATTTAATATAAAATTTGGCTGTTTAGCGTTTGCCGAAGAAATTCATATTAGTTGAGAAAGGTCAATGAATTGCCTGGCAAATGGTACGCATACATTAAAATATGGTATGCATAGAGACAGGGACACACACATGCTTATGGTAGCTAGCCTTTCGGCTAGCAAAAATCCAAATTCAATGCCTGGCTACCACCAAAACTGCATACATATATATTATATATGTATGTTTTTATTAATTCGCTCATTTGCTTTGCTGGTGCTAGGTCGACGCAATAAGATAAGCAATAAAATAAGCGCACATAAGGAATACAAGGAAAACAAGTGGAAACGTAGCAGTCGGACGCAACCGACTGCGGTATACTCGATACCAGTATTAAAAATTTTGATGCCCATCCATGTGAGATGTCAATTGCTATCTTCATACCAAATTTGGTGACTCTAGCTCGAAGTTTGTATAAAGTGGGGAAAGGGGGGCTGGGGGCGGTATGGGTGGAATATCATCCAAATTTTTGATGCAGATCTTTGTGGAATGTCAATTGCTATCTTCATAACAAATTTGGTGACTCTAGCTCAAAGTTTGTAAAAGTGGGGAAATGGGGGCTGGGGGCGGTATGGTTGGGCGTGGCATCCAAATTTTTGCTGCAGATCCTTGTGGAATGTCAAATGCTACCTTGATACCAAATTTGTTGACTCTAGCTCAAAGTTTGTATAAGGTGGGGAAAGGGGGGCTATGGGGCTGGGGGCGGTATGGTTGGGCGTGGCATCCAAATTTTTGCTGCAGATCCTTGTGGAATGTCAAATGCTACCTTCATACCAAATTTGGTGACTCTAGCTCAAAGTTTGTATAAAGTGGGGAAATGGGGGCTGGGGGCGGTATGGTTGGGCGTGGCATCCAAATTTTTGCTGCAGATCCTTGTGGAATGTCAAATGCTACCTTGATACCAAATTTGTTGACTCTAGCTCAAAGTTTGTATAAGGTGGGGAAAGGGGGGCTATGGGGCTGGGGGCGGTATGGTTGGGCGTGGCATCCAAATTTTTGCTGCAGATCCTTGTGGAATGTCAAATGCTACCTTCATACCAAATTTGGTGACTTTAGCTCAAAGTTTGTATAAGGTGGGGAAAGGGGGGCGGAATGGATGGGCTAGGCTCTAAAACTTTGATGCAGATTGTTGGGGGTCGTTGCCAGCTATCTTCCTACCAAATTTGGTGGCTCTAGCTCCACTACTCTGGAATATACACGCATTCCCGTCTTTGACGAAGCGTTAGGGCAGATGGGGGTGGCTATTGCGGTATTGGTGGGCGTGGCATCCAAACTTTTGATGCAGTTTTTGGGGGGTCATCATCATCTATCTTGGCACCAAGTTTGGTGACTCTAGCTAAAAAACTGTGGGAGATATAGGCTTTTCTGATTTCTAAATGCGGGGGGGCTGGGGGCGGGATGGGTGGGCGTGGCTCCAAAACTTTGATGCAGTTCTTTTGGGGTCGTTACCAGCTATCTTCCTACCAAATTTGGTGGCTCTAGCTCCACTACTCTGGAAGATACACGCATTCCCGTTTTTTACGAAGCGTTGGGGCATCTGGGGGCGGCTAGGGCGGTATTGGTGGGCGTGGCATCCAAACTTTTGGTGCAGTTTTTGGGGGGTCATCATCAGCTAAATTGGCACCAAATTTTGTGGCTCTAGCTCAAAAACTGTGGGAGATATAGGCTTTTTTGACTTTAAAATGCGGGGGGTCTGGGGGCGGAATGGGGGGGCGTGGCTCCAAAATTTTTGATGCAGTTTTTTGGGGGTTGCTAGTAGCTATCTTCTTACCAAATTTGGTAGTTCTAGCTGTAAGGGTGTGTGAAATATGCGGATTTATCGTTTTTGAGTTATCGAATCTATCGATTTGCCAGCCCCCCAGTTATCGTAGAACCCCAATCTTGACACTTTAATATACTATCCAATAGATAAAAAGAATTGGAAAGTTTCAAGTCCCTAGCTTGCAGGGTGTGGAAAAAACTTGCACACATACGGACGGACAGACGGACAGACGGACAGACACCATGACGGACATTGCACAAAACCAATATACTCTTTACCTTCGGTATCGAGTATAAAAATGGGGGTACAGCAATTGAAGAAGCCACTGCGCGCTAGAAAATCGCTGGCTAGCGGCGCATACACAGAGTATGGCTGGCTGGTTGTGCTATCAACAAAAATGTTGTAGCAAAGTTAGCAAGAGAAGTGGCTGGCGAAACACTCACGAAACACGAGAAACGCACGAAATGCGCTCTCAGAGCGAGTGGTAGCTTCGCTAGCCAGTTCCAACTGGTGGTTGGACTATCGGTCGTTGGCGACTCTATTTATTGTATTCTTGTTGGTAAAAGGATGCCAGCTAAATAAAAGTGTCAGCCAAAATGAAATGACAGCTGTAAAATAAAACACCCAAAAACTTTATTGAAGCTTCGTTTTAATTATAATTTTGACGCAATCAATTTCTGGCAGTCTCTCGTTTATAAAGTGTGGGGGGGGGGGAGGGGTTATGGTTTTAAAGGCAAAAAAGCATATTTTTGTAAATTTTGTTGCGGAGACATGAGTAATATTATTTTGTTGAGATTAATTTCATATCATTATACAACTTTTGAAGAATGTTAGATCCAATTTTCAAAGAAAACAAGTGGAAACGTTGCAGTCGGACGCAACCGACTGCGGTATACTCGATACCAGTATTAAAACCGGTAAAAACAGGCCTGATTGCAAAGGGGTACGGATGGTTCAGGGGTGTACGCTGCCTTAAAGATTTTCTGATGCAGATGGGGATGCAACCACCTATCTTCATACCAAATTTGGTGAATTCAGCTCAAAGTTTGTTAAAGCTGTGCAGAGGGGACTGGGGGCAGTATGGGTGGTTGTGGCATCCAAATTTTTGATCCAAATCTATGTGGAATGTCAATTGCTATCTTCACACCAAATTTGGTGACTCTAGCTCGAAAATTGTAAAAAGTGAGAACAGGGGGCCTGGGGACGGTATGGGTGGGCGTGGCATCCAAATTTTTGCTGCAGATCTTTGTGGAATGTCAATTGCTATATTCATACCAAATTTGGTGACTCTAGCTGAAAGTTTGTAAAAGGTGGGGAAAAGGGGGTGTAATGGGTGGGCGTGGCTCCAAAACTTTGATGCAGATTGCTGGGGGTCGTTGTCAGCTATCTTCCTACCAAATTTGGTGGCTCTAGCTCCACTACTCTGGAAGATACACTCATTCCCGTTTTTTAGGAAGCGTTGGGGCAGATAGGGGTGGCTAGGGCGCTGTTGGTGGGCGTGGCATCCAAACTTTTGATGCAGTTTTTGGGGTGTTATCATCACCTATCTTGGCACCGAATTTGGTGGCTCTAGCTCAAAAACTGTAAGAGATATAGACTTTTTTGACTTAAAAATGCGGGGTGGCTGGGGGCGGAATGGTTTGGGTTGGCTCCAAAATTTTTGATGCCATTTTTTGGGGGTTGCTAGTAGCTATCTTCTTACCAAATTTGGAAGTTCTAGCTGTAAGGGTGTGTGAAATATGCGGATTTATCGTATTTGAGTTATCGAATTTATCGATTTGTCAGCCCCCCAGTTATCGTAGAACCCCAATCTTGACACTTTAATTTACTATCCCATAGATAAAGAGAATTGGAAAGTTTCAAGTCCCTAGCTTGAAGGGTGTTAAAAAAATACGTGCACACATACGGCCGGACAGACGGACAGACACCATGACGGACATTGCGCAAAACCAATATACTCTTTACCTTCGGTATCGAGTATATAAACCGGAGATATCAACTATTGAAGTTATTGAAATATTGTATAAATTAAGGAGAAGGTGTTGCTTTGGTGCCTTATACATCTGGTTTCATTCCGCGAACATGCTAATGACGTTGGCAGGTCGCAGCCCTCGTCGACATACATACTGATTTAAAAAATTCTTATTGCTATCCCACAAAGTCCACAGCTTAGGCAGTGACAGCAGAGATTTTTCTGCTAATGCAATACATTCTCATCTTGATTTCTGGCTCTTAGGCATTCAGAGGGGAAGCGCATTTGATTTAGTTTTGTTAATGTTAAATTTGTTGGTAAGACTCAATCTCTGTGGTGAAGCATTGCATTATTCTTATACTCGTTACCGAAGGTAAAGAGTATATTGGCTTTGTGCAATGTCCGTCCTGGTGTTTGTCCGTCTATATGAACGCAACTTTTTTCCACATCCTTCAAGCTAGAGACTTGAGACTTTCCAATTCTCTTTATCTATGGGTTATTAAATTAAAGTGTCAAGATTGGGGTTCTACGATAACTGGGGGGCTGGCAAATCGATAAATTCGATAGCTCAAAAACGATAAATTCACATATTTCGCACATCCTTACAGCTAGAAGTACAAAACTTGGTGGGCAGATAGCTACTAGCAACCCCCAAAAATTGCATCAACAATTTTGAAGCCCCGCCCACCCTTTCCGCCCCCAGCCCCCCGAATTTTGAAATCAGAAAAGCCTATATCTCCCACAGTTTTGGAGCTATAGACACCAAATTTGGTGCCAAGATAGGTGATGACCCCCCAAAAACTGCATCAAAAGCTTTGGATGCCACGCCCACCAATAATGCCCTAGCCGCCCCCATCCTCCCCAACGCTTCATCAAAAACGGGAATGCGTGAATCTTCCAGAGTTGTGGAGCTAGAGCCACAAAATTTGGTAGGAAGATAGCTGGCAACGACTCCCAGCAATCTGCATCAAAGTTTTGGAGCCACGCCCTTCCATTCCAGCCCCCCCCCCCCCACCCTCCACACCTTTTAAAAACTTCGAGCTAGAGTCACCAAATATGGTATGAAGATAGCAATAGACATTCAATATAGATCTGCATTAAAAATTTGGATGCCACGCCCACCCATACCACCCCCAGCCCCCCTTTCTCCACATTTTACAAACTGTAAGCTAGAGTCACCAAATTTGGAACAAATTCATCTGGTGTCATCCCCATCTGCATCGGAGAATCTTTAAGGCAGCGTACACCCCTCCCGCAGCCGTACCCCTTTGCAAGTATACCGCAGTCGGTTTCGTCCGACTGCAACGTTTCCACTTGTTTTTTTTTTTTAATTTCTTGACAAACCGATTTGCTGGGATAAGTAGCTAAGTGGAAAACTCACCAGCTTGCTCTTCCACTATAGACAACGAACGCCCCACTATAAGCTGATTAGCTGGAATCTCGTTTAAGATTACAACACGCCAAAAAGCAGACTACATAAAGTGAGGACACCCATATACCCAGTGTGCTAAAGTTCTTCTGCATGCATTGAGATTTAAATAAGTTGGCCTTCAATTTATTTTGCAAATGCTTTGCACTACTTTTCACAGTCTGGCAATACATACATACATACATAAATTTATGCATAATTTATGCAAAAAAGTTTTTTCACATGTATACAAACGGTCATACACATTCAAAAACACACGCAATCACACAAAAATTAGAGATGGTTTTTATACCCTTAACCCATTAAATGGATAAAAAGGGTATAATGGTTTTGTGTCAAAGTATGTAACAGGCAGAAGGAAGCATCTCCGACCCCATAAAGTATATATATTCTTGATCGGCATTAACAGCCGAAACGATATAGCCATGTCCGCCTGTCTGTCCGTCTGTATGAACGCGTAGATCTCAAAGACTACAAGAGCTAGAGACTTCAGGTTTTGGATATAAGTTTTTCTATACCATGAGCAGAACAAGTTTGCTTCAAATTATCGATAACTATTCTGGTTTCCGATATACACATGCAATCGATTACAAAAAATATCGAATTTGGAAAATGTAAAAATGAGGGTTGATAAAATGGGTAAAGATCGAACTTTTCTAAAAATATCGTCTAAATTGGTTAAGAAACACCGGAGATATCCAATTTAATCGATTGAAGTTAAGTCAGTATACCAAAGTCTTATATAAATTTAATAAATATTTATTGCAACTGGGTTCAGGGTATCTTCTAGCCGAACTTGTTTTTTTTTTTTTTTATTTGCTGTCTTTCGCAAAAGTTTTCAAGTTTTTCCCCTATTCCAATTGGGTATGCTGTTTGCTGTTGATCGATTCACTTAAATTTTTGCTTTTGACTTAAGCTTTGAAAACAAATCTAAATACAAAATACTTATTCATTCTATGTGAAAGAAATAATGTAAATTGTACCCATATTCTTTACTGAAACGAATAAGTCAACAAACATTAAAATGTAAGGGAGAAGCCCTAATGATGGACACCCCTTTAGTTTTTGTGACATAAAACTGTCCAAAATCAACGTAAAGCTTATTTGTTGGTATCGTTGGAAAGCTTGTTCAATTGCGCATCGATTAGTATAAGGCATTCTACACTTTTCATTTATGTTTTAAGAAATATTTAACATTTAATGGAAAAACTCAAAATCACGATATTCAAAAAGGTGCCCATTTGGTGGAAACCCCCATTTATCTTGTAAGGGTGGTGACCACCATAGGGAATTTTTTTTTTAAATCGTTATTTTGAGTTTTGCCATTATATGTTAAATATCTCTTAAAACATGAATGAAATGTGTATAATGCCTTATACCGATCGACGAACAAGGTTTCCAACGATACCTTTAAGCTTTAAGTTGATTTCTGACATGTCACAAAACCCAAAGGGGTGTCCAACATTAGTGATTCTCCCTTACTGAACGCCAATTACTGCTTCAATAACATTTTCATTGATCAACACTACCGTACGGGCGTACGGTAACTAACAGAAATGCGTACGGGGTGATGTAATTACGGTACAGCAGCTGTACGAGACCATTTTGGATGACACGCCCACCAATACTGCCCTAGCCGCACCCAGATGCCTTTCCCAACCTTTTACAAACTTTGCGCTAGATTCACAAAATTTGGTATGGAGATATCAATTGACATACCACAAAGATCTGCATCAAAAATTTGGATGCCACGCCCACCCATACCGCCCAGCCCTCCTTTTCCTACCTTTTACAAACTTTGAGCTAGAGCCACTAAATTTGGAAGGAAAATAGCTGGTGGCATCACCATCTGCATCGGAGAATCTTTGCATCAGGCCTCTTTTAACCGGTTTTAAAACTGCTAACAAGTATACCGTAGACATAGACATGTACCCAAATATTTATCAAATTTCAAGTCTCTAGCTTAAAGTGTATCCCAAAAATACGCGTTCATACGGACAGACAGACAAACAGACACCACGGTGGACATTGCATAAAACTAATAGAATTTTTACCATCGGTATCAGGGCATAAAAGTGTAACTTAGACCATGATACAATAACAGAAGGTAGTCTCGTCGGCGGCAGAGGCTCGACGTTTTTGTAGCTTATCGACAGTGCATGCTTGCTTGTCGAACAGAAAGGTTGTACGCGGACGATTTTCGTTTGATTTTTTGAGGTTAAATTAACCCTCACGTGACAGTAAAAAAATGAACTACTGTTATTATTGCCGCAAGCATGTACCGGGTGTAAAAATTATTCATGCACCGAAAAGTGATACAAAAAGAAAGATATGGGAGGAAAGCCTGGGGTGCGACCTTGGCGTCAACTCCCAAATCTGCGACACTCATTTTAATGCTTCCCAGTGGAAGACTGCACCCAACAGAGGGCAGACTTAAAAAAGGAGACGCTTAAATAATGATGCCGTTCCCACAAGAAATGAATATCTTCATTGACTTAATGGAAAATGATGAAATGGATGAGATCGATAAGCTCTGCGTCTTGGCTTTTGACAAGATGAAGGTTGCTGCTGCTTTCGAGTATGACAGCTCAGCGGACGTTGTTTACGAGCCAAGCAGCTATGTGCAACTTGCTATTGTTCGTGGCTTGAAGAAATCGTGGAAGCAGCCCATCTATTTTGACTTTAACGCCCGAATGGATGTGGACACTCTTAACACAATTATAAGAAAGCTGCATTTGAAAGGATATCCTGTAGTGGCAATTGTCTCCGACTTGGGTGCAGGAAACCAACGACTATGGAGAGAGCTTGGTATCTCAGAAAGTAAGTGTGTTAGAGGAATTAAAGCAATGCATAGGTTCAAATTGGTTTTTCGTTTTCAGCAAAAACCTGGTTTAGTCATCCAGAGGATGAGCAACAAAAAATTTTTGTTTTTTCGGATGCGCCGCACCTAATTAAGTTAGTCCGCAACCACTATTTGGATTCTGGCTTAATATTAAACGGAACTAAATTAACTAAGACGACAGTTCAACAGGCACTCAGTCACTGTGCTGAGTCAGATGCATCGATTATGTTTAAAATAAGCGAAAACCACATTAATGCTCGCTCGCGAAGCAAAAGGTTAAATTGGCAACGCAATTGTTTTCGAACACAACCGCCAGCTCCATCAGACGCTGCTATTCATTGGGCTATGATGTCGAGAATGCGTGCGAAACTGCCGATTTATTTAAACTACTAAACGATTGGT
Organism: Scaptomyza flava; assembly: GCA_030179655.1. NCBI lineage: Eukaryota > Metazoa > Arthropoda > Insecta > Diptera > Drosophilidae > Scaptomyza > Scaptomyza flava. Next base: position 25,713,140 of record JARNME010000404.1, read on the forward strand.
TCGACATTTTTAACTCCAAAATGTCCACTTCAAACTGCATCCAAGCAACGCAAGCTTATGGAAAGCAACTGCTATTCCAAAGAGACATTTTAGGAAAAATTTCGCAAATTATGAACACGGATTTATTTGGCAAATTGAAAAGACTCCCATTCCAAAAAGGGATAATTGTAAACAATGCATCCCTTGATGGATTATATGGCTACTTGCTAAAAAAATACAATTTAAGTTATATTTTAACAAGCCGCCTTAATCAAGACATTGTAGAAAATTTTTTTGGAGCCATGCGGTCAAGGGGTGGACAATTCGATCATCCGACACCGCTTCAATTTAAGTATAGGTTAAGAAAATACATAACAGGTACGACAAAATTAAAACCATTATTTAGCAAATAACTTATTTTAATAATAATATTTGTCAAATGTTTAGCTTTATGTTTCAGCAAAGTTGTTATCGTGAATGTTGGTAGCTATGTTCTGTCTTTTGTGTTACATGTTATATTTTCCTTTAACTATTATCATTCATAAATAATCCTTATATTTTGTTTAGCCAAGAATACAGAATTGTTGTCTAATAATGGAAATGTAGACGATGACAATTGCGATAATTGGCTAAATATCGATCTGTGTACCCAGCGTACGGAAAACAAAGAGATTGAGCAATATCTTATCTGCATGATAACGACATGGAAGAGTTGACGGAGGATGCCATCGAGTATCTAGCAGGCTATGTTGCTAAAAAGCTTAGGCTTTGTTATGTTTCAAACAGTTCCACATATACCTATGTTGACGAGGTGTCGCACGGCGGGCTTGTAAAACCGTCTGTCGATTTTCAAAATAAGCTTAAGCAACTTGAAACAATTTTTCTTTATAACGTGAAAGAGGATTTTAAAATAACATAAAATGTAAAAGAAAAATTATTGCTGGCAGCGGAAAATGTTGACATTGACAAGTCGGTCAAAAATTTTTATTTTAATATAAGAATATTTTTTAGAATTAAGAATCTTAACAAAAAAATCAGCATTCAAAAACAAAAACAACGATTACTTGCGCATTCAAAATTATTAAAAATAAAACTTTAAAAAAAAATTTACATCTTTGTATTATAAAATTATATTTTAAACAACACGGGCCGTCAGAGGGTTAATCAACACGCTATACTGCCGTTCCATTCGAACTCACACTACAATGTGCCTTTTCACTCGCACTTATTGCAAGCATACGTTAAGCTACCCTCTGCCGCCGACGAGACTACCTTCTGTTATTGTATCATGACTTAGACCCCTTTTACACGATGAAGTTTTTTTTTAAGAAGTTTTTTTCATTCTGTTTTAAAACATCTTCGCAAATTTGGTCGCATTTACACGATGAAGTTTTTTCATGCAGCATTTTCTTTGTAAATGCTACTCTGATTTAAATTTATGGTCGATAAACATATATCTGTGCCATCGATTGTTTTATTTGTTATCATATAATTGATTTAAGAAGTAACAAGTACATAAAATGGATTCAGTGAGCATTTCTACTAATAATTTCTTAACCAAAATAATGTATTTACTATTGGCGCTAATATTTGCTTGTGCGATATTTCGTATCGATAACGTTATTATTCAAACCAAACACTGTGCAACTCTGTGTTTACATGCAATCGGAATAAGGCAAAGCAAAATGAGAAAAATAAATCATTGCTTCACAAGTCATGAAGCATTGCTTGCAGCTGTAACCCCTCAACACCCTTTGCCTACAAACGAATGCTTCAGACGCAAAAACTTCATCGTGTAAAAGGGGTCTTACTCTTAACCAGATATCTAATTTTCTGTTAACTATATTTGCACTGAGAAATAAGACCAAAACCCAATCTAGGCACAGTTGTCACCTTGCCCATAACTCATATCGACTTTTCTCCATTTCTGCACTGAGAAAAAAAAATTAGAACAAATTTTTTTAATTTTTCAGACTTTTCGTTCATCATTTTTTGATTGCAAAGGGGTACGGATGGTGCAGGGGTGTACGCTGCCTTAAAGATTTTCTGATGCAGATGGGGATGCAACCAGCTATCTTCATACCAAATTTGGTGAATTAAGATCGAAGTTTGTTAAAGCTGTGAAGAGGGGGGCTGGGGGCAGTATGGGTGGGCGTGGCATCCAAATTTTTGATCCAAATCTATGTGGAATGTCAATTGCTATCTTCACACCAAATTTGGTGACTCTAGCTGAAAGTTTGTAAAAGGTGGGGAAAAGGGGGCGAAATGGGTGGGCGTGGCTCCAAAACTTTGATGCATATTGCTGGGGTCGTTGCCAGCTAGCTTCCTACCAAATTTGGTGGCTCTAGCTCCACAACTCTGGAAGATACTCGCATTCCCGTTTTGATGAAGCGTTGGGGTGGATGGCGGCGGCTAGGCAGTATCGGTGGGCGTGGCATCCAAACTTTAATGCAGTTTTTGGGGGTCATCATCACCTATATTGGCACCAAATTTGGTGGCTCTAGCAAAAAACTGTGGGAGATATAGCTATTTCTGATTTCAAATGCGCGGGGGCTGGGGGCGGAATGGGTGGGCGTGGCTCCAAAACTTTGATGCAGTTTTTGGGGGTCGTTGCCAGCTATCTTCCTACCAAATTTGGAGGCTCTAGCTCCACAACTCTGAAAGATATGCGCATTACCATTTTTGACGAAGCTTTGGAGTGGATGGGGGCGGCTATGGCAGTATCGGTGGGCGTGGCATCCAAATTTTTGATGCAGTTTTTGGGGGGTCATCATCACCTATCTTGGCACCAAATTTGGTGGCTATAGCTCAAAAACTGTGGGATATATAGACTTTTTTGACTTTAAAATGCGGTGGGGCTGGGGGCGGAATATGTGGGCGTGGCTCCAAAATTGTTGATGCAGTTTTTTGGGGGTTGCTAGTAGCTATCTTCTTACCAAATTTGGAAGTTCTAGCTGTAAGGATGTGCGAAATATGTGGATTTATCGGTTTTGAGTTATCGAATTTATCGATTAGCCAGCCCCCCAGTTATCGTAGAACCCCATCTTGACACTTTAATTTACTATCCCATAGTTAAAGACAATTGGAAAGTTTCAAGTCTCTAGCTTGAAGGGTGTGCAAAAAAGATGCGTTCATACGGACGGACAGACGGACAGACAGTCAGACGGACAGACACCATGACGGACATTGCACAAAACCAATATACTCTTTACTTTCGGTATCGAGTATAAACAGCTATACAGTGAAATACTTAAAACATCTCCCCCACAGCAGCCATAAGTTTATTAACAATGTTATACGGTGTTTACACTAGCACTGCTTATTTGAGATATTGCGTTAAGGGCAATAAGCAGCTTTTTCCCCATAAAAAAAGTAGTGGTAGTGGTTACAAAAAGTTGAGTTAAGTTTGGATGCAGCTGCTTTTACTCGATATACATTCGGTTTACTCAAAAGTGCTGCCCATTTAAGTAAAGCGTGGTCCATCTAGTGTTTGGAATTTGAAATATTCATAGTTTAACTTTAAAAACGTCAAATGTCATTCGGAAAGCGACTAATATTTAGTAAAAACTTTGACATTTACGCAATGGGTCGCTATTCGCTCGAAGAAAGTTTGGAAATATTAAAAACATATATCCAAAGTGGTGAGTCCTCGACTCAAACTGTGCGAAATTTGAAAAAATAAAAACATTTAACAAAAAAACGTTCCGAAAACTCAGTATGCACCCACCACGTGTCACTGTTTGGTGCGGATTTTGGACTCGAGTCATTATTGGTCCATTTTTTTCTGAAAATGAAGAAGGAGCCACCGTGACCGTGAATGGTGAGCGCTACCGCCAAATGTTAAGTGATTGGTTCTTCGAGGAAATTGAAGCGGAAGACTTGGACGATATTTGGTTTCAACAAGACGGCGCTACGTGCCACACAGCGCACGCCACAACCGATCACCTGCGCCCTATCTTTGAAAATCGAAAAATCAGCAAATATGGAGATGTGAATTGGCCGCCAAGAAGCTGTGATCTGACACCGTTAGACTATTATCTTTTGGGATCGGTCAAGGACAAATGTTATGCAAACAATCCTGAAACAATTGATGAGTCGTGTTGCTATTGCTGACATACGAGCCGAAACAATAATGTTCTCAAAAATTGGGTTGATCGAATGGGCTACTGCCAAGTCAGCCGTGGTGGTAATTTGACCGACATTGTTTTTCATAATTAAATGACATGAACAAACCTTTCCAATAAATGTTCAAACTTTGAAATATATCGAGCCACTTTTATACTCGATACCGAAGGTATCGCAATTCTCTTTATCTATGGGAAAGTAAATTAAAGTGTCAAAATTGGGGTTCTACGATATTTGGGGCGCTGGCAAATCGATAAATTCGATAACTCAAAACCGATAAATCCACATATTTCGCACATCCTTACAGCTAGAACTACCAAATTTGGTAAGAAGATAGCTACTATCAACCTCCAAAAAACTGCATCAAGAATTTTAGAGCCACGCCCACCCATTCCTCCCCCAGCCCCCCCGCATTTTAAAGTCAAAAAAGTCTATATCTCCCACAGTTTTTGATCTATAGCCACTAAATTTGGTGCCAAGATAGGTGATGATGACCCCCCAAAAACTGCATCAAAAGTTTGGATGCCACGCCTACCAATACTGCCCTAGCCGCCCCCATCCACCCAAACGCTTCGTCAAAAACGGGAAAGCGTGTATCTTCCATATTTGTGGAGCTAGAGCCTCCAAATTTGGTATTAAGATAGCTGGCAACGACCACCAAAAAACTGCATCAAAGTTTTGAAGCCACGCACACCCACTCCGCCCCCAGCCCCACCGCATTTTAAAGTCAAAAAAGCTTATATCTCCCACAGTTTTTTAGCTAGAGCCACCAAATTTGGTGCCAAGATAGGTGATGATGACCCCCAAAAACTGCATCAAAAGTTTGCATGCCACGCCCACCAATACCGCCCTAGCCATCCCCAGCTGCCCCAACGCTTCGTCAAAGTAGGAAATGCGTGTATCTTCCTGAGTTTTTAAGCTAGAGCCACCAAATTTGGTAAGAAGACAGCTGGCAATGACCCCCAAAAATCTGCATCAGCGTCTTGGAGCCACGCCCACCCATTTCACCCCCCTTTCCGCAAATTTTACAAACTTTTAGCTAGAGTCACCAAATTTGGTATGAAGATAGCAATTGACATTTCGCAAAGATCTGCATCAAAAATTTGGATGCCACGCCCAGCTATACTGCCCCCAGCCCCCCTTTCTAAACTTTTTACAATTTTCGAGCTAGAGTCACCAAATTTTGTATGAAGATAGCAATTGACATTCCACACAGATGTGCATCAAAACTTTGGATGCCACGCCCACCCATACCGCCCCTAGCCCCCTTTCCCCACTTTGTACAATTTTCGAGCTAGAAACACCAAATTTGGTATGAAGAAAGCAATTTGCATTCCACACAGATCTGCATCAAAACTTTGGATGCCACGCCCACCCAAACCGCCCCCAGGCCCCCTTCCCCACTCTTACAAACTTCGAGCTAGAGTCAGCAAATTCGGTATGAAGAAAGCAATTGATATTTCACAAAGATCTGCAGTAAAAATTTGGATGCCACACCCACCAATACGACCCCAGCCCCTCTTTTCCCACCTTTTACAAACTTCGAGCTAGAGTCACCAAATTTGGTATGAAAATAGCAATTGACATTCCACACAGATCTGCATCAAAAATTTGGATGCCACAACCACCCATACCGCCCCCAGGCCCCCTGTTCTCACTTTTTACTATTTTCGAGCTAGAGTCACCAAATTTGGTATTAAGATAGCAATTGACATTCCAAAAGGATCTGCATCATAATTTTGGATGCCACACCCACCAATACGGCCCCAGCCCCGTTTTCCCCACCTTTTACAAACTTCGAGCTAGAGTCACCAAATTTGGTATGAAGATAGCAATTGACATTTCGCAAATAATATTTTGGCGAGTGTGCTCCACACTTCGAGCGTTTTGGAATCCAGTCCAAATGGTGATACATTGCATTAAAACAATATTAAATATTTGTATTAATAATCCACCACAGCAACTCACTAGAAACGGACACCTCAATAACAGAGATGCCTTCACATAAAAAGCGACGACGAGTAGACAAAATTGACAAGCTCATAGAAATTGGGGAGCGCAAGTTGGCGGTCATGGAGCGTATGGCAGAACGAGCTGAAAATTTTCAACAAGAAATGACAGAAATAATGAGGGCCAATAACAGATAAAAATATATGACATTTTCTTATAAATTTAATTTTTTTATTTAAATGGAATTATTGCTGAAGAAATTTATTGCTAGGGCTTGGCTAATTGTTTTAGCACTTGGATTCATATTGCCAAGCCAAACCTCAAACTCTGGCTTATCATTTTGGTGTGCATTTTGAGCTTCATAGCGTTGTTTTGCTCCATCGCAGATAAAATCATGCATAATTTCTTATTATCCATTACTTTTTAAATTTGTTGAATTAAATTTTTTGACTTTTACAAATTCTAAGCAAAACACAGCTGTTGACGCTTACGCAATAACTCACTTTTGAGCTAATCTAAACACCAATTTTGAGTTATTGCGTCGATGACTCACTGCAGTGTAAACATAGCATTAAAGTACATTATATACTGTAGTTGATATGTAATGATACTGATTTCAAAGTGATATACAAATTTGTTATTAGATTAAGAACCAATGTTATCATATTAAGAACGGTTTCAAGATCATGTCGCTCTTAAAGTAGTATTTCCGTTCTTAATTTAAGAAAACCGTTCTCATATCAAAAAAAATCTGTGCTTAGGCAGTTATTGTCAACGGATGTTCTTGATTTTGCACTAGCGAGATCCGATTTTTATTCTCTGAATGCCTAGTTCTTAACACCTCTAACCGTTTTGCCATAGTCCGGTTTGCATAGCGGATCCGCTCGTTAATTAATTTTGCAGTATTCGTGTTCATATAAACTGTGCTAGTGCGCACTGCCAAATAGTAGGATTTGACCAGTTAAAATAAACTCAAGTCTAGTGGAATGAAAATGCGAAATGCTTCAATCTTATTTACTAACGCATGCACACGCACACAAACCTACATATATACACGCAGTCCGCAACGCAGTTATGAAGCATTCAGGTTTCCATTTAGAGAATTCCACAACGTTTGTCTGTCCTTCTTTCTGAGCGCTTCAATCTCGGAGACTGTGAAAGCTAGATACAGTACGACCTCGGTTTACGCAACCCTCGTTACACGCAACTCCTCGATTATTGCAACGCCCGAATTCTTAACATTGTTGACTCTGTTAACGCATATTAAAAAAAAAAAAATTCCTCATTTATTGCAACTTCCTAAGGAAATCGTATGTTTTAGTTCGCTTTTAACATTTTTCTTTCGTTTTCTATGGATAAGTCATTGTACGCGTTTCTAAAACAAAAAGAGCGTAATTTGCAGTGTGCTAAAGTTCTTCTGCATGCATTGAGATTTAAATAAGTTGGCTTTAAATTTCTTTTGCAAATGCTTTCACTATTTTTCATAGTCTGGCAATACATACATACATACATAAATTTATGCATCATTTATGCAAAAAAGTTTTTTCACATGTACACAAACGGTCATACACATTTAAAAACACACGCAATCACACAAAAATTAGAGATGGTTTTTATACCCTTAACCCATTAAATGGGTAAAAAGGGTATAATGGTTATGTGTCAAAGTATGTAACAGGCAGAAGGAAGCATCTCCGACCCCATAAAGTATATATATTCTTGATCGGCATTAACAGCCGAAACGATATAGCCATGTCCGCCTGTCTGTCCGTCTGTATGAACGCGTAGATCTCAAAGACTACAAGAGCTAGAGACTTCAGGTTTTGGATATAAGTTTTTCTACACCATGAGCAGAACAAGTTTGCTTCAAATTATCGATAACTATTCTGGTTTCCGATATACACATGCAATCGACTTTTTTTTTTTTTTATTTGCTGTCTTTCGCAAAAGTTTTCAAGTTTTTCCCCTATTTCAATTGGGTATGCTGTTTGCTGTTGATCGATTCACTTAAATTTTTGCTTTTGACTTAAGCTTTGAAAACAAATCTAAATACAAAATACTTATTCATTCTATGTGAAAGAAAATAGTAATTCGGCATTACCAAATAATGTAAATTGTACCCATATTCTTTACTGAAACGAATAAGTCAACAAACATTAAAATGTAAGGGAGAAGCCCTAATGATGGACACCCCTTTAGTTTTTGTGACATAAAACTGTCCAAAATCAACGTAAAGATTATTTGTTGGTATCGTTGGGAAGCTTGTTCAATTGCGCATCGATTAGTATACGGCATTCTACACTTTTCATTTATGTTTTAAGAAATATTTAACATTTAATGGAAAAACTCAAAATCACGATTTTCAAATAGGTGCCCATTTGGTGGAAACCCCCATTTATCTTGTGAAAATGCATCCAATAAAATAAAATAAAACGCCAAATCATTGTTTTTATGTAAATTTTTGTTTCTAATGCAATTAAACAATGAAAATCAAACGAATTTATTATTTTATTAGTTATAATTACTCGCAATGAGCAGTATCGCAATTAATGCATCGATATATCGATTGATGAATCGATCTATGCATCGCACGCTCATCAGTGCTCATATATCTTATTAATATGGCGCGAAATATGTAAGCAAACTAATTATTCTTTTTTTTGTGTTATTTCATCAAAACCATTTATTATGAAATTATTTATTCAATTAACTATGAAAATTAACTTAAAGTTTTTATTTTGGTTTTTTTTTCCATTTAAACTATAAAATTTATTTCATTAAATAAATGTATATGAAGATGACACGATCATCGATACAATTGAATGAAAATATCGATATCGAATGTAAAACCCAAAATATTAAAAAAAATTGTTTTATTGCGAAATATGAAAGACCGTGATAAAACGAATAAGAAACAAGTAAGAAGGCTCTAGTCGGGAGAGCCCGACTAGAAGATACCCTGAACCCAGTTGCAATAAATATGTAAATTAAATTTCTGTAAGACTTTGGTATACTGACTTAGCTTCAAGCGATAAAATTCGATATCTCCGGTGTTTCTTAACAGATTTGGACGAAATTTTCAGAAAAGTTCTATCGTTTCCCATTATTTCAACCCTCATTTTTACATTTTCCAAATTCGATATTTTATTGTTATCGATATTATGTGTATATCGGAAACCAGAATAGTTATCGATAATTTGAAGCAAACTTGTTCTGCTCATGGTATAGGAGAACTTAAATACAAAATCAGAAGTCTCTAGCTCTTGTAGTCTCTGACAGACAGACAGACAGACGGACAGACAGACGACAGACATACAGACGGACAGACGGACATGGCTATATCGTCTCGGCTGTTGATGCTGATCAAGAATATACATACTTTATGGGGTCGGAGATGCTTCCTTCTGCCTGTTACATACTTTTGCACAAAACCATTATACCCTTATTTACCCATTTTATGGGTTAAGGGTATAAAAATGTATTGACCTTTGCTAAATCTTGGAATAATTCTATTACATAAGCGTTGAGTTTAGGTCGGAATATCGGTAGTTTAATTTTTGTCTCTGAATTAGTCAAAACTAGGTACACCTGTAGACCATGTCAAAATAAAGCCGGCATTTAAAGCTATCTGTCACTGCTATTAGACCGCGCTAGCATCAAAACTCGCAAATAAAGGTGGCTGTCCGACTAATGTACAGGGGCTTCTCCCTTACTATGTTGATTGGTAAACTGTGAGTACAAATACTGTTTTAATTTTATTGATACAACTTAAAGTCTTAAGGCCTGTACGCAGATGCCGTATAGCGCCCGTATCGTAATGCACAAACTTTACGACCTTAACGACAAGTGTTGAAAAATGCACACATTTTGGCGGTAGGTCGATTATTTTCTCTTAATAAATCGGAAAGGAAACTGTGCTTTGTAGTTTGTTTACATTTGGAAACAACAATTAAATACTAAATGATGGACTGTGAACAGCTTTATTTATTGTCAATAATGTTCACAATTAACACCATGATGTTGGTGCTTTTAACAAAAGCCAGGCTGAAAATGCAACAAGCAATGGTATCATTTGGTTGAACCCCTATTTGATGGGCAGAGCTGAGATACCAGAGATAATATTAAACATTGCCGAAAACACTCAAAAGACTCAAAACAAATTCACCTTACAGATCTATACCATGGCAGTACGGGTCGGCTAGAGTTGAAGATGCATGTTACATATGATAGAAGCCCCGTTCTGGGACACTGTACATATGTAAGTCGGACACCCCCCATTTTTTGGCGAGTTTTGATGCTATCGCAGTCTTACAGCAAACGCTCGATAACGTGACCTAATTAAAACCAAGGCAGTTCACGTTGACGAAAGTATTCACGTTTTCGAATGCCAAAATAGTATAAAAGGCATACTTATTCACTCATTCAAACTCACATTTTATTATATTTTTAAAGAAATTTAAAAATTTAAGAAAGTTTCTAATTAAAATTATATTTTTAAAGAAATTTAAGAAAGTTTCTAATTAAAAAAATCTGTAACTATCTTTTGAGTTTTCTGCTTTTTTAATACTTAATTAAGCACAGCTTTCTCCCTTACACGGGGCTGCACATGCAAATCATTTTGATCGATGCCTTCTTGGCTAGCCTACTCCACCGTTTTGTTGAAAACTTCAACTGCTTCAATTGATTCAAATTTATCTGGTGCCTCTGAGATGAAGTTATCGTCGTCGGATTCGTCCTCCTGTTCAACATCATTATCCGCAATCAATATCATCGTTTTAGAATAGTTGTACACATTGTAGAAAAGTGAAAATTTGCGCGATTTCTTAGCCAGCAGTTGAATTTTGTGAATTTTGTTGAGAGAAAAAATTAAAAAATTATTTGAAAACATTGAAAAGTTTATTGTTCATGTCATAGAGCTTTCTCGCCTTGTTCACGTTTTAGAATATTGAATGGACAACGAATGTTGTTCACGTTTTGATGAGTTCACGTTTTAGACGTATCACTTTATCGAGTGTTTGCTGTATTACTATGACAGATAGCTTTCAGTGCCAGCTTTCTTTTGACGTCGTCTACAGGTGTTAATACCTAGTTTTGGTTGATTCAGAGTCAAAAATTAAAATACCGATATTCCGACCTAAACTTTTTAATATTTCAACGCATATGTAATAGAATTATTCCAAGCTTAAGCAAAGGTAAATACATTTTTTCTAATTCGTTTTATCATGCATTTTCATATTTTGCAATAAAACAATTTTTTTTTTTTCAATACTTTTGGATTTAAATTGAAAAATGTTGAACTGGACACTGTCGATGTTTCACAATGGAACACGATTAATTGTAATCGATATTTTCTTTCAATTGTATCAACGATCGTGTCATTTTCATATATCAAAGCGAGCCCGAAACGAAAAGAACAAAAAATAAAATTTAAGTTGAGTTTTATGGTTAATTGAACAACTAAATTCAAAATAAATGGTTTAGGTGGAAAAAACCCAAAAAAAGAACTATTAGTTTGTTTACATATTTCGCGCCATTTTTATAAGGCATGTTAGCAATGTTGAGCGTGCGATGCATAGATCGATACATAAATCAATATATCGATGCATTATTGCGATACTGCTCATTACAAGTAATAATAACAAATAAAATAATAAATTCGTTTGATTTTCATTGTTTAATTGCATAAGAAACAAAAACTTTTATAATGATTTGTCATTTTATTTTATTTCATTGGCTGGATTTTCATAAGATAAAGGGTGGTGACCACCATAGGGAATTTTTATTTTAAATCGTTATTTTGAGTTTTGCCATTAGATGTTAAATATCTCTTAAAACATGAATGAAATGTGTATAATGCCTTATACCGATCGACGAACAAGGTTTCCAACGATACCTTTAAGCTTTAAGTTGATTTCTGACATGTCACAAAACCCAAAGGGGTGTCCAACATTAGTGATTCTCCCTTACTGAACGCCAATTACTGCTTCAATAACATTTTCATTGATCAACACTACCGTACGGGCGTACGGTAACTAACAGAAATGCGTACGGGGTGATGTAATTACGGTACAGCAGCTGTACGAGACCATTTTGGATGACACGCCCACCAATACTGCCCTAGCCGCACCCAGATGCCTTTCCCAACCTTTTACAAACTTTGCGCTAGATTCACAAAATTTGGTATGGAGATATCAATTGACATACCACAAAGATCTGCATCAAAAATTTGGATGCCACGCCCACCCATACCGCCCAGCCCTCCTTTTCCTACCTTTTACAAACTTTGAGCTAGAGCCACTAAATTTGGAAGGAAAATAGCTGGTGGCATCACCATCTGCATCGGAGAATCTTTGCATCAGGCCTCTTTTAACCGGTTTTAAAACTGCTAACAAGTATACCGTAGACATAGACATGTACCCAAATATTTATCAAATTTCAAGTCTCTAGCTTAAAGTGTATCCCAAAAATACGCGTTCATACGGACAGACAGACAAACAGACACCACGGTGGACATTGCATAAAACTAATAGAATTTTTACCATCGGTATCAGGGCATAAAAGTGTAACTTAGACCATGATACAATAACAGAAGGTAGTCTCGTCGGCGGCAGAGGCTCGACGTTTTTGTAGCTTATCGACAGTGCATGCTTGCTTGTCGAACAGAAAGGTTGTACGCGGACGATTTTCGTTTGATTTTTTGAGGTTAAATTAACCCTCACGTGACAGTAAAAAAATGAACTACTGTTATTATTGCCGCAAGCATGTACCGGGTGTAAAAATTATTCATGCACCGAAAAGTGATACAAAAAGAAAGATATGGGAGGAAAGCCTAGGGTGCGACCTTGGCGTCAACTCCCAAATCTGCGACACTCATTTTAATGCTTCCCAGTGGAAGACTGCACCCAACAGAGGGCAGACTTAAAAAAGGAGACGCTTAAATAATGATGCCGTTCCCACAAGAAATGAATATCTTCATTGACTTAATGGAAAATGATGAAATGGATGAGATCGATAAGCTCTGCGTCTTGGCTTTTGACAAGATGAAGGTTGCTGCTGCTTTCGAGTATGACAGCTCAGCGGACGTTGTTTACGAGCCAAGCAGCTATGTGCAACTTGCTATTGTTCGTGGCTTGAAGAAATCGTGGAAGCAGCCCATCTATTTTGACTTTAACGCCCGAATGGATGTGGACACTCTTAACACAATTATAAGAAAGCTGCATTTGAAAGGATATCCTGTAGTGGCAATTGTCTCCGACTTGGGTGCAGGAAACCAACGACTATGGAGAGAGCTTGGTATCTCAGAAAGTAAGTGTGTTAGAGGAATTAAAGCAATGCATAGGTTCAAATTGGTTTTTCGTTTTCAGCAAAAACCTGGTTTAGTCATCCAGAGGATGAGCAACAAAAAATTTTTGTTTTTTCGGATGCGCCGCACCTAATTAAGTTAGTCCGCAACCACTATTTGGATTCTGGCTTAATATTAAACGGAACTAAATTAACTAAGACGACAGTTCAACAGGCACTCAGTCACTGTGCTGAGTCAGATGCATCGATTATGTTTAAAATAAGCGAAAACCACATTAATGCTCGCTCGCGAAGCAAAAGGTTAAATTGGCAACGCAATTGTTTTCGAACACAACCGCCAGCTCCATCAGACGCTGCTATTCATTGGGCTATGATGTCGAGAATGCGTGCGAAACTGCCGATTTATTTAAACTACTAAACGATTGGTTCGACATTTTTAACTCCAAAATGTCCACTTCAAACTGCATCCAAGCAACGCAAGCTTATGGAAAGCAACTGCTATTCCAAAGAGACATTTTAGGAAAAATTTCGCAAATTATGAACACGGATTTATTTGGCAAATTGAAAAGACTCCCATTCCAAAAAGGGATAATTGTAAACAATGCATCCCTTGATGGATTATATGGCTACTTGCTAAAAAAATACAATTTAAGTTATATTTTAACAAGCCGCCTTAATCAAGACATTGTAGAAAATTTTTTTGGAGCCATGCGGTCAAGGGGTGGACAATTCGATCATCCGACACCGCTTCAATTTAAGTATAGGTTAAGAAAATACATAACAGGTACGACAAAATTAAAACCATTATTTAGCAAATAACTTATTTTAATAATAATATTTGTCAAATGTTTAGCTTTATGTTTCAGCAAAGTTGTTATCGTGAATGTTGGTAGCTATGTTCTGTCTTTTGTGTTACATGTTATATTTTCCTTTAACTATTATCATTCATAAATAATCCTTATATTTTGTTTAGCCAAGAATACAGAATTGTTGTCTAATAATGGAAATGTAGACGATGACAATTGCGATAATTGGCTAAATATCGATCTGTGTACCCAGCGTACGGAAAACAAAGAGATTGAGCAATATCTTATCTGCATGATAACGACATGGAAGAGTTGACGGAGGATGCCATCGAGTATCTAGCAGGCTATGTTGCTAAAAAGCTTAGGCTTTGTTATGTTTCAAACAGTTCCACATATACCTATGTTGACGAGGTGTCGCACGGCGGGCTTGTAAAACCGTCTGTCGATTTTCAAAATAAGCTTAAGCAACTTGAAACAATTTTTCTTTATAACGTGAAAGAGGATTTTAAAATAACATAAAATGTAAAAGAAAAATTATTGCTGGCAGCGGAAAATGTTGACATTGACAAGTCGGTCAAAAATTTTTATTTTAATATAAGAATATTTTTTAGAATTAAGAATCTTAACAAAAAAATCAGCATTCAAAAACAAAAACAACGATTACTTGCGCATTCAAAATTATTAAAAATAAACTTTAAAAAAAATTTACATCTTTGTATTATAAAATTATATTTTAAACAACACGGGCCGTCAGAGGGTTAATCAACACGCTATACTGCCGTTCCATTCGAACTCACACTACAATGTGCCTTTTCACTCGCACTTATTGCAAGCATACGTTAAGCTACCCTCTGCCGCCGACGAGACTACCTTCTGTTATTGTATCATGACTTAGACCCCTTTTACACGATGAAGTTTTTTTTAAAGAAGTTTTTTTCTTTCTGTTTTAAAACATCTTCGCAAATTTGGTCGCATTTACACGATGAAGTTTTTTCATGCAGCATTTTCTTTGTAAATGCTGCTCTGATTTAAATTTATGGTCGATAAACATATATCTGTGCCATCGATTGTTTTATTTGTTATCATATAATTGATTTAAGAAGTAACAAGTACATAAAATGGATTCAGTGAGCATTTCTATTAATAATTTCTTAACCAAAATAATGTATTTACTATTGGCGCTAATATTTGCTTGTGCGATATTTCGTATCGATAACGTTATTATTCAAACCAAACACTGTGCAACTCTGTGTTTACATGCAATCGGAATAAGGCAAAGCAAAATGAGAAAAATAAATCATTGCTTCACAAGTCATGAAGCATTGCTTGCAGCTGTAACCCCTCAACACCCTTTGCCTACAAACGAATGCTTCAGACGCAAAAACTTCATCGTGTAAAAGGGGTCTTACTCTTAACCAGATATCTAATTTTCTGTTAACTATATTTGCACTGAGAAATAAGACCAAAACCCAATCTAGGCACAGTTGTCACCTTGCCCATAACTCATATCGACTTTTCTCCATTTCTGCACTGAGAAAAAAAAATTAGAACAAATTTTTTTAATTTTTCAGACTTTTCGTTCATCATTTTTTGGTATTAAAATACGAACGGCGTTCTTAAAACATGTTCTTAATTTTGATTTTGTTCTTAAATTATGAACAGACGTTCTTGATATTGGTCCATTATCAAATTAAGAACACTCTTTATAAAATATGAACGCATTTACCACCCGAAGCTGAGCCGAAGTTTGAATGGTTAACATTAAACTAAACTCCGAACGGAAGAAGTTCGGTATCAGCGCGATAGCTAAGGCTTCCGCGTGGTAATCGGGAGGTCTCAGGATCGAGTCTCGGCAAAGTTGAAGTTTCATTATCGATAAAAATAAACAGAGGAATTTAATTTATATTAAAAATATTACTATAGCTTATTAAAGGTAATTGGTAAAATTATTAACTATTAACAAAAACAAGTGGAAACGTTGCAGTCGGACGCAACCGATTGCGGTACACTCGATACCAGTATTAAAACCGGTAAAAACAGGCCTGATTGCAAAGGGGCACGGATGGTGCAGGGGTGTACGCTGCCTTAAAGATTTTCTGATGCAGATGGGGATGCAACCAGCTATCTTCATACCAAATTTGGTGAATTAAGATCGAAGTTTGTTAAAGCTGTGAAGAGGGGGGCTGGGGGCAGTATGGGTGGGCGTGGCATCCAAATTTTTGATCCAAATCTATGTGGAATGTCAATTGCTATCTTCACACCAAATTTGGTGACTCTAGCTGAAAGTTTGTAAAAGGTGGGGAAAAGGGGGCGAAATGGGTGGGCGTGGCTCCAAAACTTTGATGCATATTGCTGGGGGTCGTTGCCAGCTATCTTCCTACCAAATTTGGTGGCTCTAGCTCCACAACTCTGGAACATACTCGCATTCCCGTTTTTGATGAAGCGTTGGGGTGGATGGCGGCGGCTAGGGCAGTATCGGTGGGCGTGGCATCCAAACTTTTAATGCAGTTTTTGGGGGGTCATCATCACCTATATTGGCACCAAATTTGGTGGCTCTAGCAAAAAAACTGTGGGAGATATAGCTATTTCTGATTTCAAAATGCGCGGGGGCTGGGGGCGGAATGGGTGGGCGTGGCTCCAAAACTTTGATGCAGTTTTTTGGGGGTCGTTGCCAGCTATCTTCCTACCAAATTTGGAGGCTCTAGCTCCACAACTCTGAAAGATATGCGCATTACCATTTTTGACGAAGCGTTGGGGTGGATGGGGGCGGCTATGGCAGTATCGGTGGGCGTGGCATCCAAATTTTTGATGCAGTTTTTGGGGGGTCATCATCACCTATCTTGGCACCAAATTTGGTGGCTATAGCTCAAAAACTGTGGGATATATAGACTTTTTTGACTTTAAAATGCGGTGGGGCTGGGGGCGGAATATGTGGGCGTGGCTCCAAAATTGTTGATGCAGTTTTTTGGGGGTTGCTAGTAGCTATCTTCTTACCAAATTTGGAAGTTCTAGCTGTAAGGATGTGCGAAATATGTGGATTTATCGGTTTTGAGTTATCGAATTTATCGATTAGCCAGCCCCCCAGTTATCGTAGAACCCCATCTTGACACTTTAATTTACTATCCCATAGTTAAAGACAATTGGAAAGTTTCAAGTCTCTAGCTTGAAGGGTGTGCAAAAAAGATGCGTTCATACGGACGGACAGACGGACAGACAGTCAGACGGACAGACACCATGACGGACATTGCACAAAACCAATATACTCTTTACTTTCGGTATCGAGTATAAACAGCTATACAGTGAAATACTTAAAATATCTCCCCCACAGCAGCCATAAGTTTATTAACAATGTTATACGGTGTTTACACTAGCACTGCTTATTTGAGATATTGCGTTAAGGGCAATAAGCAGCTTTTTCCCCATAAAAAAA
The DNA here is from genome assembly GCA_030179655.1 of Scaptomyza flava. Classification (NCBI taxonomy): domain Eukaryota; kingdom Metazoa; phylum Arthropoda; class Insecta; order Diptera; family Drosophilidae; genus Scaptomyza; species Scaptomyza flava. The sequence continues at coordinate 25,730,732 of JARNME010000404.1, forward strand.
GTAGTGGTAGTGGTTACAAAAAGTTGAGTTAAGTTTGGATGCAGCTGCTTTTACTCGATATACATTCGGTTTACTCAAAAGTGCTGCCCATTTAAGTAAAGCGTGGTCCATCTAGTGTTTGGAATTTGAAATATTCATAGTTTGACTTTAAAAACGTCAAATGTCATTCGGAAAGCGACTAATATTTAGTAAAAACTTTGACATTTACGCAATGGGTCGCTATTCGCTCGAAGAAAGTTTGGAAATATTAAAAACATATATCCAAAGTGGTGAGTCCTCGACTCAAACTGTGCGAAATTTGAAAAAATAAAAACATTTAACAAAAAAACGTTCCGAAAACTCAATATGCACCCACCACGTGTCACTGTTTGGTGCGGATTTTGGACTCGAGTCATTATTGGTCCATTTTTTTCTGAAAATGAAGAAGGAGCCACCGTGACCGTGAATGGTGAGCGCTACCGCCAAATGTTAAGTGATTGGTTCTTCGAGGAAATTGAAGCGGAAGACTTGGACGATATTTGGTTTCAACAAGACGGCGCTACGTGCCACACAGCGCACGCCACAACCGATCACCTGCGCCCTATCTTTGAAAATCGAAAAATCAGCAAATATGGAGATGTGAATTGGCCGCCAAGAAGCTGTGATCTGACACCGTTAGACTATTATCTTTTGGGATCGGTCAAGGACAAATGTTATGCAAACAATCCTGAAACAATTGATGAGTCGTGTTGCTATTGCTGACATACGTGCCGAAACAATAATGTTCTCAAAAATTGGGTTGATCGAATGGGCTACTGCCAAGTCAGCCGTGGTGGTAATTTGACCGACATTGTTTTTCATAAATAAATGACATGAACAAACCTTTCCAATAAATGTTCAAACTTTGAAATATATCGAGCCACTTTTATACTCGATACCGAAGGTATCGCAATTCTCTTTATCTATGGGAAAGTAAATTAAAGTGTCAAAATTGGGGTTCTACGATATTTGGGGCGCTGGCAAATCGATAAATTCGATAACTCAAAACCGATAAATCCACATATTTCGCACATCCTTACAGCTAGAACTACCAAATTTGGTAAGAAGATAGCTACTATCAACCTCCAAAAAACTGCATCAAGAATTTTAGAGCCACGCCCACATATTCCGCCCCCAGCCCCCCCGCATTTTAAAAACAAAAAGTCTATATCTCCCACAGTTTTTGAGCTATAGCCACTAAATTTGGTGCCAAGATAGGTGATGATGACCCCCCAAAAACTGCATCAAAAGTTTGGATGCCACGCCTACCAATACTGCCCTAGCCGCCCCCATCCACCCAAACGCTTCGTCAAAAACGGGAAAGCGTGTATCTTCCATATTTGTGGAGCTAGAGCCTCCAAATTTGGTATTAAGATAGCTGGCAACGACCCCCAAAGAACTGCATCAAAGTTTTGAAGCCACGCACACCCACTCCGCCCCCAGCCCCCCCGCATTTTGAAATCAGAAATAGCTATATCTCCCACAGTTTTTTAGCTAGAGCCACCAAATTTGGTGCCAAGATAGGTGATGATGACCCCCAAAAACTGCATCAAAAGTTTGCATGCCACGCCCACCAATACCGCCCTAGCCATCCCCAGCTGCCCCAACGCTTCGTCAAAGTAGGGAATGCGTGTATCTTCCTGAGTTTTTAAGCTAGAGCCACCAAATTTGGTAAGAAGACAGCTGGCAATGACCCCCAAAAATCTGCATCAGCGTCTTGGAGCCACGCCCACCCATTTCACCCCCCTTTCCGCAAATTTTACAAACTTTTAGCTAGAGTCAGCAAATTCAGTATGAAGAAAGCAATTGATATTTCACAAAGATCTGCAGTAAAAATTTGGATGCCACACCCACCAATACGACCCCAGCCCCTCTTTTCCCACCTTTTACAAACTTCGAGCTAGAGTCACCAAATTTGGTATGAAAATAGCAATTGACATTCCACACAGATCTGCATCAAAACTTTTGGATGCCACGCCCACCCATTTCGTCCCCAGCCCCACCGCATTTTAAAGTCAAAAAAGCTTATATCTCCCACAGTTTTTTAGCTAGAGCCACCAAATTTGGTGCCAAGATAGGTGATGATGACCCCCCAAAAACTGCATTAAAAGTTTTGGTGCCACGCCCACCGATACTGCCCTAGCCGCCCCCATCCACCCCAACGTTTCATCAAAAACGGGAATGCGTGTATCTTCCAGAGTTGTGGAGCTAGAGCTACAAAATTTGGTAGGAAGATAGCTGGCAACGACCCCCAGCAATCTGCATTAAAGTTTTGGAGCCACGCCCACCCATTTCGCCACCTTTTCCCCACCTTTTACAAACTTTCAGCTAGAGTCACCAAATTTGGTATGAATATAGCAATTGACATTCCACACAGATCTGCATCAAAACTTTGGATGCCACAACCACCCATACCGCCCCCAGGCCCCCTGTTCTCACTTTTTACAATTTTCGAGCTAGAGTCACCAAATTTGGTATGAAGATAGCAATTGACATTCCAAAAGGATCTGCATCAAAATTTTGGATGCCACACCCACCAATACGGCCCCAGCCCCGTTTTCCCCACCTTTTACAAACTTCGAGCTAGAGTCACCAAATTTGGTATGAAGATAGCAATTGACATTTCGCAAATAATATTTTGGCGAGTGTGCTCCACACTTCGAGCGTTTTGGAATCCAGTCCAAATGGTGATACATTGCATTAAAACAATATTAAATATTTGTATTAATAATCCACCACAGCAACTCACTAGAAACGGACACCTCAATAACAGAGATGCCTTCACATAAAAAGCGACGACGAGTAGACAAAATTGACAAGCTCATAGAAATTGGGGAGCGCAAGTTGGCGGTCATGGAGCGTATGGCAGAACGAGCTGAAAATTTTCAACAAGAAATGACAGAAATAATGAGGGCCAATAACAGATAAAAATATATGACATTTTCTTATAAATTTAATTTTTTTATTTAAATGGAATTATTGCTGAAGAAATTTATTGCTAGGGCTTGGCTAATTGTTTTAGCACTTGGATTCATATTGCCAAGCCAAACCTCAAACTCTGGCTGATCATTTTGGTGTGCATTTTGAGCTTCATAGCGTTGTTTTGCTCCATCGCAGATAAAATCATGCATAATTTCTTATTATCCATTACTTTTTAAATTTGTTGAATTAAATTTTTTGACTTTTACAAATTCTAAGCAAAACACAGCTGTTGACGCTTAACGCAATAACTCACTTTTGAGCTAATCTAAACACAAATTTTGAGTTATTGCGTCGATGACTCACTGCAGTGTAAACATAGCATTAAAGTACATTATATACTGTAGTTGATATGTTATGATACTGATTTCAAAGTGATAATCAAATTTGTTATTAGATTAAGAACCAATGTCATCATATTAAGAACGGTTTCAAGATCATGTCGCTCTTAAAGTAGTATTTCCGTTCTTAATTTAAGAAAACCGTTCTCATATCAAAAAAAAGTCTGTGCTTAGGCAGTTATTGTCAACGGATGTTCTTGATTTTGCACTAGCGAGATCGGATTTTTATTCTCTGAATGCCTAGTTCTTAACACCTCTAACCGTTTTGCCGTAGTCCGGTTTGCATAGCGGATCCGCTCGTTAATTAATTTTGCAGTATTCGTGTTCATATAAACTGTGCTAGTGCGCACTGCCAAATAGTAGGATTTGACCAGTTAAAATAAACTCAAGTCTAGTGGAATGAAAATGCGAAATGCTTCAATCTTATTTACTAACGCATGCACACGCACACAAACCTACATATATACACATAGTCCGCAACGCAGTTATGAAGCATTCAGGTTTCCATTTAGAGAATTCCACAACGTTTGTCTGTCCTTCTTTCTGAGCGCTTCAATCTCGGAGACTGTGAAAGCTAGATACATAGCTGACTTGTGGGATTTAAGTTCGTGTATACCACGCGCAGTTCAAGTTTGTTTCAAATTATCTAAAATTCTTCTGGGTTTCGATTTACACATGGAATCGACAGCAACAAAACTTTGAATTTTAAAATTTTTTAACTTTAGCTAAATCGGTTGAGAAACTCCGAAAATATCAAAGATACAAGTTAAGTCAAGCATGCAGTAGCTCAGTACTGCATGCACTTTCTGTATACGCGTGCATACACCCAAAACAATGACTGCAGGCGTATCGTCTAGCTTTCAGGGTATATCCTAGTCAAGCTTTCTTGACTAGAGCCTTCTTACTTGTTACTTTGGCAATGGCGAAAATTAAATTTTGCACGAGGATTTTCATAGCAATAATTATGCTATATTAGGTATAGTTTATACTATGTTTGTATGTCTACATTAAGGACAAATTTTGATAGCCTTCAAAATGCACTTCAAAAGTTCAAAACGAATTCATGCGTCAGCAGTGAAAGAATTGAAAAACAAGTGGAAACGTTGTAGTCGGACGCAACCGACTGCGGTATACTCGATACCTGTGTTATTAAACTTGTAAAAATAGGCCTAATTGCAAAGAGGTACGGATGCGAAGGGTTTTACGCTGTCTCAAAGATTGTCTGATAAAGATGGGGATGCCACTAAGGAAGATAGCTACTTCCAAATTTGGTGACTCTTGCTCAAAGTTTGTAAAAGGTGGGGAAAGAGGGGTGGATGGGCGTAGTATCCAAAGTTTTGATGCACTTTTTTGGGTGTCATCATCAACTTTTTTCGACACCTTTCAAGCTAGAGACTTGAAACTTGTAATGTCCGCTTGTCGACCAGTGGAAGTTATAATTTATCCCCTAACTAGCTCGTGCAGAAATATTAAGTCACCGCGCAAAAGTATGCAGATTTTTTTTTGGCAAATCATTTAAATCAGTGCACCACTGCAGTGGTGGGCACACACAAATATTTTCACAGTTTTCACACGCATACAAGCACAATTTGCGTGCGCTGCAGCGAAAAAACGAAGTGTGATCAGTACAGTGCACGCTGCAAGTTAACGGTTACTCATTGTGCTTATTATTTATTAATAAATAATGCCATCTTGAAAAATATTTAACATTTCGAAAAACAATGTTATTGCAAATTAAGCATTTTGCTCTGCAATCTTTATTTTCTATGAAAAAAAATTCATTCTCCCATTCGGGCATAAACATTTTGGAGCGCACTGTAAAAAATTTGTTTTCTTGCTAATGCGCTGCGTGGTGCCTGCCTGTCAATAGTTCGCCTTCAACTAAAAGTACAATGTTAAGCCTAATGCATGCTTCGGCACGACAACCGACGACGAACGAACAAACGTGTTCTAAAAATAGATTTCAATGCTTATAGCGTACGTGTGATTCCGTGCAGTCGGCAGCGAAAAACCTAACTCACACGAGGCAGCGCGCTGGCCGACGTCGACGTCTGCCCACCACTGATTTAAATGTTTGAACAAGAGAAAAATTATAAATATTGAAAAAATTTATTGTTATATTTATACCTATAATAAAACTTTCAATATAGTTATAGGGATATATAGGGAAAAGTATAAAATCTTCGTTAATTTTTCTTAGAAAGTTTGCTGGTTGATAGCCCTCTGGGAGTCAAAAAAAGGAAACTATAATTGTCTTCTTTTCTGACCGTAGGCGAAGTCAGCTGGGTTGGTGAAATTCAAAATAAAACCAAAAAAGAATTTATCGGATGGGAGCCGAAAGAAAAGGTGAAATGAATTTCCGGAGACTCATGGGTTTCCTAACCTTATAATGACTTGCAGTCGATCTTTCTGGTTGTGATCTTCAAGCAGTCAAGTTGTTCGCGTTTTTAAACTACGGCAAACGAAAAAAAAATAAACAAAAAAAAAAAAAAAAAAAAAAAGGTTGTAGTGCTCTGTGCAAGTGAATCGTAATAAAAGAAGAAAAATACGAAAGCAAGTCCATGCACAAAACATTTAATTTAACATTGAAGAGGAAATCTGCTCCAGCCAGAAAGTTTAAACAAAAAATTCTTTGGGTGCCCACAAAAAGGGCACCTCGTATATCCATTACACCTACGTCCCAACAGTATTATTGGGCAGCGAAGAATTTCAATATTCAAGTTTATTTCAAATGTATTGCTGCTGCGCTGACAAGTAAAACGGCCAACAACAAAAGCTCAGGCCTCGTACCAACATACATACATACCATCACATGCTGGAGCATGTGCAAAGACTGAAACAGCTGCGCTGATTAAAGCTCAGTCACCGTCCCAATTTAGTTGGAAATCGTCGCGCCGGAACAGCTTACAACAAATGTAGATTTATCGTCTTAAAGTATTAAATATCGTGATCAGGAAAATTTAAGTTAAATAGTGTAGCGTAGCCTTTCGTTATATAGCGCATTAGTGTTAAGTGCATCAAGTTTTCTTGTGTTCGATTTATGGATTCTGTTTTTTTGAGTCGCAAGTGAAGTTGAGCTATGCTAATGAAAGCCTAGGAATAATAACTCTCTCTTTTGTGCAAATACATTATAGTTGCTATAATGTTTAAATACCTTGGTTAAATAATTGTTTAAATATTAAAATATATTTATAAGTATTACCCTTATAACCTATAAACGCACCCAAGGAAAAAAAAAAAAAAAAAAGAAGAAGAAAAAATGTATAATCCATAAAGTGTGGGCTTAGGTCAGACAAGAAAAAAAAAAAAAAAAAAAAAAAACCAATAACCCCCCCATAAGTAAATATAAAAATTAAGTGAGTGTAACAAAAAAAAAAAAAATAATGTTAAAATTAGTGATTTATTAATGGCATCAATAGACTTATAACTAAAACGCGTGTCATAGCAGCCAGCTTAGAATTTTTTTTTTTGTACGCGAGTAAAAGCTTTGTCCCAACCTAACCTTAATATTACAGCATGCTTACACCGTGAAAGATCTTTCATCGGGGGAGTATGGGTAAGTGATGCAAAAGCTTTTATATGATAACAATTAATACCTGTGCTAAAGCTGCCAAAGCTTCCCTTTTGGGCTTGTTTATGAACTCACTTAACCTTTATATAGACACTGTTGACTGTGTACAGTGGGCCTTCTGCTATCTGTTGGCCTTTAAATTTTCTTGTACTTATTGCCAATAGTCTGTACCTAAATAAAAAGTCCCAGTGTATTTAAATATAATAAGCAACAAATATAACTGTGTACGCACAAAAATTAATTGTATAAATTAGTTATATGCACCGCATATTCCCTATATTTATCACGTTTAGTTTTATTCATTTATAATAATAATGTTTCATACAGCTCTTTTCACTTACAAATGTTAGTGGATATATCGTTAGTTAATTTTTTTTGTTTATAATAATGTCCCATATATATTTCCTTAGGCAATAAAATGCATTTAAAGATGTTTGCTTAAATTCGTGTATTTCTAATGGAGCCATGCTTTGCTGTACTGGGATGAAATATCTGTATTCGGACTATTTGGGATCCTGAGGTCATAGGTTCATTTGGGCAATGCCAGGATCATGGAAGGGTGGGCAACCCGCACAACAACAACGGTGTGGAAACAATGGGTCCGTCTGACTTGACTGTCCTATTAGCTGTATGAGAACCTTCCCCCTTTTCCGCCTACTGTCGCTTCCCCCCCCCCTCCTCAAGCTAATATTTCCCGTCTTTCTTTTTTTTTTCTCTCTACAAAACCATAGTACGCGATTTTTTTAAAATTAATAAACTTATACTACAGGGAGGACCGCAAGGGGAGGTTATTCTTTTTGGTATTTACACTCACGACATTGCCGACGAGCTTAGCCAATGCCAGCGCGTACTCCTACCCGTTGTCCAAATATCCGCTCCTCTGATAGCCGTACGTTATTCGTTACAGTTATTAAATAAGTAATAATAAATTTATTAATTTTTGGCGCCCAACTCTAGGGGCCAGTTTGGCAGTTTGGTGCAAGCTATAACATAAAATTTTGTGTATAGTAAGCATTTTGGTGGCCTAATATACAAAAGCTCTCACAGTCTGTAACAGCTAGGGTCTAAATCTTAATTCTTTAATTCTCTTTTCGGTACCCTCGTTTTGGCTAAATAAATACCGTTGACAGATTAGATTCAACATATCTTTGATGGCCAGTATGCAATAGGTTATAGCTTACAGGTCGATGTAAGTCAACCTGGAATAAATACACGCTTCAAAATGGAAGTATAACCGGAGCCTACGAATAGGTAATCATTTTTACAAGGTGTTTAAATTTTAAGTACGGAGTTTTCGCCTGGAAAAGAGCTACATGGACAAGATCTGTGTCTCTGCCGCTTAACAAAGTAATGACAACACAAGCACTCTATCTTCACTTTCATCTTTTCTATGCAATGTGCTTAAACTTTAAGTACGGAGTTTTCGCCTGGAAAAGAGCTACATGGGCAAAATCTGTGTCTCTGCCGCTTAACAAAGTACTGACAACACAAGCACTCTATCTTCCCTTCCTTTTCTTTTGTTCTCAATGGCTGACGTTCGCAGTTAAAAGTCTAATATTTAACTGACGAAGGTTAGAAAGTAGTATGTCAGAAAAATTCAGGATATCTGAACAGGAAAGCTTGGCATGGTTTCCAGAAATAAGGAAAGACAAAATAAAATACAAAGATAAATACAAAAGAAATAAAGATAGCTTGAATAATATTAAATAAGTAGAATCGGAGCAGTGTAAGCGATAGAGGTTTACATTGCGATCTTGGAGTTGATTTGTTTTGGTTGCTGTGGATTTTCTAATATCGTCTATTATAGTTTTTTTTGTGTTTAGTATTAGTTGATATAATTTTTATGGTTAAATGAAATGCCGTTACAACGCAGCCCTAGAAGTTCAAGTTTAGATACAATCTGTTGTGTTTGCACCAAGGCGGTAGAATATTCCAACCAGTTATTCACTACTGGGTGTAATCATTTTTTCCATCACTCGTGCTTCAATACCAGGGCTTCCAATAAAAAGGTCTGTCTCGTTTGCCGAACTGCTCTCAGTTTATCTTCGCAAAACTTGTACGAAGAGTTAGAGGCAGCTCAGCCCGGTTCTAGTAGGTCTATCACCAGATCCAAATCCAAAAACTCAGGGGTGGCTGCCCAAAGTAAAGTAGCGCCCAATCCTTCAGGTCAGCAGTCGGTTTCAGGACCATTAACTCAACAGTCCGAGCACTCTGAGGCGCAGGTCATGGAAAACCAATCAGAAGCGCCTCGCCAAGAAGTGCAAGCAGAAAGACAGCAAGGGGTAGCCTCAGAGCCGCCAGGATCGTTAGCCGCGAATCTTCAAATAGCAATTGGCAATGCCATAGCAAACGCCTTAATGCAGCAAACACAGGTTCTGGTTCAATCAATTGAGTCTGGCTTTCAACGTTTTGTAGCGGCCGTTTCAACAGCCAATTCGACGCCGGCACCGCCTACTGCTACACCAGTTATCCCAGAAGCACAAAGCTTTGAACAGTTGTTTGGATTGGCAAATAGAAGTATTGGGGAACAAAGACCAATTCATGGTTCACCTAGTGGTACTCAAAGCGGAGAATTCCGATCAGACCGCGTCAGCCAAATAATCGGCAACTGGAAAATACGCTTTTCAGGCCAGGCCACAATATCGATAGACGATTTTTTGTACAGGGTGGAGGCACTTGCGATGCAAACGCTAGACGGTAATTTTGAGTTACTATCTAGGTACGCAAGTAACCTTTTTGAGGGAAAGGCTAGTGAATGGTTTTGGAGATACCATAAGAGGGTCACCGTTATAAGATGGCCAGAATTGTGTGTAGCCTTAAGATCAGAATTTCAAGATGGTCGAACGGATCTTGAAATTCGTTCAGCTATCTCCCAAAGAAAGCAGAAAAGTCTCGAATCCTTTGATAAGTTTTATGACGCTTTGATGACGTTAGCGGATCGGTTGGTTCAGCCAATGAGTGAGCAATCCTTATTGGAGGTGTTGAGAGTAAATTTATTGCCAGAAATTCAGCACGAAATGATCTATGTACCCATTGCTAACATAGGCCAGCTACGGCAAATAGTTCGGGCAACGAGCACCTCAGTGCAGCGTGTACCTCATAAGCGTGTGATTAGCGAAGTAGCCATCCAAGCAGAGGTTATGGACGAAGATGGGATCGAAAAATCATCAGGTTGTGAGATCGCAGCCATTAGTCTTATTTGTTGGAATTGCGATAAAAAAGGGCATCGCTATCAAGATTGTGGGTCGGAGCTCAATGTTTTCTGCTATGGTTGCGGAGAAAAAAATGCGTATAAGCCTACTTGCCCAAGTTGCAACAACCAACCAAAAAACGACCAAGGGCGTGCACCAAGGATCAGTGCACGCAAACTGGTGACGAGGGGCACGAATACCGATTAGACCAAAGCATCCCCGATGCTTTGCCACCATTACCGGACTTTCAAAATATACCAGCCATTCCTATACACCAGCGAAGACAACATTTTGTTACTAATAGAAATGTCATAAAGCACGGAAAAGTACGCAGTATTAGGCGCAAAGTAGCTTATAGCCAGAACAAAAGAAATGCAACACAGGAAATATTAGCGTCAGTGGTAGATAACGTAAGCGATTTAAGGCCCTTTGCTCAAGTAAAGATATTAGGAAAAACTGTAAGTGGTCTGATGGACACTGGGGCGTCAATAAGTTGTATTGGCGGTAAACTAGCAGAAGACATGATCAGAGATAGGACAGGTGTTAAGTCTTTAAACTTAGTAGTAAGTACAGCCGATGGAGCCAAGCAGGCAATAGTGGGACAGGTCTCCACCGAAATTTATTTTCGGGGCGAAAGCAAACGTATTTGCTTGTATGTAGTGCCGTCATTGGCTCAAGACTTGTATCTGGGCATAGATTTTTGGAGAGCGTTTTAATTTATTGCCGTTCTTTTTGTGGAATAAAGAAAGTTGTAGGAGTATAGATACCTTGGACCTAAAAGACGGTACGCATATAAAATTGACAGCATCACAGCAATTGACAATTGTTTCCAAGGAAAAAGGCTTAGGAAAGACAACCTGGCTTTCACATGATATCGAGGTCACTGATAGTAAGCCCATAAAACAACGGTTTTATGCAGTATCTCCGGCAATCGAGAAAATTATGTACGCAGAAATAGACAGAATGTTAGCGTTAGGGGTTATAGAGGAGTCAGATAGTCCTTGGTCATCACCTATAGTGCTAGTTCAAAAACCAGGCAAAGTTCGACTTTGTTTGGACAGTCGCAAAGTCAATGGGATAACTATTAAGAATGCATATCCGATGCCCCTTATTGACGGAATTTTAAGCCGATTGCCCAGAGCTGAGTTTATATCTAGCATAGACTTGAAAGATGCCTATTAGCAGATACCACTTACATGGCGGGCCAGAGAAAAAACTGCTTTTACCGTGCCGGGTAGGCCCCTATATCAGTTTACGGTTATGCCCTTTGGGTTAACCAATGCGCCGCAAACAATGTCTAAACTTATGGATAAGGTAATACCTCCTCAGTTGCGCACCGAAATTTTTATTTATCTAGATGACTTGCTTGTAATATCGGAGTCGTTTGCTAAGCATTTAGCTGTGTTGAAAGAATTAGCCGAGCGCCTTAAACTGGCAGGTTTAACCATTAATGTACAAAAAAGTTATTTCTGTCTGAAAGAGGTTAAATACCTAGGGCATGTTATTGGGAATGGTACTATACAGACCGACCCAGAAAAAGTTGCAGCCATTAGGGATTTTCCTGTGCCTAGATCAATAAAACAAGTGCGCCGATTTTTAGGTACAACAGGGTGGTATCATAAATTTATTAACAACTATGCAGGCCTTGCAGCTCCCATTTCTGATACATTAAAAAGTAGGAAGAAGTTTGTATGGACCGACGAAGCAGAAAAAGCCTTTGAAAACCTGAAAGAACAAATGTACCAATAGCATTCATGTCGCGTAAATTGAATAAATGTCAACGCAATTATTCTGTTACGGAGAAGAAATGTTTGGCGGCGATGATGTGTGTAAAAAATTCAGAGCCTACGTAGATCCTACAGATCACGCATCTTTAAAATGGCTTATGACCCAAACTGATTTAAGTACTAGATTGGCAAGATGGGCGCTCAAGTTGCAAGCTTTTGACTTTAAAATTTTCCATCGTAAAGGATCAAAAAATGTAGTTCCCGATGCCCTTTCACGAGTATACACTGAAGATGTATCAGCACTATGGGTAGAAAGCTTTATTGACCTTAAATCCATTCATTTTAACTCCGCCGAATATGTAGAGTTAAGAAATAAAATACAAACCCAATCGGAAAAATTACCTGACGTTAAAGTGCTGGATAACTTTATTTATCGCAGAGCCGAACATGCAACGGGTGAACAGCTGGCTGACGATTTGTGCTGGAAGCTGTGGATACCAAAGGAAATGGTACCCGAAGTGCTGAAGCAATGTCATGAGCATCCTTTATCGGCACACAATGGCATAGATACTATTATTGGCCCAATTTGGTTGGAGATGTAAAGGCTTGTATTAACAGCTGTGCAGTTTGCAAAAGTAGTAAACACCCAAATCGTCCCTTGCGACCACCAATGAGTCAAACGACGGAGGTTCAGCGAGTCTTTCAAAAATTGTTTGTGGATTTCTTAGGACCCTATCCGCGAAGCCAATCCGGACATATTGGTATCTTTGTTGTTGTCGATCATTTGTCTAAATTTCTATTCCTAAAGCCAGTTAAGAAGTTCACGGCTGACGCAATAGTCGGATTTCTCGAAGAGCAAGTTTTTCATTGTTTTGGAGTACCGGAACTTGTAGTCTCTGATAACGGAGTGCAGTTTAAGTCCCATCGTTTCAATTTGCTGTTGCAGAAGTATAGTGTGCAACATCGGTATACAGCCGTATATGCTCCACAAGCAAACGCATCCGAGCGAGCAAATCGTTCTATATTGGCCGCTATTAAAGCTTATGTTAACCCTAAACAGACCAATTGGGATGACCAATTAAGTCACATCGCGTGTGCGTTACGGTCCGGAGTGCATTCAGCCATTCACAGTAGCCCATATCGAGCCTTGTTTGGTCATCACATGATAACCAATGGGTCAACTTATCAGTTATTAAGGGACTTAGGGCAATTGGAAGATCGTGCAGTAAGCTTTAATAGAGAAGATTCACTGGATATAATTAGACAGGTAGCAAAAACGGGCATAGATCAGCAACATGTTCGAAACGAAAGGGTATATAATCTCCGTAGCCGAGAAGTATCTTACAGCGCTGGCCAAGAAGTTTATAGGCGTAATTTTCAGCTAAGCAATTTTGCAAAAGGATTCAGCTCAAAATTAGCTCCAACCTTCATTAAAGCTAGAGTAAGAAAAAAACTTGGAACAAGTTATTATGAGCTAGAGGATTTGCAGGGTAGACTAATAGGGAAATTTCACGCGAAGGATATCAAGCAGTAATAACGGATTTGGTCCTTCAAGCGGTGATCCCACCTTGGCCTTTTTGCTACCAAAGTGTGATTTTGGTAGGGGGGTGTGTAATGTCCGCTTGTCGACCAGTGGAAGTTATAATTTATCCCCTAACTAGCTCGTGCAGAAATATTAAGTCACCGCGCAAAAGTATGCAGATTTTTTTTTGGCAAATCATTTAAATGTTTGAACAAGAGAAAAATTATAAATATTGAAAAAATTTATTGTTATATTTATACCTATAATAAAACTTTCAATATAGTTAGCTTAAATACTGGGAAAAGTAGAAAATCTTCGTTAATTTTTCTTAGAAATTTTGCTGGTTGACAGCCCTCTGGGAGTCAAAAAAAGGAAACTATAATTGTCTTCTTTTCTGACCGTAGGCGAAGTCAGCTGGGTTGGTGAAATTCAAAATAAAACCAAAAAAGAATTTATCGGATGGGAGACAAAAGAAAAGGTGAAATTAATTTCCGGAGACTCATGGGTTTCCTAACCTTATAATGACTTGCAGTCGATCTTTCTGGTTGTGATCTTCAAGCAGTCAAGTTGTTCGCGTTTTTAAACTACGGCAAACGAAAAAAAAATAACCAAAAAAAAAAAAAAAAAGGGTAAAGTGCTCTGTGCAAGTGAATCGTAATAAAAGAAGAAAAATACGAAAGCAAGTCCACGCACAAAACATTTAATTTAACATTGAAGAGGAAATCTGCTCCAGCTAGAAAGTTTAAACAAAAAATTCTTTGGGTGCCCACAAAAAGGGCACCTCGTATATCCATTACACCTACGCCCAATAGTATTATTGGGCAGCGAAGAATTTCAATATTCAAGTTTATTTCAAATGTATTGCTGCTGCGCTGACAAGTAAAACGGCCAACAACAAAACGTACCAACATACATACATACCATCACATGCTGGAGCATGTGCAAAGACTGAAACAGCTGCGCTGATTAAAGCTCAGTCACCGTCCCAATTTAGTTGGAAATCGTCGCGCCGGAACAGCTTACAATAAATGTAGATTTATCGTCTTAAAGTATTAAATATCGTGATCAGGAAAATTTAAGTTAAATAGTTTAGCGTAGCCTTTCGTTATATAGCGCATTAGTGTTAAGTGCATCAAGTTTTCTTGTGTTCGATTTATGGATTCTGTTTTTTTTGAGTCGCAAGTGAAGTTGAGATATGCTAATGAAAGCCTAGGAATAATAACTCTCTCTTTTGTGCAAATACATTATAGTTGCTATAATGTTTAAATACCTTGGTTAAATAATTGTTTAAATATTAAAATATATTTATAAGTATTACCCTTATAACCTATAAACGCCCCCAAAGAAAAAAAAAAAAAAAAAAGAAGAAGAAAAAATGTATAATCCATAAAGTGTGGGCTTAGGTCAGACAAGAAAAAAAAAAAAAAAAAAAAAAACCAATAACCCCCCCATAAGTAAATATAAAAACAAGTGGAAACGTTGCAGTCGGACGCAACCGACTGCGGTATACTCGATACCAGTATTAAAAATTTTGATGCCCATCCATGTGGGATGTCAATTGCTATCTACATACCAAATTTGGTGACTCTAGCTCGAAGTTTGTATAAAGTGGGGAAAGGGGGGCTGGGGGCGGTATGGTTGGGCGTGGCATCCAAATTTTTGCTGCAGATCCTTGTGGAATGTCAAATGCTACCTTCATACCAAATATGGTGACTCTAGCTCGAAGCATGTAAAAGGTCGTGAAAGGGGGGCTATGGGGCTTGGGGCGGTATGGGTGGGCGTGGCATTCAAATTTTTGCTGCCGATCCATGTGGGATGTCAATTGCTCTCTTCATGCCAAATTTGGTGACTCTAGCTCGAAGTTTGTATTAAGTGGGGAAAGGGGGGCTGGGGGCGGTATGGTTGGGCGTGGCATCCAAATTTTTGCTGCAGATCCTTGTGGAATGTCGAATGCTACCTTCATACCAAATTTGGTGACTCTAGCTCAAAGTATGTATAAGGTGGGGAAAGGGGGAAGGAATGGATGGGCTAGGCTCCAAAACTTTGATGCAGATTGTTGGGGGTCGTTGCCAGCTATCTTCCTACCAAATTTGGTGGCTCTAGCTCCACTACTCTGGAATATACACGCATTCCCGTCTTTGACGAAGCGTTGGGGCAGATGGGGGTGGCTAGGGCGGTATTGGTGGGCGTGGCATCCAAACTTTTGATGCAGTTTTTGGGGGGTCATCATCATCTATCTTTGCACCAAATTTGGTGACTCTAGCTAAAAAACTGTGGGAGATATTGGCTTTTCTGATTTCTAAATGCGGGGGGCTGGGGGCGGGATGGGTGGGCGTGACTCCATCTTCCTACCAAATTTGGTGGCTCTAGCTCCACTACTCTGGAAGATACACGCATTCCCGTTTTTTACGAAGCGTTGGGGAATCTGGGGGCGGCTAGGGCGGTATTGGCGGGCGTGGCATCCAAATTTTTGGTTCAGTTTTTGGGGGGTCATCATCAGCTAAATTGGCACCAAATTTGGTGGCTCTAGCTCAAAAACTGTGGGAGATATAGGCTTTTTTACTTTAAATTGCGGGGGGTCTGGGGGCGGAATGGGGGGGCGTGGCTCCAAAATTTTTGATGCAGTTTTTTGGGGGTTGCTAGTAGCTATCTTCTTACCAAATTTGGTAGTTCTAGCTGTAAGGATGTGTGAAATATGCGGATTTATCGTTGTTGAGTTATCGAATTTATCGATTTGCCAGCCCCCCAGTTATCGTAGAACCCCAATCTTGTCACTTTAATTTACTATCCCATAGATAAAGAGATTTGGAAAGTTTCAAGTCCCTAGCTTGAAGGGTGTGGAAAAAAACTTGCACACATACGGACGGACTGACGGACAGACGGACAGACACCATGACGGACATTGCACAAAACCAATATACTCTTTACCTTCGGTATCGAGTATAATTAAGTGAGTGTAACAAAAAAAAAAAAAAAAAAAAATGTTAAAATTAGTGATTTATTAATGGCATCAATAGACTTATAACTAAAACGCGTGTCATAGCAGCCAGCTTAGAATTTTTTTTTTGTACGCGAGTAAAAGCTTTGTCCCAACCTAACCTTAATATTACAGCATGCCAACACCGTGAAAGATCTTTCATCGGGGGAGTATGGGTAAGTGATGCAAAAGCTTTTATATGATAACAATTAATACCTGTGCTAAAGCTGCCAAAGCTTCCCTTTTGGGCTTGTTTATGAACTCACTTAACCTTTATATAGACACTGTTGACTGTGTACAGTGGGCCTTCTGCTATCTGTTGGCCTTTAAATTTTCTTGTACTTATTGCCAATAGTCTGTACCTAAATAAAAAGTCCCAGTGTATTTAAATATAATAAGCAACAAATATAACTGTGTACGCACAAAAATTAATTGTATAAATTAGTTATATGCACCGCATATTCCCTATATTTATCACGTTTAGTTTTATTCATTTATAATAATAATGTTTCATACAGCTCTTTTCACTTACAAATGTTAGTGGATATATCGTTAGTTAATTTTTTTTTGTTTATAATAATGTTCCATATATATTTCCTTAGGCAATAAAATGCATTTAAAGATGTTTGCTTAAATTCGTGTATTTCTAATGGAGCCATGCTTTGCTGTACTGGGATGAAATATCTGTAGTCGGACTATTTGGGATCCTGAGGTCATAGGTTCATTTGGGCAATGCCAGGATCATGGAAGGGTGGGCAACCCGCACAACAACAACGGTGTGGAAACAATGGGTCCGTCTGACTTGACTGTCCTATTAGTTGTATGAGAACCTTCCCCCTTTTCCGCCTACTGTCGCTTCCCCCCCCCCCCCTCCTCAAGCTAATATTTCCCGTCTTTCTTTTTTTTTTCTCTCTACAAAACCATAGTACGCGATTTTTTTTAAATTAATAAACTTATACTACAGGGAGCACCGCAAGGGGAGGTTATTCTTTTTGGTATTTACACTTACGACATTGCCGACGAGCTTAGCCAATGCCAGCGCGTACTCCTACCCGTTGTCCAAATATCCGCTCCTCTGATAGCCGTACGTTATTCGTTACAAACTTTCCAAATATATTTTTCTATGGCCGAAGAAGATAATGAGTCAAGATTAGGGTCCTACGCATAGAGAGGCTGGAAAACCGATAAATTCGATAACTCAAAATGATATTTCCTTATATTTCCCTCACGTTTACTGTTAGAGTTACCACGTTTGGTAAGAAGAAGGCTACTGACATCGCCCAACAAAATTTCATCATACGCCCACGCCGACCCATATCTCAGTCAGTTGCGTCTGACTGCAACGTTTCCACTTGTTTATTATTCAAGAGTAATTATATTCCGTTGTTCTCGTTTTTCAATTTTTTTTATTTTTATTGTTGTAATATTTATTTATTCAAAGATATTAACCGTAAACAAGCAATTTTGTATCTATTGTCATCCAGTTGGCTAACACACTTGCCCTTTTGGGCTGACGTCAATCATAAATATTTTTGTTCGCATGTCAGCAATTTGCATTCACAGCGCTACAAATTGTTGCATTTTGTGCTTTATCGCAGCTGTGACAGGCTGGCGCTTTAACGGAAAGAAAACTGGCAGATGGACAGTTAGTCCGAAGAGCTAGTGTGTGTGACGACGACGAGTGACGAATAAACATGGAAATCATTAGAAAGACAAGCTAGCCAAGAAATCGACCAAATAACGGGACTGTATCACTTGTACATACAAACATACACACACACACACACACACACCCACACACACACACACACACACACACACACACACACACACACACACACACACACACACACACACACACACACACACACACACACACACACTCACACACACACACACACACACAGACAGTGTGTGTTCTCACGAAAAGTACGGTCGAGTTTTTCCGGTCGCTCCGTCCTTGTAGTGTTTTCGCAGTGCTAAACCTAAAGTGAAAACCAATTTTCCAAATTAATGAGCGCGTCAATAGGCTGGGCAACTCACCTGTTGTTCTCATCGCCTTTGCCAATCGCGTTCCTCTACCGGGTTATTGTGGAGTCTCCCTTAAGCCGCGCGCAATCTAGGGCACTCCAACAGGTGTGAGTGGAAATACTACACGTAAACATTACACGTGTTGCAGACCCCAACTTCGTGGTGTGCTGCTTGTGCTTACAAGTGTTTTAGGAATACCACAGTGTCAGCTGATCGCGAGTACCAGGGCTGTGTTTGGCTGTGCCAGCTGAGCGAGAAGCGCTAAACTACCCTCGCTTGCTAATCATAGGTGGCGCCAACACGAAAAGAGGTGTCTCAGCTGTGCGTGGTTCGTGGACAGGGAGCAAGTGCAATCAAAAGTTTTGTTGCATACGTGCAAGGATTTTGCGATCAGCGCTGCATAGCCAACAGGAGCACCACTTGGCGATTTCTCCAGTAGGAAACTCCAAACAGATTAAGCAGAAGGCCACGGTACCGGCTATTACCAACCCCCTCCGTTGCGGCGGTGCTCAGTGGGGCTCTGGTGACCGAGTCGGGGCGGTATAACCTCCACCGGTTAAAAACCTTAGGGAAACCTTTGGTCAACGCGGGACTGCTTGTAGATCTACAAGTGAGTGGAGACAAGTGGTTATAGTGGAAGGTATTGTGCGCCGCTCCTCATTGCCGAGGTCTCCCCCCCAGGGGAGTGCGCTACCCCCGGTGCGCAGCCTGCTACCTCCAGGTGACATGCCTGCACCTGCGGCGGCCAGTCCACCCCAGGGGAAGAAGCCAGAGGAGGAAGATGTCTTTGTGCAGCTGGGTGCCATCCTGAACGGCCTTAATGCCCTTCTGTTCGGGCAGCGGCACGTAAACCAGCTGATGAGGGACCAAGCAGCGAAGGCACTTAAGCTATACAAAGTCTGCTATGGCAGAAGCAAGACAGCTTCCAGTGATAGCGCGGATACGGCCACACAGACGTCGCCGATTGCAAAGCTGCCTACTAGCGTAGCCGTTAAAATGCAACAGCAGAGTTGCGGTGCTGCGAGGAGTACAGTGACTCCCAAGAGGCGGCGCGAGCTCGAGCCAGGGCAGCGAGCTACGCCCTCAAAGAGGAACAAAACTGGCAATGCAAGTCCAGCGGCTTCGGAGTCGGTTCCACGGAATACGTGTCACCCGGCTCAGCGAAAGAAGTCTAGTAAGCTAGCCGGTAAGGCATCTGGCAAGCCACATGCGAAGAGCAGATCGGATGCACTGGTAATAAGTACCAGCGAGCTTTCCTACAGCGAAGTTCTGTCGCTAGTTACGCGCAGAAGCGACGGAAAACTCAACGGAGTCCGCGACAAGGTCTCCAAAGCTCGTCGCACAGCAAAAGGAGACCTGCTACTTGAGTTGAATGAATGAATGAACTAGCAAATCTGGCAAGCAGCATTACTGCCCTGCGCACAGTTCGCATTGGCTGGACCAGCTGCGTCATTCGCCAGCAGGAAGCGCGCACGCGGTGCTACCGCTGTCTGGAGATGGGACATACCGCAAGCAGCTGCCGTAACCCCGTGGATAGATCCCAGTGCTGCATCAGGTGTGGAGTTACAGGCCACAAGGCAGCGAGTTGCAAGAGCGAGGTGGCGAAGTGCTTCATCAGTGTTGCAAAGGGCAGTGCCTCATTCAGCCACCAGGCGACCAGTAATAGATGTCCACTCAGTGGAAGCGTACTTGGTCGTGCAAGATGAAGTTCATACAGCTGAACCTTAACCATTGTGCAGCGGCCCAGGACCTGTTGTCGCAAACAGTGCGTGAACGCTCTGCAGACCTTGCGGTCCTAAGCGAGCCATACCTAGAGCCCTAGATGCGCTTCGGACATAACTGGAAGAGCGGCTATATGGTCCTGCGGGATTGACGGGACTCCTCTGGTAAATGTACATCAGGACGAAAACTAGGTGCGCGCGTCGGTGGGCGGCCTGTGGTTCTACGCAGTCTACCTACCCCCTAGTCTGCAGCTATCAGAGTTCGCTAACACCCTGGACTCCCTGGTAGCAGACGCAAGAGGCCGTCACCCGATCGTCATCGCTGGAGACTTCAACGCGTGGGCAGAGGAGTGGGGCAGCTCGTCAACCAATGCCAAAGGACGGGGGTTGCTGGAGGCGTTCTCTCTCCTCGATGTGGCGCTCCTAAATCATGGAACGCAGCACACGTTCAGCAGAGCTGGACTGGGTTCGGTCGTTGGCATAACATTTGTCAGTAGCTCGCTCTTCAGTTCGTCCACCTGGAGCATCGACGACTCCTTCAATGCAAGTGATCACGTTGCCATATGGTGCACCGTTGGAATACGCCCGGATCACTGTAATACTCCAGCTCACCACTGGCCTAGGTATTGTGTCGAGACGCTAGACATGCGGACTTTCAGTGCCCATCTGGAGTCTGCTGTGACCTCTGATACTACTGATAGCACCGAGGACGTGGTGGACAAAACGATGCGGATGCCAACCCGTGCCTGCGATGATAGCATGACTAGGAGCAGAAGGTACCAGAGGCACCATGCCCCAGTATACTGGTGGAACGAGGAAATCGCTGAGGCTCGAAGCGAATGCAACACGCTCACGTGGATCGCTGCTGTTCCATGAACGCCAGGCGGAATTCCTCGCCAGTAGGAGACGCTTCCAGAAGCTTATTAAAGAAAGCAAGCGTAGATGCTTCCTGGACCTCTGCGACACAGCGGAAAACGACCCGTGAGGCAATGCCTACAAGCTGGTAGTAAAACGCTTCAATGCCTCTCCACGCTGCCACCCCATGGACCCAAGATCATTGAAGGAGATAGTAAGGCACCTATTTCCCAGTGTGGATGAGGATATCGGCGAGCTCCCGCCTGAGCCATGCATGCATTCTCAAATTGAGCCCAACATGCTAGATGAGATTCGACACGCTGCAACGAGGTTGAAGCCCAGCAAGTCACCTAACCCAGATGGGATTCCCAACCGAGCGCTCAAGCTAGCAATTGCGCTCCGCCCAGATGTCTTTTCGAGCATGTACAACAGCTGCCTACGAAGCGGAAAGTTTCCAAACCGCTGGAAAATTCAGCGCCTGGTCCTCCTACCGAAGCCTGGCAAAAAGCTCGAAGATCCAGCTGCATATCGTCCGATATGCCTGATCGATACTGCGGGCAAGCTACTGGAGCATTTGATATGCACCCGGCTCAATAGCGCCATTTCTGCTGCTCGTAGAGTTTCACCGCAGCAGTATGACTTTCGCAAAGCGCGATCTACGCTGGACGCTATCGGCAAGGTAGTCGAGATAGATTCGGGAGCTATAGCTGGATGTAGATGGAAAGGTGGCGCCAAGAAGTACTGCCTAGTGACAACGTTGGACGTCAAAAATGCCTTCAACACGGCTAAATGGGGCTGCATCCTGGAGGCTCTTGAGGCGCTAAACGTGCCGGAGTACCTACTAAGGATAACAAGGAGCTACTTCAAGGATAGAATCATAAGGTATGATACCTGCGAGACGATGGAGGAGCACGAAGTTTCTGGAGGCGTGCCACAAGGGTCGGTACTGGGACCTCTTCTGTGGAACGTCATGTATGACGGCGTTTTTCGGCTGTCAATGCCAGACGATGTTCAGCTGGTGGGCTTTGCTGACGATGTGGCAATAGTGGTTGTCGCCAAGGATCTCAAGGTAGTGGAGGAAAAGTGCAACCTGGCCATCTCGAAAGCCATACAGTGGCTCTCCTCAGTGGACTCCAGATAGCACCCCAAACAACAGAGGCAGTGCTCATTAGCAGCCGAAAAGCGGTGGAGACAGCAAACATAATCGTGGCTAACACTGCAGTCAGGTCTAAGAGGGCGATTAAATATCTGAGCGTTATGCTGGATACCAGGCTATGCTTCAAAGAGCATTTGGAGTACGCTAGCACAAAGGCCGTTTTAGCAAATCGTGCGATCTCGCGTATCATGCCAAATACGAGAGGTCCGAAGCAATTCAAGAGACTCCTTTTATCCAGTGTCATAAGAGCGACGATGCTGTATGCGGCGCCGATATGGCAATCAGCTTGCCGCTTTGAGAGCTACACCCGCGGACTGAGAGCCACTCACCGTCTTGGAGCGATCAGAGTTTGTAGCGGCTTCAGAACCATCTCTGATAACGCATGTCTGGTCCTGGCTGGAATAGCTCCCATAGCCGAGCTGGCTAGGGAAATCTCGGAGATCTACGAGGGAACTCATGGCAAGGAACTTTCGGATCCCCAGAAGAATGAAGTGCGCACAGCGGCCAAAACGCACACTTTGGAAAACTGGCAGAGGCAATGGGATGCGTCTAGCAAAGGGCGTTGGACGCATCGCCTCATCCCGAGTGATTCAGCGTGGCAAAACCGGCGGCATGGGCAGCTCAAATACTACACCACCCAACTCCTAAGTGGTCATGGCTGGAGTGGACGTTGCCATACTGAACCAGGGGACCAAACACACTTTTAGCAGTTCAGCTTCCGTAAATCGAGGTCAACGATCGAAGCAATCGGCAAGGTGGTGGAGATAGCCGCAGAAGCTATAGCCGGCACTAGGTGGCAAGGAGGTGCCAAAAAGTACTGTCTGATCGCAACGCTAGATTTAAAAAGGCCAAATACGAGAGGCCCGAAGCAGTATAGGAGAGCTTTAATTTCCAGCGTGACTAGGGCGGTGATGTTGTACGCGGCACCTATTTGGCACCCTGGCCTCCGCTACGACAGCTACTCCCGTGGACAAACGGCTTCTCACCGACTAGGGGCGATCAGGGTGTGTAGCGGCTTCCGAACTATTTCGGACGAAGCGTGTCTGGTGCTAGCTGGAGTTGCCCCCATAGCCGAGATAGCCAGAGAAGTTACAGAGGTCTATGAGGAGACTCATGGCAGGGACCATCCAGTGGCCTACAAGAAGGCAGCGCGCGGGAGTAGCTTCATCGAGGATGCGTAGCATGTGCTGTTCCACTGCGTTCGATTCGCAGGGCTTCGCTTAGAATTGGAAAGGATTTTTGGTTGTGCCATCGCGGTAGGGAACCTCGCACGGCTCATACTAGCAAGCAGCGGAAATTGGGAAGCATTTAGCGGCTTTGCGGTTGCCGTCATGACGGAACTGCGGAAGGCCGAGCGCGAGCGTAACGGGCACCGGGAGTAGGAGGAGCAAAGGCGTTTGCGACGCAATACCTAACGGCCGTTCCGCAAATGTCACTACTTCTCGAAACCTCTAAAACCGCCTTATTGTATTATATAGGATAGTACATAGAATAGTTATTTATTTAGAGTTAATAAACGAATTAAAAAAAAAAAAAAAAACACACACTCAAACAAACACTTCAAAAACTGCTTTCGAATGGACATTTTGGTCGATTTTTATACATATGCAGTTTACATTGGTCTGAGCATAGCAAACATTGTTGCCAACCCCTAGCAAACGCATTTGTCAAGTGGTCGTCGGCTTTGAATTCACGCAATGTGCTTGGCATTCATCCAAATGTCACTGTTTCTGAAGCTAGAACATTTTTAAAATTGCAAAATGGGTTATTTGCACCAGTGGATACAACTCGATTTAAAAGTTTATGAACCCATATTTTTTATACCCTTAACTTATAAAATGGGTAAATAAGGGTATAATGGTTTTGTGCAAAAGTATGTAACAGGCAGAAGGAAGCATCTCCGACCCCATAAAGTATATATATTCTTGATCAGCATCAACAGCCGAGACGATATAGCCATGTCCGTCTGTCCGTCTGTATGTCTGTCTGTCTGTCTGTCCGTCTGTCTGTCTGTCTGTCAGAGACTACAAAAGCTAGAGACTTCTGATTTTGTATTTAAGTTCTCTTATACCATGAGCAGAACAAGTTTGCTTCAAATTAGCGATAACTATTCTGGTTTCCGATATACACATAATATCGATAACAAAAAATATCGAATTTAGAAAATGTAAAAATGAGGGTTGAAATAATGGGAAACGATAAAACTTTTCTGAAAAATTCGTCCAAATCGGTTAAAAAACACCGGAGATATCTAATTTTATCGATTGAAGTTAAGTCAGTATACCAAAGTCAATTATAAATTTAATTTACATATTTATGGCAACTGGGTTCAGGGTATCTTCTAGTCGGGCTCTCCCGACTAGAGCCTTCTTACTTGTTTATTCTTAAATTTAGCAATTGAAGTTATAAGACTTGGCTTAGCTACAATAACAAATATTAAACTAACAAAATTAACAACATATTAAACATTAACATATAATTGATTTAAGAAGAAACAAGTAAATAAAATGGATTCAGTGAACATTTCTACTAATAATTTCTTAACCAAAACAATGTATTAACTATTGGCGCTAATATTTGCTTGTGCGATATTTCGTATCGTAACTTTATTATTCACATCAAACACTGTGCAACTCTGTGTTTGCATGCAATCGGAATAAGGCAAAGCAAAATGAGAAAAATTAATCATTGCTTCACAAGTCATGAAGGGGTCTTAGACCCCTTTTACGCGATGAAGTTTTTTCATGCAGCATTTTCTTTGTAAATGCAACTCTGATTTAAATTTATGGTCGATAAACATATATCTTTGCCATCGACTGTTTTATTTGTTAACATATAATTGATTTATGAAGTAACAAGTAAATAAAATGGATTCAGTGAATATTTCTACTAATAATTTCTTAACCAAAAGAACCGTGTGTTGATATTGGTCCATTATCAAATTAAGAACACTCTTTATAAAATATGAACGCATTTACCACCCGAAGCTGAGCCGAAGTTTGATTGGTTAACATTAAACTAAACTCCGAACGAAATAAGTTCGGTATCAGCGCAATAGCTAAGGCTTCCGCGTGGTAATCGGGAGGTCTCAGGATCGAGTCTCGGCAAAGTTGAAGTTTCATTATCGATAAAAATAAACAGAGGAATTTAATTTATATTAAAAATATTACTCTAGCTTATTAAAGGTATTTGGTAAAATTATTAACTATTAACAAAAACAAGTGGAAACGTTGCAGTCGGACGCAACCGAATGCGGTATACTCGATACCAGTATTAAAACCGGTAAAAACAGGCCTGATTGCAAAGGGGTACGGATGGTGCAGGGCTGTACGCTGCCTTAAAGATTTTCTGATGCAGATGGGGATGCAACCAGCTATCTTCATACCAAATTTGGTGAATTCAGCTCAAAGTTTGTTAAAGCTGTGCAGAGGGGACTGGGGGCAGCATGGGTGGTTGTGGCATCCAAATTTTTGATCCAAATCTATGTGGAATGTCAATTGCTATCTTCATATCAAATTTGGTGACTCTAGCTCAAAAATTGTTAAAAGTGGGGAAGGGGGGCTGGGGGTGGTATGGGTGGGCGTGGCATCCAAAGTTTTGCTGCAGATCTGTGTGGAATGTCAATTGCTATATTCATACCAAATTTGGTGACTCTAGCTGAAAGTTTGTAAAAGGTGGGGAAAAGGGGGTGAAATAGGTGGGCGTGGCTCAAAAACTTTGATGCAGATTGCTGGGGGTCGTTGTCAGCTATCTTCCTACCAAATTTGGTGACTCTAGCTCCACTACTCTGGAGATTCACCGTCACTGGCTTATTTTTCAATATTTATACTCGATACCGAAGGTAAAGAGTATATTGGGTTTGTGCAATGTCCGTCATGGTGTCTGTCCGTCTGTATGAACGCAACTTTTTTCCACACCCTTCAAGCTAGAGACTTGAAACTATCCAATTCTCTTTATCTATGGGATAGTAAATTAAAGTGTCAAGATTGGGGTTCTACGATAACTGGGGGGCTGACAAATCGATAAATTCGATAACTCAAAAACGATAAGTCCGCATATTTCACACACCCTTACAGCTAGAATTTCCAAATTTGGTAAGAAGATAGCTACTAGCAACCCCCAAAAAATGGCATCAAAAATTTTGGAGCCAACCCAAACCATTCCGCCCCCAGCCACCCCGCATTTTTAAGTCAAAAAAGTCTATATCTCTTACAGTTTTTGAGCGAGAGCCACCAAATTTGGTGCCAAGATAGGTGTAGATGACACCCCAAAGACTGCATCAAAAGTTTGGATGCCACGCCCACCAACAGCGCCCTAGCCACCCCTATCTTCCCCAACGCTTCGTCAAAAACGGGAATGCGTGTATCTTCCAGAGTTGTGGAGTTGTGTAGGAAGATAGCTGACAACGACCCCCAGCAATCTGCATCAAAGTTTTGAAGCCACGCCCACCTATTCCACCCCCCCCCCCCCCCACCCTCCACACCTTTTACAAACTTCGAGCTAGAGTCACCAAATTTGGTATGAAGCAATAGCAATAGACATTCAATATAGATCTGCATCAAAAGTTTGGATGCCACGCCCACCCATACCACCCCCAGCCCCCCTTTCTCCTTATTTTACAAACTGTAAGCTAGAGTCACCAAATTTGGAACAAAGTCATCTGGTGGCATCCCCATCTGCATCGGAGAATCTTTAAGGCAGCGTACACCCCTCCCGCAGCCGTACCCCTTTGCAAGTATACCGCAGTCGGTTTCGTCCGACTGCAAAGTTTCCACTTGTTTTTTTTTTTTTAATTTCTTGACAAACCGATTTGCTGGGATAAGTAGCTTAGTGGAAAACTCACCAGCTTGCTCTTCCACTTTAGACAACGAACGCCCCACTATAAGCTGATTAGCTGGAATCTCGTTTAAGATTACAACACGCCAAAAAGCAGACTACATAAAGTGAGGACCCCCATATACCCAGTGTGCTAAAGTTCTTCTGCATGCATTGAGATTTAAATAAGTTGGCTTTAAATTTATTTTGCAAATGCTTTGCACTACTTTTCACAGTCTGGCAATACATACATACATACATAAATTTATGCATAATTTATGCAAAAAAGTTTTTTCACATGTACAAAAACGGTCATACACATTCAAAAACACACGCAATCACACAAAAATTAGAGATGGTTTTTATAACCTTAACCCATCATTGATTCACTTAAATTTTTGCTCTTGACTTAAGCTTTGAAAACAAATCTAAATACAAAATACTTATTCATTCTATGTGAAAGAAATAATGTAAATTGTACCCATATTCTTTACTGAAACGAATAAGTCAACAAACATTAAAATGTAAGGGAGAAGCCCTAATGATGGACACCCCTTTAGTTTTTGTGACATAAAACTGTCCAAAATCAACGTAAAGCTTATTTGTTGGTATCGTTGGAAAGCTTGTTCAATTGCGCATCGATTAGTATACGGTAAATTTAGTAAATTTTTGTTGCTAATGCAATTAAACCAGAGCTCGCAAATAACAGTTGACCGTTTCTTGCAGTCACCAAAAAACTGTTTTTTGCGGACCACTGCGCAAAAAGTCAGACAAGAGCCGTTCACCAGTGTCTCTTGAACGAACGGTCTGTGCTCAACCAAAAACCAATTTCGTGTTTCCCTTTTGCTCTGTTCATTCGCTGACCGTTTTGCAACGAGCGAAGAAAATAAAAGTCTTTTGCATCTGTATGAGTGTATATGCGAATGATCAGTGTACGTGTAAATCACACTTGCTTTTGTGGATTCGGTGCGTTTGGAGTGTTTTAATTTTTGTGCCAAAAATGGGTCGCGATCACAACAAAAAAGTGCTCTTGTGCGGTGTGAAGTTAGCAGGCTTTCACGCAACAAATTTAAAACGGCATTTAATTGCAAAACATGCGGAAGTATTTAATGACTTCGAGTTTGACGACGACGAAATTGTTTAGATCTAATAAATATGTTAAAGTTGTTGCTAAGCGTTGTTTAAAACTTTTTTTTTTAAATTAAAAGGCACTGAAAACAAAAGACCGTTTAGGTTGAGTCTTTCGTTTTTTCGCTCTTCTGCTGACCTCAATGAGTGAGCGTTCAGTTGGATCGCTCTCGGTAAGTTGTTGTTGAGTGAGCATAACACGAACCACGCAACTGAGAACAGTTAACCGAAAACCAAAACAAAGAGAAACGAAAAGTTCTGTTCAGAGCGAGAGCACACGCGCATCGTTTTTATCGGTTGTGTTCGCATGCAGACCGCAAAACGAAAAACGGTTGAGAGTTATTAGCGAGCTCTGAATTAAACAATGAAAATCAAACGAATTTATTATTTAATTAGTTATAATTAATCGTAATGAGCAGTATCGCAATTAATGCATCGATATATCGATTGATGAATCGATCTATGCATCACACGCTCATCCAAGCTCACATATCTTGTTAATATGGCGCGAAATATGTAAGCAAACTAATTATTCTTTTTTTTTGTGTTATTTTATCAAAACCATTTATTATGAAATTATTTATTCAATTAACTATGAAAATTAACTTAAAGTTTTTATTTTGGTTTTTTTTTCCATTTAAACTATAAAATTTCAATTCCTTAAATAAATGTATATGAAGATGACACGATCATCGATACAATTGAATGAAAATATCGATATCGAATGTAAAACCCAAAATATTAAAAAAAATTGTTTTATTGCGAAATATGAAAGACCGTGATAAAACGAATAAGAAACAAGTAAGAAGGCTCTAGTCGGGAGAGCCCGACTAGAAGATACCCTGAACCCAGTTGCAATAAATATGTAAATTAAATTTCTGTAAGACTTTGGTATACTGACTTAGCTTCAAGCGATAAAATTCGATATCTCCGGTGTTTCTTAACAGATTTGGACGACATTTTCAGAAAAGTTCTATCGTTTCCCATTATTTCAACCCTCATTTTTACATTTTCCAAATTCGATATTTTATTGTTATCGATATTATGTGTATATCGGAAACCAGAATAGTTATCGATAATTTGAAGCAAACTTGTTCTGCTCACGGTATAGGAGAACTTAAATACAAAATCAGAAGTCTCTAGCTCTTGTAGTCTCTGACAGACAGACAGACAGACGGACAGACAGACAGACAGACATACAGACGGACAGACGGACATGGCTATATCGTCTCGGCTGTTGATGCTGATCAAGAATATACATACTTTATGGGGTCGGAGATGCTTCCTTCTGCCTGTTACATACTTTTGCACAAAACCATTATACCCTTATTTACCCATTTTATGGGTTAAGGGTATAAAAATGTATTGACCTTTGCTAAATCGTGGAATAATTCTATTACATAAGCGTTGAGTTTAGGTCGGAATATCGGTAGTTTGATTTTTATACTCGATACCGAAGGTAAAGAGTATATTGGTTTTGTGCAATGTCCGTCATGGTGTCTGTCCGTCTGTCCGTCCGTCCGTCTGTCCGTCTGTCCGTCCGTATGTGTGCAAGTTTTTTCCACACCCTTTAAGCTAGGGACTTGAAACTTTCCAATTCTCTTTTTCTATGGGATAGTAAATTAAAGTGTCAAGATTGGGGTTCTACGATAACTGGGGGGCTGGCAAATCGATAAATTCGATAACTCAAAAACGATAAATCCGCATATTTCACACACCCTTACAGCTAGAACTACCAAATTTGGTAAGAAGATAGCTACTAGCATTCCCCAAAAAACTGCATCAAAAATTTTGGAGCCACGCCCACCCATCCCGCCCCCAGCCCCCCGCATTTAGAAATCAGAAAAGCCTATATCTCCCACAGTTTTTTTGCTAGAGTCACCAAATTTGGTGCCAAGATAGATGATGATGACCCCCCAAAAACTGCTTCAAAAGTTTGGATGCCAGCCCACCAATAACGCCCTAGCCACCCCCATCTGCCCCAACGCTTCGTCAGAAACGGGAATGCGTGTATATTCCAGAAGAGTGGAGCTAGAGCCACCAAATTTGGTAGGAAGATAGCTGGCAACGACCCCCAACAATCTGCATCAAAGTTTTGGAGCCTAGCCCATCCATTCCGCCCCCTTTCCCCACCTTATACAAACTTTGAGCTAGAGTCACCAAATTTGGTATGAAGGTAGCATTTGACATTCCACAAGGACCTGCAGCAAAAATTTGGATGCCACGCCCAACCATACCGCCCCCAGGCCCCCTTTCCCAACTTTATACAAACTTCGAGCTAGAGTCACCAAATTTGGTATGAAGAGAGCAATTGACATCCCACATGGATCGGCAGCAAAAATTTGAAAGCCACGCCCACCCATACCGCCCCAAGCCCCATAGCCCCCCTTTCACCACCTTTTACATGCTTCGAGCTAGAGTCACCAAATTTGGTATGAAGGTAGCATTTGACATTCCACAAGGATCTGCAGCAAAAATTTGGATGCCACGCCCAACCATACCGCCCCCAGCCCCATAGCCCCCCTCTCCCCACCTTATACAAACTTTGAGCTAGAGTCACCAAATTTGGTATGAAGGTAGCATTTGACATTCCACAAGGATCTGCAGCAAAAATTTGGATGCCACGCCCAACCATACCGCCCGCAGCCCCCATGTCCCCACTTTATACAAATTTCGAGCTAGAGTCACCAAATTTGGTATGAAGATAGCAATTGACATCCCACATAGATCTGCAGCAAAAATTTGAATGCCACGCCCAACCATACCGCCCCCAGCCCCCCTTTCCCCACCTTATACAAACTTTGAGCTAGAGTCACCAAATTTGTTATGAAGGTAGCATTTGACATTCCACAAGGATCTGCAGCAAAAATTTGGATGCCACGCCCAACCATACCGCCCGCAGCCCCCCTTTCCCCACTTTATACAAACTTCGAGCTAGAGTCACCAAATTTGGTATGAAGATAGCAATTGACATCCCACATAGATCTGCACCAAAAATTTGAATGCCACGCCCAACCATACCGCCCCCAGCCCCCCTTTCCCCACTTTTACAAACTTTGAGCTAGAGTCACCAAATTTGGTATGAAGATAGCAATTGACATCCCACATGGATGGGCATCAAAGTTTTTAATACTGGTATCGAGTATACCGCAGTCGGTTGCGTCCGACTGCAACGTTTCCACTTGTTGACTCTGAATTAGTCAAAAATAGGTACACCTGTAGACCATGTCAAAATAAAGCCGGCATTTAAAGCTATCTGTCACTGTTATTAGACCGCGCTAGCATCAAAACTCGCAAATAAAGGTGGCTGTCCGACTAATGTACAGGGGCTTCTCCCTTACTATGTTGATTGGTAAACTGTGAGTACAAATACTGTTTTAATTTTATTGATACAACTTAAAGTCTTAAGGCCTGTACGCAGATGCCGTATAGCGCCCGTATCGTAATGCACAAACTTTACGACCTTAACGACAAGTGTTGAAAAATGCACACATTTTGGCGGTAGGTCGATTATTTTCTCTTAATAAATCGGAAAGGAAACTGTGCTTTGTATTTTGTTTACATTTGGAAACAACAATTAAATACTAAATGATGGACTGTGAACAGCTTTATTTATTGTCAATAATGTTCACAATTAACACCATGATGTTGGTGCTTTTAACAAAAGCCAGGCTGAAAAAGCAACAAGCAATGGTATCATTTGGTTGAACCCCTATTTGATGGGCAGAGCTGAGATACCAGAGATAATATTAAACATTGCCGAAAACACACAAAAGACTCAAAACAAATTCACCTTACAGATCTATACCATGGCAGTACGGGTCGGCTAGAGTTGAAGATGCATGTTACATATGATAGAAGCCCCGTTCTGGGACACTGTACATATGTAAGTCGGACACCCCCCATTTTTTGGCGAGTTTTGATGCTATCGCAGTCTTACAGCAAACGCTCGATAACGTGACCTAATTAAAACCAAGGCAGTTCACGTTGACGAAAGTATTCACGTTTTCGAATGCCAAAATAGTATAAATTAATAGTATAATATTCACTCATCCAAACTCACATTTTATTATATTTTTAAAGAAATTTAAAAATTTAAGAAAGTTTCTAATTAAAATTATATTTTTAAAGAAATTTAAGAAAGTTTCTAATTAAAAAAATCTGTAACTTTCTTTTGAGTTTTCTGCTTTTTTAATACTTAATTAAGCACAGCTTTCTCCCTTACACGGGGCTGCACATTCAAATCATTTTGATCGATGCCTTCTTGGCTAGCCTACTCCACCGTTTTGTTGAAAACTTCAACTGCTTCAATTGATTCAAATTTCTCTGGTGCCTCTGAGATGAAGTTATCGTCGTCGGATTCGTCCTCCTGTTCAACATCATTATCCGCAATCAATATCATCGTTTTAGAATAGTTGTACACATTGTAGAAAAGTGAAAATTTGCGCGATTTCTTAGCCAGCAGTTGAATTTTGTGAATTTTGTGGAGAGAAAAAATTAAAAAATTATTTGAAAACATTGAAAAGTTTATTGTTCATGTTATAGAGCTTTCTCGCCTTGTTCACGTTTTAGAATATTGAATGGACAACGAATGTTGTTCACGTTTTGATGAGTTCACGTTTTAGACGTATCACTTTATCGAGTGTTTGCTGTATTACTATGACAGATAGCTTTCAGTGCCAGCTTTCTTTTGACGTCGTCTACAGGTGTTAATACCTAGTTTTGGTTGATTCAGAGTCAAAAATTAAAATACCGATATTCCGACCTAAACTTTTTAATATTTCAACGCATATGTAATAGAATTATTCCAAGCTTAAGCAAAGGTAAATACATTTTTTCTAATTCGTTTTATCATGCATTTTCATATTTTGCAATAAAACAATTTTTTTTTTTTCAATACTTTTGGATTTAAATTGAAAAATGTTGAACTGGACACTGTCGATGTTTCACAATGGAACACGATTAATTGTAATCGATATTTTCTTTCAATTGTATCAACGATCGTGTCATTTTCATATATCAAAGCGAGCCCGAAACGAAAAGAACAAAAAATAAAATTTAAGTTGAGTTTTATGGTTAATTGAACAACTAAATTCAAAATAAATGGTTTAGGTGGAAAAAACCCAAAAAAAGAACTATTAGTTTGTTTACATATTTCGATACATAAATCAATATATCGATGCATTATTGCGATACTGCTCATTACAAGTAATAATAACAAATAAAATAATAAATTCGTTTGATTTTCATTGTTTAATTGCATAAGAAACAAAAACTTTTATAATGATTTGTCATTTTATTTTATTTCATTGGCTGGATTTTCATAAGATAAAGGGTGGTGACCACCATAGGGAATTTTTATTTTAAATCGTTATTTTGAGTTTTGCCATTAGATGTTAAATATCTCTTAAAACATGAATGAAATGTGTATAATGCCTTATACCGATCGACGAACAAGGTTTCCAACGATACCTTTAAGCTTTAAGTTGATTTCTGACATGTCACAAAACCCAAAGGGGTGTCCAACATTAGTGATTCTCCCTTACTGAACGCCAATTACTGCTTAAATAACATTTTCATTGATCAACACTACCGTACGGGCGTACGGTAACTAACAGAAATGCGTACGGGGTGATGTAATTACGGTACAGCAGCTGTACGAGACCATTTTGGATGACAAGCCCACCAATACTGCCCTAGCCGCACCCAGATGCCTTTCCCAACCTTTTACAAACTTTGCGCTAGATTCACAAAATTTGGTATGGAGATATCAATTCACATACCACAAAGATCTGCATCAAAAATTTGGATGACACGATGAAGTTTTTTTTATGAAGTTTTTTTCATTCTGTTTTAAAACATCTTCGCAAATTTGGTCGCATTTACACGATGAAGTTTTTTCATGCAGCATTTTCTTTGTAAATGCTACTCTAATTTAAATTTATGGTCTATAAACATATATCTGTGCCATCGATTGTTTTATTTGTTAACATATAATTGATTTAAGAAGTAACAAGTACATAAAATGGATTCAGTGAACATTTCTACTAATAATTTCTTAACCAAAATAATGTATTTACTATTGGCGCTAATATTTGCTTGTGCGATATTTCGTATCGATAACTTTATTATTCAAACCAAACACTGTGCAACTCTGTGTTTACATGCAATCGGAATAAGGCAAAGCAAAATGAGAAAAATAAATCATTGCTTCACAAGTCATGAAGCATTGCTTGCAGCTGTAACCCCTCAACACCCTTTGCCTACAAACGAATGCTTCAGACGCAAAAACTTCATCGTGTAAAAGGGGTCTTAGACCCCATTTACACGCTGAAGTTTTTTCATGAAGTTTTTTTTTCATTCTGTTTTAAAACTTCTTCGGAATTCAGGTCGCATTTACACGCTGAAGTTTTTCAGTGAATTTTTTCCTTTGAAAATGCAACTCTGGTTTAAATTTATGGGCGATAAACATATATCTGTGCCATCGATTGTTTTATTTGTTAACATATAACTGATTTAAGAAATAACAAGTAAATAAAATGAATTCAGTGAACATTTCTACTAATAATTTCTTGACCAAAACAATGTATTTACTATTGGTGCTAATATTTGCTTGTGCGATATTTCGTATCTATGACTTTATTATTCACATCAAACACTGTGCAACTCTGTGTTTACATTCTATTGGAATAAGGCAAAGCAGAATTAGAAAAAAAATTCACGACTTCACAAGTAGTGAATTTTTGCTTGAATTTTTACACCTCTACTCCCCTTGCCCTCAAAAAAAAGATTCCCAGAGAAAATTCATGAAAAAACTTCAGCGTGTAAATGGGCACTTACTCTTAACCAGATATCTAATTTTCTGTTAGGCTGACGGCAGAGTGGCCGCGATAAGCGATGCGATAATATTGAGCGACAATGCGCGAGAAAGCTCTGCATGCGTATTTACATGTAATCGCTTACGAGATGTCAGAGTGCAAGCGAAGCGAGAAGAGAGCCAAAGCGATATTTAAAGAGAGTTGCGAGAAAGCGATTCTGAATCGCTTTGTCGCGTGATATCGCTTTGGTAATGCGTGTGTTTTTGTTGCAAACTAAGCTTAAATAACCGTTGGTTTTGGTAAAATATGTTTTTTTTCGCCATTTAAGCTTAAGTTACTGTTTGTTTTTAATCTATTTATATTTTAATGTATTTGCTTTCAATTAAACTTGAACTGTCACAAAGAACAAAAGTGAAAATGAGCTCTGTAATAGACGTTGAACAGTTAATTTCGGAAATATTTTCGCGTTCGGTTCTGTGGGATCAAAAATCTAAAAATTACCACAACCGAGTGGTTGTAGAAAATAAGTGGAAGGAAATTGAAGAAATTTTGAAAATACCAAGTAAGTTGTGTCAATATTCATATTTTCAATATTTTATTTTAAAGCTTATGTGTACACATAAAACTGCAAAAGGCATCACGAACAAGTTGTCCACTTCTCAAACTTGTGGAATGAAATAACTCTTCGCTTCTTGTATTTTCATTGCTTGTGTGTGTGTCTTGATGGACATTGGGTTTTCCCTCAAGGTCAATAATTGTATTATGCAGAATACAAATTGCTTTTACAATTATATCGACAAAATCTGGATCGGTTTCAATTGGCTTCCAGAGCAAACGCCATTTAGATGTCATAATTCCAAAAGCACATTCAATGCACCTGCGAGCTCGAGAGAGTCGCATATTGAAATACTCTCTCTCAGCATTAATAGTGCGGCTTGAGTATGGCCTCAACAAAGTTTCCAATAGCGGATATGCTTCATCGCCTACAAGAACGTAGGGCATTTTAATGCTTGTACCGGGCAAGTTAGTGTCTGGAGGCATAAACTGTCGAGATTTAAGTTGGCAATAAAGCTCTGAGGCATTAAAAGTGCCGCCATCACTTTGTTTGCCATATCCTCCAACTTCAATCGCAATAAATTTACAGTTCGCATCAGCCACTCCTTGAAGTACCACAGAAAAAATTTTTTGTAATTGTAGAACATAGATCCAGAATGAGGTGGACACTGAATACGAATGTGTTTTCCATCAATAGCCCCTGCACAATTTGGAAATTTCCACAATTCCCAAAACTTTTCAGCTATCTGGGTTATCATTTCTTTTGAAGGCTGTGGCATATGCTTTGGCTGCAACTCCTCCCAAAGTGCTTTGACCGTTTCCTTTACTATAACGGAGACTGTAGTCCTTCCAATTTTAAATGCATACGACAATGATGTAAAGGAAGCACCCGTTGCTAAATATCTGAAATTGGTTAATTTATGTTTCCTTATTAAATTTTTGTAATATCCTATAGGAGACTGTTTAAAAAAAAAATGGAAAAATCTTCGGGACCAGTTCCGAAACGAGATTAGGAAGAGGCCGACAGAGAAGTCTGGAGATTCTGCACCTGATGCAGGTGCATATACCTCGTGGCCTTATTTTGAGTCTCTGTTTTTTTTAAAAGACCAAATGAAGCCCAGGCAAGCGTTTGGTAATTTGGAGGCCAGCTGCTCGAATAAAACCTTGAGCATTCCCGAGTGCGAAGACTCCTTAGACACAGTGTTGTCTCAAGACATGGCTGAGCTTTGTCAGTCCGATGAGGGACAGGATTTAAATATACCAAATAAAAAAATTAAATTAAGTATGTCTTCACAACTACTGTCGATTGAGAAGGAAAAACTAAAACTTCTAGAAAAGAAAGTCAATGCGCCAAAGGCCGACGATGACATGTCTTTTTTTGAGAGCCTGCTGCCATACCTAAATTCTATGGATATGCGAAAAAAAATGCAGTGCCGTATAGACATACAAAACGTGGTTCTTTCACATTTTGAAGATGCAAATGATGCAGAGAAAAAATAAAAATAATATTTAATATAATGAATAAAGTAAAATAAATGTTTACAATTTACCTTAAAGTTATTACAAGTTTTTCACACGGCGTTATGGGGTGAACAACAAAATTTGTCCAACACTTTTCCAGTTTGAAATGAATTTTATTCAAAATATAATCAAATGTACTGATAGACATTCGAGTATAGTTGAAAAATTTGTCCGGATACAGTCTTAAATTTAAAAATAAACTATTGAATTCTCCCTTCAAACGGTTTTGATTTAGTGGATGGATCCCGTTACTTTTTTTCGTGATAACATTAACCACTGCTGGTGACGCAAAAAATTCGTCATCTGAATCCATGGCGACTATGATTCCGACTAAAGTTAAAGCACTCGCAATGGTTCTCTCTTTGCTAAAAGCTTTCACTATGTCATGTTCTCGCTTTGAAGATCGCTGCGATAATTATCGCTTGTAGCATCGCATCGCTTATCGCGGCCACTCTGCCGTCAGCCTTAACTATATTTGCACTGAGAATTAAGACCAAAACCCAATCTAGGCACAGTTGTCACCTTGCTCCATAACTCATATCGACTTTTCTCCATTTCTGCACTGAGAAAAAAAATTATACCAAATTTTTTTAATTTTTCAGACTTTTCGTTTATCATTTTTTGGTATTAAAATACGAACGGCGTTCTTAAAACATGTTCTTTAATTTTGATTTTGTTCTTAAATTATGAACAGACGTTCTTGATATTGGCCCATTATCAAATTAAGAACACTCTTTATAAAATATGAACGCATTTACCACCCGAAGCTGAGCCGAAGTTTGATTGGTTAACATTAAACTAAACTCCGAACGAAATAAGTTCGGTATCAGCGCAATAGCTAAGGCTTCCGCGTGGTAATCGGGAGGTCTCAGGATCGAGTCTCGGCAAAGTTGAAGTTTCATTATCGATAAAAATAAACAGAGGAATTTAATTTATATTAAAAATATTACTCTAGCTTATTAAAGGTATTTGGTAAAATTATTAACTATTAACAAAAACAAGTGGAAACGTTGCAGTCGGACGCAACCGAATGCGGTATACTCGATACCAGTATTAAAACCGGTAAAAACAGGCCTGATTGCAAAGGGGTACGGATGGTGCAGGGGTGTAAGCTGCCTTAAAGATTTTCTGATGCAGATGGGGATGCAACCAGCTATCTTCATACCAAATTTGGTGAATTCAGCTCAAAGTTTGTTAAAGCTGTGCAGAGGGGACTGGGGGCAGTATGGGTGGTTGTGGCATCCAAATTTTTGATCTAAATCTATGTGGAATGTCAATTTCTATCTTCATATCAAATTTGGTGACTCTAGCTCAAAAATTTTTAAAAGTGGGGAAAGGGGGGCTGGGGGTGGTATGGGTGGGCGTGGCATCCAAAGTTTTGATGCAGATCTGTGTGGAATGTCAATTGCTATCTTCATACCAAATTTGGTGACTCTAGCTCAAAAATTGTCAAAAGTGGTGAAAGGGGGGCTGGGAGCGGTATGGGTTGGCGTGGCATCCAAATTTTTGCTGCAGATCATTGTGAAATGTCAATTGCTATCTTCCTTCCAAATTTGGTGACTCTAGCTCGAAGTTGTTAAAAGTGGGGAAAGGGGGGCTGGATGCGGTATGGGTGGGCGTGGCATCCAAACTTTTGCTGCAGATCCTTGTGGAATGTCAATTGCTACCTTTCTTCCAAATTTAGTGACTCTAGCTCGAAAATTGTAAAAAGTGAGAACAGGGGGCCTGGGGACGGTATGGGTGGGCGTGGCATCCAAATTTTTGCTGCATATCTGTGTGGAAGTTCAATTGCTATATTCATACCAAATTTGGTGACTCTAGCTGAAAGTTTGTAAAAGGTGGGGAAAAGGGGGCGAAATGGGTGGGCGTGGCTCCAAAACTGTTGATGCAGTTTTTTGGGGGTTGTTAGTAGTTATCTTCTTACTAAATTTGGTAGTTCTAGCTGAAAGGATGTGCGAAATATGTGGATTTATCGGTTTTGAGTTATCGAATTTATCGATTTGCCAGCCCCCCAGTTATCGTAGAACCCCCATCTTGACACTTTAATTTACTATCCCATAGTTAAAGAGAATTGGAAAGTTTCAAGTCTCTAGCTTGAAGGGTGTGGAAAAAAGTTGCGTTCATACGGACGGACAGACGGACAGACACCATGACGGACATTGCACAAAACCAATATACTCTTTACTTTCGGTATCGAGTTTAAACAGCTATACAGTGAAATACTTAAAATATCTCCCCCACAGCAGCCATAAGTTTATTAACAATGTTATACGGTGTTTACACTAGCATGGATGCAGCTGCTTTTACTCGATATACATTCGGTTTACTCAAAAGTGCTGCCCATTTAAGTAAAGCGTGGTCCATCTAGTGTTTGGAATATGAAATATTCATAGTTTGACTTTAAAAACGTCAAATGTCATTCGGAAAGCGACTAATATTTAGTAAAAACTTTGACATTTACGAAATGGGTCGCTATTCGCTCGAAGAAAGTTGGGAAATATTAAAAACATATATCCAAAGTGGTGAGTCCTCGACTCAAACAGTGCGAAATTTGAAAAAATAAAAACATTTAACAAAAAAACGTTCCGAAAACTCAATATGCACCCACCACGTGTCACTGTTTGGTGCGGATTTTGGTCTCGATTCATTATTGGTCCATTTTTTTCTGAAAATGAAGAAGGAGCCACCGTGACCGTGAATGGTGAGCGCTACCGCCAAATGTTAAGTGATTGGTTCTTCGAGGAAATTGAAGCGGAGGACTTGGACGATATTTGGTTTCAACAAGACGGCGCTGCGTGCCACACAGCGCACGCCACAACCGACCACCTGCGCCCTATCTTTGAAAATCGAAAAATCAGCAAATATGGAGATGTGAATTGGCCGCCAAGAAGCTGGGATCTGACACCGTTAGACTATTATCTTTTGGGAGCGGTCAAGGACAAATGTTATGCAAACAATCCTTAAACAATTGAAGAGTTGAAGAACGAGATTCGTGTTGCTATTGCTGACATATGTGCCGAAACAATTGAAAATGTTCTCAAAAATTGGGTTGATCGAATGGGCTACTGCCAAGTCAGCCGTGGTGGTAATTTGACCGACATATTTATACTCGATACCGAAGGTAAAGAGTATATTTGTTTTGTGCAATATCCGTCATGGTGTCCGTCCGTCTGTCCGTCTGTATGTGTCCAATTTTTTTCCAAACCCTTCAAGCTAGAGACTTGAAACTTTCCAATTCTCTTTAACTATGGGATAGTAAATTAAAGTGTCAAGATGGGGGTTCTACGATAATTGGGGGGCTGGCAAATCGATAAATTCGATAACTCAAAACCGATAAGTCAACATATTTCGCATATCCTAACAGCTAGAACTACCAAAATTGTTAAGAATATAGCTACAAGCAACCTCCATTTGGAGGTCAAAAATTTTGGAGCCACGCCCACTCATTCCGCCCCGAGCCCCCCGCACAGTTTTTGTGCAACAGCCACCAAATTTGTTGTCAACATAGGTGATGATGACCCCCCACAAACTGCATCAAAAGTTTGGATGCCACGCCCACCAATACTGCCCTAGCCGCCCCCATCCGCCCCAACCCTTCGTCAAAAACGGGAATGCGTGTATCTTCCAGAGTTGTGGAGCTAGAGCCACCAAATTTGGTAGGAAGATAGCTGGCAACGACCCCAAAAAACTGCATCGAAGTTTTGCAGCCACGCGCACCCCTTCCACCCCCCTTTCTCCACCTTTTACAAACTTTGAGCTAGAGTCACCAAATTTTGTATGAAGGTAGCAATTGACATTCCACATAGATCTGCAGCAAAAATTTGGATGCCACGCCCACCCATACCGCTCCCAGCCCCCCATTCCCCACTTTTTACAATTTTCGAGCTAGAGTCACCAAATTTGGTATGAAGATAGCAATTGACATTCCACAAAGATCTGAAGTAAAAGTTTGGATGCCACACCCACCCATACCGCCCCCAGCCCCTCTTTCCACACCTTTTAAAATTTTCGAGCTAGAGTCACCAAATTGAGTATGAAGATAGCAATCGACATTCCACAAAGATCTGCATCAAAAATTTGGATGCCACGCCCACCCATACCGCCCCCAGCCCCCCATTCAACAGCACTTACAAACTTTCAGCTAGAGTCACTTAATTTGGTATGAAGATAGCTGGTTGCATCCCCATCTGCATCAGAAAATCTTTAAGGCAGCGTACACCCCTGCCCCATCCGTACCCCTTTGCAATCAGGCCAATTTTTAAGTGGTTTTAATACGGGTATCGAGTGTGCCGCAGTCGGTTGCGTCAGACTGCAACGTTTCCCTTTGTTTTTCATAAATAAATGACATGAACAAACCTTTCCAATAAATGTTCAACCTTTGAAAAATATCGAGCCATTTTTATACTCGATACCGAAGGTATCGGAATTCTCTTTATCTATGGGAGCCACGCCCACCCACTTCACCCCCCTTTCCACAAATTTTACAAACTTTTAGCTAAAATCACCAAATTTAGTATGAAGACAGCAATTGACATTTCGCAAAGATCTGCATCAAAAATTTGGATGCCACGCCCAGCTATACTGCCCGCAGCCCCCTTTCCAAACTTTTTACAATTTTCGAGCTAGAGTCACCAAATTTGGTATGAAGATAGCAATTGACATTCCACACAGATGTGCATCAAAACTTTGGATGCCACGCCCACCCATACCGCCCCCAGGCCCCCTTCTCCACTCTTACAAACTTCGAGCTAGAGTCACCAAGTTTGGTATGAAGATAGCAATTGACATTTCACAAAGATCTGCAGTAAAAATTTGGATGCCACACCCACCAATACGGCCCCAGCCCCTCTTTCCCCACCTTTTACAAACTTCGAGCTAGAGTCACCAAATTTGTTATGAAGAGAGCACAAATCTGCATCAAAACTTTGGATGCCACGCCCACCCATTCCGTCCCCAGCCCCACCGCATTTTAAAGTCAAAAAAGCTTATATCTCCCACAGTTTTTTAGCTAGAGCCACCAAATTTGGTGCCAAGATATGTGATAATGACCCCCAAAAAACTGCATTAAAAGTTTGGATGCCACGCCCACCGATACTGCCCTAGCCGCCCCCATCCACCCCATCGCTTCATCAAAAACGGGAATGCGTGCATTTTCCACAGTTATGGAGCTAGAGCTACAAAATTTGGTACGAAGACAGCTGGCAACGTCCCCCAGCAATCTGCATCAAAGTTTTGGAGCCACGCCCACCCATTTCGCCCCCTTTTCCCCACCTTTTACAAACTTTCAGCTAGAGTCACCAAATTTGGTATGAATATAGCAATTGACATTCCACAAAGATCTGCAGCAAAACTTTGGATGCCACGCCCACCCATACCGTCCCCAGGCCCCCATTCCCCACTTTTTACAATTTTCGAGCTAGAGTCACCAAATTTGGTATGAAGATAGCAATTGACATTCCACACAGATCTGCATCAAAACTTTGGATGCCACAACCACCCATACCGCCCCCAGCCCCCCTTCCCCACTCTTACAAACTTCGAGCCAGAGTCTCCAAATTTGGTATGAAGATAGCAATTGACATTTCACAAAGATCTGCAATAAAAATTTGGATGCCACACCCACCAATACGGCCCCAGCCCCTCTTTCCCCACTTTTTACAAACTTCGAGCTAGAGTCACCAAATTTGGTATGAAGATAGCAATTGACATTTCGCAAATAATATTTTGGCGAGTGTGCTCCACGCTTCGAGCGTTTTGGAATCCAGTCCAATTGGTGATACACTGCATTAAAACAATATTAAATATTTGTATTAATAATCCACCACAGCAACTTACTAGAAACGGACACCTCAAAAACAGAGATGCATTCACATAAAAAGCGACGACGAGTAGACAAAATTGACAAGCTCATAGAAATTGAGAAGCGCAAGTTGGCGGTCATGGAGCGTATGGCAGAACGATCTGAAAATTTTCAACAGAAAATGACAGAAATAATGAGGGCCAATAACAGATAAAAATATATGACATTTTTTGATAAATTTAATTTTTTTATTTAAATGGAATTATTGCTGAAGAAATTTATTGCTAGGGCTTGGCTAATTGTTTCAGCACTTGGATTCATATGGCCAAGCCAAACCTCATAGCGTTGTTTTGCTCCATCGCAGATAAAATCATGCATAATTTATTATTATCCATTGCTTTTTAAATTTGTTGAATTAAATTTTTTGACTTTTACAAATTCTAAGCAAAACACAGCTGTTGACGCTTAACGCAATAACTCACTTTTGAGCTAATCTAAACACCAATTTTAAGTTATTGCGTCGATGACTCACTGCAGTGTAAACATAGCATTAAAGTAGATTATATACTGTAGTTGATATGTTATGATACTGATTTCAAAGTGATAAACAAATTTGTTATTAGATTAAGAACCAATGTCATCATATTAAGAACGGTTTCAAGATCATGTCGCTCTTAAAGTAGTATTTCCGTTCTTAATTTAAGAAAACCGTTCTCATATCAAAAAAAAGTCTGTGCTTAGGCAGTTATTGTCAACGGATGTTCTTGATTTTGCACTAGCGAGATCGGATTTTTATTCTCTGAATGCCTAGTTCTTAACACCTCTAACCGTTTTGCCGTAGTCCGGTTTGCATAGCGGATCCGCTCGTTAATTAATTTTGCAGTATTCGTGTTCATATAAACTGTGCTAGTGCGCACTGCCAAATAGTAGGATTTGACCAGTTAAAATAAACTCAAGTCTAGTGGAATGAAAATGCGAAATGCTTCAATCTTATTTACTAACGCATGCACACGCACACAAACCTACATATATACACATAGTCCGCAACGCAGTTA
Source organism: Scaptomyza flava (assembly GCA_030179655.1). Lineage (NCBI taxonomy): Eukaryota > Metazoa > Arthropoda > Insecta > Diptera > Drosophilidae > Scaptomyza > Scaptomyza flava. Next base: position 25,774,513 of record JARNME010000404.1, read on the forward strand.
TGAAGCATTCAGGTTTCCATTTAGAGAATTCCACAACGTTTGTCTGTCCTTCTTTCTGAGCGCTTCAATCTCGGAGACTGTGAAAGCTAGATACAGTACGACCTCGGTTTACGCAACCCTCGTTACACGCAACTCCTCGATTATTGCAACGCCCGAATTCTTAACATTGTTGACTCTGTTAACGCATATTAAAAAAAAAAAATTCCTCATTTATTGCAACTTCCTAAGGAAATCGTATGTTTTAGTTCGCTTTTAACATTTTTCATTCGTTCTCTTTTTGTTTTTTTTTACATGCTTGCGAAAATGATACTATGGAGAAGTCATTGTACGCGTTTCTAAAACAAAGAGAGCGTAATTTGCCTATTTCTAAAAAAATTGTAAACAAGTAAATAAAAAAAAATGTTGAAGACATGCTTTTATGCGCTTTGTTGCATACATATGTAATCGATAGTTTAAAAAATTTTATATAATAAAATAATAAAAACAAAAATATATATATGACTTGGTCAGAGATCGAACCTACGACCTTCTGCCTGAGAAGCGGCACTCTTCTCTCTATGCCACCAGAGCTCGTCAATTTACCTAGTCAAATTAGTAACTTAATCAAAAGAGAAAACAGGTTTTCGTGGTTTTTGCATGGTGTTAAATATTTTATCGTGCCAAAAACTTTAAAAACATGTGTTGTCATCTGAAACACATATTTTGTGAAAATTTCAGAGCTCTAGCTAGTCGGGAACTTGGTGAAAATTTGGTTACAAGAATCCAGTACAAAAAAACAAACAAACAAACAGACAGACAAGTCAAGTTAAATAAAAGCATGTAATAAAAGCATGTAAAAAGTACATACCCCAATTACTCAATTTTTCAAAAAATAAACAACACAATGTGAAATTCTTGCTTTGCACACACTTTTATTCGATTTAATTTAATTTAAAGGTAAACGAAGGCATCTTTTTATTAAAAAAGGTCTCCTGGCAACCAGAAAATTTCACCTCAGCTTTCGCAACCACCTTAGTTTTTGCAACTGGCCAAATTTTAATAGGTTGCGTTAACCGAGGTCGTACTGTAGCTGACTTGTGGGATTTAAGTTCGTGTATACCACGCGCAGTTCAAGTTTGTTTCAAATTATCTAAAATTCTTCTGAGTTTCGATTTACACATGGAATCGATAGCAACAAAACTTTGAATTTTAAAATTTTTTAACTTTAAGCTAAATCGGTTGAGAAACTCCGAAAATATCAAAAATACAAGTTAAGTCAAGCATGCAGTAGCTCAGTACTGCATGCACTTTCTGTATACGCGTGCATACACCCAAAACAATGACTGCAGACATATCGTCTAGCTTTCAGGGTATATCCTAGTCAAGCTTTCTTGACTAGAGCCTTCTTACTTGTTACTTTGGCAATGGCGAAAATTAAATTTTGCACGACGATTTTCATAGCAATAATTATGCTATATTAGGTATAGTTTATACTATGTTTGTATGTCTACATTAAGGACAAATTTTGATAGCCTTCAAAATGCACTTCAAAAGTTTAAAATTTAAAAATTTAAAAATTGGTATGGCTTTCGTTTTAAACTCGCTGAACAGTTTGCCGGTTGTAGTGTGCAGCTAGCACTTTTGTTTGTATCTCGTTGTTAGCTTAATGCATTATTAAGCGTGCAACATGTAGACACCAATACATTTACAAACTTGTTTACCCTACTGTGCGTATGTGTGTACTCCAAAGCCTCTCTTCCGTGTTTGTGTTTACCATTGTGTCTCCCATTTTAAATTCAAACTCTATGTCTTGAGGCGTGTCTTGCATAGGCAAGTGTAAAATGTTCTCCTCAAAACGAATTCATGCGTCAGCAGTGACAGAATTGAAAAACAAGTGGAAACGTTGTAGTCGGACGCAACCGACTGCGGTATACTCGATACCTGTGTTATTAAACTTGTAAAAATAGGCCTAATTGCAAAGAGGTACGGATGCGAAGGGTTTTACGCTGTCTCAAAGATTGTCTGATAAAGATGGGGATGCCACTAAGGAAGATAGCTACTTCCAAATTTGGTGACTCTTGCTCAAAGTTTGTAAAAGGTGGGGAAAGGGGGGTGGATGGGCGTAGTATCCAAAGTTTTGATGCACTTTTTTGGGTGTCATCATCACCTATCTTGGCATAGTATGAGTGCAACTTTTTTCGACACCTTTCAAGCTAGAGACTTGAAACTTTCGATAAATTCGTTAACTCAAAATGATATTTCCTTATATTTCCCTCACGTTTACTGTTAGAGTTACCACGTTTGGTAATTCTTTTAAATATTTATTTATTCAAAGATATTAATCGAAAACAAGCAACTTTGTATCTATCGTCATCCAGTTGGCTAACACACTTGCCCTTTTGGGCTGACGTCAATCATAAATATTTTTCTTCGCATGTCAGCAATTTGCATTCACAGCGCTACAAATTGTTGCATTTTGTGCTTTATCGCAGCTGTGACAGGCTGGCGCTTTTACGGAAAGAAAACTGGCAGATGGACAGTTAGTCCGAAGAGCTAGTGTGTGTGACGACGAAGAGAGAGTGCTACCTGTAATTGTGCGACTCTGCTAAGCAAGATCCGTGGGGTAGAGCGTACAAAACGGTGGTCAAGCGCATCCATGCAGGGAATCAACACCACCCTTCGATGAGGCCCGACAGGATGTAGGAGGTCGTGGAGTGCCTGTTTCCACGTGGCAGTCCGCTGACCATTTCCGCTGCACAAATGGAGCACCAACATCACACCGTACCAGATACTATCATGCCGGAGGAGGTACTCGAAGTGGCCAGAAGCATCGTGGCGTACAAATCACCAGGTCCAGACGGTATACCGAACCGTGCGCTGAAGCTGGCTTTGACTCTGAAAGCCGAACAATTTGCCGCTCTTTTTACTGCCTGTCTGGAAGGTGCAGAATCTGCTGCTTTTGCCGAAGCCGGATAAGCCACCGGGGGAGCCGTCTTCATACCGACCAATTTGTCTTATCAACAACATTGGGAAAGCTTCTGAAAATCTGCTGGCAGCAAGGCTGAGCCATGCGATAGACAGAGCCGGCGGGCTGTCCCCGCACCAATATGGGTTCCGTAAGGCGAGGTCAACCATTGACGCCCTAAGAATGGTGGTCGAATTAGCAGCCAATGCTATTCAGGGCACCAGGTGGGCAGGAGGCGACAAGAAGTATTGCCTTATTGTAACGCTGGACATCAAGAATGCGTTCAATACTGCCAATTGGGGTGTCATACTTAACGCACTGGATACCCTGCAGGTCCCCATATACCTACAGGACACAGTGAAGAGCTACTTTGAATGCCGGGTGCTACGGTATCAGACCAGCGAAGGTATCAAAGAACTCAATGTTTCTGCAGGAGTGCCCCAGGGATCTGTACTTGGGCCACTACTGTGGAACATTATGTACGACGGTGTTCTAAGGCTACAACTTCCGGAGGAGGCGCACATTGTTGGTTTTGCCGATGATGTTGCTATCGTCGTTGTGCGCAAAGAATTGGATGATGTTGAGACCACATGCAATACATGCATTGCTCGCCTTTGCGCTATCAGGGTATGCTGTGCGTTTAGGACAGTTTCCGACGAGACTGCTTTGGTTATTGCAGGCATGGTACCCATTGAAGAGCTAGCTATTGAGTCCGGTGAGCTAGCAAGCCAAACAGACGGTATATCGGCGCGCAGTGGTCGTCTTATGGCGAGAACAAGCTTGATTGAGCGATGGCAGGCACGCTGGAACACTGCAGCGAAGGGGCATTCGCCTTGATCCCACAGCTCTCACAAAGGATCAACCGTAGGCATGGAGAGGTAAATTTTTACCTGACTCAGAACCTATCTGGTCATGGGTGTTTTCGGAGCTATTTGAAGCGATTCGGTCACGTGCAAAGCGATGAATGCTCATGGTGTAGACTGGGCGTGCAGGAGGACGCACACCACGTGTTGTTCTTCTGTGGGCGGTTCGCACACCAGCGAAGAATGCTTGAGCAAGCAATGGGTGGTCCCATTACTGTGGATAATCTTGTTGAAGGAATGCTGGAGTCTTCGATGAAGTGGGAAGCGGTCAGCACATTTGCAGCGGTGACCATGAAAGAACTACGGCGAGTGGAGCGGAGCCTCACTGCAGTATAGGTAGCGACTGTTGTTTGCGCAGCAATTCTTAACGGACGTACCGCAAACTACTGTCGCTCCTTTACTCACAAATACTATTGTTATTTATTAAGTTTTAGCATGACTAGGTAATAAAGAATTAAAAAAAAAAAAAACAATTAAGAAGGCTCTAGTCGGTAGAGCCCGACTAGAAGATACCCTGAACCCAGTTGCAATAAATATATTTAATTTATATAAGACTTTGGTATACTGGCTTAGCTTCCATCGATTAAGTTCAATATCTCCGGTGTTTCTCAATCGATTTGGACGAAATTTTCAGAAAAGTTCTATCATTATCCATTACTTCAACCCTCATTTTTAGATTTTCCAAATTCGACATTTTATTGTTATCGATATTAGGTGTATATCGGAAACCAGAATAGTTATCGATAATTTGAAGCAAACTTGTTCTGCTCATGGTATAGGAGAACTTAAATACAAAATCAGAAGTCTCTAGCTCTTGTAGTCTCTGAGATCCACGCGTTCATACAGACGGACAGACGGACAGACGGTCAGACGGACAGACGGACAGACGGACATGGCTATATCGTCTCGGCTGTGGATGCTGATCAAGAATATATTTACTTTATAGGGTCGGAGATGCCTCCTTCTGCTTCCTTCTGTTAAGGGTGTAAAAACACACACACACACACACTAGTCACGTTGAGGTCTAAGGATTGGATCCGCTACCTAGGCGTGATCATTGACAGGCGCCTCAGCTTCGGAGAGCATCTCGCGTTCGTTCACAGGAAGGCGGCGGTTACCGGACGCGCACTGGCGAGGATGATGCCAAACACGCGAGGTCCGAGGCAGCATACGAGGTTGCTTCTAATGCACGCCATGAAGTCGGTCATCCTGTATGCAGCACCAATCTGGATCGGCGCTACATCGGTGGCTAGCTATATGAGGGCATAGAGTCAACTTATCGGCTCTCTGCTCTGCGGGTATGCAGTGCCTTCCGCACTGTGTCATCGGAGGCAGCGTTTGTGATTGCTGGGATGACTCCAATCCGTATCTCTGCCCTGGAAGCCGTGGCAGTTCTGGAAGCTGGTCCGTCGGAGAGAAGAGCTGTTCGGGCGGCTGCCCGCGAGCGGAGCCTCGAGACCTGGCAACAGCAGTGGGACTCATCCAACAAAGGGCGTTGGACGTATCTCCTCATCCCAAATTTACGGCGATGGGTGGAGAGGAAGCACGGGATGGTTACATTCTACCTCACCCAGTTCCTCACGGGCCATGGTTGTTTCAGGAGCTACCTGAAGCGCTTCCAGCATGACTCCTCTGCTTCGTGCAGCTGGTGCGACGACGGCAGGGAGGAGGACGCTCAGCACGTCTTCTTTGACTGCGGGCGATTCGCCCAGCAGCGACTTGTGGTGGAAAACTTGGCGGGCCAGCCTCTAACTCCAACTACCCTGGTGGCCCTTATGATTGAGCATCAAGAAGTTTGGCATGCGGTCTGCGCGTTTGCAGCCTCGACGATGGTAGAGCTACGACGGCTGGAAAAGAAAAGGGCGAGCTCATCGTAGTTATGCCACTGCTTCTGCGAAGCAATGCTTCACGGCGGTCCCGCAGAGGCTGGCAACGACTGCGTATGTTTACACTAAGCATAAGTTAACACTAGGCTTAATTTTTATTGAAATAAAAAAAAAAAAAAAACACACACACACACGCACACACACACACACAAACACACACACACAAACACAGAATAACTTTTTTATATTTTTAGTTCAATGTTTTAAAAAGCGTATTTTTTATTTTGTTTTAAACTAAATATGTATATTTCAATGCTTGTTGGGCAGGTTGCAGGGTAAGGTTGCCTGGTTAGTTAAGCGATATAAATTTGCTCAAAAATAAACAATGACTTAAGAACTGTGACAGGATTGTGTTTTATTTGGTGAAAGCCAAGCCAAGTTGATAGTTATACAACTTGATGCGAGCTGCTCGATACGTGTTGGTTAACATGAGATTTGATACGTCTACGGTTCAAGTAAACTAACGCTAACGTTTACGCTACGCCAGTCGGTTCCGCGAGCCTATCAGATTAGGCCACGACTGCGGACTCAGCCACTTAGTTGGCTCATCGCTGAATTTACGCATACTGACTACTGTCGGGTGCGATGCTAACGCTCATCATCCTCAGTAAGGCAGCACTGACATAAGTGAACTAAATTGGTGGCTTTTTAAATCTTTCCTGCCTACCAACCTGATGATTTGTTATATCAACAAGAGAAAACGTTTCAGTTGGGCGCAACCGACTGCAGCATGCTCGATACGTGTATTAAAACCGGTAAAACAGGCCTGATTGCAAAAAGGTACGGATGCAGTAGGCGTATAAGCTGCCACTAAGATTGTCTGATGCAGATGGGGATGCCAACAGCTATCTACCTTCCAAGTTTTGTGACTGCAGCTCAAAGTTTGTAAAAGGTGTAGGAAGGGTGGCTGGGGGTGGTATGGGTGGGCGCAGCTTCCAAATGTTTGCTGCAGATCTTTGTGGGATGCCACCAGATACCTTCCTTCCAAATTTGGTGGCTCTAGCTCAAACACTATGAAAGATACAAGCATTCCCATTTTTAACGAAGCGTTGCGGCGTTTGTAGTTGGCTAGGGCGGTATGGGTGGGCGTGGCATATATTGATTTGATGCATCATATATCTTGGCACCAAATTTTGTGGCCTTAACTCAAAAACTGTGGAAAATATAGGCGTTTCAGATTTCAAACTGTTGAGTGGCTTGGGGTGGAATGGGTGAGCGAGGCTCCAAAATGTTTGACGCAGCTTTTCGTTGGATGCCATAAGCTATCTTCCTACCAAATATGGTTGTTCTAGCTGTAGGGGAGTACGAAACAAGTGGATGTATCGGTTTCGAGCTATAAAATTTATCGATTGCAGAACCCCCAGCTATCGTAGAATCCCAATCTTCATACTTTATCTTTCTCGGCCATAGAAAAAGATATTTGGAAAGTTTCAAGTCTCTTGCATGAGGGTGGACGGACAGAAGAACAGACACCATGACGGACATTGCACAAACCCAATATACTCTTTACCTTCGGTATCTAGTATAAAAAGACCCAACCTTTATTGAAAACAAATAGAAGAGGTCTGATATATTGAAATAGTTTTCTCCCTCGATATCCCAAAATCTAAGTCGTCCATAAACGTAGGACGTATGAACTGGTCCATTTTCAAATATCCCGGAGCACCTCCCACCTTACGCCATAGCTCTGGCTCTTGATATTATACTAAATCTTCTGCCAATGGACCAAATGGAAAAATTAGTAGTGCCGTAAATGCCGCAGATCTCTGCAAGAGATGGCAGAGCAGTTCAATCTTTACATCATCAGCTGCAAGCTCAAGCGAAGATTAGCGCCACCGGTACATGTTGGCTGTAAAAGGAGCTCGTCAAGTCTAATCCACCAAAATATATTTGGCTGCGCCAACGTAATCAGGACCATTATGGGACACTGGCTAGTGGGATATCATGCAGCGAGACTATAAACCCAACATCTCACTACCGCTCTTACCTAACCTAATTGAACTGGAACAAGTGGAAACGGACGCAACCGACTGCGGTATACTCCTTACCAGTATTAAAACCGGTAAAAAGAGGCCTGATTGCAAAGGGGTACGGTTGCGGCAGGGGTGGACGCTGCCGTAAAGATTCTCCGTTGTAGATGGGGATGCCACCAGCTGTCTTCGTTCCAAATTTGGTGAATCTAGCTCAAAGTTTGTTAAAACTTGTATATACATGTTTGGGATTGATTGATTTAGTTTTATCTTCTAGTTTTTTTCCCATTCGCATTGACTCTTTGATGGACTTAGACTTTTATCTTATAAAAATTTTGTAAATAATTCTTATTTTTGAAAAGCTGCCAATCATTCCAAACTTCCAGTTTAAGGTTACCGTGACGGTAGATCTTCTGTTGAGCCAGTTCCAAACATCGTTAATCTTAATGTGAAACGAACCTGATTAGCCTCAACTTCTTTCGAATTTGTAAACTTTTTAATGGAATTTTGAAAAAGAAAAATAAAAATAAAATAAACTAAATACTTACAAAACATCCTTTTTTGACAAACAAAGTACTCAATTTAATTTATTTAGGTTCACGCAGTTCTTGATGCAAGTTTTTCGTTCTCATATTAAGCTTCAACAATCGGCTGATATGTCGGCTTAAAGTAGTTTGGAATCGTGAATTTAAGCAGTTTGTACCTAAAATGGGCACAAATTTGGGTCCAAGAAACTCAAACTTTTTTTTTCTATGAACATGTATCACCTAGCAAAAGTTGCTCAGCAGAAAGTAAATTTACATTTCATTTCTAAACCATGTATTTTTTGTTTTCCAAATTCAAAGTTAAACTTTGATGTTTAACGGTGGACTCGGTTATGAAGATAATTTTGTCTTTGGCATAACAATGATTTGTGTTATGTTTTTTGCTTTCCTGCATGTATAATTGTAAGGTGTTTACAAAAATCCAACCAATAACAATTTAAAACTGGAGGGTTTGTAAGTTGCAGAAATAGTCAGCACAAGCTTAAAAATATTTACATCTATTTTCCAAATATTCTATGCAGAGCTTTATGAATGGAAATGACAAATTATCTAAAACTGTTAACCTGTTAAGTAATATTTCTTTACTAACACTTTGAGTGAAGCAAATGGTGACTCAATAGGCCAGACAATCTGTTTCTAAAGCAAATCCTTAATGATTTCTGCAAATTTATCACGCTCGAAGTACGACAATCTATGTTGAGCGCAGTAAAATGGGGTAGCATCGGTAGTGCCTTGTAGAGCTGAAAAATAATTATATTGAGGCCACAACACGTAGATCGAATATCATCAGCCAGTACGATTGACACTGGACCCATACAGATAATAGGACGCTGAAAGCGGTTTGTAGATTTCTAGCGTTGCAAACTTTACTTCCGAATTGGTGAGCAACAGAACTGCCTCGAGTCTCTGGATTTAAATCTATGTTCAATCACTACTATACATACAAATAAATTATAGTTGAAAGTCAGCATGTGGTGTATTGTTCATTTTCTGTTTTTTTTATACCCTTAACCCATAAAATGTGTAAATAAGGATATAATGGTTTTGTGCAAAAGTATGTAACAGGCAGAAGGAAGCATCTCCGACCCTATAAAGTATATATATTCTTGATCAGCATCAACAGCCGAGACGATATAGCCATGTCCGTCTGTCTGTCCGTCTGTCCGTCTATCCGTCTGTCCGTCTGACCGTCTGTCCGTCTGTATGATCGCGTGGATCTCAGAGACTACAAGAGCTAGAGACTTCTGATTTTGTATTTAAGTTCTCCTATACCATGAGCAGAACAAGTTTGCTTCAAATTATCGATAACTATTCTGGTTTCCGATATACACATAATGTCGATAACAATAAAATATCGAATTTGGAAAATCTAAAAATGAGGGTTGAAGTAGTGGATAATGATAGAACTTTTCTGAAAATTTCGTCCAAATCGGTTGAGAAACACCGGAGATATTGAACTTAATCGATGGAAGCTAAGCCAGTATACTAAAGTCTTATATAAATTAAATATATTTATTGCAACTGGGTTCAGGGTATCTTCTATAAAAATTTTTAAAATAATTAATTTTAGTAAAGCTTATAGTATTATATATAAATCTGAAAATATGTTTAGGCAAAAATTCAAAAGTTAACGCTAAGGCTCTGGGAAGTTCAATAAAAAATGTAGTAGTCCAACATTTGTTGCTTGGATTGGGGAAAACCCAGACAAAACTCAATTTGACCAGCGATAGATTAGTAATTAATGGTTACGATTAGATAAAGCAAAAATGATCAATCTTTTGAGTACTGGAGTTGAGGCCTCCAAGGAGACAAGAGAATAAAGTTTGTTATAGTCAGAACATATAACACGAAATGCTTCATGAGTTAAATAGTTGCTCAAACCACGATCCAAGCTAAGGGGTAAAAAGTTAAGTGAAGATCTAGTTTGCACATGAAATTTAATTCGACTCAAAAGAACTGATGATTTCACCATTAAGTAGGTTAGTAATAAATAATACTCCATGCATAGTTCTTTAATTTAGGATCAAGAATAATGCCTAAATCTTTGATTTCAAACACGCGGTCAAGTGGTGAAGCATCAAGCAAGTAGTGAGCAGTATGAGGGTTACTTTTACAAAAAGACATGACTTTACATTTTGAACAATTTAAATTTAGTAAGTTAGTACGGCTTCAGGCTGACAACGCACCCAAATCCGACAGTAATAAATTACACAGGGAAGCGTCATTGTAGGTGAACCATAGCTTCACATCATCAGCAAACATATACACAAAAGAGTGAGTTATTACAGCTGGGAGATCGTTAATAAACAAATTAAATAGCAAAGGACCAAGGTGACTACCCTGGGGAACACCAGAGGTAACATAAATAGGTTTAGATACAGACAATTTAAAAACAACTCTTTGTGTTCGGCCACAGAAGTACTCCGAAAGCCACAATACAAGTTTTGATGGAAATCCAATAATATTTAATTTATGAAGCAACAGAAAATGACTTACAGAATCAAATGCCTTACTAAAATCGGTGTAAACAACGTCAGTTTGCATTTTTTTCTGAAACCCTTTGATAACAAACGAAGTGAATTCAAGAAGGTTAGTGGTAGTAGCTCTACGCCTAACCAAACCATGTTGATAAGGCGATATAATTGAACTACATCCGTGTTGAAGTTGAGAGCATATAATTTTTTCAAAGACTTTTGGTATGGCAGACAACTTGGATATACCCCTAAAATTTTTCACGTTTGATTTTGAAGAATTTTTATGGAGTTGACTTATAAAGGATTCCCTTCATATATCAGTTGAATCAACAGACAAGTTAAATAATTTATTTAATGGCGCACAAAGAGAATCTGCGCAGTATCTAAGAATACAACCTGGCACTGCATCAGGACCAGGCAAGTAGCCAGGTTTAATAGAGTTAAATTCACTCAGGAGCGTAGACTCAGTAACTACTGGGACATATATGCAATTTGACGTTTGAACTTGAAAAGGATAGGAATTACTACTACTATACATATTCGATGAGTATACTGATTGAAAATACTCAGCAAATAGATCGGCTATTGCCTGATCCGAACTTGCTTTTGTATCATCTAGGTATACTGAGGATGGCAAGCAAGAAGTCTTACGTTTAGAGTTAACAAATTTATAAAACTGTTTAGGGTCACGTGAAAAGTTTAGCCTACAACGATTAAGATAATTATTATAAAAAGATGTGCTAACAGAAAGAAAACTAGATTTTGCTACTAAATACGAAGATAAATCTAAAGTAGTTCCCGATTTTTAAAATTTTTTATATGATCTTGTCTTTGCGTTTTTCAATTTCGATAGTTCCCTCGTAAACCAAGGTGGTTTATTATTACTTGAAGAACAAGTGAGGGGAACACAAATATCCAAAAGCGAATTCAAGGTCCTATAAAATATGGCAATAGCAGTTTCTATATCACTACAAGAATAAAGCCGAGACCAATTAGTATGCTGAAGAAGATAATTAAATTTAGTAAAGTTAGTTTTACGAAAGCAACGAGGGGGTATTCTACTAGCATTACTGCAATCTGAGTGAGAAACAAATATTAAGTCCAACATTCTACCACTACAGTTATTCACCGTTAACTTGCGACAGGCCTAACTCCAGTAGGCCATCGATAAAATCATCAGAAGTGACTGGTAATACCGCCGAAGATGTGTCATTCACAGACCATACAACATGTGGCAGATTAAAATCACCAACCACTATCAGATTATCCATATCTGTCAAAAATGACGAAACAAGTTGCAGGGCACTCAGATGGGATGAGTAAATGTTAATATCAGAATGAGGAGGAATAAAAGAACAAATAACTTAAAGTGAACGGCCGTTTTGTAATATTTTAACACATAAAAACTCTATGTCCGGAAGATGCTGAGAAAGAATCTGTTCAGAGGAAATACCGGAGTCAACAGCAATGAGAACACCACCCCGCTTGCGGGAAGTGCGATCGCATCTGTACAAGTTATATTTAGAAGAAACAAGTAAGAAGACTCTAGTCGGGAGAGCCCGACTAGAAGATACCCTGAACCCAGTTGCAATAAATAAATTAAATTTATATAAGACTTTGGTATACTGGCTTAGCTTCCATCGATTAAGTTCAATATCTCCGGTGTTTCTTAACCGATTTGAACGAAATTTTCAGAAAAGTTCTATCGTTACCCATTACTTCAACCCTCATATTTAGATTTTCCAAATTCGATGTTTTATTGTTATCGATATTATGTGTGTATCGGAAACCAGAATAGTTATCGATAATTGGAAGCAAACTTGTTCTGCTCATGGTATAGGAGAACTTAAATACAAAATCAGAAGTCTCTAGCTCTTGTAGTCTCTGAGATACACGCGTTCATACAGACGGACAGACGGACAGACAGACGGACAGACGGACATGGCTATATCGTCTCGGCTGTTGATGCTGATCAAGAATATATATACTTTATAGGGTCCGAGATGCTTCCTTCTGCCTGTTACATACTTTTGCACAAAACCATTATACCCTTATTTACCCATTTTATGGGTTTAGGGTATAAAAATGGAATAATCAGAAATATCAGGTTTTAGCCAGGTTTCAATGAGTGCAACTATTTGAAAATCAAAAGATAAGCTGTTAATATATAATTTAGCCAGTTTAGTGTTAAGGCCTCTAACATTTTGATAGGCCAAGCTAATTACTTCAGTTAGTTTTTTGCCGCCGAGGTGGCGGCAACAGAATGGCCAACAGGCGGTGTACTATTGATCCTTATACCATTATTGTTATTATTTGCCTATTCGTATACTCCTTAACGACATGCTGTGGCGGCCAACACTTTTCAGAGCAAATTGTCGAAAAAAGTTCAGGCGGTACACCCAACTTAAAAGAAGATATACTTCTGGGGAAGTAGGGAATCGATTTGACTTTAAACATATGCTGCAACATCATCCGATGACGTATCGGATGCCAGCCTAGAAACAAAAACAAATTTATTAAGTGGCACAACAACCAGAGGCTTGTGTGCCCCAATTGTAACGCCAGTAGAATCAATAGGCACACTAGCTGTTGGACCGGAGGACTCACTAATAGGATCACAAATTATGTTATTAGTGACAAGGTTATTGTTAAGATTCCTTGCCGGGGAATTAAATAAAATTAATGAGCTAGCAATAGTACCCCTGAAGAAGATTCTTTCACCGCCTCTTTGCAAGACTCACAATACCATTTAAGGCCTGTGTCAGCAAGCAGACAATCCCTGGTTTTGACTGTAAAGCCAACACATTTCATGTGGATCATGTTGTCACATAGTCCACACAAAATAAAATCTTGGTTGGTTGTACCATCAATTTGCAATTTTCACTGCAACAGACAAGAATCATGCAAGTAATATGCTTTAGCAAAAAAATGGTTGTCTGTAAAGTCGGTTTACTGACGATAGTTGAACGTGACAACGTCTTAAGAAAATACTGAAGGAATGGTAGCATTTTTCAAAATAAAATTTTAGTTTCATTTGTTTAATAGATTTGTATGTATATAGAGAAGGAGGTAATTGGAAATTGATCAAGTTAGATAAATATGAATAAAAATTTTCATAAAATTCTTCATTCAATTCTTCATTTTAAATTTCAAAAATAAAAATACAACAATATATTTGAATAAAATTTATTTTTTAAATTTCTACTCAATCGTTAAAATTAAAATGTTGATTTTATTATTTTAATAATTAAATTAAATTTTTTCAATTAGTTACTTAATTATTTTTGCAAATTTAATTGTAATTTGTTATAAAAACGTAATAATTTTAAATAATTCGTTATAAGAATAAACAATGATTAAATTATTGTTTATAAATCTTACATTTAAAATTTAAAATTTGGAAACATTAAAATTTTCGTAAATCTAGTTTTTAAAAAGACCGCCTCAATGTGTTTGATATAGGAGAAAATGTTCCCTTTGACGGATGGCTGGTCCAACCTGTCATTTCAGACACTTAATTTTGTCAATTATAGCATAACCTACAAACGCTACACTAGCGGACCGATGCTATTCATTTTAATAATGAAAGCACGAATATTCGACAATATATCACTTAATATATAATTGATATCGAAAGAATCATTACTTTTATCGCTGTTATTATCGTTGCTATAAACAATTGACACCACATTCACTTTTCACTGCACTTGATACTCGATCAAAACATGTAAATGTACTATAGAAGTCTGATATGCTGGTCTGTTAGTGTGTGCGTGTGTGTGTGAAGCAAAACATAGTTGGACTTGACGAATGATGAATGATGAAGCTTGATACCCTAACCAGCTTATTTTCCATATTGTTGAAATATTGACCCCACAAGTATTCTTTAGTTACAAAGTACCAATCTGGCAACATGAGATTGTGTGTCCATCTGGCAACTCGCATTTGTTTATTCTTAAGTTTTCCTTTGTTCTGAAGTAAGTCTGTAACCGAGAGTCGGTAAGCACGCATCGGAGGTGTATCGGTAGATCATATTACAATAAACTACATATATATATATATATCGCTGTTCTTATTATTTTCGCAACGCAATTGAAACTCGCGCATACTTCGCGGTAATTTCAATAGGTTATGGGCCCAGAGTGCCGAAAATAATAGAAAAGCGTGGACAATAGAAAAAGTACAGTCGTGAAAAATGGCGGGTGCTTTTATTCGTATAGAGCCGCTGTGTGCGGAGAACTATGATACATGGAAACTGCAGATGCGAGACGTATTAGTAAAAAACGAACTATGGCAGTACGTCGATGGGACGAAACCGTATCCAGCAGCGGTGGAAGATCAGGCTGTATGGAAAATATTCGACGAAAAAGCGCGAGCAGACATATTGTTATCAATTAGCCCATCAGAATTGGCTATAATTGAAAAGTTTGGATCGGCGAAAGAATACTGGTTGAAATTGCAGGAGACATTTCAATCAAAGGGGCCAGTGCGAAAAGCGAGCCTGTTAAAACAAGTGGCATTGTCACGCATGAATGAAGGTGGCGACGCACGCCAACATGTGAACAATTTTTTCGACGCAGTTAAAAAATTAAAAGAGATAGGAGTTGCGATTGGCGATGATCTACTAGTGATCCTATTATCGTACAGTCTCCCTGATTCGTATGAAATGTTTCGTTGTGCGATGGAAGCCCGAGATGACTTGCAGCGCCCTGATGTGCTTCGCGTTAAGATTCTAGAAGAATCGGAAGCGCGAAAAACAAAAGGTGATCGTGAAGAGAAAAACGCTATGTTCGCTAATCGTCGGAAAGACAATAACAAAGAGGAACGGAACGAAAAATTTCAAAAGGAAGAGAGAAAATGTTTTAGCTGCGGCAAAGCTGGGCATTTTGCGCGAAACTGTCGAAACAAGACAAAGAAGAACACGAAAAGTGATACAAGAGAGCAATGCGCAAGTACATCAGAGATGCTAAACGCTTTAGAGATGGCATTTTTCACAAGTGAGAAAAATAACTTATGGTGTCTAGAAAGCGGCTGCACTGCACATATGAGTTCAAATGTGAACATGTTTGATGAAATGAAAGTGGTCGAAAAGACATTGCATTTAGCAAACGATAATATCACAAAGATAAATGGTATCGGTGAAATTAAAGTCGCAGTTAAAGACCAGCAGCGAAAAGTGGATTTAACGCTAAAAGATGTATTCTATGTGTCATATCTACGACAAAGCTTAATGTCGATTTCCAAAATTACAGATAATGGTTTTGAAGTGCTATTCCGGAAGAATGAAGCAATTATTATGAAAAATAGTGCAATAATGCTACGTGCACAACGACATGGAAACTTATATTATTTGAACAGCGAAAAGCATCAAGTTAACAGTACAATGCACAGTGAACAAAATAATATTGATCTATGGCATTATCGGATGGGACACTTAAACGAAAACGATCTAAAAAGTATGGCTAAAAATGGCAAAGTCTATGGTATGCAAATAAATGAAAAGGAAAAACTATCGAAGTGCGAAATTGAAAAACAAATTGCAAATAGTTATAAAAGCGCACAAGAAAAGCGTACAAGAGAGCGACTTGAAATAGTACACAGTGACTTGTGCGGCCCAATGAGAACGCAATCTATTAGAGGCTGCAAATATTTTGTTACCTTTATAGATGATTATTCGCGGCATTGCGAAGTCTATTTTTTAAAACAGAAATCTGACGCATTCGACGCTTTTAAGGAATACAAAGCTGCAGCTGAAAATTACACGGGTACCAAGGTGAAAGCTCTTCAGTCGGACAACGGGACAGAGTATTGCAACAAAGCATTTGATGCCTACATGAATACTAATGGAATTGGAAGACGATTGACAACACCCCATACGCCACAACAAAATGGATTAGCAGAAAGGCATAACCGCACCCTGGTCGAGATGGCGCGGTGCATGATGAAGCAGTCTGGCGCACCACCATCGTTTTGGGCGGAGGCAATCAACACAGCGTGCTACACAAGAAATAGGTGTATAACACGGGGATTATCCGGTGAAGTTCCTCAAACTTACTGGACAAAAAAGGTACCTACAGTGGTACTTATGCGTATATTTGGTACGAATATATGTATATATATATATACGGCATATGCGCTAGTTAAGGGCTCAAATAAAGGAAAATTTGAGTCGCACTGGGAGGAATGTGTGCTGGTCGGCTATTCAACAACATCGAAAGCATATCGGTTGTATTTACCTGGAAAACTTAAGGTTATAGCAAGCAAAGATGTAAAGTTTTCGAATATTCCAGGCTTCAAAAGCGAATATGCAGAGTTCTACGACTGCAAGCAGAGCACAGACGAAGACATCGTTATCAATCTGACCAGCAAACGCAGCGAACAACATGCAAGTGATGACAGCAGCTGCGAAGAGCAACAAGAGCCAGTTAATCAGCGGCATTGCAGAGGGCGTCCGAAGCTTGAGAAGACAGGCCGACGTGGGAGACCGCGTAAGATATATCAGGCACCAACACAGGTGCGCGACGACAGCAGCAATGAGGAAAGCAGTGAAAGCGAACTGTTTGAAGAATGCGAAATGGCATATTTAGCTTCACCAGAGGATCCGACTACGTTAGAAGAAGCAGTAGAGAGCATAGATGGCCCTTACTGGACAAATGCGATAGAGGATGAGTTTTTAGCACAGATCCAAAACAATACATGGAAAATAGTAGAACGCCCAAAGATCGAAAAGTTTTGGGAAGCAGGATGGTATTCCATACAAAAGATGATGGCACAGTCTCAGGAAAAAAGAAAGCACGATTGGTTGCTAAGGGTACGCACAGAGGCCCGGAGAAGATTTTCACGAAACTTACTCACCTGTAGCTAGATTCACATCAGTAAGGTTGTTGGTTGCTATGGCAACTGAACTTGATATGCAGATACACCAGATGGACGTCGTGACAGCGTATTTAAAAGTCGAGCTCGAAGAGAGCGTATATATGAAAGTACCCGAGAGCTTCAACGATTTCATGAAAAAGTTGGAATCCGGTAAGCCAGTAGGAAGCAAGCAGAACTCTCATCATGGAGAATTCTTGAATGCAGCAGTGGAATGGCGTGAAGCACGTTCATCTTTGGAAAATCCTGTATGTCTGCTGAGGAAGGCGCTATACGGACTGCGCCAGTCTGGATTGCGTTGGTATAGCAAACTTACAACGAAACTGCAAGAAATTGGACTGGAGGCTACAAAACAGGACCCATGTCTGTTTTTTAAGCGGCAAAAGGAGAAAATTCTTTTGGTCACTATTTATGTGGATGTTTTGCTTTTGGCGACTTATCATCCGCAATGGTTGCAGCGTTCGAGATAAAAGATCTTGGGCCAGTAAAGAATTGTCTTGGCATCGAGTTTGAGCAAAATATGAATGAGCACCGCATATTTCTCTCACAGAAAAAGTACATAAAGGCTGTACTGAAACGATTTGGAATGACTGAATGCAAACCAGCATTAACAAAATCGAGGCGAAATGTACTTTGAAGCGGCCAGAAACACCTGATCAAAAGGAAATGGATAAGTATCCTTACCAAAATTTAATTGGGTCTCTTATGTTTCTTGCAGTCACAACTCGCCCAGACATTGCATACGCCGTTAACTTTATGAGCCAGTTCAACTCAAACTATAGCGTTGAACACTGGAAAGCAGCGAAACGAATCCTTCGATACTTAAGCAGTAGCATGCAACTTGGCCTGTTGTTTAAGCAAACAGGCGAAGATCTTTATGGAGTCGTCGATGCTGATTGGGGTGCAAGTCTGACTGACAGGCGCTTTTATTCTGGTCATGCGTTTATACTAGCAGGTGCCGCCATTTGCTGGGAAGCAAGAAAACAACGTACAGTCGCACTGTCAAGCACTGAATCCGAATACTTGGCAATGAGTGAAGCAACAAAGGAGGCTTTGTACTTGAAAGCAATTCTAAACGGAATTGGTAGAAAATGCGGTGCAGTACAACTCTTCAATGATAACCAAAGTGCTCAAAAATTGGTAAAAGGCTTTGGTTTCCATCCTCGTACAAAGCATATCGACGTGAGACACCACTTCATCCAACATAAACTTCAGAGTGGTGATATCCAAGTAGCGTATATGGAGACAGAACGGATGCCCGCAGACGTCCTAACAAAGGGCCTTAGTAGCGCCAAGCACTACGGCTGCATTTCTTCACTGGGCGTTACTAGTATTTAAGATTTATAGATTTGTTACTTTGAAGGGGCGTGTTGAAATATTTACCCCACAAGTATTCTTTAGTTACAAAGTACCAATCTGGCAACATGAGATTGTGTGTCCATCTGGCAACTCGCATTTGTTTATTCTTAAGTTTTCCTTTGTTCTGAAGTAAGTCTGTAACCGAGAGTCGGTAAGCACGCATCGGAGGTGTATCGGTAGATCATATTACAATAAACTACATTTATATATATATCGCTGTTCTTATTATTTTCGCAACGCAATTGAAACTCGCGCATACTTCGCGGTAATTTCAATACATATTAATAAATTAATTATTTAATATTATTAAACTATTTTAGTAATTTCCCATTTGTTTGCTATGCGCCAACTTATACATATCAAAATATGCAACTATTTCAAATATATTATTGAATTACATATCCACAATAGCACTTATATTTTAATAGGGTGTTCAGCATCATCATTCTTGTGTTAAACAGCAGAGCTTTGTGGCTCCACCGACCGCTTCTCTGCCACTGCACCAATACTCATTTGCAGGCAGAGATATTGTTGTACAAAAACAACATATTATTTCAATATAAGAACGCCGTTCTACTGTCTGTGGAATACACCGACAGAGATTAACAGGCGCTCAACCCGCGTCTGGGGGTAGTTTGGGTGGGAGTGGCACCCAAATTTTTGAAGCAAATCTTTGTGGAATGTCAATTGCTATCTTCATACCAAATTTTGTGAATCTAGCTCAAAGTTTGTAATATGTGGGGAAAGGGGGCTGGGGGCGGTATGGATGGGTGTGGCATCCAAATTTTTGCTGCAGATCATTGTGGAATGTCAATTGCTATCTTCATACCAAATTTGGTGACTCAAGCTCGAAGTTTGTAAAATGTGGGGAAAGGGGGGGCTGCGTGCGGAATGGGTGGAATTGCATCCAAATTTTTTATGCAGATCTTTGTGGAATGTCAATTGCTATCTTCATACCAAATTTGGTGACTCAAGCTCGAAGTTTGTGAAATGTGGGGAAAGGGGGGGCTGCGTGCGGAATGGGTGCGTGTGGCATCCAAATTTTTGATGCAGATCTTTGTGAAATGTCAATTGCTATCTTCATACCAAATTTGGTGACTCTAGCTCAAAGTTATACATATTTGTTTTGTAGGTTTTATAAATTTAAAACAACAATTTCCTTACGGAGAGCCAGAAGATTGCTTTTGTGCTTAGTGGAAAACAAATCTTGCTCCCAAATTCGAATTTTCAATGTACATATTACAAATGGTTATTCCAATTTCCTAAATTTATAGTTGAAGCAGCAAGTTACCAAACCTACATTCCCGATTTCAGTAATTCCGTACCTAGTGAGAAAGTTCGTTAAGTTGAGTTTTAAGAAATTCATCATTTAGGCCCAATATTTCAATGTCCGGTTAGTCAACTTATTCTAAGTTTAGTCGAATTTGAGTTGTTCAATGTTCGGTTAGGAGTAAATGAGAAACAAACTAACCGGAAGGCTGGGTCTCGGTTAAAATTTATAGCGCGTTGAAGTCACGATATATCGATAAGAATCATCGATAAAGCAAACAGCTGTCCCTTGAATTGTATATCGCACAGCATATTTGTCCTTCAAGGCTTTCCACGAACGACTAACACCAGTTTGCGCAGTGAACTAAGCAGCAAGTTTCTGCCAGGCTTCGTCCTTCTTCTTCCACGTAACGGCTTCGCTTTTCTTGCACTCTAAAATATGCTGATTCGACTCCACTAGTTCCACCAACAAATGCTCCTCAGAAAGCGAAAAGGTTTTCCCACGGAACCGTTTGCAATCAGGCGTGATCATTTTAATTTTATACTTTATATATTTAAAATATTCATAATTTGCCAGTCACCGACCAAAACAATAACAAAAAACAGCTGAGCCGCTCGCTATAAATGGCAGCGCTGTGTATATATGTGGCAACGCTGTTAAGGCGATAGTTACTTATCGATGAAAGGTTATTTTGGCTTTGAGACAACCAAACTGTTTTAACTCGACCAGCAAAATAATGCGGCAGTTAGCTAAACGAAAATTTAACCGGACATTCAAATATTGGGCCTTAGTGGCTGAGTCATAAAAACTCAAATGGCAACCCAGTGAAGTTCATATCCAGTTCAGTTTGTCAATTTCGCCAATTCTATTCTATTTCTTACTGTCAATTTGTTGGCCAGCCAGGCGCCCAAGTCCTGGACCAGAATTCCTATCGCGTAACAGATAGATAGAAGCCCGTCAAGAAATCACATAAGGTCAAACTGTTTATAAACGTAACGTTGATTGTGTGCAGTCGATTATGCGTGTTTATTTTAATCCGAGAAATCTTTTAGGAATTGCAGTCAAATTAACTTTCAAGTTTTTGTCTATTTAAGTTATTCCTGCACTAGTTGTTACTTGTAAATTTTCCTACTCTTTAATGGATCAAATGCAGTTCGTGCTAAGAGGCGCAAACTTGCTTTATATATATATATATTTCTGGCATTGAAGTTCTGTCTTAATTCTGCTAATCACTAGATGAGGCAAACAGCAGATAACAAATATTAGCTATCAGCTATAGCATTCGCATTATTTGTCAACTCTACACTTTCCAAAATTATAGTCAAGCTGAGCAAACGTATGGACTGACGATAGAGCTGAAGCAGTAGAGGATGACTTGCTACGTGCTGTGTAAGACACTTGGAGTTTGGTTGCTTTGGCTTTAGTAAAATTAAGCTGTTCGCATTTATTTCCGTCACTTCGGTGGCTCAGTGAAGTAGTTTTGTTTCACCAAACCACGTATTGGGACGAACAACAGTCTACAAGTGGTTTGTATGTTTGTTTAGTTGGTAAATATAAAATAAGCTTAGATGACCCAATAGTTTATTCCCTGATCGTATGAAATGGGAATAATGAAGAATGGTTTGGTGCAAATGTATGTAACAGCCAGAATATCAATATATTTATATATATATATACTTATGTATTTAAACATATTTGTGATCGGCAAGAATAGCTAAGTCGATTAAGTCATATCCGTCTGTTCTTCCGTCTGTTCGTCTGCATGCACGTGGCTCTCCTAAACTAAAGGCATATTCTTATTAAATTTTCCTAAGTCCGATACACACTTTACACACACTAGTGGCAGCTGTCAAAATAAATTTGTTTCTGCTATTGCGCTAGGCGCTGTCAATACTATCTGACAACTAAGAAAGTACTGAAGCCGAATCTCGAATAAGCATTTCCTTTTTGGCTAACCGTATTATGGAGTGAAAAAAAAATATATATATAATAATAATAATAATAATACCTTGTGTATACTGTAATCTACTAAAAATATTTTTATATAAATACACTGCATGTTGCTCGAATGCCAGGCAAGTTTTCGACAATAACTTATAAAATGATATTGTGCGATGCCGAGTATGAAAATTTATAAGATCAATCTACGTTCCAGAGTATGCGACGCACATTAATTTCCTTAAAAAAGTTAGTTGAGCACTGTATCGTATATGCGAGTATTTGCCAGTGAATATGCCACATTTCCCTCCCACCTCTTTTTTTTTTTTGTTTTTTCACACGCCCAGCAACATTTATCTATACTATTTTAGCAGCCATATTTTCTACTTTGCTAGCCATGGCGTATAAATCATATTTGGCAGCCACTTGACGCGTGAGAAATGCGCAGCCAGCCCGGAGTACTCAGCATAAGCACTTGCCCTAAAAGGGCAATTTGGTGTTGATTTGGTTTTAAATAAGTTAGAATAGAAAGCTTATTTTTATAACCTGTTTTCAAAGGACTTAAAAGAGTTACTTAAAGTTGAAAATTGAAATACAGTTATATCTGCCGGATAGCATGAACACATCGATCTCTAAGACGAATTAACTTAATATGATACTAAATATGATACTCAATACCGAAGGTATTCACAGCATTCAAGCAAGAGACTTGAAACTTCGCAAATTTATTTATACTCGTTACCGAAGGTAAAAAGTATATTGGTTTTGTGCAATGTCCTTAATGGTGTCCGTCCGTCCGTATGTGTGCAAGTTTTTTCCACACCCTGCAAGCTAGA
Source organism: Scaptomyza flava (assembly GCA_030179655.1). Taxonomy (NCBI): domain Eukaryota; kingdom Metazoa; phylum Arthropoda; class Insecta; order Diptera; family Drosophilidae; genus Scaptomyza; species Scaptomyza flava. The sequence continues at coordinate 25,797,471 of JARNME010000404.1, forward strand.
GCCTTCAAACTTTCCAATTCTCTTTATCTATGGGATAGTAAATTAAAGTGTCAAGATTGGGGTTCTACGATGACTGGAGGCTGGCAATTCGATAAATTCGATTACATAAAACCGATAAATCCACATATTTCGCACATCCTTACAGCTAGAACTACAAAACTTGGTGGGCAGATAGCACTAGCAGCCCCTAAAAAAACTGAATCAAAAATTTTGGAGACACACCCCCCATTCCGCCCCAGCCCCCCACAGTTTTTGAGCTAGGGCCACCAAATTTGGTGCCAAGATAGGCGATGATGGCCCCCCAAAAACTGCATCAAAAGTTTGGATGCCACGCCCACCCGTTCCGCCCCAAGCCCCCCCCCGCATTTTGAAATCAGAAAAGCATATATCCCCCACAGTTTTTGAGCTTGGGTTAAATTTGGTGCCAAGATAGGCGATGATGACCTCCAAAAATCTGCATCAAAAGTTTGGATGCCACGCCTACCGATACTGCCCAAGCCGCCCCCATCATCCCAACGCTTCGTCAAAAACAGGAATGCGTTTATCTTCCAGAGTTGTGGAGCTAGAGCCACCAAATTTGGTAGGAAGATAGCTGGCAACGACTCCCAACAATCTGCACCAAAGTTTTGGAGCCACGCCCACCCCTTCCAACCCCCCTTTCCCCAACCCAGTTGCAATAAATAAATTAAATTTATGTAAGACTTTGGTATACTGACTTAGCTTCAATCGATTAAGTTCAATATCTCCGGTGTTACTCAACCGATTTGGACGAAATTTTCAGAAAAGTTATATCATTACGCATTACGCCAACCCTCATTTTAGATTATATTTTCCAAATTCGATATTTATTGTTATCGATTCCATGTGTATCTCGGAAACCAGAATTGTTATCGATAATTTGAAGCAAACTTGTTCTGCTCATGGTATAGGAGACCTTATATACAAAATCTGAAGTCTCTAGCTCTTGTAGTCTCTGAGATCCACGCGATCATACAGACGGACAGACAGACGGACATGGCTATATCGTCTCGGCTGTTGATGCTGATCAAGAATATATATACTTTATGAGGTCGGAGATGCTTCCTTCTGCCTGTTACATACTTTTGCACAAAACCATTATACCCTTATACATGGTATAACAAGTGGAAACGTTGCAGTCGGACGTAATCGACCGCGGTCACTCGATACCTTTATTAAAACATGTAAAAAGAATAGGCCTGCTTGCAAAGGGGTACGGATGCTGGACGGGTTTACGCTGTTTTAAAGATTGTCTGATGCAGATAAAGATACCACCAGCTATCTGTCTTCCAAATTTGGTGACTTTTGCTCAATGTTTGTTAATAGTGTGGGCGGTGGCATCAAATTTTTTCTTCAGATCTTTGTGGGACGCCACCAGTTATCTTCTTTCCTAATTTGCTGACTCTACCGCAAAGTAATGAAATTGTTTGGGAAGGGGGCTGGTGTGGTATGGGTGGACGTGGCATCTTAATTTTTGCTGCAGATCTTTGTGGGTTGCCATCAGCTATCTTCCTTCCAAAAATGGTGACTCTAGCATAAAGTTTGTAATGGGGGGCGGTATGACTGGGCGTGGCATCCAAATTTTTGGTGCAGATCTTTGGTGGCTCTAACTAAAACACTATAAAATATACACACATTCCCGTTTTTAACGAAGCGTTGCGCCGGTTGTAGTTGGCTAGGGCGGTATGGGTGGGCATGTCATCCATTGTTGATGCAGTTTTTTTTGGGGCCGTCATCACCTATCACGGCACCAAATTTGGTGACTTTAGCTCAAAAACTGTGGATTGTATACGCATTCCCGTTTTTAAAAGGCGGGAAAGGTGGGGATGGTGTGGATGGGCGTGGGATTCGCTACCAGCTATCTTCGTACAAACTGTTAACTCTAGTTTAAACACTGAGAAAGATACACACATTACCGTAGTTAACAAAGGCGTTTCCAAATTCAGAATGCGTGAGTCCTGGTGGAGGAATGGGTGGGCGTGGTACGAAAAATTTTGTATGCAGTTTTTTTTGTTTTAGGTCGTGGCATTCAAATTCATTAATGCAGATCTTCGAAAGTCTAGATAACAAAATAGGGAAAACATACGCCATTCTATGGCTGGGGGCGGCAGGGGCTTGCGTGGAATTCAAATATTTGTTGATTCAACAGATTCTGTGTATTTTATAAATTTTCACCTCGAGGTTAATTGCTAGTTATCGATTCCTTAGCCCCCAGAAGGCTAAGCAGTTGTATAAAGGCACTTTGTCTGACGCATCCTTGGACTAGCTTTAAGAGTATTCAAGAAACCCGCATTCATACAAACAAATGGACAGACACCATGACGGACATTCCACAAAACCAATAAAATATTTAGCATTTCAAAAATATCTCTTCGAGCAAGTGAAACAGTGCTCATTCTTAGATGTGCCACACACGCGCGTTCCAAAAGCGAGCCATAAATACATAGATAGACGTATTGAACATTTTTTTTTAGAATTTTACTTGCTTATTCTGTTTTTTTTAATATTAAATGGAAATAGGGGGCAGAGAGGGATAAGCTGATTCAAGTAGACGCTATACTATAGTTCATTTGTCTGTAAATTTAGCGCAATGTGCTTTCAGTTGTATTAATGGACCGGCAGCCTTTTACTTCGCTTTTATTTTTTCAGAAGTAATAAAAAAACAAGAGAAATCAAGTAGAAACGTTGCAGTCGGACGCAACCGACTGCGGTATACTCGTTACCAGTCTTAAAACCAGTAAAAAGAGGCCGGTTTGCAAAGGGGTTATGGATGCGGTAGAGGTATACGCTGCCTTAAAGATTCTCTGATGCAGATGGGGATGCCACCATCTGTCTTCCTTCTAAATTTTGTGATCTAGCTCAAAGTTTGTAAAAAGTGGGAAGAGGGTGGCTGGGGATGGTATGGAAGGGCGTGGCATCCAAATTTTTGATGCAGATCTGTGTGGAAAGTCAACTTCCATTTTCATACCAAATTTCGTGACTCAAGCTCAAAGTTTGTAAATGGTGTGGAAAGGGGGCGAAATGGGTGCGCGTAGCTCCAAAACTTTGATGCAGATTTTTGGAGGTCGTTGCCAGCTATCTTCCTACCAAATTTGGTGGCTCTAGCCTCACAGCTCTGGAAAATACACGCATTTCCGTTTTTGATGAATCGTTGGGGTGAATGGGGGTGGCTAGGGCAGTATTGGTGGGCGTGTTATCCAAAATGCGAGGGGGGGCTGAAGGCGGAATGGGGGCGTGGCTCCAAAATTTTTGATGCAGTTTTTTGGGGGTTGCTAGTAGCTATCTTCTTACCAAATTTGGTAGTTCTAGCTGTAAGGGTGTGTGAAATATGCGGATTTATCGTTTTTGAGTTATCGAATTTATCGATTTGTCAGCCCTCCAGTTATCGTAGAACCCCAATCTTGACACTTCAATTTACTATCCCATAGATAAATAGAATTGCATAGTTTCAAGTCCCTAGCTTGAAGGGTGTGGAAAAAAGTTGCGTTCTTACAGACGGACAGACGGACAGACACCATGACGGACATTGCACAAACCCAATATACTCTTTACCTTCGGTATCGAGTAAAAAAATAAAAAATAAAATAAAGCACAAAAACCGAACTAAAAGAAAAAAGCGGACGAGCTGTCGATGACGTTCATTGTTGTTGAGTTCGTTGCCAATGGGTAGACATGCACAGCATTTGTTACCCAATTATTTTTGTATTGTTGCTGTTGTCATTTTTGTTTGGTGTTTTTCCGGCATGTAAATAAATATCGAAGAAACGCGAAAACGACACTGATTTACTTTGTATTTAGCACGCATATTGTCAATATTTGTTAAATTCATAATAAATTTGCTGCTAATCAAAATTCGATAAGTGTGCTGACACACTTATGGCGTAGGCGTCATCAGTACTCCAACCCAGATATCAACATTAACCAACACATTAACAACAAGACAAGTGGAAACGTTGCAGTCGGATGCAACCAACTGCGATACACTCGATTTATGCAGTAAAACCGGTAAAAATAGGCTTGATTGCAAAGGGGTACTGATGCGGCAGGGGCGTACACTGTCTCAAAGATTGCTGCAGATCTTTGTGGGATGTCAATTGCTCTCTTCCTACCCAGTTCGATAACTAGCTCAAAGTTTGTAAAAGGTGTGGGAGAAGGGCTCTGGGCAGTACGTGTAGGCACGGCATCCAAATATTTTAGGCAGATCTTTGGACATAGTTACCAGTTATCTTCATAAAAAAAATTTGATGACTCTAGCTCAAACACTATCAAAGATACACACATTCCCGTTATAAACGAAGAGTTGGAGCTGCTGGGTGCGGCTAGGGAAGTATGGGTGGGCTTGGCATCCAAAATTATTGATGCAATGTCCGTCTGTCTGTCCGTCTGTCCGTCTGTATGAACGCGTGGATCTCAGAGACTACAAGAGCTAGAGACTTCAGATTTTGGATATAAGTTCTCCTATACCATGATATTACCAAATTATCGATAACTATTCTGGTTTCCGATACACACATAATATCGATAACAATAAAATATCGAATTTAGAAAATGTAAAAATGAGGATTGAAATAAAGGGTAACGACAGAATTTTTCTGAAAATTTCGTTCAAATCGGTTGAGAAACACCGGAGATATCGAATTTAATCGATTGAAGCTAAGTCAGTATACCAAAGTCAATTATAAATTTAATTTATTTATTGCAACTGGGTTCAGGGTATCTTCTAGTCGGGCTGTGATGTTGTTTTTCGTTGCAAGTGTCTTGGTATTATGTTGAAATTCTTACATTCTAATAAATAAGGGAGAAGCCCTAGTAGTGAACACCCCTAAGGTTTTTGGGATATTAAATTGTCAGAAATCAACGTAAAGCTTAGCTGTTGGTATCGTAGGAAAGCTAGTTCAATTGCCCATCGATCAGTGTAAGGCATTATACACATTTCATTCGTTTTTTGAAAGATATATAGGATTTAATGAAAAAAGTCAAAATCACGATTTTCGATAAAGTGCCCCTGTAGTAGTCACTCCCCTTAATCTTGTCAAAATAGAGCCAATAAAATGAAATAAAATGCCAAATCATTGTTTTTATTTATGCTTTTGTATTTTATGCAATTAAACACTCAAAAACAACCGAATTTAATAATTTATTAAAATTTATTACTCGTAAAAAACAGTATCGCCAGCGATGCAGCGATGTATCGATTAAAGTATCGATTTATGCATCGCACGCTCAACATCGCACACACAAGAACAATAAATTTTTAGATTGCCCAGAAACTTGTTTATGTTGTACGCAGATGACGTCACAATGCATGTGTTGAATATTTGCCTTGGTAATATGCATCATATGTGACGTCATCTGCGCAATGCGTTATCTGTCTTAATTGTGTCATGTTGCTATTAAAAAGGGCGCAAACTTTTAAGCAAATCTACAAAAAATTAAGTCAAGTTTTATGCCAACTCATAATAAATTCATTTTATTAATTTTTCTTCATTTTTCTTAATAAAACTTTTTCTTGCTCTTCTTGCAAATCATAACAAATTCATTTAACATTGTTTTAACTAAATAATAATAAAATTTTTCTATTCTTCTTAAGTCAACACGCATCTGTTCCTTGTGTGAATTTGACACAATTTTGAAATTCGGCTTTTGCGGCTTTTCTACTTATCAAATGTGAATTTTGGTTCACTGTACAAATTTTGAAGAATTTTCAGATATTTTGAAATTATGATTAACAGCACCGAGTAATTTTCGTGGCGAAATCATTTTGGCGCCCACACGCAATTAAGAGCAACGCGAGAGAAGCAAAGTGATACGATAGTCGATACAAATATCGATAAGTGTTAAAGTGTATCACATCGTATTTGACCAGAACACGCAGAAACATAATTTTACATTTATTAATGTTAAACCCAAAATATTGAACAGAAAAAATTTTGGATTACAGATTATGAAAGGGCAAGAAAAAACGATTAAGAAAATTATTTATTACCCTTTGCTGAAACTTGAAATAATACAATTCCAACGCGTTGAAAAGTTACAAAGCTTGCGTCGAAATATCGGTATTTTGACTTATTAAATCCGGTTCACCCTCCGGTAATTGTACTTTGTATGAATTTTGTAGGCCAGTGTATGACAATGTTTATGATGTTGCTGTTTCTGGGTTGTTCCGGCCAGTTGGTTTCATTGATATTTAAAACACATTTAAGTTCAATTATCCTCCTACGCGTTTCGACATACATCATAAATATATCTGAAAATTTTAAAGTTGACAACATTTCCGCTATTGAGCAACAATACAAAAGCAAACATATGGTAAATTGGGAGAATATAGAAGATAAATGCAAATTTTGGATAGAAGTTTTTAAATATAAGGATTCTGCAGGGAGTCAGCGATTCTTGGAGTTGGCAAACTTTGCAATGCATATTCTGACATTGCCGTGGTCTAACGCCGAGGTCGAACGCTTTTATAGCAATGTAAATATTGTAAAGTCGAACCTTCCAATTAGGATGCATTTAAGCACACTAAATTCTATATTGAGTGTCAGGTAAATATTTCTTAAAATGGACGTAGATGTATTAACGAACAGTACAGTCAAGTGGCCCAACGATACCAAGCACCGGCTTGTTAACGCGCGGACCCACGCACAAAGCGACCCACCTCCCGCCCATCCGACCGAGGGGCGCTCAGCTTATCGTGCGGATGCGATGATCGCGAATATGCAGACAAATGACACAAAACTAAGTTTTCTTTAGAGCAAGTGGGAGTGGCACTGCGTATTAAGTGGGAAAGAAGTATAAGTTTGAAGAGATATAGGTAAAAAATATATATTATTTCTAATAGGAACAGCAAAGTTAATTTGGTTAACTAATTCAGAAGAATCAATTTCACCATCAATTAATTTGTGAAAAAAGGAAAATTATAGGCTTATTCTACGATCATTCAGAGAAGAAAGATCTATTAGTATAAGTCTACTACGATAAGACGGCAAATGATTGTAAGTGTCCCAGTTAAGACCTCTAAGTGCGAAGAGCAGAAATTGTTTTTGTACCGATTCTATTTTATTCTGATGAATTTCGTATTTGGGAAACCATCTACAAGATCCATAATCCAGAATCGGTCGTACAAGAGAATACAGAGTTTTTGTTTAGTAGGGATCGTTGAACTCCTTCAAACAGCGCTTATTGAAACCCAAGACACCAGATGATCGATTAGAAATTGAAGAAATATGCTTGTCAAACTTAAGCCTTGGGTCCATGACGATGCCTAAATCGTCAGCCAATTCAATTCTATCTAGTTGTTTGTTGTCAAGAAAATATATATTAAACAAGTAAATCAAAAAAAAATTTTAAGACATGCTTTTATACGCTTTCTTGCATACATATGTAATCGATAGTTTAAAATCTTTTATATAATAAAAAATAACATAAAAAAAACATAGTGCCGCATAGTTAATTTTGGCTATGCCAAGACTATGATACCCTTCACACGTGGATTAATTTGTATTTTTATTTTTTTATTGCGTGAAAATCTCGAAAGACTATAAGGCATTAAATTATTAATATTCGGTGTATCGAATTAACTATGTTAATTTAAAAATAGATATTCAGCTATTCTGTTAAACTCTTATATAGTCTGGTGGTAAGTACGCCAGACTCTCATCCGGTAGGTGCGGATTCGAATCCCCGTGTAGTAATTTTGGTATTTTAGTTTTTTAGTCCAATTTTGTTTTTTTAATAGATTTTTTGTATTTATATGGTGGCTATATCGTAGAATGCTCCGATCGGGATGAAATTTCATAGTGAACAAACCCGACATGATCTAAGCAATCTGTGAAAGTTTCATCAAGATCGGTTCAGCAGTTTGGCCGGAAATCGTGTTGATATGGTAAATTTATATGGTGGCTATATCGTAGAATGCTCCGATCGCGATGAAATTTCATAGTGAACAAACCCGACATGATCTAAGCAATCTGTGAAAGTTTCATCAAGATCGGTTCAGCAGTTTGGCCAGAAATCGTGTTGATATGGTAAATTTATATGGTGGCTATATCGTAGAATGCTCCGATCGGGATGAAATTTCATAGTGAACAAACCCGACATGATCTAAGCAATCTGTGAAAGTTTCATCAAGATCGGTTCAGCATTTTGGCCGGAAATCGTGTTGAAACAGACAGACGGACAGAAGGACAGACGGACGGACAGACGGAAATCAATTCCTGAGCTCGTCCTGATCATTTTGATACATAGTTTATGGGGTCTCCCATCATTCCTTAAAGGCGTTACAGATTCATGACAAAGTCAATATACCCTGTGAAGGGTATAAATATGTCACGGTTGGAGATCGAACCCATGACCTTCGGCTTGTGAAGCGTCAGTTTTCTCTCTATGCCACCAAAGCTCGTCAGTTAGTCAATTTAGTAATTTAAGCAAAATGGAAAACTGATTTTCGTGTTTTTTACATGATATTACTTATTTTATCGTGCCAAAAACTTTAAAAACATGTATTGTTGAACCAAATAAGATAATCGATCAACTTAAAAAGCATCTGATAGATAATTAATCAACCCATAAAATGAGCATTTGAAATAAATTCTACGATTTTTGAGTGCCTATTTATGGGTATTCAAAGTTGAAACTTGTGAAAAAACCAATTTTACGAGAAGGACAAAAAATATTATATAAATTTTTTATTTTTATTGTTTCATTTTAATGGTTTTTATAATTTAAAATTAATATTATAATAATTAGAAATACGTTTTTTTAGTCTGGCATAAGTCAAGGCAAGTTTTTGTTTTAAATTTTCACTTCTCTGTACATTGCCGTATAAACTATCAAGTTCTTCGAAGGCAGCTTCCGTGAAATTCGTTACTGTTTTTGACTTCCTAAACAGGTCAAATAATTTATGGTTGTTCAACGACATATTTGAAGTGTAATACAGTGCTTGTCTCGCCAACTTTCAGTCGTAGACTAATCCAGGATTATAGTTTTTTTTTCAATATATAGCCTAATCTATTACCTGATAGATACCGTTTGGATTAAAGGTTCAAGAAAAGAGTTAGCTTTCATGCCTAACAAATTTACCTATTGTTTGTATAAGTCCAGGTCAATAAGGTCAATTTATGCAATTTGGGTACTTGGCACGTGTCCGAATAAGATTTGTGCCTACCTGAATGGGATGTGTGACTAGTTTTACGCTAACGCAATTTCTGTAATCGGTGCGTACCTGGTAATTTATTTGTATATCCTGTAACTGCACCTGAATTTAGGGACCAGGATTTGACAAATGATCTCAGGTAAGCATTACAGAATGAAAAGCAAAAATCAAGTATCTTAACAATAACGAACGAAACAACAACAATAAAAATGGGTTTTCACGGTTACATGTCATAAATTGCTGAAAAATGCAAGCAACACATTTTTGGAACTATGTCTTTTTTCACTATTTTATATCTAAAACAAGTGGAAACGTTGCAGTCGGACGCAACCGACTGCGGTATACTCGATACCAGTATTAAAAATTTTGATGCCCATCCATGTGGGATGTCAATTGCTATCTTCATACCAAATTTGGTGACTCTAGCTCAAAGTTTGTATAAAGTGGGGAAAGGGGGGCTGGGGGCGGTATGGGAGGAATTGCATCCAAATTTTTGATGCAGATCTTTGTGGAATGTCAATTGCTACCTTCATACCAAATTTGGTGACTCTAGCTCAAAGTTTGTATAAAGTGGGGAAATGGGGGCTGGGGGCGGTATGTTTGGGCGTGGCATCCAAATTTTTGGTGCAGATCTATGTGGGATGTCAATTGCTATCTTCATACCAAATTTGGTGACTCTAGCTCGAAGTTTGTATAAAGTTGGGAAAGGGGGGCTGGCGGCGGTATGGTTGGGCGTGGCATCCAAATTTTTGCTGCAGATCCTTGTGGAATGTCAAATGCTACCTTCATACCAAATTTGTTGACTCTAGCTCAAAGTTTGTATAAGGTGGGGAAAGGGGGGCTTTGGGGCTGGGGGCGGTATGGTTGGGCGTGGCATCCAAATTTTTGCTGCAGATCCTTGTGGAATGTCAAATGCTACCTTCATACCAAATTTGTTGACTCTAGCTCAAGTTTGTATAAGGTGGGGAAAGGGGGGCTTTGGGGCTGGGGGCGGTATGGTTAGGCGTGGCATCCAAATTTTTGCTGCAGATCCTTGTGGAATGTCAAATGCTACCTTCATACCAAATTTGGTGACTCTAGCTCAAAAATAGTATAAAGTGGGGAAATGGGGGCTGGGGGCGGTATGTTTGGGCGTGGCATCCAAATTTTTGGTGCAGATCCTTGTGGAATGTCAAATGCTACCTTCATACCAAATTTGGTGACTCTAGCTCGAAGTTTGTATAAGTGGGGAAAGGGGGGCTGGGGGCGGTATGGTTGGGCGTGGCATCCAAATTTTTGCTACAGATCCTTGTGGAATGTCAAATGCTACCTTCATACCAAATTTGTTGACTCTAGCTCAAAGTTTGTATAAGTGGGGAAAGGGGGGCTTTGGGGCTGGGGGCGGTATGGTTGGGCGTGGCATCCAAATTTTTGCTGCAGATCCTTGTGGAATGTCAAATGCTACCTTCATACCAAATTTGGTGACTCTAGCTCAAAGTTTGTATAAGGTGGGGAAAGGGGGCTTGGGGCTGGGGGCGGTATGGTTGGGCGTGGCATCCAAATTTTTGCTGCAGATCCTTGTGGAATGTCAAATGCTACCTTCATACCAAATTTGGTGACTCTAGCTCAAAGTTTGTATAAGGTGGGAAAGGGGGCTTGGGGCTGGGGCGGTATGGTTGGGCGTGGCATCCAAATTTTTGCTGCAGATCCTTGTGGAATGTCAAATGCTACCTTCATACCAATTTGTTGACTCTAGCTCAAAGTTTGTATAAGGTGGGGAAAGGGGGGCTTTGGGCTGGGGCGGTATGGTTGGGCGTGGCATCCAAATTTTTGCTGCAGATCCTTGTGGAATGTCAAATGCTACCTTCATACCAAATTTGTTGACTCTAGCTCAAAGTTTGTATAAGGTGGGGAAAGGGGGGCTTTGGGCTGGGGCGGTATGGTTGGGCGTGGCATCCAAATTTTTGCTGCAGATCCTTGTGGAATGTCAAATGCTACCTTCATACCAAATTTGTTGACTCTAGCTCAAAGTTTGTATAAGGTGGGGAAAGGGGGGCTTTGGGGCTGGGGGCGGTATGGTTAGGCGTGGCATCCAAATTTTGGTGCAGATCTATGTGGGATGTCAATTGCTACCTTCATACCAAATTTGGTGACTCTAGCTCGAAGTTTGTATAAAGTGGGGAAAGGGGGGCTGGGGGCGGTATGGTTGGGCGTGGCATCCAAATTTTTGCTACAGATCCTTGTGGAATGTCAATGCTACCTTCATACCAAATTTGGTGACTTTAGCTCAAAGTTTGTATAAAGTGGGGAAATGGGGGCTGGGGGCGGTATGTTTGGGCGTGGCATCCAAATTTTTGGTGCAGATCTATGTGGGATGTCAATTGCTATCTTCATACCAAATTTGGTGACTTTAGCTCAAAGTTTGTATTAAGTGGGGAATGGGGGCTGGGGGCGGTATGTTTGGGAGTGGCATCCAAATTTTGGTGCAGATCTATGTGGGATGTCAATTGCTATCTTCATACCAAATTTGGTGACTCTAGCTCGAAGTTTGTATAAAGTTGGGAAAGGGGGGCTGGGGGCGGTATGGTTGGGCGTGGCATCCAAATTTTTGCTGCAGATCCTTGTGGAATGTCAAATGCTACCTTCATACCAAATTTGGTGACTCTAGCTCAAAGTTTGTATAAAGTGGGAAATGGGGGCTGGGGGCGGTATGTTTGGGCGTGGCATCCAAATTTTTGGTGCAGATCTATGTGGGATGTCAATTGCTACCTTCATACCAAATTTGGTGACTCTAGCTCGAAGTTTGTATAAAGTTGGGAAAGGGGGGCTGGGGGCGGTATGGTTGGGCGTGGCATCCAAATTTTTGCTGCAGATCCTTGTGGAATGTCAAATGCTACCTTCATACCAAATTTGTTGACTCTAGCTCAAAGTTTGTATAAGGTGGGGAAAGGGGGGCTTTGGGGCTGGGGGCGGTATGGTTGGGCGTGGCATCCAAATTTTTGCTGCAGATCCTTGTGGAATGTCAAATGCTACCTTCATACCAAATTTGTTGACTCTAGCTCAAAGTTTGTATAAGGTGGGGAAAGGGGGGCTTTGGGGCTGGGGGCGGTATGGTTGGGCGTGGCATCCAAATTTTTGCTGCAGATCCTTGTGGAATGTCAAATGCTACCTTCATACCAAATTTGGTGACTCTAGCTCAAAGTTTGTATAAGTGGGGAAAGGGGGGCTGGGCTGGGGCGGTATGTTTGGGCGTGGCATCCAAATTTTTGGTGCAGATCTATGTGGGATGTCAATTGCTACCTTCATACCAAATTTGGTGACTCTAGCTCGAAGTTTGTATAAAGTGGGGAAAGGGGGGCTGGGGGCGGTATGGTTGGGCGTGGCATCCAAATTTTTGCTACAGATCCTTGTGGAATGTCAAATGCTACCTTCATACCAAATTTGTTGACTCTAGCTCAAAGTTTGTATAAAGTGGGGAAAGGGGGGCTTTGGGGCTGGGGGCGGTATGGTTGGGCGTGGCATCCAAATTATTGCTGCAGATCCTTGTGGAATGTCAAATGCTACCTTCATACCAAATTTGGTGACTTTAGCTCAAAGTTTGTATAAAGTGGGGAAATGGGGGCTGGGGGCGGTATGTTTGGGCGTGGCATCCAAATTTTTGGTGCAGATCTATGTGGGATGTCAATTGCTATCTTCATACCAAATTTGGTGACTTTAGCTCAAAGTTTGTATTAAGTGGGGAATGGGGGCTGGGGGCGGTATGTTTGGGAGTGGCATCCAAATTTTTGCTGCAGATCCTTGTGGAATGTCAAATGCTACCTTCATACCAAATTTGGTGACTCTAGCTCAAAGTTTGTATAAGGTGGGGAAAGGGGGGCGGAATGGATGGGCTAGGCTCCAAAACTTTGATGCAAATTGTTGGGGGTCGTTGCCAGCTATCTTCCTACCAAATTTGGTGGCTCTAGCTCCACTACTCTGGAATATACACGCATTCCCGTTTTTGACGAAGCGTTGGGGCAGATGGGGGTGGCTAGGGCGGTATTGGTGGGCGTGGCATCCAAACTTTTGATGCAGTTTTTTGTGGGTCATCATCAGCTAAATTGGCACCAAATTTGGTGGCTCTAGCTCAAAAACTGTGGGAGATATAGCCATTTCTGATTTCAAAATGCAGGGAGCTGGGGGCGGAATGGGTGGGCGTGGCTCCAAAACTTTGATGCAGTTTTTTGGGGGTCGTTACCAGCTAGCTTCCTACCAAATTTGGAGGCTCTAGCTCTACAACTCTGGAAGATACACGCATTCCCGTTTTTTACGAAGCGTTGGGGCATCTGGGGGCGGCTACGGCGGTATTGGTGGGCGTGGCATCCAAACTTTTGGTGCAGTTTTTGGGGGGTCATCATCAGCTAAATTGGCACCAAATTTGGTGGCTCTAGCTCAAAAACCGTGGGAGATATAGGCTTATTTGACTTTAAAATTCGGGGGGTCTGGGGGCGGAATGGGGGGGCGTGGCTCCAAAATTTTTGATGCAGTTTTTTGGGGGTTGCTAGTAGCTATCTTCTCATTAAATGTAAGGATGTGCGAAATATGTGGATTTATCGTTTTTGAGTTATCGAATTTATCGATTTGCCAGCCCCCCAGTTATCGAAGAACCCCCATCTTGACACTTTAATTTACTATCCCATAGATAAAAAGAATTGGAAAGTTTCAAGTCTCTAGCTTGAAGGGTGTGGAAAAAACTTGCATACATACGGACGGACAGACGGACAGACGGACAGACACCATGACGGACATTGCACAAAACCATTATACTCTTTACCTTCGGTATCGAGTATAAAAAAGGGGCAAAAACGGGCAGCTAGAACTTTTTGCATTAGATAAAGGAATAATCAAAGAAATAATTTTGAAAATATGGCAGATGTAAAATTTGATAATTTTTTTTTATTTTCCATCAAAGTTGAGAAATAGTGAAAGAGTAGATAGTTGGTAAATATTGATTTGCCTGGCCAAACGCAAAACAAACAGTAAAAAAATTTTTTTATTCTTTTCTTAATAAATAGATCTATCAATAGAACCAAATAATAATGACGATCCGTACCTTAGTTTTTGAGATATTGTATCTCAAAGCCGACCAATTTTCCTTAAAATTGTGATTTTTATGTAACACAAAAAATCAGACAACTTTGAAAAGCTATATCTTCTAAACAAATCCGGTTACATTAAGGATTGCAGATTTGAAATCGTTGGAAAATTTCCTATAAAGTGGGTTCATTCAATATTTTTTAGAGGCACATGCAATTTTTGATTTTTGACACCTGACTTGTTCTACGGGCGCCCCTGTGCGACGTGCACAATTTTACATCAGCGTACATAAAAACCCGAGAGAACTTTATAGCCGATGGAAGATCGTTTATAAACAAAATAAATAATAAAGGACCAAGATGACTACCCTTTGGAACGCCTGAAGTGACCTGAACCGTCTTGGAAACGGACCCTTAAAATAAAACCCTCTGAGTTCTAAGAGTTAGGTAGTCTTTAATCCAAAGAACTAGAATATTTGAAAAGCCCAAGAGTTTTAGTTTATGTATTAGGAGATGATGATCTACATTAGTTATTTAAAATCGCAAAACTGGAACGAGCAATCAAGAATTCAGAATAGGCTACCGATGAGCCGTTTTTTATAAATCTCTTGCAGGGTTTAGATTTTCGATTTTTAAGAATTGTCAACTATCGGGTAAACCACACAGGTTTGTTAGACCTGTTTAGCTTACCAACCGGGGCATATAAATCAAATAAAAAAAAAAATGTATTATAAAAAATACTGATTGCATAGTCCAAGTCGTCGGACTCGTAGAGGGGAGACCAGTCAGTTTGGGATAAAAGCAGGGCGAGTCCCTCAAAATCAGTTTCCCGAAATTGACGAACTCGACTCAAAGGCATTTTAGTATTGCAACGCGTCCGGGAAGGTAAATTAATCAACAGCTCTAACGTAGGATGGTATAAGTCTTCGGGATAAGATATAGGCTGGGAACGGGAAACGGATGAAGATGATGAATCCAAAACAAAAATCAGATCAAGCATTTTATTAAGAGAATTTGGGATAGCATTAATTTGACTCAATGACATCTCAAGTAATTCGATTAAAAATTCATTCGGAGCTGTGGGAGTCAGGGCACCAGAGTCAGGACAAGAAGTCTTTGCAGCATATAGTGCAAAAATCTTGATTCGAAACACTGATTTTAAAAGACAAAATGTTCCGATCATAAGCAAATTTTAATTTCTCCACCGTGAAGTTTGCAATCGATTTGGCCTTGATATAGTAGACCTTGACATCATCTGATGTTAAATCAGGGAGAATCCTTGAAAAAAATATTTGTTTTTTAAGTACATTTTACAGCACAAACAATTATACATCATACTCAAATTTTTCTAGATATGGACTGCGCCGGAATGGCGAATGCTGTTACGATTACCAAATGCCTATTAGTTATCTGAAGCAACTTCGCATTCTTCATTTACGTTAGAATCCATAGATTTCAATAAAATTGATGATATTTTTGACGAAGATGATGAATAAATTATTTTAAACACAGCTTTTTTCCGCTTTTTCTTAAATATTTTCCGCTTTTTTTGGTCTAAAATAATGCCAAAAATTGCTTTCTTTCGTTCCCAAAAGTTGACATCACTGCTGAGTACTAACGTCAACGCTAACGCCATCATAAAATAATCAAGGTAGTGGCGCTGCTGAGCAGACGTTTTGATTCGTGAATGTGAAAGATCCAGGCGGAACAATGTTTGAATATATATTTTTTATTTGATTCTTTTTTAACGGCAGATGGCGTTTAGAAAAATACCAAAACCAAAATACAAAAGATACCAAAACAACCAAAAAAACTGAAATTATTAATATTACCAGAAATACATAATAGAAAACATACCAAAATCCCAAAAATACCAACAAATACCATATATATCAATAATTCTAAAAATACCATAATACCAAAAATACTAAATATCCAAAAATTACCAAAAAATAAAAAGCAACAAGTGGAAACGTTGCAGTCGGACGCAACCGACTGCGGCATTCTCGATACCAGCATTTAAGCCGCTCAAAAAGAGGCCTGATTGCAAAGGGGTACGGACTGGGCAGGTGTGTACGCTGCCTTAAAGATTATCCGATGTAGATGAGGATGCCACCAACTATCTTCCTTCCAAATTTGGTGACTCTAGCTCAAAGTTTGTAAAAAGTGGGGAAAGGGGGGCTGGGGGCGAAATGGGTGGGCGTGGCATCCAAATTTTTTCTGCAGATCTATGTGGAATGTCATTTGCTACCTTTATATCAAATTTGGTGACTCTAGCACAAAGTTTGTAAGAGGTGGGGTAAAGAGGGGCTGGGGGAGGAATGGGTGAGCGTAGCTCCAAATGCATATTTTTGGGTGTCGTTCCCAGCTACCTTTCTACCAAATTTGGTGGCTCTAGCTCCACAACTCTGGAAGATACACGCATTCCCGTTTTTGACCAAGCGTTGGGTGGATGGGGGCGGCTAGAGCAGTATTGGTGTCCGTGGCAATCAAAACTTTTGATGAAGTCATCATCACCTATCTTGGCACCAATTTTTGTGGCTATAGCTCAAAAACTGTGGGAGATATAGGCTTTTTTAACTTTTAAAAGCGGGGGGGGGGGGGGGAGGCTGGGGCGGAATGGGTGGGCGTGGCTCCAAAATTTTTGATGCAGTTTTTTGGGGGTTTCTAGTAGATATCTTCTTACCAAATTTGGTAGTTCCAGCTGCAAGGATGTGCGAAATATGTGGATTTATCGGTTTTGAGTTATCGAATTTATCGATTTGCCAGCCCCCCCAGTTATCGTAGAACCCCAATCTTGACACTTTAATTTACTATCCCATAGATAAAGGGAATTGGAAAGTTTCAAGTCTCTAGATTGAAGGGTGTGGAAAAAAAATTGCATACATACGGACGGACAGACAGACAGACACCATGACGGACATTGCACAAAACTAATATACTCTTTACCTTCGGTATCGAGAATAAATACCATTTGACCAAGAAAACAGAAAAAAAAAATGTACAAAGAAAACAATTCCATAAAGAACAAAATATTCAGAAATAACAAATAATTCCAGAAATGCCGAAATACCAAAAAACAGCAAAAATACAGAAAAATACAGAGCAATATAGAAAAATACAAAAACATTTTGAAAAGTACAGGTAAATGAAGAGAAATTCCCAAAAATAAATAGAAATACAGAAAAATACGGAGAAATACAGAAAACTACAGAGAATTTCACAAAAACACAGAAAAATATAGAAAAATTAAATTCGATGGTAGATTTCATTTAACTCCTTCAACTCCTGCATACACACAAAATAGCGATAATTCAGTAAAATTTATTTAATTTTATTCATAAAAGTATGGAATCATTTCATCAATGATTTGTTATGTCGTTAAAACGTAAGACTATCGTCAGTAAACCAACTATACAGACATTAATTTTTTTTTTTTTGAATCCTACTTAAAATCTCGTATAAACTACAGTTAAACAAGTAAGAAGGATCTAGTCGGGAGAGCCCGACTAGAAGATACCCTGAACCCAGTTGCAATAAATAAATAAATGTATAATTGACTTAGGTATACTTACTTAACTTCAATCGATTAAATTCGATATCTCCCGGGTTTCTTAACCGATATGGACGAAATTTTCAGAAAAGTTCTATCATTACCCATTACTTCAAAAATTCGATAATTTATTGTTATCGATATTATTTGTATATCGGAAACCAGAATAGTTATCGATAATTTGAAGCAAACTTGTTCTGCTCATGGTATAGGAGAACTTATATACAAAATCTGAAGTCTCTAGCTCTTGTAGTCTCTGAGATCCACGCGTTCATACAGACGGACAGACAGACAGACGGACATGGATATATCGTCTCGGCTGTTGATGCTGATCAAAAGATCGGTCGGAGATGCTTCCTTCTGCCTGTTACATACTTTTGCACAAAACCATTATACCCTTATTTATACCCTTATATTAACACAAGTTTGGCTCAAAATAATAAAAACCTCGTTACCAAAGGAAGTTATTAAGCTTTTAGAAGCACCAAAAGTAGACTATAATAATAGGGAACATATCTTAGGCAGCAGGGACAGATACTCAGATAGTGATCATGAAGACAGCAACCTATTTCCATGGATTTGAAAGCAGAAAAAGAAGATAAATATTCTAGTATTAATTTATTACCAATATTAAATCTATATATATAAAAAAGAATTTCTGTTTTTATGTCCGTTATAGAGCCGTAAACTATGCATTTTATCATGTGGTGATCTTTAGCCAAGCTGTTGTGCATCAGCCCACAAAGGTTTCTGAGTCTGTACGGCCAATTTTTGTGCATTTCATAGTGAGGTAAACTAATTTTCAATATGCCAGCAGGCTTTTCAAAAAATCTACTTGCTACGGAAGAAAAGCTAGAAATTCTCACATTCTAGCCAGTTACTCGGGAGCAGTCGAAATCAAGTTCAAATTAAAAAATTCATAAATTCTCAAATGCTGATATTTTCACTTCAAATTTAACATCCGCTTGCGTATTTTTTAAATTTTGGAGCGTTTTTCGAATATTTTTTTTATTTACAAAAAGTGTACGGAAAGTGTAGCTAGAAGCTCTCACATTCAGTCTTGCCAAGATTCTTCAAAGCCAAATTTTATTTTTTGGTTTTTATCACGACGTTCCAGTTCAATTATGCCTCCAAAGCGAAAAGCTATTGGCAGATCTACAACTTAAGCACAGAAGATAAATAGATAAATATAAAACAAATTTTCTTATAGTCGGGTGAGGAGGGAGAGCGTGGTCATACAAAATTTGATAATAGTCTAACTGAGGTTCATGCCAAATTTTAAGCCCCTAGCTTTATTAGTAGACTGGGATTCTAGCCCAATGAGCACTGTTTCGATTTCTTGGTCTTTCTTTTAGTATGTATGGGTTTTACCACCACCGCAAATTATTCAGCATTTAATTATAGTGTGATTTGCGTTGGTTTTATTTGAGAGGAATATTGAATGGGGAGGGGGAGGAGAGAGTTGAATTTGAAACTGGAACTGTGAAAAAATTGGCTCTACCAGTAGTTCTTACAATCATCAAAAATCGTCAGCAAGCAAATTCAATGCTAAACAAATTTTAATTGCCTGCGGATTAAACTGGTAATTTGCTAAGGATTTTTGCACCAGGGGTTTGTGGCACATCTTGGGCGACATCTACACCCATACTGCCATAAAATTTGATA
Organism: Scaptomyza flava; assembly: GCA_030179655.1. Lineage (NCBI taxonomy): Eukaryota > Metazoa > Arthropoda > Insecta > Diptera > Drosophilidae > Scaptomyza > Scaptomyza flava. Next base: position 25,816,912 of record JARNME010000404.1, read on the forward strand.
ATTCTAGCTTAAACTGTGGAAGATATGAGGAATTCTGAAATTAAAGGGTGGGTGGCACGGGTAGGCAAATTTTTATGCAGATGCCTCTAGTTATATTGCTACCATACTTGGTGGAACTATCTGAAAAACTGTGGCGTGGGTGAGAGTGGCATTCAAAATATCCATGCAAATCTTTCGGTGCCAAACTTGTAAGTTTTTTCAAAAACAGTAACCAAATTTAGCAACTCTAGCTCTAACTGTGAAAGATATAATCGCCTCTGATTTCACATTACAATAAGGCTGGGGGCACTATAAATGTCTTCTTACCATAGTTGGTAGCTCTTGCTGTACGGGGAGGGAGATATGTGGATATATCGATTTTGAGCTATCGATTTCATCGAAAAAACATGAAACCACAAAAATATAATTTGAACAAGTTGAAACGATGCAGTTGGACGCAATCGATTGCGGTCTACTCGATACCTGTATTAAAACTGGTAGAAAGAGGCCTGATTGCAAAGGGTAACGGATGCGGCAGGGGTGCAGGCTGCTTCAAAGATTGTCTGTTGCAGATGAGGATGCAAACAGCTATATTTTTGGTGCAGATCTTTGGGGATCGTTACCAGTTCGAAATAAGTGGATTTATCGATTGTGAGTTATCGAATGATTCGATATGCCTACCTCCCAGTTATCGTAGAATGCACCTTTTTATACCCTGAACCCATTAAATGGCTAAAACGGGTATAATGGTTTCGTGCAAAAGTATGTAACAGGCAGAAGGAAGCTTCTCCGACCAGATAAAGTATATATATTCTTGATCAGCAAAAACAGCCAAGACGATATAGCCATGTCCGTCTGTCCGTCTGTCTGTCTGTCTGTCCGTCTGTCTGTCTGTCTGTCTGTCTGTATGTCTGTCTGTATGAACGCGTGGATCTCAGAGACTACAAGATCTAGAGACTTCTGATTTTGTATTTAAGTTCTCCTATACCATGAGCAGAACAAGTTTGTTTCAAATTATCGATAACTATTCTGGTTTCCGATATACACATGCAATCGATTACCAAAAATATCGATATTAGAAAATAAAATAATAAGGGTTGAAAAATGGGTAACGATAGAACTTTTCTGAGAATTTCGTCCAAATCGGTTAAGAAACACCGGAGATATCGAATTGAATCGTTTGAAGTTAAGTCAGTATACCAAAGTCTTATACAAATTGAATATATTTATTGCAGCTGGGTTCAGGGAATCTTCTAGTTGGGCTCTTCCGACTAGGGCCTTCTTACTTGTTGAGGATCGTCATTACCTATCATGTCACCGAATTTTGTGGCTCTAGCTCAAAAACTAGCTCAATCTGCGAAGTGCTGGGAGTGAAATGGGTGGTTGTGGCTCCAAAACTGTTGATGCAGTTTTTTGGGAATTACTAATAGCTATCATCTTACCAAATTTGGTAGTTAAAGCTGTAAGGATATGCGAAATACATAGGTGGATTAAGTGATTTTAAGCAATTGAATTAAGATGCATAGATGAAAATATTTGGAATGTTTCAAGTCTCTAGCTTGAAGGTTGTGGAAAACGTTGCGTTCATACAGATTGACAGACACCACGACGGACATTGCATAAACCCAATATCTTTAGCTTCTGTATACAGTATAATAACCAATTTAACATACATATTTTGAAATCTGTCGATTTGCATAGTTTATGAAAAGTTTTTCCTTTAAAAACATATTTTTTAACGATTTGGTAAGCAATTTGTTTTATGCCACTTCTATACGTCTACCAAGCTTTCTCTTTGAAAAAGAAAATCTCTTAAAACGAGTAAGGTTAAAGCATATTTGCAATGCTTCCAATGCAATTTAACCTTTTTTGTGTATGTGCGCAACAAAGATAAATGCACTTTCGCTCTTACCAAAATCATTTCAATAAGTTCTATGTAAACTTCTTTGAACAATGTAAACTTCAGAAAACCCACAAGTTTTGTACATTCTCATATGCATCTTTTAAATGCTACGATAATGTGGTTATTTAAGCTTTGGTCCAAAATGTTGAGCCTTGAATGGCGCCAGTTTTAGACGGCGTTCAATAAAGCTCCCAACAAAACCCTGAGCTGCATCAAAATTCATGTCAATATCGTGACACACACAAAGCGAATTAGTACAGCCTAATTTGAAACTTAATGTTGGCACTTTTGTCAATTATTGACATTTGACCTTCTTATGATATAATTCAAGCGCCTTCACATTTGGAGACGTGCATAACAAAAAGAGTATTCTGCATTATCTGCTGAAAGCTCACTCTTGGATTTCGCCTCAGCACTTAATGTTGGAGTCGAAAACGGCTTTGCGAATTGACTTGGAGGGTGCACTTGCCGCTTTAACTGGGTCACAAAGAGGCGTATGCGCGTTGAAATTAAAATAAAGAAGCAACGCGCATGCTGCCATATAAACGGAAAATCCAAAGCGAAAGCCAAAGAAGCTTAAAATTTTACTATCAAGGGAACAAGTGGGGAAAGGCAACCAAGTTTGTCTGCCATTAGAATATATAACCCTAGTGCAGCTACTGAAAATAGTCAATACACATAAAGGATGTATAGCCGAGCACTCACACAACAATGAACTGTAATTTACATGACTTGAATTAACTTAACTGATGGCAAACGAACTTATTACCTGCTTTAAGCAAATGATACACGGCACAAAGCACATCCAACTACTGACTTTAAGCCTTTTGGAATCAGACTCAGGCTCTCGAAGAAGCCGTACGGTACTTTTGTGAATGCCATAAATATTCGTCTGTATGGGTAGTTCTATTGTAAGGTCTAGAATGTGCGGTAAGTGCAACTCTGTTTGGTGTTGTTTCCATATTAAGCTTATATATGCTACCCGTTAACATTTAGAGACAGCCGGAATGGTTGTTCGAGCGTAACCCCCACGCATTACTAACTGATTGTATAATTTAATGAAGCTTCGCAAATGTATTGCCATAAATTAAATAGAGTAAACACACACACAAACTTGACCTCACACTCAGTAGCTAGCTTCCTGCATGCTTTTTATTGTTGCACGTTTTGTAGTTTTCAACAAATGGGTTGGACCATATCATTTTATTATCCCAACAAGAATTTACGTAATAGATCCGCCAAACAGCGAAATTCAAGCCTTCAATTGGAAGCCTATAGCGTGGCTACCACTCGCTCTGAGAGCGCATTTCATGCTTTTCTCGTGCTTCGTGTGTCATTCGCCAGCCAATTCGTTTGTTAACTTTGCTACGACATATTTGTCCATAGCACAACCAGCCAGAAATATTGTGTGTATGTTTTTATACCCTTAACCCATAAAATGGGTAAATAAGGGTATAATGGTTTTGTGCAAAAGTATGTAACAGGCAAAAGTATGTCCGTCTGTATAAACGCGTGGATCTCAGAGACTACAAGAGCTAGAGACTTCAGATTTTGTATATAAGTTCTCCTATACCATGAGCAGAACAAGTTTGCTTCAAATTATCGATAACTATTCTGGTTTCCGATATAAACACAATATAGATAACAATAAAATATCGTATTTGGAAAATGTACAGATGAGGGTTGAAGTAATGGATAATGATAGAACTTTTTTTTTAAATTTCGTCAAAATCGGTTAAGAAACACCGCAGATAAATTATTGAAGCTTAGTCAGAATACCAAAGTCTTATATAAATTAAATATATTTATTGCAACTGGGTTCAGGGTATCTTCTTGTCGGGCTCTCCCGACTAGAGCCGTCTTACTTGTTTTATTTTACTTAATTTTAATTAAAATTTTTAATTTTATTTAAACTTAAATTAATTTGGATTTTATGTCAGCTGATCTTATTAGACAATAATAATACATATGTTTATATGTACAAACTCAAGTTCATACATATGTACATATGGTCGGCACGTGCAAGTTATATGAAACCCCATGAGAAGGCCAAGCTAGCGCGGACCGTTGACCGGCGGGAAACGCTGCGCTTGTACTTTAGCCAAACGTATGAGTACAATCGCTCTCCCTCTCTTTGTAGCTGCTGAATGATAACAGCGTAAGTTTATAAATGTTAACCATAAGCTAAGTATATACTTTTGATTTCAATAAAGACATTAAATAAACGAACCTCAAAGTAACAAGATGTTAATTATTTCACCATATTGATACACCTCGAGGTGTTAGTCTATAAAACACACATATTTTCCACAATTCAACAGCTAAGGTCACCAAATTTATTGGAAAAATAGCTTATGACTCCTCCAAAAGGTCTGCACTAAAAGATTAGATGCCACGCCTTCAAACAATGACCCACGCCCCACCACCTATTTAAAAATGGAAATGCTTGTATCTTTCACGGTTTTTCACCTAGACTCACCAAATACTGGAGGAAAGTTAGTGACATTCCAGAAAGATCTGTATTCAAAATTGTAATGCCACACGCACCCATACCGCCAGCCATTCTAAATTAGAAATTTCCATATCTTCTACAGTTTATCTGCTAGAGTCACCAAATTTGTAAAGAATTTAGCTAGTGGAATCCCCGAAGATCTGCATCAAACTGTCTTTTAACGCAGCGTACATCTCTGCCGCAACTGTTTACCGCCTTTGCAATCAGGCCCTTTCTCTATTAAATTTGGTGGATTTGCTTGTTAAAGTCGGTAAACGACTTTGGCAAATGCACGTGTGAATACACTTTCGCAATTTGTAGGCATGGCTACATAGCTGTATGGTAGTTGCGATGGCATCCAAAATTTTGATGTAGATCTTTGTGGAATGTCAATTGCTATCTTCATACCAAATTTGGTGACTCTAGCTCAAAGTTTGTAAAAAGTGGGGAAAGGAAGGTCTTAATTGGTGGGCCGTGGCTCCAAAACGTTGAAGCAGATTTTTGGAGGTCGTTGCCAGCTGTTTTCCTACCAAATTTGGTGGCTCTAACTACACAACTCTGGAAGATACACTCATTTCCGTTTTTGACGAAGCGTTGAGGCGGATAGGGGCGGCTAGGGCTGTATTGGTTGGCGTGGCATCCAATGTATTTTTCCAGTTCTTTTCGGGTCCTCATCACCTATCTTAGCCCCAAATTTGGTGGCTCCAGCTCAAAAGCTGTGGGAGGTATAGACTTTTCTGATTTCAAAATGCGGTGGGGCTCGGAGGGAATAAATGGGCGTGGCTCTAAAATGTTTGATGCAGTTTTTTGGGGGTTGCTAGTAGCTATCTTCTTACCCAATTTGGTAGTTCTATCTGTAAGGATGTGCGAAATAATGGATTTATAGGTTTTGAGCTATCGAATTTATTGATTTGCCAGCCCCACAGTTATCGTAGAGCCTTAATTTTGACACTTTATCTTTCCCGGCCATAGATAAAAAGAATTGGAAAGTTTCAATTCTCTAGCTTGAAGGTTGTGGACAAAAGTTGCGTTCATACAGACGGACGGACAGACACCACGACGGACATTGCACAAACCCAATATACTTTTTACCTTCGGTAACGAGTGTAAAAATTTGGAAGCCACGCTCACCCATTCCACTCCCAACCACTTTTCCACCACCTTTTACAAACTTTAAGCTAGAGTCACCAAATCGGGAATGAAGATAGTAATTGATATCCCACAAGAATCTGTATCAAAAACTGGATGCCACGCCCATCTATACCACCCCTATCCTTCCTTCCCCGAAATGTAAAAACTTTGAGCAAATGTCACCAAATTTGACAAGAAGATGGCAATTGACATCCCACTAAGATCTGTAGCAAAAATTTGGGCGCCACGCTCACACATACCGTCCCCAGCCACCATTCCACCTTAATTTAAAAACTTTGCGCTAGAGTCACCAAATTTGGAAAGAACACACCAATTGACATCCCACAAAGATCTGCTGCAAAAGTTGGATGCCATGCCCCCAATACCGCTCCAGCCCCCCTTGCTCAACCTGTAACAATCTTTGAGCTAGAGTCATCAAATTTGAAAGGAAGATTGCTAATGGCAGCCCCATTTGCATCAGACAATATATGAGACAGCGTACATAACTGCCGCATCCGTACCCCATTGCAAATAGGCTTTTTTTTACCGGTTTTATAAATATAAATTTTGTTGCTTGTTTGTAAGCCTACTTGAAGACTTGCAATCAATTTTTTGTGCTTTTTTTTTAACTTCAACGTATCTGCAACACGTTGAACAACATTTAGTGTTGTTTAAATTAAACTTCAAATGCTTGCCGATTGTCTGGAGCACAAGCTAACAGGTATTTATGTACGAACGACATTATTCGTGCGGGTAATGTAATGCTTTTGTGCCTAATAATCTACTTAGTAGCATTGTAGTGCAAAATGTTTTGTCGGTTTGATGTGTTAGTATTTAACATCTAAGCCCGGTTCATAAATTTTACTTTGTCTCTCGCTCTTTCTCTACTTATATGTTGATGTTGGCAAGTACAATTAAGTTTCGGCCCCTTTTTAGACGACCGTTAGCCAGTATTCTTCCTTGATAAGCCCTAAACGGAATGTTAAAGAGAGAAGGAAAATGTTTCAAACCACCACAGTACGACGCTATGTTTAAAAGACTTTCATTTCTCAGTTTCTTTTTTGTCCTCGGCCCCTTAAAAAGTGCACCATTTTATGACAGACCTTTTGCAGATTCATTTTGCGATTCAAAGCCAGCCAAGGTATATGCGCTAACGGATAATTTCTTTAAGATTTTTTGGATAATAAAGCGTGTTGCCGTCTAACAACGGCTTACATCGAATCAAAGGCTGAATCATGAAAAATGTACATATGTATCTTTCTTTGCCAGGCTTTAAATAATTTATAACCGATGCTGGCTTTTCACAAGCTAAATATTTAAAGACAACAAATTGAACAAGCTTTAAATCAACTTTTATTTAACTCATTATTTGCATTGATTTGTAGTCTATATATATAAAAGAGTTTGTCCTGATGATAATGGAAGAGCCACAGCCTTAACGAAAAGAGCTAGAAGGCTGAAATTTTCACACAATTTTCCATGCAGGTAGTAAGTGAGCACTAAGAAGGGAATTTTTATTTGGACAACTCCTTCAAGTACCCCCCATACGATTTGGAGCACTTTTTACCCATTTTAAAAAACATATTACAATTACAACAAGTACCCATTCCACTACGTTCGCCTGATTGTCGCACAAGCTGAGGGTTTGATCGCGAGTGAGAATACAAAAACAAAACAAATGCGCAGTGACGCCTTCGCGTGCACAAGCAAAGTCATAAACAAGTAAGAAGGCTCTAGTCGGGAGAGCCCGACTAGAAGATACCCTGAACCCAGTTGCAATAAATAAATTAAATTTATGTAAGACTTTGGTATACTGATTTAGCTTCAATCGATTAAATTCGATATCTCCGGTGTTTCTTAACCGATTTGGACGAAATTTTCAGGAAAGTGCTATCGTTACCCATTACTTCAACCCTCATTTTTAGATTTTCCAAATTCGATATTTTTTGTTATCGATATTATGTGTATATCGGAAACCATAATAGTTATCGATAATTTGAAGCAAACTTGTTCTGCTTATGGTATAGGAGAATTTAAATACAAAATCTGAAGTCTCTAGCTCTTGTAGTCTCTGAGATCCACGCGTTCATACAGACAGACAGACGGACAGACGGACGGACAGACGCCTGCAGGCGTTATTGCATTTCTATGCACCCACATTATTGATATATTATTGATATACAATTTCGAATAAGCAAAGGGCTTTCACAAAAGCGCGCGTGTTGCTCTTATGATAATCACATAATTTGAAATCTCGCTCCGATCATGCTCCTTTGCTGTTGCTCAGTTACGTTCACTCTCTATTTTATTTTCAAACACAAATCTTAATATCCCTTTCTCCTCCGCACTCACTAAGCAAAGCTAACCATAACTAAGAGGCTGCTGTTTAAGGAATTGTATTGCCTAATTTGCACCACCCATACCTAGCTCTTAAGTGCAAGCGTTGTATGTATGAGCTCGGGATCTGCTGTTTAGAGGAATAACTGTAATGCTCTTTCCAACATTATGTTTTTGCATACAATGGTAAGGGAATTTGTTATGCATTTTTGTTCATATTTAATGTGAACAAAGAAAGTTACTTTTAGTTTCAGAGAATTTTTTAATATTGTTTATATTAAGGATAATAATAAAATCGAAAGTTACTTTTTGAATCAGTGAGTTTTTCAATATTCTGATTTTCGTATTATATACTATATATACATTCCTTTAAAATTGCGTATATATATAAGTTCATTTTAAATACGTATTTTATGATAAGTTATAATAAAACTTAATTGCTATTATTTAAATATTTAAATAACGATCAACGTATTTTAATATCTTTTGTTGTTTTTTAAACACAAGAAAATTAAGTCGATTTTCGACTTAATAATTGAAGCAACATTATATATAGTTGTCTTCTATTTTGCATATTATATAATAGTTATATAGACGCTGCTTAAGTGCATTTAAAAATCAAATAAAACTAAGCAGTCTGAATATTCTATTAAATTAATATAAGTTGGTATATTCAATTTTATTGAAGTCTATACTTACGTATAGACACTGTAACGTTGTAACAATCGTTTTACAGTGAAGTCAATTGACTCACAGCCAAATTAAAATATGTCTATTGAAGCTTAAGATATTAGTGGTGTTTTGGTGCCGCATTCAGTTGTTGCCATAATTGGTGATGGAGCCTGTCTTTTTAGATCTATTTCCTACCTTTTATTTGGTAGGCAAGGCTTCCATGGCACCATACGCCAAAATATTGTTGAACATGTTGTAACCAACTGGCAAACTTTTGATTGCTTCAGCATAAACTTAAATGGAGAGTGTTATAGCTTTTCTGAACAATATGAGTGCGCTATGTCATACTCATATACTTATGGTACTGCATGTGAGCTTCCAGCAGCAGCAGAAATTTTTGCTGTAAATTTCCAAGTTTTTCAGAATGGAAATTTATTACAAGCATTCGGAAATAATATGCATCCTGTAAAACGATTGCGTTTTTCCGGTACATTTATGAATGGACATTTTGATGTTTATATTCCTCTAGAGGAAGTATTAACTCAAGATTCTGATACGTCAAGTAAATGTATAACTGAAAATGTTAAAAATCTTGTTAAAAGACGTAGTCGGTTCACCGGCAAAACAGAAAAATAGGTAAAAAAACGCTCATTAGAAAAAAATAGTGATATCAATAGGGGTAAGCGCATAGAAGCATCAAAAAGATATCGTGTTAATAATCCTGATGTTATTAGAGTTATAGTGAGAAGAGATCAGACTAATAATCCTGAAGCTCATAGAGTTGTAGTGAGAAAACATCAGGCTAATAATCCTAATGCACGTCAAGAAAGGCGTTTGCGTGCATGGAGTGTTAAAGCCATGTCTGGCTTGAACTGTTATTTTGAAATAGCTTACAAGTCAGATAAAATTACTCTACTTGGTAGTATGAATTTGATGTGCAAACATTGTAACGCTTTAAAATGGAAAAATGAGCCTTTGGGTATCTGTTGCAAAGCAGGAAAAGTTAAGGTTTCACAAAATGAAAGTTTGCCTGATCCACTTAAAAGCTTAATAATTGGTGGACATCCAAAGCATGATCATTTCATTGATCGTATAAGAAAGTATAACAGCTGCTTTCAAATGACTTCTTTTGGAAGTACAAAAACTATAAATGAAAGTTGGTCAACCTTTAAAGTCCAAGGACAAGTGTATCACTTAATTGGTAGTGCCCGACTTTTGCCAAATGAAGAAATGCTGTTTCTTCAAATTTATTTTGTTGGTGACGATGAAAAGGAAGCTCAACTACGTTGCAAAAATATTCCAAAAGTTGATTTAAGCGTAGTAAAGGATCTTCAATGTATGTTTCATCATCATAATCGTTATGTTAAAGATCTAAAAATGGCTCTCAATAAAATACCAACAAGTACTAAAGACTATAAATTGATTATACATGCTGAACGAACACGCGCTGGTGCAAATAAAGGGCTTTACAATGCACCTCAATCAAGCGAAGTAGCTTAAGTTATTGTTGGTCAGCAATTTGAAAAGCGCGATATTATTATTGAAAGCCATAATAATAAATTACATCGTATAAGTGAGGTGCATCGATCATACGATGCCTTACAGTACCCTTTGCTATTTCCTTATGGCGAAGATGGCTATTCAGTGGATATACCACAATATAATCCATTATTAAAAAAAGAGGAACCAAAAAAATGATATCTGCGTTAAGCTTTTACAGCTATAAAATAATGATTCGTCAATCTGAGATAAATTATTTTATTTATTGTCGTTCCCTTTTTAGTCAGTTTTTGGTTGATATGTATGCTACAATTGAAACAGAAAGGTTAAATTATATTCGCTACAATCAAGCGAAACTCAGAGCAGATAGCTATATACATCTACAAGATGCAATAGGCCAACAAGATGTTGTCGCAGCTCAACTTGGTCAGATGGTAATTTTACCATCTTCTTTTACAAGCTCTGCACGATTTATGCATGAAAAGACTCAAGATGCTATGACATATGTTCGCCATTTTGGGCGACCAGATCTTTTCATAACATTCACATGCAATGACATCAAAAGTGTTTTATGACCGGGTCAAAAATCGCATGAGCGTCACGATATTATAGCTCGAGTTTTTCATTTAAAAGTTAAAGCTTTAATGTCACTATTGATAAAAGGTTCTTTGTTTGGGAGCGTGCAATGTTTCATGTACTCTGTGGAATGGCAAAAGCGGGGCTTACCACATATACATATTCTACTTTGGTTAGAAAATAAAATAAGACCAGATAAAATTGATAAAATTATCTGTACCGAAATACCAAACGCAGATGAGGATCCTTTGTTATTTAACATTGTTAAGTCAAATATATAATAAATAAATAATAATAAATCGCCATGCATGAAAAATGGAAAATGTACCAAAAGGTTTCCTCGACAATTACTTAAAGAAACTGTGACTGGAAAAGATAGTTACCCTCTATATCGTAGAAGAGCGATAGAAGATGGTGGTAATGCAATTAATATAAATGGTAATTGCATAGATAATCGTTGGGTTGTACCTTATAACTGTGTTCTATTGAGAACATTTGAAGCTCACATAAATGTTGAGTATTGTAGTTCTGTAAAGTCTATTGAATACATTTGTAAATATGTTAACAAGGGCAGTGATCAAGTATCATTTACTCTTGAAGACCAACGTAATGAAATTAATATGTACGAAAGTGGCCGTTATATAAGTAGCTCAGAAACGGTATGGAGTATCCTTGCATTTCCCATACATGAACGTTTTCCGGCTATTACACACTTAGCTGTTCATTTAGAAAATGGTCAAGATGATAAGCACTGGGATTCAACTATAGCCGATGCTGTCATATGTCAAAATCTTACAAAACTGAGAGAATTTATTGCAATAATGTTAGTATTTTGTCAAATTTCAGATGCTCTTAAACTTTGGAATACTTATGGAGAGAGTTTCTCAGAAGATATTTTAATAGCCTTTCATTTTTCACAAGACAGAAATATTGATGAAATTATTGTGAATAATGTTTTAAAAAAATGTCTTATGTACATTGGAGATATTGTACTGTCTATTCGTGGTCAAAACTTGACTTATTATGGATTTCCACTACTATTTAGATCCGAGGAAATTGTTCGAAATATTGAATATCATAGAGAATCAAATTATGAAAATTGCGATAATTTTGTTGTTAACAAGTATAGTTGTTAACAAGTATACGAAAAGATACTACATAGCGTTGAAGCAGAAAAGGGAGAAATCTATTTTTTAGATGCACCTCGTGGAACAGGTAAAACGTATATTTTAAATTTATTATTGGCAAAGGTACGGCAAAGCAAAAAAATTGCATTCGCCGTTGCTTCTTCCGGTATCGCAGCCACTTTACTAAATGGTGGTCGCACAGCGCATTCTACACTTAAGATTCCATTTAATTTGATTCATTTAGAAACACCACATTGCTCAATTTCAAAGTAATCTAATATTGCTGCTGTGCTCAAAGATTGCAAGCTTATTGTTTGGGATGAGTGTACTATGGCCCATAAAGGTGCTTTTGAAGCTGTAGATCGATCTTTGAAAGACATTCGAGATAGTGTATACTTAATGGGTGGCATAACTGTTCTCTTAGCTGGTGATTTTCGACAAACTCTTCCAGTGATCCCCAGAGGAACAAGAGCAGATGAAATAAATGCGTGCTTAAAGTCTTCAATTTTGTGGCCCAAAATACAGAAAATTGCATTAACGAAGAATATGCGAGTGCACTTAAAAGGTGATAGCATAGCTGGTGAATTTGCAGAAATGCTTCTTCAAACAGGAAATGGATTATTTCCAACCCATGATGGCAAAATAACTTTACCATCCACTTTGTGTCATCTTGTGAAAAGTATTGAAGAGCTAACTCTAAAAATATTTCCGGATATTACAAATATCTCAAAAATCAATCGAATGGTTTTCAGAACGTGCTATTTTGACTGCGAGAAATGACAATGCATTGGAAATAAACGAGTTTTTATTAAAATCATTTCAAAGTGAAGAAATTACATATAACTCTATTGATTCTGTGACTGAAATCGAAGATGCAGTTCATTACCCCGTCGAGTTTCTTAATTCATTAAATCCGGCTGGCCTGACTCAACATAAATTAACTTTAAAGATTGGTTCACCTGTAATGTTGATTCGCAACTTGAAGCCGCCAAAACTGTGCAATGGTACAAGATTGCAAGTTAAAGTCCTTCATAAGAATGTTGTCGAAGCAATGGTCTTTACTGGCAATGGTATAGGGGAAACGGTTTTTATACCGAAAATTCCAATAAATCCCTTCTGATTCTGAATTGCCAATTCAGTTTAAAAGATTTCAATTTCCTTTAAAAGTTTGCTTTGCCTTAACAATTATTAAATCACAGGGACAAACTCTTAAATTAGCCGGACTAGACTTAAGACACGATTGTTTTTTTCATGGCCATTTTATGTAGCCTGCTCACCGAAAAGTTTATTTCTATTAGCACCTGACGGAAAAACAACCAATGTCGTTTATAAAGAAGCTCTTAAAAGTTGTTAATAATTTCAAATTAAATTCAATAAGTGGATAAGGCCTGCTGGGGAAACCACAAAAAAAATGACGCGCCTGATTCTCTACGTCAATGGTGGCGTGGAAAAGAGAATATTATATACTTTGTTGTAATATTTTGTGAAATATTTTCTAATTTATTTATTTTGTATCTATCTTCTATTGCTTAAATTTATATAAACTATCCGCGCAGCGAAGTAAGCGGGCCACTTACTAGTATTATATATAAACATAGTATCCTGTATGGCAAACTAGTTTCAATGAGCTAACAATTAAAATTAATTTCACATAAACGAAAAATTGCAAACAGATTTTTGATTGACTGACTGTGGGGTAATGGATGTCTGCGCATTTATTCAAATATTCTGGCTGCTTGTTGGAGCAATCCGCTCGGATTTTTTAAGCGTTGGCTTTATATGGTGAATCCAAGCTATAAGCGAAAAGTTTTGCTGAGCCACTTAGACCGTTGGGATGTCGTTTGCTGCTGGTGTGCGTCCGAGCCTTTGTCAAAAACTATTTGCTTCGTCGAAAGGGAAAACAGTGGGAACTCCCTATACAACTTAAACTAACCACAATCTACACCTTACACCAAGCCAAAATCTTAACCTAAAATGCCATTTTCCAACGCAACCGCATTTGCCAGTCGAGTTGAGAGAAATTCAAATGCACAGTTTTACGAGTGCAATTAAGTGAAACTCGTATTACTTGTTTGCGAGCATCGAAAGGATGTCTAATGTTTTTGAGAAAAATGTGCCAAGTGGCCAAAAGTATTAGCTAAAGAACAACATGAGTTGGAAGTGGCACAAAAACATTCTCGGGGAAGCTGCCTGTGACTCCGTAGCTGTTGGGTTGTATTCACCTGAGAAACTTGGGGCGGATAATAATATAATCAGACAGTTGTCACCGCCCACTCCTTTGATAATGTGGCTTAAACGTAACATGCACTCGCATACAAAGCACTTCTATAGTATAGAAGGATTACTGCCTTTCTAGAATTCATAGTATTGGCGTATGTGATATAAATAGTTCTTCAAAACTGATGAAGCAAAAGCTAATTATTGGTTACATATTTTCAAAATTTGCAGCCAATAAATGAGTTTCAAGAAATAAAGGTGTTGAGAGCAAATACTAATTAACCCTGCAAACATCCGAAATTTCCAAATTCCAATTTATCGCTTGGAATAATTTCAATGAACGTGTAAGGATGATTAAGGTTTTTCAAACTTTTAAAAGCACATTTGAAATTGAATTTTTAGTAAGTGATAATTGGTTGATATCAGGTGCGAGAAACGTTATTGATAATTTATTGTAAGAACATAACTTTTAAGCCTAATGAGATAGTAAAATTAAAAAGGAATATGGTAGATAATTGATCAGCCTATGTAATGAGTGTTTGAAAAGGGTTCTACGCTTTTTAGATGCCTAACTATTGGTTATTTTACTAACAAGTTTAAAGAAAAATCAATTTTATGGGAAGTTGAATAAATTTTATTTGAATATTTATGTTTCTTTTTTAAGGCTTTGATTGATTAAAATTTAAAATTATTTCAGAATATATCTACAACTGTTTATATATTTTTTAAATATTGATCGGAGTCCGTATCTTACTCTTTTCATGGCTTCGCAAGCCACAGTTCAACAACATGTTGAAGATGTCAACTGCATGTTGCCATAAAGATGCTCTCCAATCAGGCCTCATTTTTCCGGTTTTAATACAGGTATCGACTGTAACGTTTCGACGTGTTTTATGTTTAGTTTTGTGAATTGAATTCATTAGTAAAAAAAAATACAACTTCTGTAATTCAGTGAAACTTATGTAGATAAAATACACCTAAAAACAGAGCTGATTAGTATTTTTATATTTTTGCTGCAGGATTTTAATTACGCTCGCATTGACCAGCAGATAATTTGCACGCGCTTCAGAATATTGCTGGCGTTGTTTAACATTTATTGAACGACACATTGCATTGGAACTCTTTAGAAAGTATTACGTGAATGAGCCGTGCTACGTTGTTACGTTGATAGATGTCGCGATGTTAAGTCTAAACGGGCCTTAACGATATTGTCTCGGCTGTAATGGTTGTATGAATAAGTCATAATGTTGCTTGAAAATCTTGCTGGGGATGATTATTTTTTGTAATATTTTGGACAACATGCTCAATTTGTTGGCTTATCAAAGTCACCCTAATGGCTGGTTTTACATAAGTCATTTTCCTTAGAAAACAATGTAAATCAAGTTGCCAATAGCAAGCCATAAAGCACACACACAGTAAGCATAACAACCCAAAGGGGTCAGTAAATTCATAAAAATAAATGAAGGACACATGCCAAGACAGAGTTACAGTAACTAATATTTGCTCAAGAGGCTTGGGTCAGTACACAGAGGTAGGTTCCAGTTCGCATAGCCTGCTATCCATCAAGCCTGGTCGACCCCACTTATCCAAATTCAATGAAATCAATTTGTCTATTTACTTAACCAATAATCTGCTGTGTGCTTGCATGTAAAATATCTCACCTCAAATGGTCGCTTCGGTGGGGATATGTGAATTGCGAGACATGAAGGAGGTTGCCAAAACTCGAAAAACATTTAATTTGTCAGCATTAGGCGGTTGGCAGGATAAGTAAAACGTTAGGTAAAACGATAGTTAAAACGTTTTAATTTGACAAAATATCTCGCCTACACAGGTAAACCTCTACCTTCTCGACCAAAATGTCGATTTATTGCGGTCTATGCGGTTCCAGCTTGACTCTAATGCGTATCAGCCAGCATTTGTATGGAGCATGAATTGTCTGCTATATCCAGAAGCAGACTGACAGTACCTACTGAGTTGGCGCAGATGTTACGACACTTACAACATCATTGAACAAGTGATATACAGCTGTCGCCCAATGCGTATTAATGGACATGTCTTCATCGACATAAAGTTCTTGACTGTTTATACACGGTAACGAAAATAGAGAAAACTATTATTAATGTTTCTACCACAGTTTTTTAGCTAGAGCCACCAAATTTGATGCCAGCAATAGGTGATAGCATCCCCAAAAAAAACTGCATATAAACATTGGATGCCACATCAACCCATACAGCCTTAGCCGCCCCACCACCACGTTAAAACCGGAATGCGTGTAACTTTCTCAGTTTGTAGGTTAGATTCACCAAATTTGGTAAGAAGATAGCTGGTAAAGGCCCAAGAGTCAAAAAATTTTGTAGGAAGAAAGCTGTTGAAATCCCACAAAGATGTTTAGAAAACACTTGTATGCCAAGCCCACGAACTATGCCCCAATCCTCGCCGCCCCTTTTAAAACGGGAATCCGAGTCTTTCACAGCTTTTGAGCTTTAGTCACAAAATTTTGTGGCAATATAGGATTTGGTATCCCTGAAAGGTCCGGATCAGCCAATCTTTGAACGTGCGTCCAACCTTATCGCTTTCGTACCTCCTTGCTATCAGGCCTCTCTTTACTCGTTTTTAAACAGGTTTCGAGCATAGCGCAGTCGGTTGCGTCCGAATGCAACGTTTCCATTTGTTTCATTTTGGCCCAGTTATGGCCATAGAGTGTACTCTATAGAACAAGGCTATTAACACGCGAATAAAAACACATTAGCCAAAGGTCAAGCAAAGCAGAAAAAAAAAAACTTACAACATCTGCTGTGATTTTGACATATGAGATAATGTACCCGTCACAACATCATATTTACTTTAAATTTCCTATAAATTCTTTCCAAGTTCGTTACATAGTTTACGTAAGTTGTGGGTCTTGCGTTTAACCTTTTTATTTATTAATTTAAAAAATTCCAAACAATTATGTTAGTTATGAAACTCACTTCTTAACATTGTTCTAGGTAGTTATGTTATTCATTTACCGATTACCCTAAACAAAGCGGTTTCTCTAATTCCTTTTTACTATCATCCTAAATTATATTTTATATTTAATGCTATTTTAAGTTATAAGCGCTCTAATCATCCAAAAACGAAAAGAAAAACAAGAAGAAACGTTGTAGTCGGACGCAACCGACTGCAATATACACGTTACCAGTATTAAAACAGGCAAAAAGAGGCCTGATTGCAAAGGGGTACGGATGCGGCAGAGGTGTACGCTGTTTTAAAGATTCTCCGATGCCGATGGGAATGCCACCTGCTGTCTTTCTTCCAAATTGGGTGACTCTAGCTCAAAGTATGTAAAAGGTTGGAAAGGGGGGCTGTGCCGGAATGGGTTGGGCGTGGCATCCAAATTTTTTATGCAGATCTTTGTGGAATTTCAATTGCTATCTTCTTACCAAATTTGGTGACTCTCTAAGTTTTGAAGCAGTTAGCGTTTCTGATTTCAAACTGCGCGCAGCTGCGTGTTGGCTGGGGGCAGTGTTTTCCGGGGTTGCTCTAGCTTGAAGGGTGTGAAGAAAAATTGCGTTCATACGGACAGACACCCTGACGAGCATTGCACAAACCCAATATACTCATTACCTTCGGTACCGAGTATAGACAAATAGAGTATATGCAAGCCGATTTTTAAGCTACGTCAAATCTCAAGTTTCATGTTTAATAGTCTAATAGTGTTGGTTTAGTCAGTGAAACGCATTGCTTGTTGCTCATTTTTCTCTGGGAGAAAATCGCTCGAGCCCTGCTCAGCTGCACATCAATCAAATGCCTCCTTAGCACTTAACATCCATAAGAAGCTAGTGCTGACGGTGGGAAGCAGCTGGAATACACAGTTGGCATTGGCTTCTGCTTCAGTTCTTCAGTTCGCTGAGTTGACAGTTTGTTTTTTTATTTCCAGGCCTTGTACGCGGTCACTTGAAGTGCAAGTAATTAAAATTAATAAATTGAATTTAATTGAAAAGCGTTGAACAACTATGGCATACAAAGGCAGGCAGCCAAACCAAGCAAGCAAGCTCAGTCAATGCGTAGCGTTAAAATACTGGCTTTAGCTTGCCTCTTGCAAAGAAAGCCTTAGAGTGAGAAATCGAGTGCTAAAAGTCGCAAGAAGTTTATTAGCCGCAAGGCTGTATCCACTTTTGATGCCAGTACCGTTGCCACCATTTTTCAATTTTAATTTCCGCTGCACTTAGCATAACTTTTTTATCGTTTAATGGATCGCAACAACTTTGGCATAAGTTTGAATGTTTTTGCTCAATAGGGGAGGGCCAGTGTAATTATACTCTGATACCGAAAGTAAAGAAATAGTAGCCTTGACAAACAACAGTGCCAGAATTTTTAAGCTAATAAGGTTGCATCTGCATTGATTTTTATGCCACTCCCGCAAACTATTTACCATACGTTTTAATACAGGTATAAGATTATTTGAAAATCGTTTGTGAACTGCAACGTTTTCAAATAATTTTTATACTCGATATCGAAGGCAAGGAGTATATTGGGTTTGTGCAATTTCCGTCATGGTGTCTGTCCGTCTGAAACATCTTTATCTATGGCCGGGACAGATAAATTGTCAAGATTGCGGTTCTTCGATAACAGGGGCTGGATAATCGATAAATTGTATAACTCAAAATCGATATATCATTTTATTTCGCACAGCCTTACAGCTTAAACTACCAAATTTGCTGGGAAGATAGCTACTTGAAAACTCCAAAAACCAGCATCCAAAATTTTGGAGACACCCCCACCCAATCCACCCACAGTCCCCGCAGCTGAAATCAAAAACGCCTATCACATCCGTAGTTTTTGAGCTAGAGCCACCAAACTTGGTGCCAAGATAGGTAATGACGACTCCAAGATACTGCATCAAAACTTTGGATGCCACGCCCACCCATACCGCCCCCAGCCACCCTTTTCCCCACTTTTTAAAATTTTCGAGCTAGAGTCACCAAATTTGGTATGAAGATAGCAATTGACATTCTACACAGATCTGCATCAAAACTTTGGATGCCACGCCCACCTATACCGCACCCAGCCCCCCTTTCCCCACGTTTTACAATTTTCGAGCTAGAGTCACCAAATTTGGTATGAAGATAGCAATTGACATTCTACATAGATCTGCATCAAAACTTTGGATGCCACGCCCAGCCATACTGCCCCCAGCCCCCCTTTCCACACTTTTTACAAACTTCGAGCTAGAGTCACCAAATTTGGTATGAAGATAGTAATTGACATTTCACAAAGATCTGCAGTAAAAATTTGGATGCCATACCCACCCATACCGCCCCCAGCCCCCCTTTTCCCATCTTTTACAAACTTTGAGCTAGAGTCACCAAATTTGAAAGGAAGATAGTTGGTGGCATCCCCATCAGCATCGGAGAATCTTTAAGGCAGCGTACACCCCTGCCGCATCCGTACCCCTTTGCAAGCAGGCCTCTTTTTACCGGTTTTAATACTGGTATCGAGTATGCCGCAGTCGGTTGCGTCTGACTGCAACGTTTCCACTTGTTTTTTCATTAGTTTTGCTAGCAAATAATGCGACTAATTAAGAATAGCAGCTGCAAAAAGCTGACGGCTAACCAGATTCTCCCTGGCTCCCTGGACGGCAACAGGACGTATGTGAATATTTTGCTACACAAAACTTGTTATGCCATAAATTTTCTGATAAATTTCATTTATGCACTTGCTAGTGCAAAAATACCAAACTACTGTCGCAACAACGGCACTCGAGCATAAACATCACAAACTGCACAACATGGCGTCAAAATAATTTCAGTGAGTGTGTGTTTTTGTGAAGGTGGGAGAAGGGGGGCTTGGGGCTTGTGTTGAAATGGTTGCTGGGGGCGGTATGAGTGAGCGTGGCTTCCAAATTTTTTGTGCAGATCTTTGTGGGATATGAATTACTATCTTCATTCCCGATTTATTGACTCTATCTCATAGTTTGTAAAAGGTGGCGAAAAGGGGGCGTGGCATCCAAATTTTTGCTGCAGATCTTTGGGGGTCGTTACCAGTTATCTCGCTACCAAATTTGGTGGCAGATACACGCGTTCCCGTTTTTAACGAATCGTTAGGGCGTCTGGCTAGGTGGTATTGATGGGCATGGCATCCAATGTTTTGATGCAGTTTTTGGGGGTCGTCATCACCAAATCGTCGGCACCAAATTTGGTGGCTTAAGCTGTGGCTGTTATAGGTGTTCCCGATTTCAAAATGAGGGTGGCTGGGGGTGGAGTGAGTGGGGGTGGCTCCAAGATTTTTGTTTTTTGTGGAGTGTTGGTATCAATATTCTCACAGAATTTGGTAGTTCTAGCTGTAAGGATGGGCGAAATAGGTAGATCTATCGATTTTTAGTTATCAAATTTATCGATTTGCCAGCCTCCCAGTTATCGTAGTATCCCAATCTTGGCACTTTATATTTCCACGTCATAAAAAAAATATCTCCAAAGTTTCAAGTCTCTAGCTTGCAGGTTGTTGAAAAAAGTTACGTACATACGGACGGACGGACACCATGACGGACATTGCACAAACCCAGTGCACTCTTTACCTTTGGTATCGAGTATAAAAATCATCAGTGGCTCAGTTCGCATGTTTTATGTGCGCCTAAAAACATCGATGTCAAAACCATAATTTTCAATTTTCAGAATGGAATACCCGTTGAAAAGATAACATGTAAGTCAATCGATACTGTGGTGAATCAAGACGAAGTTGTCAATTATCCAACTAAATTCTTCAATTCTCTTGAAGTGCCACATTGAAAATTCGTTGAAACATAAGTTCACCACAACTTTCGATGGAACCAGACTCTCGGTCAAGAGTATGACGAACAATGTTATCGATGCAACAATTTTGATTATAAAATTCAAATTCTCTGCAAAAAAATTAGATAGGCAAAAAATAACGCTTAAAATAGCTATTTACCAGATATATTTTACCTATACATTTAGCCACACTAATACCAGTTGACTCATACAGATAGAAGCTATATTTTGATGCCCCTATGCAACTTATTGAAGTTTTTCATGTTACGCTTTCGTACGAATCTTTGTTTGTATTGAATCGAGATTTTTGCCCCCCGAGCCAATAGATGTTTACACATGAAAAATCGAAGTTCCTTGATCAGCTTCAAGAGCCGAGTCGATTTATCCATATGTCTGTATGAACGACATAGCGACATATCTCTTAAGCTTGAAGTTTAACATATGAGTTGACCCAAACTTTACGCAAATTAAGTGTGTTTAGAATTGATGAACACTTTCGTGTTTCCTATAAGCTAAGCATAAATAATAATAATAAGAAGAGCTTAAAGATTGGAATTTCTCCAAAAGGCTTTTACATTATATTGATCACTCTTGAACATTTTTAAAAAGGGTAATTTGTATAACCCATTAACCCCTTAGACACCCATGTTCTGAAAACTATACAATTAAAATTGAATTTAATTCATTTGTGAAAGAATCTTTATTATGAACTAACTCAATAATAGATTGAAAATTACTAATATTTTCGATGTGTTAACATCTATACGCGCGGTAGCGTAACTATTTAAAGTCACACACTATCAAACTTCTCTGCCGTAACTCACATGCATACCTCGATGCTTTAATTTGCTGCGTTAAGCATCGCGCACACCAGAGCGAATTATTCGCAGCGGCAGCGATAAATCACGTGATATTTTCCGAGCCTAAATCGCAAGTGTCATCAAACTGCGGATAATTATTCGCGTCTTTTTTTATTCAGGAAGCCATGATAAAAGAAAAACAGACATTGCGCATAAACAGCTGTTCACATGTGATATAATTGTAATTTTATAAATATTTGTTGAATAAAAATGAATGATAATAAGTTAAAAACTGCCTCTCTAATCATATTTTTATTATTATATTGTATTAAAATCCAAAATATAGTAATTTAACATGTAAACAAGATGTATTCAACACATGCATCACCCAGTTTCTGAGTAATCTGAGTTTTATCGATCTTGGCGGAAAGCAAAAAAAAAACGCTCCATGCACAGTTCGTAATATTCAGCAAAAAAAAAAACGCTGAACATTCGCCCCGATTTGGTGTGCGTGCGTTCATAAGACGCAATGTAATTAAATATTCGTGCCAATGCCGCTGCGAACAATTCGCTCTGGTGTGCGCGATGCTTTAATTCGCTGCGTAAATTCGAAGCCTTAATTCGCTGCCTTAAGTCGCTGCCGTAACTCACACAGATGGGAAGTCCAAAATTAAAATAGTTTTGGGGTTGTTGTACAACAGTTGTCTCTGCTTGCAAACGAATAAGAAAGAAAAGACGGTCGAGTCACGCGGTTCTGCTATCTATGTTATGCCCTGTAATAAGCCGCTTGTCGACTGAATTTGCTTTAATGACAAGCCCTAAAAGTAGGCAAACCTTACAGCCAACCTCTGCTTAAGTGCATGTAAAACTGTATGCCGCTTTTATTTACATTTTGTTTTCTTTGCAAATAAATAATATTTTGGTTTTTCTTCAACTTGAAAAAAAAATAAGATTGGCTAAACTTCAATTTGATTAAGTTAGTTGGTAACTTTTATATTGTTAGTATTTATTTTGGGGTTATTGTTCGGTAGGCGCAGTACATTCGTCAAGAGAATGTTAACCGGTACAGGGCTGTGAATAGCGAATATAAAGGCGAAATAAATTGGGGCAACTTTGTCGCTTCCTGCCATCTAATTTCTGACCGCATTTTTTTTCCTCTCAAAGACTTGCAAGAGTGTAGATATGCGCAATTTTACTGGTCTAGATTAAAGACAGTAAAAAAAAAAAAAAAAAATTAAATTAAAATAAAGTTATAACAAATAGCTTACAATTTAAAAACAAATAAAAAGTTATAAGTGCACTGGATAAAGACGAGTGAATATTTTCCCTGATGCAGCGCACTTGGATTTAGAAGCCATAACCTTAAAAATTGTATAAGTGCCAGTTCTCAAAATAATAGAATTGGCGGTTTGGATATATTCGGGTTTGGATATATTCGGGTTTGGATATATTCGGGTTTGGATATACTCGGGTTTGGATATACTCTGGTTGGGATATAATCTGGATATAATAAACATTGCCCCATATGTAACTGCCGAATAAAGTGCAGTAATATTTGTCTGGGTAAACTGATGCAGATCAGCTGTCCCCAACGTTTCCAGTCCCCATACGCTCTCTTGATATATCGCTCCCGCCTTTACTTATGGATAACATACACCAGTCCGGATTTGAAGTCGCACGCAGAGCAACCCCCGCGTGAGAAAGTTGCCGCAATAAGTTAATACGGTGGTAGCAAATAACTAAAAAAATCCTAAAATGTTCTAAATAGCTACACAACAGTGCGAAGTGGGTTAGTTTTGTTTGTTTAAAGTTATAAATAAGTGATGCAGTGCCAAACCAACATAACCCTACAAAGGTTATGTAACCTACCGGCACATGCAAAGAGAGAGGTTAATGTTTTAAAATGTATAAGTGTAATCTAATGTTGTAATATTTTGCATATTTTTGTGTTAATTGTGATTAATCAATTGTTAAAAATAAATTGCAAGTGGTGTCGAGAAAAAAAAAAGGAAATAAAAATAAAGAAAAATAAAGATAAATAAAAAGAGAAAAAATTTAAGTTGCGTTTTCTCCGCTTACAACTAAAACCAATTGCAATATAAAAATACCACAACAACAAAAAAAAAAAATATATGCAAAGTAATAATTAACTCAATTTAGTGCTAGGTGCAAAAGTGAAAAAAAATATAGTTTAAAACAAAAGAAAAAAAAAGTTTTGTGCTAAGAGAGCCAATCAAGCTAGATTCCTCCCCCCCCTCTCATCCACTAACTTTTACTATAGCTTCAGCGTCGGATAAAAACACACACACACAACGAAAGATCTTTCTGCGTGGGATAATGCCGCTGTAAGTGACCGCTCTGTATCAATACATTCCCTTAATAATATCCACGTGAAAGCTTCTCTTTTCGTGTGATAATGTAACTTCGACAAAAGCTTCTCTTAAATAACCTTGAACTTGATTGCTTTCGAACACATGTGTTTTTGCAGCATATGCAAATACACTAACGTAAAAAAGTTAACGTACCGATTTTTTTTTGTTCCTTTTTCATTTGCACTTAAATAGTTAACAAAGTCGTACCGAAACAAAATTAACGTAAAGCATATCATATTATAATGTCTAATTTACGTATATAAAATAATCTATATGCATGACCATATTTATTTAATATTTATATATTTAATTATTATTCTTATATCATATTATTGTTCTTTTTGCCGCTCTAAGCACTTGCATTATGAATATTTTTATTATATTGGTTAGCCGTTATGTTTAGTTCGTTTGTTATTTGCGATAATAATATAATAATGTCTGCTTAATTTACGTTTGTTTTAGTGGAACCATGTCTAACTTGAACAAGATGCGATAACTGCCATAGGCGCTATTAGGGATCCTGAATAGATTGAGTTGGCTATGGTCAGGATCATGGTAGGGTGGGCGTACGCACATTAACACCTTGTGCAATTGCATTAGCAGCCTTCGCCATCGCTTACATTGTGCATAGTTTTTTTTTTTGCCGCGTCTAAAAATCAACAATTTTTTTAGCTTCCTTTATCCCCTGTCCCGGTAAAAATAGTACGCGAATTATTGATAATAGAATGCGATTGGAGCAACGTATCACTCGGTTCATTCTTTTGGTACCCTCGACTTAGCCGACGAGCCACAGCCGTTGAAGCCAGCGCGTACTCCTTTGTCCGATACACTACCAGCAGCTCTTTAATACTTGCACGTTAAACGTTACAGCCCACAAACAACCACAAAAGAAAATACGCAAGAGCTTATTTATTTGTAGGAGCAGGGTTTCAAATATATTTAGTTATAATAAAGAATAATGGGTTGGCATTAATTAAATTTAGCTGTAGTAAAAAGTGTGAGTTTGTGTGCATTTACAAAAGAAGCAAAACAGAAATGCACTAGACGAATGATGAATGTTTGATACCCAAATAGACCTTAAACTTTTCTAATAATTTTTGTTAATATAAGCGCACTGCGCCCCCTGGGGTTCTATTAAATCGATTACGTTGTAGTGTATTCATATATGTATGTAGTTTTAAATATACATACATATATAAAACGTAACTTGCAACACTTTTTTACAAGTATAAATAAAACTAAAATACGATTTACATGCATGGAGTATTATTTATTGCTAATCTTCTTAACGGTCAAATTGACTCATCAGTTTTTTTAAGTCGAATCAACAAGAATACACTAAATAGAGCCACCAAACAGCGTAAATCCAGCAATTGGAAGCCTGAGCGAGGCTACAACTCGCTCTGAGAGCGCATTTCGTGCTTTCATTCGCCAGCCACTTTGCTTGATAACTTAGCTACAACATGTTTGTTGATAGCACAACCAGCCCGCAACATTGCGTGTATGCGCCCGTAGACCAGCGATTTTGCAGCGCGAAGACCCTTGTTTATTGGGCTGATCGCCTGTTATCACATGCTTATGAGCGTGTGTATTTTTCATTTGATCATATGGTATGCCTCCTTCCTTTTCGTTCTTGTGACCTATGTAGCTGCAAAGCAGCAATACACAAAAGTGTATTCATATCAACATACATATAATGGGTGCATGCAATAACGCCTGCAGGCGTTATTGCATTTCTATAAGTGCGATAACGCCTTGCAGGCGTTATTGCACTTTTTTCTTTAATTCATTTTTAGTTGTTTTACATTTAAACTAGGTATGTAGATCGTGGCACGTCTACGATTACTCCGGCGACAAGGTCTGAAGATTGATTCTTGTAGAACTCGAAAAAGTAAGACGAAAATATGAAGAATTATGTTATCGATAACTCGCTTGGTTATCGAGATATAGCTATTTTATATAGTTATATATAGTTTTAGCATTATTTGCGATTATTTATAATATTTTTCTAAGCAATTACGTCGGTAGAAAAAGAGTGCCAATGTTGTTGAACAAGCTGTTGTGAGTTCCGACAAATAATTTTTTTTGTTTTTTAACAACTTGTTTTGATTCTCGAAATCATTAATGGTGTATTCCGAGAATTTGTATGTAGGGAAAATATGGGCGCGCAAAAGACTGAGGCGTGCTATAAAAAAAAAATAGCGCGATTTTTGTTAAAAAAAATTTTTGCCTGCGACATTTTAAATGATTTGTATTACTAAAAATGTTTAATATTAAAAGCAACAAAATTCTAAATAACGATATTTCAGTTTATTTTATTTTATTTTTAATATAAACATGAATCATTGACAAAAAAATAAATTTTTGACATTCCAAATGCTTAATGGTGCATTTACACTAGTTGACGCAGCGTCAATTCTAGCTATATAAACAATTGATATCCAACGTCAACGCATTTGTTGTGTTCACATTAGTTGATTGAGTTGACAAAAAAACCGGGCTGACAACTAATTTTTGAGTTGAGCAACGCGCAAGATGCCAACGCGTTGATATTGAAGTTGAGAGTAATTTACACCATTTGATATCCACATTCGTTGACATTCACGTTGCTAAGCATTTTTCGTTGACGTCGATATTGTGAATGTATCGAAACTGATTTTAATCGATATTGTGTTGTTTTGTTAATTGAGAAAAGTGGTTAGTACTAATGCATATGTAACTTAAAACTAATTGATATACAATTTGTTTACTTTAGAATAAAATCATAACATTGGCAACAGCGAAGAAGAGCAAAATAGCGGCAGCAGTGGTTTTGGTTCTCGCTCTTGAGTTAATCGATAGCTATCGCCAGCAACTGAAGCAGGTCTACTTTCGATATTAAAATATGGTTCAATAAATATGCATAAAAATCAATAAAATTGTATTTTAAATAGCTTTTTATTACTAATTTTGGTTTTTATAGACTGCTCAGTTGAAAAAGCAGACAACATTAATTAAAACGGATGGCGAAGCGAAGTGCTGCCACCTTTAATATGTTCATAAAGTTTGTCAACACACAGCAAAAGAATGAACATGAGCTCAACTTAATTTTGTGTTGTCAACGCGCCGATTGTGACTTCAACTGTTGACACAAAGTGCTTACACTATGTTTACACTCAGAGCAACAATTGACGATTTTCGCATTGTCAATCTACTGTCAACGCAACAGTTGATCAAGTTGACAGCTGTTCACACTAGGATTGATAAAGTTGATATCAACGTTGACTTGTTTATCAACTAGTGTAAATGCAGCATAATACATATATTATTTTTTTTTTTGAATAATTTTTTCGTATATGTGATTTTTTGCCGACAGTACGGACAAAGAGCGGGTGAATTATTTTTTTTCCGCATGGTGCAGGTGTTATTTCACATCGCGATCAGGCGTTAACACACTTTTAGAAATGCAATAACGCCTGCAGGCGTTATTGCACTAGGCGTTATTGCACGCCCCCACATATATTTTTATATTAATGTGCGTTTTCATGTTTCCCAGTTTTGGTGGAGAGCATATTGAGTTTATGCAATGTCCCTCATGGTGTCTGTCCGTCTGTTTGAACGCATCTTTTTTCCACACCCTTCAATCTAGAGACTTGAAACTTTCCAATTCTCTTTATCTATGGGATTAGATTAAAGTGTCAAGATTGGGGTTCTACGATAACTGGGCGGCTGGAAAATCGATAAGTTCGATAACTCAAAACCGATAAGTCCACATACTTCGCACATCCTTGCAACTAAAACTACCAAATTTGGTAAGAAAATAGAGAGATCTCAGTTTGAGTGTGATTGACGTGTTTTACTTAAGCTCCGAACAACGGACATGGCTATATCGTCTCGGCTGTTGATGCTGATCAAGAATATATATACTTTATGGGGTCCTTCTGCCTGTAACATACTTTTGCACAAAGCCATTATACTTTTTACCAGGGACCGTAACGATTATAATTTTTATTATAAAAATTGAACAATAATAATTATTTTTTTATTTAATTAAAAAAATTATTTTTAGCTGTTAAATTAAATTTTTATAATAAAAATACAAAATAATTATTATATATTGATTTTTATATTAAAAATAAATCATAACTTTTATTTATAACTTTTATTTTATAAATTGAAAATAAGAATTACGTTTCAATTTTTATTATAAAAATTGAAAATAAAAATTGAATTGAAATAACTTTTGAACGGAGCGAGCTAGATTATATATCGTCACATATATTTAATCTATGCATCAATACCTTTCGGTTGGTGTATAATATGTATGTACAAACGCATGTACATGTGCATGTTTATACAATAGTCTGCTTATACCCCGATTCCACTAGAGCAAGATGCAAGTTTGTAATTGGTATTCAAAGATGCCGCATCTTTTTGTATTAGAATCCCATTTGTACAATGGGAAACTTATTCAAATTTTCCCCGTTGGTCGGCTGCATTCCCAGTTGGTTCGAAACCGACCAACTGGGAATGTAAGAAGCTAACATTACAGAGCACTGAACAGAGCATTAACATAGTCGATAGCATGAAATTTGTAATCGATACAAGGTTTATACAGTGCCGATTTGAGTAAAACCGCTTGTCATCAAGTGGATGTCCAAACAAACTGGGATATTCGCTAAACCATGTTTGCATTTTGCGCATAAATTAAAGCAATAATTTTTACTTTTTTGGCTTCACTAATTTTATTTGTGATCGAGCTCATATTTGCTTCCAATTATATATAAACGTATAATACACAAATAGCTGTCTGCTGTCTTTTAACAGACCCTGTTAAATCAAGATGCAACTATGCAATTGGATTTATAGTGGAATCACCTACATCTTTCACTCGCTGTTAATGAAAGATGCAGTCTAATGGAATCGGGGTATAAGACCCTGCTTAAAACCTTAAGGCCCAATATTTCAATGTCCGGTTAAATTTTCGTTTAGCTAACTGCCGCGTTATTTTGCTGGTCGAGTTAAAACAGTTTGGTTGTCTCAAGGCCAAAATAACCTTTCATCGATAAGAAACTATCGCATTAACAGCGTTGCCACATATATACACAGCGATGCCATTTATAGCGAGCGGCTCAGCTGTTTTTTGTTATTGTTTTGGTCGGTGACTGGCAAATTTTGCATATTTTAAATATATAAAATTAAAATGAACACGCCTGACTCCAAACGGTTCCGTGCGAAAAACTTTTCGGTTTCTGAGGAGCATTTGTTGGTGGAACTAGTGGAGTCGAATCAGCATATTTTAGAGTGCAAGAAGAGCGACGCCGTTACGTGGAAGCAGAAGGACGAAGCCAGGCAGAAACTTGCTGCTCAGTTCACTGCGCAAACTGGTGTTAGTCGTTCGTGGAAAGCCTTGAAGGACAAATATGCTGTGCGATGCCATTTTTCTTTAATAACAAAATAAATATACAATTCAAGGGACAGCTGTTTGCTTTATCGATGATTCTTATCGATATATTGTGACTTCAACGCGCTATAAATTTTAATCGGCACCCAGCCTTCCGGTTAGTTTGTTTCTCATATACTCCTAAACGAACATTGAACAACTCAAATTCGACTAAACTTAGAATAAGTTGAATAACCGGACATTGAAATATTGGGCCTAAGGCTGTTTCATTTAGCGGTGTTTCGGCTTAACGCTCTTTAATTTCAAATAATGGAATTTGCGAAACAAACCGGTTTACATGGGATTAATGTGGAAGACGTCAAGAAACAGCCGCTAGCTTTTCTTTCTAACACCTGAGCACAAAGAAAACAAAAATATTGTTAGTAGTGATTCCGAAAAAAGCCAAATAAACTTTCGATGGCGTTAGTAGTAAATGGGATAAAATTTTAAAAACTGAATAGACTGAATGATCTGACTGTTTTAGAATTTAATTGGTTTTTATAAGTATTTTCGTCTATATTGCTTTTATTTTTGTAAGAAATAAATGTTTGGTTTTATTTCTATAAAAATAACATAATTTATAATTTTAATACCTAACCATTTTTCGACCATCTTTCCCTCGCATTTAAAGATACCCTTGTTTAGCGCTGTTTTGCATTACGCTCTTCTTTAATGGAACATATCCCCCGCGTTAAACGGGGTCCTTGGTTTTAATGTATGATTTAAATTTAAATCGAATATTTTTGTGCATAAATTTTACTTCGTGATAAACGTTGAACTTACTACATTCATAGTAATTTTTTATTTATTTTTTATACCCTTCACATGTGAAACAGGGTATATTGAGTTTGTCATGAATCTGTAACGCCTTAAAGGAATGATGGGAGACCCCATAAACTACATCAAAATGATCGGGACGAGCTCAGGAATTGATTTCCGCGTGTCCGTCCGTCCGTCTGTCCGTCTGTTTCAACACGATTTCCGGCCAAACTGCTGAACCGATCTTGATGAAACTTTCACAGATTGCTTAGATCATATCGGGTTTGTTCACTATGAAATTCCATCCCGCTCGGAGCATTCTACGACACAGCTACCAATTGTTGTCTCTGTCGTGCACTTTCAAGTACCTACATGTCAAATTGTTGTTGTTGTCGCACACGAACAAGTAAATGACGCTCAAGAATAAAAATATGAGCGAAAAATTACCAACAACTGCACAGAAACATAAATAAGTGGGGGAGCATTGATTTGGCTGTGCGAAGGGTATCATAGTCTTGGCATAGCCAAAATTAACTATGCGCCACTATGTTTTTATTGTCAAGTTGAGCGAATTCATGTTAGGTTGAAAACCATACACGAAAATAGTTGAATTAACCATGAATCTGCTTATTTGTACTGCATTTTTTTCTGAGTGCATGCAGAAAGCTTATAGAAACACCCATACGGAACCACACAAGACAGCTAAAACACTACGGATTTTGGCAACAGTGTGTTGTTGGCCGATAGCTGAGTTTTGATTGGATATTATGGTGTCTGATGGCCTAAGGGTCTGTCACATACCAATAATTATTTGCCACTTATTGAAAAACAATTTCCATTTCGATTTCCTTGCATTTTTCGGTCTACTTGCGCGCAAAAGGTTTGAACGGAAATTGATGCAATTCATGATTTAATTTATGTTCCTCTTTAATGTTGCCGCCCGTTAGCCTAACTGCCTACCACTGCGTGTGCTCAATGTTGCATATAAATGCTCTGATTATCGCAGCACGTTACACAAGCCACGCTAGCCAGGACTCATAACATGTTGAATCTTGAAAAGGAAGCACATCAAATGCGCCGAAGCTAAAAAGAAAATTCGACAGTATAGTTGTGGTAATCAACTGCTAAGTTTGTAAAAATGTAAACAATGGGCATTCTATAAATAATATAAACAGAAGCATTAATTTTGAAAATTGATAAGAAACTTTGATCGAAACATTCAGGTCATGAGAGTTTAGAATAAAATAAATAAGTCACCGAATGATTTCATATTAAATAATTTGCAATATGTATTGCGATAACACACTGTTTTCATAGAAGCACATTTCCTCTAGAGCTAAGCTTAATCTTAGTTTTTGACTTACTTAAAATGAATTGTTCATGATGTAACCAACATATCACAAAGTTCATACGTCATAGACTCAAGTTTTATTGAGACATACAGAATGTGTGCTCACAATCAACTTTTATATCTGTACGCTTTAACAAATTTGCCATTTGTATGAACGCAACTTTTTTTTTAAAGCTAGGGACAAATAAATTGCCAAATTGGGTAAAGGCCTGTTTACTCTCGACATAACTTAACATAACATAACTTAAGAGTCAGCTGACTCAATCTACCTTATGGCTCTCAATGTTAGCGTTTACTCTCAACATAACATAACTTAACAGAACATAACTTAATTTTGAACCTGCAGGTTGCAGAAATAACTTAATTCGAACAGTGTTGATTTACGCGAATAGCGAACAGCTGTTCGAAATCAGTCTTGCAAAACGTTAGTCAACTACAATTAAACAACTTATTCAAAATGGATGAGCAGAAGTTAATAATTTTAGTGCAAAACCATAGTTTGATTTAGGACAAAAAGTCAAAAGAGTTTAAAAATAACATTAAAATAAGAGCAGATGGACTGCAACTGCCAAAGAACTTGGTAGCAACGTTGTATTCAAAATGCCCCAACGAGCGGTCAATATATTTTATTTTATTTAACAACACTGCTAACACAATTGTACAGCACTGCAAACTGATTTCTTAAGCTAAGTTATGTTGAGAGTAAACGCATACATTCCTTAAGTTAAGTGAGCTGCCTCTTACGTTATGTTATGTTAAGTTATGTCGAGAGTAAACAGGCCTTAAGTTATGTTCTGTTAAGTTATGTTATGTTGAGAGTAAACGCTAACATTGAGAGCCATAAGGTAGATTGAGTCAGCTGACTCTTGAGTTATGTTATGTTAAGTTATGTCGAGAGTAAACAGGCCTTTAAAGTCGACAAATCGATAAATTCGATAGCCCAAAAGCTATAAATCCACATATTGCCACATCTTTACAGCTAGAGTTAAATAATTTGATAAGAAAATAGCTATGGGCGTCCCTCAAAAAACCATTCTGATAGAGTTCCTTACAAAACTGCATCAAAAATGTGTTGGCCATGCCCACTCCTTCCACCCCAGTCGACCTGGCTCCGCGTTCAATCGGGATTGCCTATTTCTTTGACAGTTTTTAAGCTAGTCACCAAATTTGATGAATTAACAACAAAAAAAATTGTTTCCACGCCCACCCATACCACCCGACTTTTAAATCGAAAATCCCCATATTTTGCTTAGTTTTTGAGCAAGATGTAAACCAAACTATCTTTATACGCATTACGCACGCCTGGGCTTACCCAATTTAAAACAGCTATCGGAGTATACTGAAATTTATTGCTACCGACTGTTTAATATTCCTTTGCGCAAAGTTGCGTTACGTACAGTACGTACAGTAAAAGTGAAAAGGACAATTTTTATGCACACTTCAAAATGTTTTCACTCATATTTTTATGAGTTCAGAAGACGAAAGTCGAAACCAAAAAATTTACGTAATCTACCAAATCAAATCAACCCAACCAACAGTGCTCTGTCTGTCAAAATGCAGCCATACGTACCTCCACTCCGGTCTGTACCATAGTGACGCTGTGAAGCTGTGTGCGTCATTTGCTGACACGCGTTGCGTGCCCAAGCAACTGCCAAATATCGCGCATATTTTATGTCAACATTTGGGCAACGCCGAGAAGTATGCAAAACAATACTCTTTATGTTAACTACGTAAACAAACAGCAGAGAATAAAGACAGAGATAGAAATAGAGAGTGTGCGAATGTAGCACGATAGAAAGAAAGGGAAGCATTTGCGAAATGTCATAGCATTTATACATATATACAATTTTATGTGCAAATGTATATTACCTTAAAAAAATACTTATCCAAAAAAAAGGTGTGGGTAGTGCACGGGCAGGCGCAACGGTAAGAGGAAAAGTAAAAAAGTACTTGGAGCTAAAATGGTAGGAAGTGCTTGTGTAATTGCTGTGCAAACTAACACTCAACGACTATTTGAGAGCACTTACGGAGCCTGCTGGCTTTTTGATAAATTTTGTTTTGCAATGAGGAATGCCATAATATTTCTAGAACAAACATGTTGACTGTGTTAGCCCGAAAAATAATTAATTAGGCAAAAGTGAAGACTTATGAAAATCGTTTTCACTCTTAACTACAATAAAAATGTTTAATAACGAACTTATGCTAAGTTATATAAAAGGTTCTATGGGATTTGCTTCTAGCGACTTACTGCAAAATATACTCTATGATAAAATTAAAATGGTGTTCTGAAAATCACACAAACTTTTAACCAAAGCTTCAAGGGTCAAACAAAAAAATCAACAAAGCTTTGAGATATTAACTGAAATAGCAGCAGGGCATTTTAACACGTTTAATTTGGTATTAAGGCTCATGACTTATATGAGTGAATGCTCAGCCAATAAGCGGCAATTTGGAATATTTCTAAAAACTTTAGGGTTCTCCTTGAAAATTTTGTCCGACGCACACACTTGAGGCAACAACTTTACGGCAATATGATAAAGTTGAGGCAACCAATTGATGTATATACTTATATGTATGTATTCATAAATGAAAGCGACCAATTTCTTAGGGAACTCAACGACAGGTGAGACTACATGATAAATCACTCGCATTGCAGCCGCGCCAGTTAATAAAATAGACTTCAGATCACGTAAACAATAGACGAACTCTCACAATTCTTAATAAGGCCGTAGATTTAGTTTTTCAATTTAAGATATGCTCTTCTGAACATTCTGCGTCGTGACGTTGAATTAATAATAAAATATAAATTCTTTTACAAAAGGCAATAATAAAGCCATCAAGCTGATTAGATCTCGATCTTCTCTAGGATTACAAAAATCCTTCTTGCCAAACACCTAAATGGGATACACAAAACTGCAAACGTTATTTATAAAATTGAATCATTGCATCATTAAAGCTGATAGTGTTGCAACTCATTTGCATCCCCAGAATCCAAAAAATGGGTAAAAAAATGTATAAGGGTTTAGGAGACAGTTGAGTGGATTTGACGATGTCCGTCTGTCCATAGGTTTGTATGAACGCGTTGATCACAGAGACTATAAAAGCTAATGACGCCAGATTTGGAATATAAGCTCTCTTAACCGATAGGCAGTACAAGTTTGTTTCAAATTATCTATAACTCTTTCCCTTTTCGATGCATACATGTAAGCGATAGTGAACAAATCTTGAATATGGAAGTTCTGAACTTTATTTTTAAAACAAGAGATAAAATAATAAAAATCTGTGAAAATTTCATCGATTTCAGTTAGGAATCATCGGAGATTGAAGTTAACGCATGCACTGACTTACACAGGATTAAGGGTACTTACTTACTTGCAGAGCTGCAAACCGGTCCAGAACCTGTGGAACCTGTGTGAGTCTAACCGTTTCAATTTTTGTACAAAAAATATATGCTTATTATTAGAATGTAACTTTTGTTACAGTCGAATATACATATATTACTGAGTAAAAAAAAGACAAAATAACACGTGTAACATAAATACATATGTGTGTATGTATTTACCTACTAGATAGTATGGCATCTGTCGCTAGACTGAAGCACAAGCTGAGGGTTTAATTAAGAGCGAGCACGCAAATACAAAGTACATGGATTTTGCGTACAGGCTGTGCGCGCCCGGATCAGCCCGAAGCTCGGCTACAATTTCGTGGAAAAAGGTAAGGCATGTAAATACATAGATACATTTGTAACAAAATGTGACGATCCGTTTCAGCTTGTGCGTCAGCATGACGCCACAAAAAATAAACCCGGCACGCTGTACAGAACTGAGTTAGTTATGAGGCATACATATATTATGCACTTTTTTCCTATGCGTTCTGATCTTATATGTACTTACATCTATGTTGTTGTGGTTTGCTCGCAGTCGGTAAACAAGTCGGCATAAAGGCGCTACAAAATTAGTCATCTACTGCGCCGGCACCAGTTACGACACCGTTCACGTTGTTCTATTGGTTGAAAATTAAAAAGTAACGGCGTTTAAAAAATGTTCGAAGCGTGTGATAGTGGGACAGTTTATAAATTCTATTTCATGTTTTAATAATAATTAGTTCATAGCCATTTTTATTTATTTCCAATAACTAAATAAAACATTCCTTATTTTGTTATTGGATGCAACCGCCCAATGTGCACTTCATTCTGTGTTCTTTTTAGGGTTGCCAAAAATTGTAAAAATTTTTGTTTTTTGCGTTAGTCGCAATCTGGTTTGTTTTTAAATTTAAATTCACATTATTTATGCATCTATATGTATACAAAATGCGAATTTTCAACCTAGGGTTCGGCACCCGAACCGAACCCTTGCCGTTATTTGAGGGGTTTGATCTGCTTACTTGTCAATATTAAGTTCCCGTTGCGAACATCATATGATTGTCAAGTGGCCCAAAACACAATGCTTGAAAATTTTCAAAAACATCTGCTAGTAAATAACTAAGAAAGTAACAATAAGTATACAAATCTTATTTATACATATATATTGCCTTCCTGTTTATTTCTGAACTGTATTCTAAGTGCGCATCCCTAAAATTCATCGCTGGTTTGGTAAGTCGCTACGACGAAAATGGGATCAGCTGCGCAGCCATGAGCTTGCTTAAGTATTTTGCTTTTTGTTCCGATATTCCCCTCTTGACTGGTAGGATTGTGAAGTCTTTTTAAACGTATGCGTTTCGAGCTAACCACCCTGATGGGCCTCAAGATCTTTAAATGAGCTGCCTGGACGATGTCGATGCTGCTGTTTCAAGCATTCCTCCATAACTGGGAACCATAGGTGCAATTTGGTTTTAGAATAAAGTTGTAGAGCAGGACCGTGTAGTAGTAGTAAATTAAGGGTAGAGCGAGCATAGATAAGCCAGTGGAGGCTATTGGCTTCTAGTTAGTCTTCTGCCTAGGTGTACGCCCATATACGTTACACCGTTTGCCTTTGGACAATTTTCTTGTTAAGGGTGAAAGTTACTTGCTTACATTTTTGTTCGTTTACCTGAGTTCGCCAGTCGGATAACCATTTTTCCACGTTGAGGGGCTAGTTGCGCTGTTACTTGAATTGGGTATCTGGAGCGGCTGAGAATAGCTGTATCATCAGCAAAGGTAGAAGTTGTCAATCGGCTATTTATAGGGATGTCTGCTGTGAAAAGCACGAATAGTGATGGTTCTAGAACGCAGCGTTGTGAAATAAAACTGTGTTCTTCAGACATTGCAGAGCTGCTAACTGAATTAGGGTCTGTTGAGAAAAATATATTCGTAATCAAAATCAGACAAATCAACTATTGACTCACTTTCACAACATAGTGTTAACATCCGTTATATATAAAATTAAATGAAATAAAGTCCGAACAAAACGTGGTAAAAATAAGTATAGTCATGTTTAATCGAACTTTTTTCCTATTTCGTACTCATTTTGATGAAGTATGGTTTTTATTTCTTATAAAAGCCATTATTGAGCATAGAAATGTGAATTAAGCTGGGCCAATTCAGCAGCCGAAATGTGTTTAGAGATTTAAGATTTAAGGTTTCAATTCCGTCACGGTAAGCTTAAACAAGAAATTTTTTAATGGTTTTTTCAAAATTCTTATATTTCTATTTGAAGCATAAAAATGATTCGCAGTATTTAAAAAAGCTCTACTTGCGTTAGGTGTTACTATCTCATCATTTTTGGAATAATTAAATCAACACAAAATTTAAATAATCATTTCAAATTTGTATGAAATTACACTTGTAGTAAACACAG
Organism: Scaptomyza flava; assembly: GCA_030179655.1. Classification (NCBI taxonomy): domain Eukaryota; kingdom Metazoa; phylum Arthropoda; class Insecta; order Diptera; family Drosophilidae; genus Scaptomyza; species Scaptomyza flava. The sequence continues at coordinate 25,854,093 of JARNME010000404.1, forward strand.
GATCTCAAAAAAAGTCAATCTTCGACTTAAATAAAACTCAATTTTTTTAAATCAATGCGTTGAAGCTTGGCGATAACCACAATTAAAAATTCCAGACTTAAAAAAGTAAGGGAGAAGCCCCAATCTCGGACACTGTACAGCGGTCTAATTACTGTGACAGATAGCTTTCAGTGCCGGCTTTCTTTTGACATGGTCTACAGGTGTTAATACCTAGTTTTGGCTAATTCAGAGACAAAAATTAAAATATCGATATTCCGACCTAAACTTTTTAAAATTTCAACGCTTATGTAATTGAATTATTCCATGATTCAACAAAGTTTAATAAATTTTTTCTTATTCGTTTCATCATGCTCTTTCATATTCTGCAATCAAACATTTTTTTTTTTTCAATATTTTGGGTTTTACATTCAAAAATGTTAAAACCGTGCTTTCTTCTAATCTGGACACTGTTAATGTTTCACAATTGAACACGATTAATTGTAATCGATATTTTCATTCAATTGTATCGATGATCGTGTCATCTTCATATAAATGTATCAAAATGAGCGCGCAACAAGAAATTGAAATTTTATGGTTGAAATGAAAAAACCAAGTAAAGAAACTTTAAGTTGAATTTCATAGTTAATTGAATAAATAATTTCATAATAAATGGTTTTGATGAAAAAAACCCAAAAAAAAAAAAGAATAATTAGTTTGTTTACATATTTCGCGCCATATTAATAAGGTATGTGAGCAATGATGAGCATGCGATGCATAGATCGATACATCAATCGATATATCGATGCATTACTTGCGATACTGCTCATTACGAGTAATAATAATTAATAAAATAATAAATTCGTTTGATTTTCATTGTTTAATTGCATAAAAAACAAAATCTTACATAAAAACAATGATTTGGCATTTTATTTTATTTTATTGGCTGCATTTTCACAAGATAAAAGGGGGTGTCCAACTTCGGGGCACTTTTTTGAAAATCGTGATTTTGAGTTTTTTCATTAAATGTGAAATATATCATTAAACATGAATGAAATGTGTATAATGCCTTATACCAATGCGCAATTGAACAAGCTTTTCAACGATACTAACAGATAAGCTGTACGTTGATTTTGGACAGTCTTATGTCACAAAATCCAAAGGGGTGTCCAAGACTAGGGCTTCTCCCTTACTTGTTTTAAGTATTTTGCACTCTGCTTATGAAATTCTGGCATTACGTAACTTCTTGTGTCGGAAGGATCGTTTTAAGTACGATTGACTTGCTTTTTTTTCAGTGTAGGAACTTGGACTTCAAATTCGTACTCAGATCATTGAAATATAATTAAATACTCTGATACCAACATAAAAACGGGTGTTAAAGGGCCTGATTGCAAAGGCGGTAGACAGCTGCGGCAGAGATGTACGCTGCGTTAAAAGACAGTTTGATTCAGATCTTCGGGGATTCCACTAGCTGAATTTTTTCCAAATTTGGTGACTCTAGCAGATAAACTGTAGAAGATATGGAAATTTCTGATTTAGAATGGCTGGCGGTATGGGTGCGTGTGGCATTACAATTTTGAATACAGATCTTTCTGGAATGACACTAACTTTCCTCCCGTATTTGGCGAGTCTAGGTGAAAAACCGTGAAAGATACAAGCATTTCCATTGTTAAATAGGTGGTGGGGCGTGGGTCATTGTTTGAAGGCGTGGCATCCAATCTTTTAGTGCAGACCTTTTGGAGAAGTCATATACTATTTTTCCAATAAATTTGGTGACCTTAGCTGTTGAATTGTGGAAAATATGTGTGTTTTATAGACTAACACATCGAGGTGTATCAATATGGTGTAATAATTAACATCTTGTTACTTTGAGGTTCGTTTATTTAATGTCTTTATTGAAATCAAAAGTATATACTTAGCTTATGAATAACATTTATAAAATTACGCTGTTATCATTCAGCAGCTACAAAGAGAGGGAGAGCGATTGTACTCATACGTTTGGCTAAAGTACAAGCGCAACGTTTCCCGCCGGTCAACGGTCCGCGCTAGCTTGGCCTTCTCATGGGGTCGGAGATGCTTCCTTCTGCCTGTTACATACTTTTGCACAAAACCAATATACCCTTTTTCACATTTTATGGGTTAAGGGTATAATTAGTGGTCCAACATTTGTTGCGTGGATTGAGAAAAACCCAGTCAAAACCCAATCAGACCAGCGTTAGATTAGTAGTTAGTGGTTACGATTAGACAATGCAAAGAGGCTCGATCGTTTTAGTACTGGAATTGAGGTCTCCAAGGAGACAAGAGAATAAAGCTTGTCAGAACATAGAACACGAAATGGTTCATGAATTAAATGGTTGGTCGAGCAATGATCAAGGATAAGGGGTAAAAAGTTACGACATATACTTTAATTGGACCAACAAGAATACACTAAATAGAGCGCCCAAACAGCGAAAATCCAACATTCATTTGGCAGCCTGAGCAAGGCTACCAGTCGCTCTGAGTTTTTCTTAGGTTTTTGATGGCAAAATACAAATATGCACCAAATTTAATAGAGAAAGGTCAATGAATGCCATGGCAAGTGCTACGAATACATCTAAATATGCCATGTAGATATACAAAGCAACAAGAATGGAACTTATAAGTTGATACAAAGGCTCTAACACTAGCCAGCCCAAGCAAAATATCAAAGAGTGGAAACGTTGCAGTCGGACGCAACCGACTGGGGCATACTCGATACCAGTATTAAAACCGGTAAAAAGAGGCCTGATTGCAAAGGGGTACGGATGCGGCAGGGGTGTACGCTGCATTGAAGATTCTCCGATGCAGATGGGGATGCAACCAGCTATCTTCCTTTCAAATTTGGTGACTCTAGCTCAAAGTTTGTAAGAGCTGTGGAAAGGGAGGCTGGGGGCGGATTGGGTGGGTGTGGCATCCACATTTTTGATGCAGATCTTTGTGAAATGTCAATTGCTATCTTCATACCAAATTTGGTGACTCTAGCTCAAAGTTTGTAAAAGGTGGGGAAAGGGGGGTGAAATGCGTGGGCGTGGCTCCAAAACTTTGATGCAGATTTTTGGGGGTTGTTGCCAGCTATCTTCCTACCAAATTTGGTGGCCTTAGCTTCATAACTCTGGAAGATACACGCATTCCCGTTTTTGACGAAGCGTTTGGGTGGATGGGGGCGGCTAGGGCAGTATTGGTGGGCGTGGCATCCAAACTTTTGATGCAGTTTTTGGGGGGTCAACATCATTTATCTTGGCACCAAATTTGGTGGCTATAGCTCAAAAACTGTGGGAGATATAGGCTTTCTTGATATAGGTAGATATAGATATAGGCTTTTTTTGCGGGGGAGCTGGGGGCGGAATGGGTTGGCGTGGCTCCAAAATTTTTGGTGCAGTTTTTTGGGGGTTGATTTTTTATTATACCCTTCACAGGGTATATTGACTTTGTCATGAATCTGTAACGCCTTAAGGGAATGATGGGAGACCCCACAAACTATATATCAAAATGATCAGGACGAGCTCAGGAATTGATTTCCGTCTGTCCGTCTGTCCTTCTGTCCGTCTGTCCGTCTGTCTGTTTCAACACGATTTCCGGCCAAACTGCTGATCCGATCTTGATGAAACTTTCACAGATTGCTTTGATCATGTCGGGTTTGTTCACTATCAAATTTCATCCCGATCGGAGCATTCTACGATATAGCCACTATACAAATTTACCATATCAACACGATTTCCGGCCAAACTTCTGAGCCGATCTAGATGAAACTTTCACAGATTGCTTACTATGTTCACAATGAAATTTCATTTCGATCGGAGCATTCTACGACATAGCCACCATACAAAATTACCATATCGTACTATCAATTGTTGTCACTGTCGTGCACTTTCAAGTACCTACATGTCAATATGTTGTTTTTGTCGAAAAAGGACAAGTAAATGACGCTCAAGAGTAAAAATAATAGCGAAAAATTACCAACATGTGCAGTTGTTGATAAGAGGGGGGAGTATTGATTTGGCTGTGTGAAGGGTATCATAGTCTTAGCATAGGCAAAATTAACTATGCGCCACTATTTATTTTTTATTTATTTTATTGAATGTTGTTGACAAATCTAGAGTCTACTTAAAAAAAAAATAGGTTACAATAAAATAGTAGAAGTAAAAAGCCTAGGCAGAGAACAAAAATGTCTAATAACACTTCCGACCGATGGGAGTGTTTTATTTGCCGGTCCGGTCAGCTATGCCCCTTTTCACAGCCAAAATTGTCAGTGACATTATAGACTCTATGACTCTAAGATGTTAGTAGAAAATGGAAAAGAAAAACTTAAATGTGAAAACTAAAAATAAAAGATAAAAAAAAAATAAAATTAAAAAAAATAGAACAAAAAAAATATTTGTATACATATGACACGATGGAGGAAAAGAGTTTAGCCAGTCCAGCAAGCTAAGCACCGTTTCATAGCTGAGCGCGGCCATTTACTACCCGAAGATAAACTGAAAGCAATGATTTGATTAAGGAGAGAGAGGTCTCATTAGAGAACACGTGGTATAGGCTATTAAATTGGACGCATAAAACACGAAATGGACTGTGCATAGCGTAATCTGTTGTGCACGTTTTCAAAAATAGCGGGCGAAAGTTTCTAGTAGGTCTGGAAGGAATAGAGAAATGGAGATGACCTAAAAGAAAAGAAGAATCTATATCCCCATTAATCAACTTGTGCAGGAAGGTAACACCAAGGACTATCCTACGATTGTTCAACGACGGGAGGTTAAGGAGAAGAAGCCTACTGGAGTATGAAGGCAAGCGAAGGTTACTATCCCAATTTAAGCCTCGTAAGGCAAAAAGCAGAAACTGCTTCTGAACAGATTCGATACGATCCTGGTTATTTCTTTACTGTGGGCACCATATACAAGATCAGTACTCTAGGATAGGGCGAACATGGGAAGTGTACAGAGTTTCCGAAACGTAAGGATCATTAAAATCTTTAGACCAATGTTTAATGAAACCAAGAATACCTTTGGCCTCACTAACAATAGTGGATATATGAAGGCCAAATGATAGTTTGGAGTCAAAAAGAACACCAAGGTCCTTGACTGTAAAAATACGTTGCCATGGGGTACTGTCAATTGAGTAGCTGGCAATGAAAGGGCTATTTCGGCTGAAAGTCATAAACATACATTTAGAACAGTTGAGAAGCAACCGATTAATCTTACACCAAAGTTGCATTGAATTTAAATCGTCTTGTAAGCAAGTATGATTTAGAGAACTACAGTAGGAGAAAATAAGCTTCACATCGTCTGCGTACATGAGAATGCGAGAATGTAATAAGACAGAGGGAAGATCATTTATAAAAAGAGTGAAGAGTAAAGGACAAAGATGACTACCCTGAGGTACGCCAGAAGTAACCTGAACTTGTTTCGAGGTAGCCAATCTTAGGAGTACTCTTTGGGTCCTACCCTTTAAATAAGAAGAAATCCAAGATATAAGTGGGGGAGGGAAACCAATACGGACAAGCTTGAGAAGTAATAGGTCATGGTGTACAGAGTCGAAAGCTTTACTGAAGTCGGTGTAAACGTCAGTTTGCATTTTCGAGAGGAAAGCATAATTTGCTAAAGTTGTGAGTTCTAATAAATTGGTCTTGGTGAACGATTTCTTACGAAGCCGTGTTGAGCAGGGGATAAGACTGATTTGCAGAAATGTTGCAGAGATGAAATGATAATTTTTCAAATAATTTAGGGATAGCGGACCATTTTGCAATGCCCCTATAATTTTCAATATTGGACTTCCCACCTTTTTTGTGAAGAGGGATTATAAAAGATTCTTTCCAAAGAGATGGAAAGACAGAAGATTCAAGGGATAGATTAAAAAGCTTAAGCAATGGGCGAAGAAGAGAAGCACTGCAGTCTTTAAGAAGACAACTAGGTATATTGTCAGGTCGAGGAAAGTAAGAAGACTTTAACGAATTTAAAGCTGAAAACAGAGTGGACTGAGAGATGATAGGAACAGGCATATAATTTGTAGAAGCAATGTTATAAGGGTAAGGTATGTTAATAGGGGATGCAGATGAGTAAGTTGATTGAAAAAAATTAGCAAAAATATTAGCGTATTCGCTATCGTTGCTAGATTTACCCATCCCAAACATGAAAGATGACGGCAAAGTGGAAGACTTACGCTTAGAATTGACAAAATTATAAAATTGTTTGGGATTTAGCGTTAATTGCCGCTTGCAACGAATAAGGAAATTCTCATAGCACTGGGAATTCAGGAGAAGAAAGTTTGATTTGGCTATAATGTATTTAGACAAGTCAGCACTCAAGCCAGACCTGCTAAATTTTTTAAAATATTTAGATTTATTATTTTCTAAAGTTGATAGTCTTGGAGTGAACCAAGGGACTTAGAAGAAACGGACAATGGAGCAGAGTAGGGGACACATTCGTCTAATAGAGAATTTAAGGTGCCATAAAAAGATTTTAGGGCAATATTTATATCAACCGAATCATAAATAAAAGACCAATCAGTTGCCAGAATACATTGATTTAACAAAGAGTAATTTCCTTTGCGAATGCAACGGCGAGGCAGGTTAAACATTGGAGGAGAACCCCTAACAGGAATGCTAACAGACAATGTAACTTCCAAAGTAGGATAATATGAATCCTCAAGGACAGACAGAGGGGATGACCTAGAGACATTGGCAATACAGTTGTTGTTAATAAATACAAGATCGAGTATTCTAATCAAATGATTAGAAATTGAATTGATCTGAAACAAAGGAAGATCAAGCATGGCTTCTAAGAAGTCATGCTGGACAGACGGTACAAGATAATTTATGGAGTCGGATGAAGACCAGGGGATGGTTGGTAAATTAAAGTCATCCAGTACGATAAAAATATCATGGTCTCGGATATGAGCAGAAACTTCTTTAATACAAGTTAGGTGTTGAAAATAAACTTGAATGTTAGAAGAAGGAGGGATATATAAGCAAGTAATATAAACAAAATGTGAAGGGAGAGTTATTTTAACAGAAATAACCTCAGCATCATTAACGGCAGAAAAATAGAAAGGTTCCGACTGGAGAGTAGCTTTAACAGCAATTAATACCCCACCACCTCGGCGAGTCGGTCAATAAGCTCTATAGACGATAAAATTATTTGAAAAAAGTTAATAATTAGATATACTTGGATTTAGCCAAGTTTTTGAATTGAGTTTTAGAATTGGAGACAATTCCACGGTACCAGGCACGGGTGAAAGCGACGAGGGTGTAGGGGCAAACATTAATGGAACATTCAAAAATTCTGACTCCAAACGGCGAGTAGACAATGACTCAAATTTAAAATTATTGAGAAATTCCAAACTCGAATCAATGTCAGTCAGTAGCATGCTTGCCGTCTTTTTACATCCTTTTATTTAACTTGACTTGTATGTCTGTTTGTTTGTACTGGATTCTTGTAATCAAATTTTCACCAATTTCCCGACTAGCTAGAGCTCTGAAATTTTCACCAAAGATGTGTTTCAGATGACAATACATGTTTTTAAAGTTTTTGGCACTATAAAATATTCAATACCATGCAAAAACCACGAAAACCTGTTTTCCTTTTTGATTAAGTTACTAATTTGACTTGTTAAATTGAAGAGCTCCGGTGGCATAGAGAGAAGACTGCCGCTTCACAGACCGAAGATCGTAGGTTCGATCTCTGACCGAGTCATACCTCTTTTTTTTTTTTTTGTTATATAAACTTTTTTAAACTATCGATTACATATGTATGCAAGAAAGCTTATAAAAGCATGTCTTCAAATTTTTTTTGATTTACTTGTTTAGTTTTGAAAACTGATTTCTCACAGAATTATGCATTCTAGAGAAATCAATTTGCTTATCTATGCACTTAGGGCATGACCAACGCAAACCACCACAGCCGGTCTTGGCTACAGCAGTTATCTTGTCACACTAACGCCCAGTAAGACCTTCACATTTAGCATGCATAAAAATCTCACACAACCAGCAATTAACAAATTGAGGCCGTGCAGAATCGTCGGACTGCTTAAATGTACAAGACTTTTTGCAGCACGACATATTTACAACTGGGGTCAAACTAACGAAAATAGGTTGCGAGAGCACAGAACGGACAAAACGGCACACAGAAAATTTAAGAGCAGACGCACAAATTAAGAGGAATAGTAACACAAATACTTCTTGTTTGGAGCGATAAGCAACAACAAAAATGTATTAAAGCACGACAAGCAAGGCAGATAACGCTTAGGCGAACAAACACACAAACAAATGATTGCACGACTAAGCGACAAATTTGCAGAATAACAATGACAGACACTAACAACCACACAGAATTGACGCCGTAATAGTTAAAATATAATAATTAGCAAATTAAACGACGCACAACAAGAAGCACTTTGCACAGCTTAGGTAAGCCTATGTTTTACGAAACAGTAGACTGTAAAAAATAAATAAAAAGTCTGATAAACGGCACAAAATAAATAAGTTGTTCGGAGCTTAAGTAAAACACGTCAATCACACTCAAACTGAGATCTCTCTATTTTCTTACCAAATTTGGTAGTTTTAGTTGTAAGGATGTGCGAAGTATGTGGACTTATCGGTTTTGAGTTATCGAACTTATCGATTTGCCAGCCGCCCAGTTATCGTAGAACCCCAATCTTGACACTTTAATCTAATCCCATAGATAAAGAGAATTGGAAAGTTTCAAGTCTCTAGATTGAAGGGTGTGGAAAAAAGATGCGTTCAAACAGACGGACAGACACCATGAGGGACATTGCATAAACTCAATATGCTCTCCACCAAAACTGGGAAACATGAAAACGCACATTAATATAAAAATATATGTGGGGGCGTGCAATAACGCCTAGTGCAATAACGCCTGCAGGCGTTATTGCATTTCTAAAAGTGTGTTAACGCCTGATCGCGATGTGAAATAACACCTGCACCATGCGGAAAAAAATAATTCACCCGCTCTTTGTCCGTACTGTCGGCAAAAAATCACATATACGAAAAAATTATTCAAAAAAAAAAATAATATATGTATTATGCTGCATTTACACTAGTTGATAAACAAGTCAACGTTGATATCAACTTTATCAATCCTAGTGTGAACAGCTGTCAACTTGATCAACTGTTGCGTTGACAGTAGATTGACAATGCGAAAATCGTCAATTGTTGCTCTAAGTGTAAACATAGTGTAAGCACTTTGTGTCAACAGTTGAAGTCACAATCAGCGCGACAAACTTTATGAACATATTAAAGGTGGCAGCACTTCGCTTCGCCATCCGTTTTAATTAATGTTGTCTGCTTTTTCAACTGAGCAGTCTATAAAAACCAAAATTAGTAATAAAAAGCTATTTAAAATACAATTTTATTGATTTTTATGCATATTTATTGAACCATATTTTAATATCGAAAGTAGACCTGCTTCAGTTGCTGGCGATAGCTATCGATTAACTCAAGAGCGAGAACCAAAACCACTGCTGCCGCTATTTTGCTCTTCTTCGCTGTTGCCAATGTTATGATTTTAAACTAACGAAAATAGGTTGCGAGAGCACAGAACGGACAAAACGGCACACAGAAAATTTAAGAGCAGACGCACAAATTAAGAGGAATAGTAACACAAATACTTCTTGTTTGGAGCGATAAGCAACAACAAAAATGTATTAAAGCACGACAAGCAAGGCAGATAACGCTTAGGCGAACAAACACACACAGTCTATAAAAACCAAAATTAGTAATAAAAAGCTATTTAAAATACAATTTTATTGATTTTTATGCATATTTATTGAACCATATTTTAATATCGAAAGTAGACCTGCTTCAGTTGCTGGCGATAGCTATCGATTAACTCAAGAGCGAGAACCAAAACCACTGCTGCCGCTATTTTGCTCTTCTTCGCTGTTGCCAATGTTATGATTTTATTCTTAAGTAAACAAATTGTATATCAATTAGTTTTAAGTTACATATGCATTAGTACTAACCACTTTTCTCAATTAACAAAACAACACAATATTGAAAATCAGTTTCGATACATTCACAATATCGACGTCAACGAAAAATGCTTAGCAACGTGAATGTCAACGAATGTGGATATCAACTGGTGTAAATTACTCTCAACTTCAATATCAACGCGTTGGCATCTTGCGCGTTGCTCAACTCGAAAATTAGTTGTCAGCCCGGTTTTTTTGTCAACTCAATCAACTAATGTGAACACAACAAATGCGTTGACGTTGGATATCAATTGTTGATATAGCTAGAATTGACGCTGCATCAACTAGTGTAAATGCAGCATTATGGTTGTGATAATGACAGGATCAGATTTTGCTATTCAACCAATTGGTGTTAGAGTCAAGTATGCTACTGTTTTAAATACATTGCTCTGCACACGTACATTGTTATTGTCAACAGCAACAACCACATCCTTCGTGGGGGGTTATGTGTGCAAGGATGAGAATTTTCTTTCGCAGCAGCAGCAGCAGCAAGATCAACATATTGTTTTTAAACAAGAGTATTGATACTTGTACATTTAGATTATAAAGAGTTAGAGGGAGAAGGTGTGAGAGGGGGAGTGTTAGAGGGAGAAGGTGTTAGATACGAATAAGTAGATAAGAGAGAGTCGAGAGGGCGGCTGTTTGACGTGCGTTGCCTTGCACACCTGCAGGCAAAACATAAACAATGAATGTTTGTGAAAACCTGTGATCAAAGAATAAAAGGATTGAGACAAGATTGTGCTTGTTTGAAGTACGCTAGTCAAAGGGCAGTACATTCGTAGGCCGCATTGTTATGATCAAAAGCAAAACCAACAACAACAAGAACAACAACATTCGTGAGTGTTATGTAAGCAAGGGATGGGAATTTTTTCGCAGCAGCAGCATCAAGATCAACACAAGAGTATTGAGACTTGCAGATTTAGTTTGAAATATTATAGGGGGAAGTTGAAAGAGGAGGAAAGTGTTAGAGGGAGAAAGAGAGAGTTAGTATTAGAGAGAGTAGGTGTTAGAGGGGGAAAGTGTTATAGAGGAAAGTGATCCTGCTTGTATTATTATATTAAAACACGCTCCCTTATGCGATTCTATACACGAGCGTCTATGAAATGCAGGTGGTATGTTTATTGATTGTCCCTCCTTCTAACGCACTCCCAACTTATTCGCTACTTACGTTGCTAACCTTTATTTGCATATATCTGTTTTGATTATTGCACTGACTTCTGTTACTTTTATAGAGCTAATTAGTATAACTTTTTAATAAACCAATGAACATTTTTTAAGTTGGTGTACTTTTTTAAGAAACTATCAAATTATGTTTTTCTTATGGGTATGTTTTAATTTTATTTCATATATATATATATATATTTTTTTTTTTTATAGATTTTTGTAGTATGTTAAATTTAAGATTTATATTAAGCTTGTTCCGTTGAGGGATTTAGCAAACAAAAACACCGAACATTAAGATTAATGACAAGCCGGTAGAACACACAAGTCATACCCCATGATTTTGTTTCGGCTTTATAAAAAGCTTTTTTAAGTCAATATTATAAGCCTTAGTTCTAGTACTCACTTGAAAGCTTAACGAAGTTCGTGTAGCTGGTATAATAAATCATGTTTTAACAAACTAATTTTGATCTTAATATTTATACTTCATCGTTTATTGATATTATTGTTATTATTATTTTTTTAATCCCCATATATTGGATTTCGTTCTATCTCAGTAATAAATTATTTTGCTTATACATTCTTTAAATTCCTTAAGGTAATCTTTTAGGCTTATCAAATAATCTTTTCCTTAACTTTCCCTCTGCTCGCTTTAAGATTTTCATCAAATGACACTTTTCATATTTAAGATATCCGTCAAACTATTTCTTATACTCAAATAAAATTATTTCATCAAACTCACATATCAAATCAATTTCTAAAATAAAGAAAATGAAAACAGTAAGATGTTCTTAGCAGCTGGATTTTTTTTTTTTCTCAGTATGCTACCTACGATAAAAATTTATAAAGAATGTGTTTTGTACTCATTTACTGACTTCAAAAATTCTTCTATTGACGTTGTATGATACCCTATCTTAATTTGTTTTACAGTTAATCGTTTCTTCAACTTAGTATTCTACAGATTTTTAAACATTTTATGTTATGTAGTTAGCTATTTTGACTAGGCTTTACGCTTAAAACGAGATAGATTGTATTATTGTCCTTAACAAGTTAACTTAATTTTAACAGGGAAATCGATCGGACATTGATTTTTCACTTTACAATTGATTGCTTCAATATATTTCAACTGTCAACCTATGTACATTTCTGCTTTTTTAGTGATTATGTTAGATTTTTATATTTCCAAACTCATTGCTTGAACTTACAAAATTTCGTTACTAATTTCTTATAATTGATGGATGGTAATATTTTATTTCATTATTCTCCCCATTTTTCTTGCATTTAATAAGGAAGTGCATTGAACTAGCTTATCAGTTCGAGATATGAGTCTTACACTGTTTCGAAAAGTATGAATACGTTAAATGTTTTAATCTAAGTGTTAAGTATCTATAAGATGCCATGTTATTAGGGCGTATTTGTTCATATAATTATTATAATTATTTCTTAAGGAGACTTATTTTCTTTAGTGCTCAAAACTTATTGTCGCTAAAGGATTTATTTTTTCATGATCTGAGTTATTTATTTAATTCGTGAAACCATTGTATTGTGTTTTATTATTTTTGAACCTTTGCATTAGTATTGAATTTGGATGGCAAAATACGGTTGTGATGTACTAAAGCTCGAGATGACTTGAGAGTCGGTATTTTGCAAAACGGGCGGTAGAGTACTTAAAATTTTTAATTGTAGTGTGTTTTTAAAATAATGTACTTTAACTATCACCGGATTGGTTTATACCCACTAAATATTGGTATTTTCGGTTTTTTCGTCCTTTGTATTAGTCGTTTTATACACCCTAGCTCTTGATCCTGTTTTTTGATTTTAGATTAGGGTTTGATTTTATTGTATACTGTTTGTGGAGGAGGCTCCAAATAATTAGATTTGGTTTAATAATTGTATAATAAGATTTATTTTTCTTTTTATACCCTTAACCCATAAAATGGGTAAATAAGGGTATAATGGTTTTGTGCAAAAGTATGTAACAGGCAGAAGGAAGCATCTCCGACCCTATAAAGTATATATATTCTTGATCAGCATCAACAGCCGAGACGATATAGCCCTGTCCGTCTGTCCGTCTGTCTGTCCGTCTGTGCGTCTGTCCGTCCGTCCGTCTGACCGTCTGTCCGTCTGTATGAACGCGTGGATCTCAGAGACTACAAGAGCTAGTGACTTCTGATTTTGTATTTAAGTTCTCCTATACCATGAGCAGAACAAGTTTGCTTCAAATTATCGATAACTATTCTGGTTTCCGATATACACATAATATCGATAACAATAAAATATCGAATTTGGAAAATCTAAAAATGAGGGTTGAAGTAATGGATAATGATAGAATTTTACTGAAAATTTCGTAAAAATCGGTTGAGAAACACTGGAGATATTGAACTTAATCGATGGAAGCTAAGCCAGTATACCAAAGTCTTATATAAATTAAATATATTTATTGCAACTGGGTTCAGGGTATCTTCTAGTCGGGCTCTGCCTACTAGAGCCTTCTTACTTCTTTTAGGTTGTTCTAGCTTCATTTTTCCCAGAATCTAGCTTATGCGGGCGCTCAAAGCCTGGCAACACTGCTTTGCATTCAGCAGCCCGTCAAAAGTACGACAAGCGCATAGTTAATTTTGGCTATGCCAAGACTATGATACCCTTCACACAGCCGAATCAATACTCCCCCCTCTTATGTTTCTGTGCAGTTGTTGGTAATTTTTCGCTAATATTTTTACTCTTGAGCGTCATTTACTTGTTCGTTTTCGACAAAAACAACATATTGACATGTAGGTACTTGAAAGTGCACGACAGAGACAACAATTGATAGTACGATATGGTAAATTTGTATGGTGGCTATGTCGTAGAATGCTCCGATCGAAATGAAATTTCATCGTGAACAAAACCGACATGATCTAAGCAATCTGTGAAAGTTTCATAAAGATCGGCTCAGCAGTTTGGCTGGAAATCGTGTTGATATGGTAAATTTATATGGTGGCTATATCGTAGAATGCTCCGATCGGGATGAAATTTCATAGTGAACAAACCCGACATGATCTAAGCAATCTGTGAAAGTTTCATCAAGATCGGTTCAGCAGTTTGGCCGGAAATCGTGTTGAAACAGACAGACGGACAGAAGGACAGACGGACAGACGGACGGACAGACGGAAATCAATTCCTGAGCTCGTCCTGATCATTTTGATATATTGTTTGTGGGGTCTCCCATCATTCCTTTAAGGCGTTACAGATTCATGACAAAGTCAATATACCCTGTGAAGGGTATAAAAATGTTTCACTGTGTGTGTGCGCGTGTTTCGTTTCTCGCTTGGCCTGCTTATGTAGAATTTTGCTATTTTTCATATTTTGTTTTTTTTTCTGTGTCTGCAAATGACATCGACAAGTGCATTACTGAATACACTTTCGAAATTTGTGCTCATCGCTGATGCGATGGCATAACTTGTGTCTATTTTCATATAATTAAAAAAAAGGAAAGAGTATGAATGACGAGCAATTGCTTAACTGAAATTTGACTGTTTGTGTACATCTATGAGTTTGTGTGCATAAATGTGAGTGTGGCAATTGTATATCGTTCATTGACCCGTCTCAGCAACATATATAAATAATTTGACCATAATAAAAAAATTAATAAAAATGCATTTAAATTATTCAATTTAATTCAAAAATAAACTTTATCCTACTCTAAAGACAATTCATCGAACTAGTTTCGTATTTCCGTTAGTTCGTACACAAGTTTTCTCAAATGCTGAAACCTCTTTACGCCCTAACTTCAAAAAGCAAACCATTTGTATTAGATTTAAGCTTGAGAAAATACTGCAAAAAGTAATTTATATTATAATTATATAATAATTATATAGTAATAATATTATATTATAATTTAAAATGCGGGGGGGGGGGGGGGGCTGGGGGCGGAATGGGTGGGCGTGGCTCCAAAATTTTGGATGTATTTTGTCACAATCGGCGCGTTGACAACACAAAATTAAGTTGAGCTCATGTTCATTCTTGTGCTATTTAAAAGCTATTTAAAAATACAATATTATTTATTTTTATGCATATTTATTGAGCCATATTTTAATATCGAAAGTAGACCTGCTTCAGTTGCTGACGATAGCTATCGATAAACGATATATTGATGTTTATGTTTATTAATTTTTTGGGTATACAATAAGTAAACAAATGTGTGCGAATATGACTGAATTCGAAATCACTTTTGATCCGGAATATGCCGATGGAGACGACGAGGCAACTAATATTTCAGCATCAAAATCAACCTCAACAACAACATTAACAACAAGTAAGAAGGCTCTAGTCGGGAGAGCCCGACTAGAAGATACCCTGAACCCATTTGCAATATATAAATTCAATTTATAATTGACTTAGGTATACTGACTTAACTTCAATCGATTAAGCTCGATATCTCCGGTGTTTCTTAACCGATTTGGACGAAATTTTCAGAGAAGTTCTATCATTACCCATTACGTCAACACTCATTTTTAGATTTTCCAAATTCGATATTTTTGTTATCGATGTTATGTGTATATCGGAAACCAGAATAGTTATCGATAATTTGAAGCAAACTTGTTCTGCTCATGGTATAGGAGAACTTAAATACAAAATCAGAAGTCACTAGCTCTTGTAGTCTCTGAGATCCACGCGTTCATACAGACGGACAGACGGTCAGACGGACGGACGGACAGACGGACAGACAGACGGACAGGGCTATATCGTCTCGGCTGTTGATGCTGATCAAGAATATATATACTTTATAGGGTCGGAGATGCTTCCTTCTGCCTGTTACATACTTTTGCACAAAACCATTATACCCTTATTTACCCATTTTATGGGTTAAGGGTATAAAAACAGATAACAAAAACAAACGCGGCAGAAAAGCAGTATCAATTTGGTCGGACGTGCAATGCTACCGATTGATCGACTTGGTAGAAGAAAGACCAACTTTGTGGGATTTTACCAACGAAGACTACAAAAACCGCAACAAACGCGAGATTTTTTGGGAAGAAATTGCAAAGGCTCTAGACTTGCCAAAAGACGAGGTGTCAAATAAATGGAACTCGTTGCGCCAGCAATTCCGTGTAAGTAAAAATCATTTTCTTTACATTTAATTATTTATATTTTATTAAGGACAATGTCGTTTATTTAAGAATGCACATAGCAAGGTCCAATCAACCAAAAGTGGTCAAGCTGCTGCTGATCGGAAGCCGCCAAATAAATTTTATAGCGCATTGCATTTCATGCAACCCATCCTAAGCGTGGACTCAGGATCGCGGACATCCAGTTATGTGAGTTAATTAATATTATCATTTTGCGCTGGATAGCCGCAGGCTGCGTACTGCCAGCTCACCTCACCTTCTTGTGATATAAAATGTGGTTTAAAATTTTCTCTTATTTGGCTTGCGGTAATGCTAGTCCGTCCAGTTTTCATTGACTGCATTTCCAAGAAGCCGTTCCCTTCTGCTCTCCATTTACCTGGTACAATTTCACCATTTATTTCTTTGTCAAAATCACTTGAACTTGTGTATACACTCTTGCGTTCCATTAAAAAATTGTGAAGTGCACAGATGGCTAGCACAATCTTTGTGGCTTTTGTTGGGTGAAGGTCAATAGGTCTACGAAGAATTCTGAATCGGGCTGCGCAAATTCCGAAAACATTTTCAATAATTCTGCGCGCGCGTGACAGACGATAGTTAAAAACCCTCTGGTTCATATCCTGCTGCCTAAATGCAAACGGCTTCAAAAGATATGGCTTTAGTGGGAACGCATCATCAGCTACAAAAACATAAGGCATTGGCTCGGTTCCATTTCGGAGTGGCTTCGGGTCAGGCAAGCTTAAATTATTTTGCTCCAAGGCTTTTGATAATGTGCAACTGAAATTAAAATCATAAGAAAACAATTAATGTATATTTGAAATGATATATTATTATTATAATCTTTTCCAATACCGTGCAAATACACCGCCATCAGAATCACGGCCACATGCTCCAACATCAATATACGTGAATTTATATTCTCCGTCAGCCAAAGCCATTAAGACTATACTATTCGTCTTCTTATAGTTGAAATATTGTGAGCCACATTTTGCCGGTGCTTGTATTGTCACGTGCTTACCATCCAGAGCACCAATACAGTGTGGGAAATTCCAGCGATTCTCAAACACATTTGCTATTTTTTCCCATTCAGCAGCTGTCGTAGGCATCTAAAATAAACAAAAACTAATTAGTGTTTTTTTTTTCAGAATATGAATAAAGATGCCGATTGGTGCTTGTCACAGGTCAACTCCACGTTTGTGGAAAATAATGATTTAAATGAGACGTCATCGTCATCAAACTCGCCATCGCCCATTATTAAGCCAACACCAAAGCGTCGTCTACTTGATGACACCAATGTTCATCGCACTGCTTTACTGAAGCAAGCTTGCGAATATTTGGCGAACACCAAGGAGGATGATGAGTTTGATCTCTGGGGCAAATCAGTTGCAGCAACTCTTCGCAACTTTCCAGATGCCGCTGCTGTGCGCTTGGCTAAGTCCAAGATGAATTTTATTATGGCATCACTGGAAGCCGGAGAGCTTACCAGCTCCATCAATACTCCTTAATATTAATTTTAAATTTTTTTTACATGATCTCTGAAATCACAAGTGCCTTAACATCGACCAACGATGAATTTGTGTTAAAGTTTTTGAAATGAAATAAATAAAATTTGTTGTTACCTTAAGAAAATCATCCTTCAATGTTTTGTAAATGGCATCGCAGCTTTCTTGTATAATTATTGAAACGGAAGGTATCGACATTTTAAACAAGAAGCTTAAGCTGTGCATGCTATCCCCAGTGGCCAAATAACGAAGAGTCACAGTGAGCCGCTCTGCGGCAGATATAGATTTTCGGAGACTTGTGTCCGCTTTTTGAATGAACGGCTTCACACCTTCAAGCAAAAAATCAAAATCGTTTGGGCTCATTCGGACAAAGTCCTTAAAACGATCAGGACTATTCGATCGAAATATCGTCTCAAATGCTCACATTGCTCGCTTGCGTTTTTTTAGCTCTTGCTCTTCCTCGTCCTCAAGAGCGAGAACCAAAACCACTGCTGCCGCTATTTTGCTCTTCTTTACTGTTGCCATTGTCCTGATTTTATTCTAAAGTAAACAAATTGCATATCAATTAGTTTTAAGTTACATATGCATTAGTACTTACCACTTTTTTTTGTTGTTAATTCATCAAATTTGGTGACTAGCTTAAAAACTGTCAAAGAAATAGGCAATCCCGATTGAACGCGGAGCCAGGTCGACTGGGGTGGAAGGAGTGGGCATGGCCAACACATTTTTGATGCAGTTTTGTAAGGAACTCTATCAGAATGGTTTTTTGAGGGACGCCCATAGCTATTTTCTTATCAAATTATTTAACTCTAGCTGTAAAGATGTGGCAATATGTGGATTTATAGCTTTTAGGTTATCGAATTTATCGATTTGTCGACTTTAAGTAGGCGTAGTAAAGGCCTATTTACTCTTGACTTAACTTAACTTAACTCAACGTAACTTAACGTAACTTAAATTAAGGAATGTATGCGTTTAAGGCCTGTTTACTCTCGACATAACTTAACATAACATAACGTAAGAGGCAGCTCACTTAACTTAAGGAATGTATGCGTTTACTCTCAACTTAACTTAAAGTAAGAAATCAGTGTGTCAGTGCTGTACAATTATATAAGCAGTGCTGTTAAACAAAAAACAATATATTGACCGCTCGTTGGCGCATTTTGAATACAACGTTGCTACCAAGTTCTTTGGAAGTTGCAGTCCATACTGCTCTTTTTTTAATGTTATTTTTAAAATCTATTGACTTTTTATCATAAATTAAACTATGATTTTCAATTAAATTTATAAAATTATGCTCATCCATTTCAATATATGAATTTGTAAACAGCACTTAACGTTTTGCAACACAGTTTTTGATCAGCTGTTTGATTTTCACATTAATCAACACTGTTCAACTTAAGGTAAGAATCTGCAACCTGCAGGTTCAGAATTAAGTTAAGTTTTGAGTAAACGTTAACATTGACAGCCATAAGGCAGATTGAGTCAGCTGACTCTTACGTTAAGTTAAGTTAAGTTAAGTCAAGAGTAAATAGGCCTTTACTCTCAACATAACTTAGCTTAAGAAATCAGTTTGCAGTGCTGTACAATTGTGTTAGCAGTGTTGTTAAACAAATACAAATCAATCAATATGCTTACCATTGCAACCAAGTTCTTTGGCAATTGTAGACCAAGCTTCTCTTTTTTTAATTATATTTTTAAACTCTTTTGACTTTTTGTCATAAATCAAACTATGGTTTTGCACTAAAATTATTAACTTCTGCTCATCCATTTTGAATAAGTTGTTTAATTGTAGTTGACTAACGTTTTGCAAGACTGATTTCGAACAGCTGTTCGCTATTCGCGTAAATCAACACTGTTCGAATTAAGTTATTTCTGCAACCTGCAGGTTCAAAATTAAGTTATGTTCTGTTAAGTTATGTTATGTTGAGAGTAAACGCTAACATTGAGAGCCATAAGGTAGATTGAGTCAGCTGACTCTTAAGTTATGTTATGTTAAGTTATGTCGAGAGTAAACAGGCCTTTACCCAATTTGGCAATTTATTTGTCCCTAGCTTTAAAAAAAAAGTTGCGTTCATACAAATGGCAAATTTGTTAAAGCGTACAGATATAAAAGTTGATTGTGAGCACACATTCTGTATGTCTCAATAAAACTTGAGTCTATGACGTATGAACTTTGTGATATGTTGGTTACATCATGAACAATTCATTTTAAGTAAGTCAAAAACTAAGATTAAGCTAAGCTCTAGAGGAAATGTGCTTCTATGAAAACAGTGTGTTATCGCAATACATATTGCAAATTATTTAATATGAAATCATTCGGTGACTTATTTATTTTATTCTAAACTCTCATGACCTTATTGTTTCGATCAAAGTTTCTTATCGATTTTCAAAACTAATGCTTCTGTTTATATTATTTATAGAATGCCCATTGTTTACATTTTTACAAACTTAGCAGTTGATTACCACAACTATACTGTCGAATTTTCTTTTTAGCTTCGGCGCATTTGATGTGCTTCCTTTTCAAGATTCAACATGTTATGAGTCCTGGCTAGCGTGGCTTGTGTAACGTGCTGCGATAATCAGAGCATTTATATGCAACATTGAGCACACGCAGTGGTAGGCAGTTAGGCTAACGGGCGGCAACATTAAAGAGGAACATAAATTAAATCATGAATTGCATCAATTTCCGTTCAAACCTTTTGCGCGCAAGTAGACCGAAAAATGCAAGGAAATCGAAATGGAAATTGTTTTTCAATAAGTGGCAAATAATTATTGGTATGTGACAGACCCTTAGGCCATCAGACACCATAATATCCAATCAAAACTCAGCTATCGGCCAACAACACACTGTTGCCAAAATCCGTAGTGTTTTAGCTGTCTTGTGTGGTTCCGTATGGGTGTTTCTATAAGCTTTCTGCATGCACTCAGAAAAAAATGCAGTACAAATAAGCAGATTCATGGTTAATTCAACTATTTTCGTGTATGGTTTTCAACCTAACATGAATTCGCTCAACTTGACAATAAAAACATAGTGGCGCATAGTTAATTTTGGCTATGCCAAGACTATGATACCCTTCGCACAGCCAAATCAATGCTCCCCCACTTATTTATGTTTCTGTGCAGTTGTTGGTAATTTTTCGCTCATATTTTTATTCTTGAGCGTCATTTACTTGTTCGTGTGCGACAACAACAACAATTTGACATGTAGGTACTTGAAAGTGCACGACAGAGACAACAATTGGTAGCTGTGTCGTAGAATGCTCCGAGCGGGATGGAATTTCATAGTGAACAAACCCGATATGATCTAAGCAATCTGTGAAAGTTTCATCAAGATCGGTTCAGCAGTTTGGCCGGAAATCGTGTTGAAACAGACGGACAGACGGACGGACGGACACGCGGAAATCAATTCCTGAGCTCGTCCCGATCATTTTGATGTAGTTTATGGGGTCTCCCATCATTCCTTTAAGGCGTTACAGATTCATGACAAACTCAATATACCCTGTTTCACATGTGAAGGGTATAAAAATAAATAAAAAATTATTATGAATGTAGTAAGTTCAACGTTTATCACGAAGTAAAATTTATGCACAAAAATATTCGATTTAAATTTAAATCATACATTAAAACCAAGGACCCCGTTTAACGCGGGGGATATGTTCCATTAAAGAAGAGCGTAATGCAAAACAGCGCTAAACAAGGGTATCTTTAAATGCGAGGGAAAGATGGTCGAAAAATGGTTAGGTATTAAAATTATAAATTATGTTATTTTTATAGAAATAAAACCAAACATTTATTTCTTACAAAAATAAAAGCAATATAGACGAAAATACTTATAAAAACCAATTAAATTCTAAAACAGTCAGATCATTCAGTCTATTCAGTTTTTAAAATTTTATCCCATTTACTACTAACGCCATCGAAAGTTTATTTGGCTTTTTTCGGAATCACTACTAACAATATTTTTGTTTTCTTTGTGCTCAGGTGTTAGAAAGAAAAGCTAGCGGCTGTTTCTTGACGTCTTCCACATTAATCCCATGTAAACCGGTTTGTTTCGCAAATTCCATTATTTGAAATTAAAGAGCGTTAAGCCGAAACACCGCTAAATGAAACAGCCTTAGGCCCAATATTTCAATGTCCGGTTATTCAACTTATTCTAAGTTTAGTCGAATTTGAGTTGTTCAATGTTCGTTTAGGAGTATATGAGAAACAAACTAACCGGAAGGCTGGGTGCCGATTAAAATTTATAGCGCGTTGAAGTCACAATATATCGATAAGAATCATCGATAAAGCAAACAGCTGTCCCTTGAATTGTATATTTATTTTGTTATTAAAGAAAAATGGCATCGCACAGCATATTTGTCCTTCAAGGCTTTCCACGAACGACTAACACCAGTTTGCGCAGTGAACTGAGCAGCAAGTTTCTGCCTGGCTTCGTCCTTCTGCTTCCACGTAACGGCGTCGCTCTTCTTGCACTCTAAAATATGCTGATTCGACTCCACTAGTTCCACCAACAAATGCTCCTCAGAAACCGAAAAGTTTTTCGCACGGAACCGTTTGGAGTCAGGCGTGTTCATTTTAATTTTATATATTTAAAATATGCAAAATTTGCCAGTCACCGACCAAAACAATAACAAAAAACAGCTGAGCCGCTCGCTATAAATGGCATCGCTGTGTATATATGTGGCAACGCTGTTAATGCGATAGTTACTTATCGATGAAAGGTTATTTTGGCTTTGAGACAACCAAACTGTTTTAACTCGACCAGCAAAATAATGCGGCAGTTAGCTAAACGAAAATTTAACCGGACATTGAAATATTGGGCCTTAAGGTTTTAAGCAGAGTCTTATACCCCGATTCCATTAGACTGCATCTTTCATTAACAGCGAGTGAAAGATGTAGGTGATTCCACCATAAATCCAATTGCATAGTTGCATCTTGATTTAACAGGGTCTGTTAAAAGACAGCAGACAGCTATTTGTGTATTATACGTTTATATATAATTGGAAGCAAATATGAGCTCGATCACAAATAAAATTAGTGAAGCCAAAAAAGTAAAAATTATTGCTTTAATTTATGCGCAAAATGCAAACATGGTTTAGCGAATATCCCAGTTTGTTTGGACATGCACTTGATGACAAGCGGTTTTACTCAAATCGGCACTGTATAAACCTTGTATCGATTACAAATTTCATGCTATCGACTATGTTAATGCTCTGTTCAGTGCTCTGTAATGTTAGCTTCTTACATTCCCAGTTGGTCGGTTTCGAACCAACTGGGAATGCAGCCGACCAACGGGGAAAATTTGAATAAGTTTCCCATTGTACAAATGGGATTCTAATACAAAAAGATGCGGCATCTTTGAATACCAATTACATACTTGCATCTTGCTCTAGTGGAATCGGGGTATAAGCAGACTATTGTGACTAACGCGGCAATGTTAAAGCAGAAATGCTGTAGCGTTAGGAATGCTTAAAAATACAAATAAATAAATAAAATAAAAAATGAAAATAGGCCTCGTGATTTAAGCTTGGTCTTTCGGCAAGATGATGCCAAGAGTTGTTGGTATGAAAAACCTCGTCCTTCTCAATCAGCTTCAAAATCCTGTGAAACTAAAACTTGCTGACTGAAAAAGCCCATCGTCAAAATCAGGGAGACAACAAGAAGCTATTGCAGTTACATCCTCAATTAGTTCATCCATATGCTGAACGTTGCAACGCGTTGTCTTCATCTGTATATTTACATATGTATATGTACATGAACATAAGTTTCCCTGCAGTCACGTTGACTATGCCAAACATAGTGATTAGACTAGCCCACATGGGCTACTACTAGCCCACGCCTATGCCATTTCAATGTATTTCTCCTATTCCATTTAACACGGGGATGTCATTGGAGTGGACGCATCGGCCGCCTCTGCAGCCACGTGGACTAGTCTATAAAACAGGCCACGTAGACTAGTCCATAAAACAGGCCATCAGGACTAGTCAAAAAACAGACCAAATGGACTAGTATTTGGTATCTGGGGTAAAAAGATGCCAACGAAGTCAATCATATAAACGTTAAATTAGCTGTTGTTATAAATATTACTTAAATGTAATTTAATTTTAAATTATGCAAGTGTTAGAAGAAATAGAATACAAATAAACTTACCGATTATGAAATATGATGGTATACGACGGGATTCGAACCTGGTAACCTGCTATATTGTAAATTGAAAAATGTATAAATTCGTTTTCACTCGTTCGTTTTTTTGCCGCTGCAACGAACATCAACGAGGCTCAAAATTGTGTTCGTTTTTCATGATTCGTAAATTTACGTTTTTGTTCCGCATCTACGTCTGCATCCACTTTGACGCATCCATGAACTGGGCCACGTGGAATAGGCAGTTTACACACAAATGCTCAATGATAATTTTAAAAAGTGTCCCCCGCTGCATCTACACAGACTGGTTCAGTGTTAGCCTACATGGGAAAGTCGTGGGCTAGGCTTGAACAACAATAACAACAAACACTGGCACAACCAATGTAATTTTCTGCACCCGCTTAGACTAGTCCTTGACTTGTCCTTTATAGCTATATATATGCAACTATCCCATACAAAAACCGTAGGGTTACTTTCAAGCTCACAACTATTTGCTATCCTTTTGAAACTAACCTTCCAAAGATTCGATATGCCGTAGAGCGAACATAATTCTAAAATCTATGATCTCAATTTTACGTTTGTTTTTGGCATTACTTAAATTTTTTTAAAAAATATTTAGTTTTTTATGTACATAAATAGTTAATAATCGATAGAAAACAGCTGTTTTTTTTACGAGATAAGCAGATAACAATGCAAAAATGAACGACCTTTCACGCCAGATTCTGCTTAAAAGAAATAAATAAACAGATAACCCGTTAAGCAAATTGGCGTGAATACCAAAAATATTTCTCTAGCACATTAAAGGTTTTTGGTAAAGTTGTTAACCATTAACAAAAGAGAGCAACTACGCGTTGCTACTTGTGTGCCCGTCTGTCCCGCCAGCAACAAGTTTAATAAGAATTTATAGTAGCTTATACTGTGTTTGAATTAACCACCAATGTGGTGTTATGTTATGGACTAATTTATGGACGTTACTTTTCGATTCAAGAATTACTTTAGCTAATCAAAAACTTTTCATTGTAAAAGATTAATGTAAAAACTTTAAATCAAAAGTAAAAAATTTTAAATCAAAATTTTGTCTTTAAAATTTTAATTAAAATTCCACTGTTTGAATTAAAAATTAACGATGTTGGTCGAAAACCAATCAGGAAAATTGTAGAATCCAAGTGTAAATTATACGATTAAAATTTTTTTGGGTATACCCTTTAAAAACTGGTATGCGCATTATTTCCACAGATCTTAAGCTATGATCACAAAAAATGGTGACATGCTCCGAAACTATGCCCCACGCCCAACCGCATTTTTATACCCATAAAATGGGTAAAAACAAGGTTATAATGGTTTTGTGCAAAAGTATGTAACAGGCAGAAGGAAGCATCTCCGACCCCATAAAGTATATACAGTGTGCCAACAAAGTGTTTACACACTGTGAAAAAATTTTATTTTTTCACTTTAGAGCTATAAGAGACACACTAATTGTTGTTTTAAATTTTTTTTCATAATTTTTTTATGTTCTTCATTCAATTCTCTTTTAAAACTATTAATCAAACTTAAAAAAATATTAACATTAACAAAATATAATAACAAAAACTAAAAAAGGCACTAAATTCAACTGCCAACAAAGTGTTTACACATCTTCTTTTTGGTTTATTTACGTCGAATTTTTTCGTATTTACAGTTACTTTTCTTAAAGTAAAAGGCGCATAGCTATTGATAATGCATTTTTCTAAGAATTTTCTTTTTTTGTGGGTAGAATTTGTTTATTATTGGAAGAGTTTTATACGATTTTAATATGCCAGGCAAACGGTTATCTTTTGACATGAACCAGTTGGTTTATTACAACTCCACCATCGGTAAATCGGCTTCGGAGATTGCAGATATGTTTGCAATTAGCAGAAAAACTGTTTACAATATTATAAACCGCGCAAAAAACGAGGGAAGGCTGGAGGCAAAGCCTTCAACTGGACGGCCGCGATTGATAACTTCGAGAGCAGAGCGAGTTATGGTCAGAAAGATCAATGAAAATCCATTTATTTCGACCAGAACGCTTGCCAACGACATGGAGAAAGAATGTGGCATTACCATATCACGTGAAAGTGTGAGAAAGGCCATCAAAAGAAACAAGTTTTCATCTCGAGCTGCCCGCAAAAAACCATTAATGTCGTCAGAGCATGTTAACAAACGTTTAACTTTTGCCAGGATTCACGTGGAACAGCCAGATTCGTATTGGGACGACGTAGTGTTCTGTGATGAATCGAAAATGATGCTATTTTATAATGATGGACCCAGTAGAGTGTGGCGCAAGCCGTTGAAAGCACTTGAATCCAAAAATATTATACCCACTGTAAAGTTTGGCAAATTGTCAGTGATGGTTTGGGGGTGCATCTCAAGCAAAGGAGTTGGTGAATTGTGCTTCATCGAAAATACTATGGATGCCCAACAATATCTGAACATATTGCGCAAACATTTGGTATCCAGTGCCAACAAATTTGGATTTATAAATGATGGCAAGCCAACTTTTAAATTGTACCAGGACAATGATCCTAAGCACAAAGCACATACGGTGAGGTGCTGGCTGCTATACAATTGTAAAAAGGTGTTCGATGCTCCTGCCCAAAGCCCAGACCTCAACCCAATTGAAAATCTGTGGGCTTACCTTAAAAAACGGACCGCCAAACGCCATCCAAAAAATAGAGTTGATCTTAAGGCGATAATCTTGGAAGAATGGCAAAATATTCCATTGGAATACGTTCAAAATCTGATCAAATCGATGAAACGCCGTCTGGGAGCAGTTTTAGAAGCCAACGGTGGACACACAAAGTATTAGTTGTAGTTAAATACCAAGAAATATTAAATAGACTGACATTGTGTAAACACTTTGTTGGCAGTTGAATTTAGTGCCTTTTTTAGTTTTTGTTATTATATTTTGTTAATGTTAATATTTTTTTAAGTTTGATTAATAGTTTTAAAAGAGAATTGAATGAAGAACAAAAATTATGAAAAAAAATTTAAAACAACAATTAGTGTGTCTCTTATAGCTCTAAAGTGAAAAAATAAAATTTTTTCACAGTGTGTAAACACTTTGTTGGCACACTGTATATTCTTGATCAGCATCAACAGCCGTCTGTATGAACGAGTGGATCTCATAGACTACAATAGCTAGAGACTTCAGATTTTGTATATAAGTTTTCCTATACCATGAGCAGAACAAGTTTGCTTCAAATTATCGATAACTATTCTGAATTCCGATATATACATGGTATCGATAACAAATTGGAATTTGGAAAATGTAAAAATGAGGGTTGAAGTAATGGGTAATGATAGAACTTATCTGAAAATTTCGTTCAAATCGGTTGAGAAACACTGGAGATATCGAATTTAATCGATTGAAGCTAAGTCAGTATACCAAAGTCAACTATAAGTTTAATTTATTTATTGCAACTGGGTTCAGGGTATCTTCTAGTCGGGCTCTCCCGACACAACAGGACACAACAGGGGACGTAAAGAGTGTGAACAGATAAGCTTCACAGGCACATGAACAATGAAAGCATGTCTTAACTATGGTGCTTGTAACGCTGGGCGTTACATAGTTTATCCTGTGGTTGTTGTTGTAGTTGCTGCTCTTGTTCCTGTTGCTACTGCTATTGTTGCCTGTGTGTAGTTTTGTTCGTTGTTTATACGAGCTGGTACGAAAGTGAATTTCTGATTGCGGAAATTAGCTAGGTTCAAGATTTACTGAGGTCTGAGCCTTAGCTCTGCCTCTTATAGTTTATTTTCATTTGATGGATATGCATGCATATCGCTTGCTCTGTTGCTGCCCTTGTTTGCTTCTTTGCGGTTACAATAACGCTATATATGGTGTTTGTGGCTATAAAAATATGTCACAATACCGTGCAAATACTGGCAAAAGCAAAAATTTGTATATCTTTTTTTTTCTTATTTGCTAGCTTCATAGACTGCAAGCTGTGTTTAATTTAAAATATTTTGCAAAAGTGTAAACGATGTTTTTTGCTATATTGCCGATGAGTACTCTCAGAGAGTTTAAAGAATATCGGACAATTAAATTTAAACTGTAATATCAGTATCAATAAATTTTCGAAGGACATATGCGGCTTTTGCGTAGTTCATATATCAACACCACGTACGCTTAAGCACGGAATAGCACAAAAAATAGGCCGCCATAAACTGTAACTGAGGGGAATGCGGGCGCATGGCAAAATCCCTCGCAATGTTTACGCCTACCTCAATTCCCAATCCATGTCTAGTAACATGGGTGAGGGCCAAAAAAAGTGTACAGCGTTGCTTTAAAGTGGGTGCTTCGCACTAAGGACAAGTAACAAACCGAGCCTAACAAAACAAAAATTGTAGCTGGCTACAAATTAAAATAAACTTAATAATTTCGTCGCAAGCCAAGTTATACATATATGCAAATTATGTTTATCAGTTAAATTGGGTGAGAGAAAGGGCTATCTGAAAAATTTGCAATTAAAATCAGCCAGTGGAAATATTCTCTATGCAATCAAAAATCATCAGCCAATATACGTATGTCTATATGTATGTACATACATGCATTTACATAG
Source organism: Scaptomyza flava (assembly GCA_030179655.1). Taxonomy (NCBI): domain Eukaryota; kingdom Metazoa; phylum Arthropoda; class Insecta; order Diptera; family Drosophilidae; genus Scaptomyza; species Scaptomyza flava. Next base: position 25,882,557 of record JARNME010000404.1, read on the forward strand.
CTCGTTTTACATAAATATGTATGTATATTTGTGTGTCCATAAACAAGGGCGTATTCAGGGGGGGGGGGGAGAGGGGGGGCTTATGGGGCAGCTGCCCTATCGATGACGCGACCGTAGTGGAAACAGGCTATAACCATGCCATGAATATCGGTTATCTGCGAAATAGTATTTGCCGAACGTTTTTCACCATCAATAGCATTTGATATTTTGCCAGCCCTATCATATTTGCTAAACAGCTGTTAACCATTATTGAGAAAAGAGGATTGGGAATAAGTTTCATTGGGAATAGTAATATGGATATTAGAAACTTTTTTAATAACACTGCAGGTACGTAATGATTTTTCTGTGTAAACTTATTTTAATAAAATATTTACATACGTATGTACTTTTTTTTTTTTTTTGTAGCGAAGTTAATAAGAAAACTGAGCCCGAGTAACAGCTAAGCACCCATAGGGCCTTAGTAAATGAGAAAATGGCTGATCTGGAGGAAAGAATTATGGAGGAGTTTTTAGCATATCCAAGAGGCTGTTATTTTCATTAAAAAAAATTTTTGGCCCCACCATACATGAGGACCTGGCTACGCCCTTGCGAATATACATTTATTTTTTTTTCTATATTTATCTTCTTGAAAATGTTTTTTTCCCAATAATTTTCGTTCATTTTATTAATAAAAGAATTGGCTTACGAAACACTCATTATAAATTAAAGGTTTATTATTTTTGCTTTGAGTTGCTTTTAACTCATCCTTACTGTAGCTTTACATAATTAAATAGCAAACATTGTCTTCAATGCGCAAAATTAAATTCTTAGTTATTTCAGTAAAGCCAAGGCACCAGTCATAACAACTAAAAGAGCTACAAAGTGCATAGCGATAAAGTGCATAGCGTATGTTGTGTGTTTGTATTCCATGGCCTGAAATTAATGAAGGAGCTATGAGCACCAAAAATTGTGAGCCGTTACAAGCATGGTACGCTTATTATCATAAAATGTAATTAGCGCACACAAATTTGACCAGGTCTCACTCGTACTTGTGATATAACATAAAAGATGTAGTCGGGACTATTATGGTTAAATTAACATGCAGAACATTTGCTTTAAAAATTTTCCTGACTGATAAGCGCAAAATTCTAGGCCCTTGTTAATACGCAATACTTCATAATATGTATGTTTGTTTTCTAATCCCTCGGCCTTGTGTTGTCATTTAAACTTTTTTCAATTTTGACAGTATGTCGGAGCTTATGCGTACATTGATCTCTTTAAAATTTAAAATGTGTGGCAGACTCTGTTAATAGACAGAAGCCTACTTAGCTTTAGCCTCTTTAGTTGTATCAGAAGCCTCCAAATCCCGAAATTATTATAGATAGCGCGTGTGTAAAAACGACATTTTTCGTTCATATCAATTGCAGGAACACCCAATACAATAGAATGAGCTAGCGCATTTCCATGCGCGCAGGTAAAAAAGATTTAAGTTTGTGGAAAACTGTGGGCTGTGGTTGAGGATTGCCAAGACCCAAGGATTGCATATGCAACGGCTAAGGCAAAGTTCACTATACTCACAAATTTCTATCCGGAGTGCGGTTGACTTCTAAATGGGTGCCTACCGCTACAGTTAGTCAAGCTCAGTTTCTGTGGCTCGTAGGTGAATGTAGGTGTAGTTGAATAAACGGCGGCGGAGGCTGGTATTATTATGCAAAAGCACGCAATTCGGTACTTGTGAGAGCTTATACTACTAGTACTTCACTTTTATTCTTGTTAATAATTCGTTGGCTGGTTTCATTTCGCTTAGCGCTCAACAAGCGCGATGATTGATTGATTTCTAAATTGATTGTTACCATTGCAAACCTTTAAATAAATTCGTAAACATACAAACAAAATTTATATTACACTTTAATCATTTTACATAATTCTCACAATTTTTGTGATTCTTAGTCTCGACCATTTGTGCTATTTTTATACCCTTAACCCATAAAATGGGTAAATAAGGGTATAATGGTTTTGTGCAAAAGTACGTAACAGGCAGAAGGAAGCATCTCCGACCCCATAAAGTGTATATATTCTTGATCAGCATCAACAGCCGAGACGATATAGCCATGTCCGTCTGTCTGTCTGTATGAACGCGTGGATCTCAGAGACTGCAAGAGCTAGAGATTCTGCTTTTGTATTTAAGTTCTCCTATACCATGAGCAGAACAAGTTTGCTTCAAATTATCGATAACTCTACTGGTTTACGATATACACATACTATCGATAACAATAAAATATCGAATTTGGAAAATGTAAAAATGAGGGTTGAAATAATGGGTAACGATAGAACTTTTCTGAAAAATCGGTTAAGAAACACCGGAGATATCTAATTTTATCGATTGAAGTTAAGTCAGTATACCAAAGTCAATTATAAATTTAATTTACATATTTATTGCAACTGGGTTCAGGGTATCTTCTAGTCGGGCTCTCCCGACTAGAGCCTTCTTACTTGTTTATAACTACCCATTTGCACGAAAGGTAAAGAGTATTTTGGTTTTGTGCAATGTCCGACGTGGTGTGAGTCCGTCTGTATGAACGCAGCTGTTTTTGACATCAATAAAGCTAGAGAATTATAACATTTTAAAAATAAAATTTGATAGGAAAATAGCCCTTAGCCTTGTAAAACGGGAATCGCCTGTATCTTTGACAGAAAGATGATGATAGTATCGCCCACAGATTTGCATCAAACTATGTTTCAACGCAGTGCCCACACTTTTCGCCCTCGGACTCTCCTTTTGCAAGCAGAGAAGTCGCCGACGCGTCGGCTGGTATCAGAATATACTGCAGTCGGTTGCGACAGACTGATGCGATTTCACTTGTTTAATTGATTTACTGATTTGTTTAATTGCACTCATGTTATTGCCGATTGCAGCCCAGGAAATTGAATGCATGCGTTGACATTTTTATGTGGGTGCAACGCTGTGGAGTAAGACAATAAGTAAGACAAGCATTGTTGCGTTAAATTCGAGTGAAGCAAATAATCGAAAAGGATTTAGCAGCTCTCGGATGCAATCTGGCGTATGCAAAACGTGAAAGCTTAACAAGTGGAAACGTTGCAGTCGGACGCAACCACCTGCAGCATACTCGATACCAGTATTAAAACCGGTAAAAGAGGCCTGATTTCAAAGGGGTACGGATGCGGCAGGGGTGTATGCTGCCTTAAAGATTCTCCGATGCAGATGGGGATGCCACAAGCTATCTTCCTTCCAAATTTGGTGACTGGGAAAGGGGTGGCTGAGGGCGGTATGGGTGGGTGTGGCATCCAAATTTTTGATGCAGATCTTTGTAAAATGTCAATTTCTATCTTAATACCAAATTTGGTGACTCTAACTCGAAGTTTGCAAAAGGTGGGGAAAGGGGAGGCTGGGGGCGGTATGGGTGGGTGTGGCATCCAAATTTTTGATGCAGATCTTTGTGAAATGTCAATTGCTATCTTCATACCAATTTGGTGACTCTAGCTCAAAGTTTGTAAAAAAAAGAAGAAAGGGGGGCTGGGGGCAGTATGGGTAGCCGTGGCATCCAAACGTTTGATGCACATCTCTATGAAATGTCAATTGCTATCTTCATACCAAATTTGGTGACTCTAGCTCGAAGATTGTAAAAGGTGGGGAAAGGAGGGCTGGGGGCGGTATGGGTGGGTGTGGCATCCAAATTTTTGATGCAGATCTTTGTGAAATGTCAATTGCTATCTTCATACCAACTTTGGTGGCTCTAGCTAAAAGTTTGTAACAAATGGGGAAAGGGGGGAAGAATGGGTGGGCGTGGCTCCAAAATGATGCAGTTTTGTGGGGGTCATTACCAGCTATCATCCTATCAAACTTGGAGGCTCTAGCTCCACAACTCTGGAAGATACACGCATTCCCATTTTTGACAAAGCGTTGGGGTGGATGGGGGCGGCTAGGGCAGCATCGGTAGGCGTGGCATCCAAACTTTTTATGCAGTTCTTGGGGGGTCATCATCATTTATCTTGGCACTAAATTTAGTGGGTATAGCTCAAAAGCTGTGGGAGATATAGGCTTTCTTGAATAGGGTTTAGAATGCGGGGGGAATGGGTGGGCGTGGCTCCAAAAAATATATAATATATATATAATATAATATTTCTAACTCACACGAGGCAGCGCGCTGGCAGCGCGCAGCCAGCGCGCTGTCTCGTGTGAGTTAGGTTTTTCGCTGCCGACTGCATGAAATCACACGTACGCTATAAGCATTGAAATCTATTTTTAGAACACGTTTGTTCGTTCGTCGTCGGTTGTCGTGCCGAAGCATGCATTAGACTTAACATTGTACTTTTAGTTGAAGGCAGTGTTGCCAACTTTTTTTGAGCAAAAAAAGCTAGAAAGGCGAAAAAATAAAGCAAAAAAAGCTTTTTACATACAAATGATACCAAATGACTCGTACAGAAAAAAGCTGTCCCATACAATATTTGAAAATTTTTCCCGCAATCTCGTTTTGAAAAAAGCCATATCTGACGGGAAAAAAGCGGAATTGGCAACACTGGTTGAAGGCGAACTATTGACAGGCAGGCACCACGCAGCGCATTAGCAAGAAAACAAATTTTTTACAGTGCGCTCCAAAATGTTTATGCCCGAATGGGAGAATGAATTTTTTTTCATAGAAAATAAAGATTGCAGAGCAAAATGCTTAATTTGCAATAACATTGTTTTTCGAAATGTTAAATATTTTTCAAGATGGCATTATTTATTAATAAATAATAAGCACAATGAGTAACCGTTAACTTGCAGCGTGCACTGTACTGATCACACTTCGTTTTTTCGCTGCAGCGCACGCAAATTGTGCTTGTATGCGTGTGAAAACTGTGACAATATTTGTGTGTGCCCACCACTGCTCTACACCCTTTGCAAACAAACGAATGCTTCAGACGCAAAAACTTCATCGTGTTAAAGGGGTCTTACTTGTGATTTTTATAATTATACTGTTCTGAATGCACCTGCCTGTGCTGCTCTTTGAATATCACAATATTGCTGTTTTGACATTTCACATCGATGATACTATGAACAATCTAAAACTTAGAGGCAGCACAATAATTTCGATGACTTTTCCATCTTACTGGCTTACCACCTCCTTCTCTTTAACAATTGCGATGCGCTTAATGGATTTATCTGTTGGTCAGCGGCTTGTTATGGACTCCATGTTTGTTTGTAATACAAAAGAAAACAAAATTATTTTCTGTAAGCATAAACTTTATTTACGATCAGCTGTTTATTTTTAAAATATCAGAAAGTTTAAATAAATTTAATACGCTTAAATGTAAACAAATCGCTAATCTCAAGGGTCGGACTTCTGATTTGGGTTTAACACATACAAGCCTATTATAAAAGTGTAACATCCCTGCAGTCACGTTGACTATGCCAAACATAGTGATTAGACTAGCCCACATGGGCTACTACTAGCCCACGCCTATGCCATTTCAATGTATTTCTCCTATTCCATTTAACACGGGGATGTCATTGGAGTGGACGTATCGGCCGCCTCTGCAGCCACGTGGACTAGTCTATAAAACAGGCCAAGTAGACTAGTCCATAAAACAGGCCATCAGGACTAGTCAAAAAACAGACCAAATGGACTAGTATTTGGTATCTGGGGTAAAAAGATGCCAACGAAGTCAATCATATAAACGTTAAATTAGCTGTTGTTATAAATATTACTTAAATGTAATTTAATTTTAAATTATGCAAGTGTTAGAAGAAATAGAATACAAATAAACTTACCGATTATGAAATATGATGGTATACGACGGGATTCGAACCTGGTAACCTGCTATATTGTAAATTGAAAAATGTATAAATTCGTTTTCACTCGTTCGTTTTTTTGCCGCTGCAACGAACATCAACGAGGCTCAAAATTGTGTTCGTTTTTCATGATTCGTAAATTTACGTTTTTGTTCCGCATCTACGTCTGCATCCACTTTGACGCATCCATGAACTGGGCCACGTGGAATAGGCAGTTTACACACAAATGCTCAATGATAATTTTAAAAAGTGTCCCCCGCTGCATCTACACAGACTGGTTCAGTGTTAGCCTACATGGGAAAGTCGTGGGCTAGGCTTGAACAACAATAACAACAAACACTGGCACAACCAATGTAATTTTCTGCACCCGCTTAGACTAGTCCTTGACTTGTCCTTTATAGCTATATATATGCAACTATCCCATACAAAAACCGTAGGGTTACTTTCAAGCTCACAACTATTTGCTATCCTTTTGAAACTAACCTTCCAAAGATTCGATATGCCGTAGAGCGAACATAATTCTAAAATCTATGATCTCAATTTTACGTTTGTTTTTGGCATTACTTAAATTTTTTTAAAAAATATTTAGTTTTTTATGTACATAAATAGTTAATAATCGATAGAAAACAGCTGTTTTTTTTACGAGATAAGCAGATAACAATGCAAAAATGAACGACCTTTCACGCCAGATTCTGCTTAAAAGAAATAAATAAACAGATAACCCGTTAAGCAAATTGGCGTGAATACCAAAAATATTTCTCTAGCACATTAAAGGTTTTTGGTAAAGTTGTTAACCATTAACAAAAGAGAGCAACTACGCGTTGCTACTTGTGTGCCCGTCTGTCCCGCCAGCAACAAGTTTAATAAGAATTTATAGTAGCTTATACTGTGTTTGAATTAACCACCAATGTGGTGTTATGTTATGGACTAATTTATGGACGTTACTTTTCGATTCAAGAATTACTTTAGCTAATCAAAAACTTTTCATTGTAAAAGATTAATGTAAAAACTTTAAATCAAAAGTAAAAAATTTTAAATCAAAAATTTTGTCTTTAAAATTTTAATTAAAAATTCCACTGTTTGAATTAAAAATTAACGATGTTGGTCGAAAACCAATCAGGAAAATTGTAGAATCCAAGTGTAAATTATACGATTAAAATTTTTTTTGGGTATACCCTTTAAAAACTGGTATGCGCATTATTTCCACAGATCTTAAGCTATGATCACAAAAAATGGTGACATGCTCCGAAACTATGCCCCACGCCCAACCGCATTTTTATACCCATAAAATGGGTAAAAACAAGGTTATAATGGTTTTGTGCAAAAGTATGTAACAGGCAGAAGGAAGCATCTCCGACCCCATAAAGTATATATATTCTTGATCAGCATCAACAGCCGTCTGTATGAACGAGTGGATCTCATAGACTACAATAGCTAGAGACTTCAGATTTTGTATATAAGTTTTCCTATACCATGAGCAGAACAAGTTTGCTTCAAATTATCGATAACTATTCTGAATTCCGATATATACATGGTATCGATAACAAATTGGAATTTGGAAAATGTAAAAATGAGGGTTGAAGTAATGGGTAATGATAGAACTTATCTGAAAATTTCGTTCAAATCGGTTGAGAAACACTGGAGATATCGAATTTAATCGATTGAAGCTAAGTCAGTATACCAAAGTCAACTATAAGTTTAATTTATTTATTGCAACTGGGTTCAGGGTATCTTCTAGTCGGGCTCTCCCGACACAACAGGACACAACAGGGGACGTAAAGAGTGTGAACAGATAAGCTTCACAGGCACATGAACAATGAAAGCATGTCTTAACTATGGTGCTTGTAACGCTGGGCGTTACATAGTTTATCCTGTGGTTGTTGTTGTAGTTGCTGCTCTTGTTCCTGTTGCTACTGCTATTGTTGCCTGTGTGTAGTTTTGTTCGTTGTTTATACGAGCTGGTACGAAAGTGAATTTCTGATTGCGGAAATTAGCTAGGTTCAAGATTTACTGAGGTCTGAGCCTTAGCTCTGCCTCTTATAGTTTATTTTCATTTGATGGATATGCATGCATATCGCTTGCTCTGTTGCTGCCCTTGTTTGCTTCTTTGCGGTTACAATAACGCTATATATGGTGTTTGTGGCTATAAAAATATGTCACAATACCGTGCAAATACTGGCAAAAGCAAAAATTTGTATATCTTTTTTTTTCTTATTTGCTAGCTTCATAGACTGCAAGCTGTGTTAATTTAAAATATTTTGCAAAAGTGTAAACGATGTTTTTTGCTATATTGCCGATGAGTACTCTCAGAGAGTTTAAAGAATATCGGACAATTAAATTTAAACTGTAATATCAGTATCAATAAATTTTCGAAGGACATATGCGGCTTTTGCGTAGTTCATATATCAACACCACGTACGCTTAAGCACGGAATAGCACAAAAAATAGGCCGCCATAAACTGTAACTGCATAACATTGTTCTTTAAAGTATTTACATGGGAATTGCGCAGCAGTTGCAACATAAGTAAATAAATGACAGAAACTACTTGCAATACCTTGACCAAGGTATATAAATCACAAAGCTCTTCAATGTAATCGACTGATATCTCATTAAAGCACAGACATAGAGGAATACAATAAAGTGAAGCAACACTTGTAACTTAATTAGTGCATTTAATTTATTTTAAATTACGAGTTTAAATGATTTATACAACAAATATAATTTACGGTTTACCAATGGAATTGATTTTGCTTCCACCGATAGCACAACTTCTTGTCCATAAAATGCGCACTGCGGCTGTCATGCGAATCATTGGTAATTTAATTGAAATTAAAAAATACCAATATTTATTTGATTACACAGAACATAAACTGTCAGCCGCAGTGATACCAGCTTAAGGCCCAACCAAACGATGCTTGCTCGCGCAAAAGCATCGAAGTTGGCAAAGTTTCAACATATGCTACGTTGTGTATCTGCCCAAACGATGCTTACGCACGGTTTCGTTGAGTTTTTTTTTTTTTTTTTAACGAATGCTTAAGCGCCTAAGCATGAGTTCAATCATTAAAAACATGCTTCGATGCTTTGTGCTCTAGAGCTGTCGCTGTTTTTTTATTATATGGAAAATATTTAAAATAATTGTTAGATCTTCATTTTATTGCTTAGAAACATATTGATATAATATACTATTTCTATAAACTTTGTGTTATCTTTATTTTTAACATAATATTACATAAAATGTGGCAACAATGGTTGGCAAAAAGAAAGAAGAAGAAGAGACAAATCACTTAAGCAACGTATGGTCATAGGCTTTCATGCTCAATGCTGTTCGTTCAGTTCTCTTCCGAGAAGCGAAGCAAGCAAGCATCGTTTGGTTGGGCCTTTAACTGCAAACTGATGTTCATTTAATATATCTTTATACTCTGGAACCCAAGGTAAGGAGTAAATTGGTTTAAGCGCAATGTCTGTTATGGTGTCTTTCCGTCCGTTATAGCTCGCTTTTCTTGGGCACCCTTAAAGCAAGAGACCTGAAACTTTGCAAATATCTTGTTTCATGGCTGCGTCAGAGAAAGTGTCAGAAAAGGGACGCTTCGCACACTGTGGGCTGGATAACCGATAACAATTCGGTGCCTCGAAGTGAAAATCGATAAAACACACATGTGTCCCACGTTTTAATAGCTAGAGTGGTGGGAAGATATTTGGCAGCTTCACCAAAAGATGTGCATCAAAAGATTGGGTGCCACGCCTGGGCCCAGCCATCCCCGGAATTTGGAACGGAAACTGGTATATCCTCCACATTTCAACAAATTTGATAGAAGGATAGCTAGTGGCAAAGACGCCAGCCTCCTGCCCCCATTCAGCTCTTTGTAAAAAAAAAACTATTTTGAACCTGTTTTAAAACTAGTGTGAGAGTATTTCGTTGTCGGTAAGCCCGACTGTTTTCCTTTTTTTCACTTATTTTTTTGAATGTGTCAGTTTAATAACAAGTGGAAACGTTGCAGTCGGACGCAACCGATGCGGTATACTCGAAACCAGTGTTAAAACTGGTAAAAACCGGCCTGATTGCATAGGGGTACGGATGGTGCAGGGATGTACGCTGCCTTAAAGATTTTCTGATGCAGATGGGGATGCAACCAGCTATCTTCATACCAAATTTGGTGAGTCTAGCTCAAAGTTTGTAAAAGCTGTGGAGAGGGGGGCTGGGAGCAGTATGGGTAGATGTGGCATCCAAACTTTTGATGCACATCTCTATGAAATGTCAATTGCTATCTTCATAACAAATTTGGTGACTCTAGCTCAAAGATTGTAAAAGGTGGGGAAAGGGGGGCTGGGGGCGGTACGGGTGGGCGTGGCATAAAATTTTTGATGCAGATTTTTGGGGGTCATTGCCATCTATCTTCCTACCAAATTTTGTGGCTCTAGCTCTACAACTCTGGAAGATACACATATTACCATTTTTGACGAAGCGTTGGGGTGGATTGGGGCGGCTAGGGCAGTATTGGTGGGCGTGGCATCCAAACTTTTGATGCAGTTCTTGGGGGGTCAACATCACCTTGGCACCAAATTTGGTGGCTATAGCTGCAAAACTGTAGGAGATATATGCTTTTTTGACTTTAAAATGAGGGGGGTGGGGGCGGAATGGGTGGGCGTGGCTCCAAAATTGTTGATGCAGTTTTTTGGGGGCTTCTTACCAAATTTGGTAGTTCTAGCTGTAAGGATGTGCGAAATATGTGGATTTATCGGTTTAGAGTTATCGAACTTATCGATTTGCCAGCCCCCCAGTTATCGTAGAACCCCCATCTTGACACTTTAATTTACTATCCCATAGTTAAAGAGAATTGGAAATTTTCAAGTCTCTAGCTTGAAGGTTTGGAAAAAAATTGGACACATACAGACGGACAGACGGACGGACACCATGACGGACATCACACAAACCCAATATACTCTTTACCTTTGGTATCGAGTATAAAAAGGGCGTTCGGATGACACTTGTTAACCGCAAATGTCACACAGTCATTCAGATGACACAGTCATTGTGATTGATAAATCCAATTTATTAAGTCTACTTAAGTTAATTTAAGAATACAAATTTAATTTAATTGTTGTTTGGGCTACGTAACAACAAAATTGAATAAAATGAAATGTATGTTGTTAAGAATATATGTTAAACGGCAACGTGTATGTTATCGATGGTCGTATCAAACAAGTATGATCTTTCTATGCAACTCTGTTATTATTAAATCGAACAGAGAGCCATGATACAATAACAGAAGGTAGTCTCGTCGGCGGCAGAGGGTAGCTTAACGTATGCTTGCAATAAGTGCGAGTGAAAAGGCACAAAAATCGTCCGCGTACAACCTTTCTGTTCGACAAGCAAGCATGCACTGTCGATTAGAGCTGGGATTAAATCGATTCAATCGATTCCCTTTTTTTCGATCAAACATCGATTCTGTTTTGGTAGAATCGATGTATCGTGAAGCATTCATCAGCTAAATTCCATCACTGTGAATAAGGAAAAGAACAAAACGTGCGAATAAGGTAATTTAATAAAAAATTGTGCTTTTAACTGATTAAATATATCTATATAATTGTTTTTATAATTCCTTAGGATCGTTGTGTGTTGGTGCATCAAGGAATCGGAAGCAAAATGGACAAACGTATGGGAGTCTCAGGTAAATATTCGTAAATTCGGTTTTAAGCACATGTTTCGCAAAGCTAGAGTTGGGCATTTCATATGTGCATCCATTATGCAGTCAAGTTTCCCTATACCGAAGCTCATATAAGTTAGTCGTTATTTCTACTATATATATTTGCGTGGTGACACTCTTTATTTCTTACTCATGCAAATGCAAAGCAAGTTCGTCAATGTATGTTATGCATACCCCTGCTTTAAAGCGGTTTCCTTACAATTGTTAAGTAATATGCATTTTTTTTTCATTTTTTAGGAAACCACAAGGGATCGGATATCAAGGATAGTTCAGCTGAACAAAATGATCCGAAACGAAAATGTGCGAAGTCCAATGTGTGGAATCATTTTAAACGTTTAGACAGTGGATCAGCCGTATGCCTTACGTGTAAGCACGTTTATAAAACGGGTGGAAACACAACGAATTTGTTTAACCACTTAAAGAGAGCTCATCCGACTGTGTGCATCTCAAAAGCAGTAAGAACACTCGGAGAGTTTTTCGACAATGCAAAGCAGAAAAAGTATGAAAGTAACTCAACCGGAAAGACTTTACTTGACAAGGCACTTATCAGCATGATCGCTACAGACTTACAGCCTTTCAGAATTGTGGAAGACCAGTGCCAGTGGACCCGCAATACGCCTTGCCGTGAAGAAGGACACTGAATGATGTCCTATTAACAAATATGCACGAGGATATGGACAATAAGCTTAAGGATATTCTCAGCAAAATAAGGCATTGCGCTGTGACCACCGATGGATGGACATCAAGGGCCAATGACCATTACCTAACCGTCACATGTCATTTTCTGACGGATGACTTTCAAATGAAAAGCGCTGTGTTGTCTACAGACAAATTGCAAAATGATCAGGATCGGACCAGTGAAAACATTGCCAGCTCCCTTCACAAAATTTTGTTTGAGTGGGGCGTGGAGAGCAAAGTATCTGCCATTGTGACAGATAATGCAGCGTCAATGATCAAGGCCTGCGTTATTCTGCAAAAAAGACACATGCCTTGTTTTGGGCATACTCTCAATCTGATCATGCAGGACACCCTTCAGCTGGAAAATATAAAGCCGATCATCGCCAAATGTAAGCGAATTGTGACCTTCTTCAAAAGTAGCTCGATCGCGTACTCGAAACTTAAATCTGCCCAAGAAAAGGACTCATCTTACGGGCTTATTCAAGAAGTGCCAACCAGGTGGAATAGCTGCTACAAAATGGTGAGCAGAATCCTACAGATAAAAGACGCTGTCTCTAGTGTCCTCTTAGACACAAAATAGGCTCCTCCACCGCTTACAGCAGATGAGGTTTCAGTCCTTTCTGACCTTGAGCTACTGTTTGAGCCGTTCGATGCTGCTACCAACAGAGCATCAGGAAGCAGTTATGCAACAATATCTTTGATCATTCCATTGTCATCTGATCTCCACCATCGTCTTAGCAACATGCTAAAATTGTTTAAGACTATTGGTGGTGTCGAGACATGCAAATATATTTTGCAGCAAATTAATACCCGGCTGTTTCCATATGAGCAGAGGACTTCCCCAAAAATCGCCACAATTTTGGACCCACGATTTAAAAAGGAGGGCTTTCAAAGCACTGTCTCTGCTGATTCTGCAGTAGAAATGCTGCAGAACGAGATATCCGCCCTCTCAACGAATTTGAATCCGTGCTCCGATTCTAATAACGATCCACCAACACACGAATCCCAAGAAGATACCGCTTTGTTTTCATTTATGAAGGCGAAATTGGAGAAAAAAGTGAAGACGTCGAAATCGGATGCCATAATAACACTTCGGCAATATGTGGAGAGGCCCCACACAACTCCAGATATAAGTCCACTGAACTATTGGAAGGTCTGTACATTTTGTTAATCTGAAAAAATCTTAATAATATTTCCTTTTTATTAGATTCACGCTTCGGAGATGCAAAACTTAAAGGAGTGTGCCCTACGCTATCTGTGCATTCCAGCATGCTCCACCGAATCAGAACGAGTGTTTAGTAGGGCTGGATGCATTGTTACAGATAGACGCGCCGCTCTAAAACCAAAAATTTTAAACAAGCTTCTGTTTGCAAGCAAGAACGAATGGCTTTTGGATATGTAATAATTTCTTCTTTTTCTTTATGTTCTGGAAACGTAATTTATATTATGAAAACAAATTCTTCTGTTATTTATGTTCTTTAACTTATAAGTATATGATCTCCATGAATTGATCTCTTTCGTTAATATGTTTTTAAAACCTTTAACTTTTCCTTATTTATATAATCGAAATGTATATTTTGTTTACTTTTTACATGTATAAGTGTGTTATATGATCTCCATGAATTGATCTTTATAAATATAAAAAAAAAAAAGATTTATTAATATCTAAAATCATGAATTAAAATATTTATAAAATTCAAATGTATTTGCAATATGCAATTTAGCTTAAAATTACCTTTCGAAAAATTAACACTTGTTATGCAATAGACATTTAATATTGCTTAAACTAACCAAATCGCTGACCAAATTTGTGGAGATTTCAAAACCATCTCGAACTCTGCTCTGGCACACCTAAAACCAGCTCGAGGTTGGTTTTAGGTTGGAATTCGGTTGGTTTTGATGGCTGGCACACCCCTGTACATGTAATGTAAAAATAATCAATACAAAACATAGTAAGCGTCGTTTAAATGCTAAATACTATTACTATTGATTCACAGCTGCCCAAGTCCCCTAAAAATTAATAAAATGTATTTTCATGGATAAATCAGACAATCAAAAGGTTATGCATAGAATTTGTTGTGTTTAACAAGATGTTAAATATTTAGATATTTTCTTTACGTGTGCTTATCGCAAACAGAAACAAATAAACAAGTAAAAACGAAAACATCAATAAAAAAAAAACCAAAAAAAAAACAAGTTAGAAGGATCTAGTCGGGAGAGCCCGACTAGAAGATACCCTGAACCCAGTTGCAATAAATAAATTAAATTTATGTAAGACTTTGGTATACAGACTTAGCTTTCTTAACCGATTTGGACGAAATTTTCAGAAAAGCTATATCGTTACCCATTACTTCAACTCATTTTTACATTTTCCAAATTCGATATTTTTGTGTTATCAATTCCATGTGTATATCGGAAACCAGAATAGTTATCGATAATTTGAAGCAAACTTGTTCTGCTCATGGTATAGGAGAACTTATATACAAAATCTGAAGTCTCTAGCTCTTGTAGTATCTGAGATTCACGCGTTCATACAGACGGACAGACAGACAGACGGACATAGCTATATCGTCTGGGCTGTTGATGCTGATCAAGAATATATGTACTTTATGGGGTCGAAGATTCTCCCTTCTGCTTGTTACATACTTTTGCACAAAACCATTATACCCTTTTTACCCATTTTAAAGAGTTGGCAGCCTATGCCACAGTTATGTTACTGAATTATTAAAAATGCTTTTAGGGTAGGCCAGGTTGTTGTCAACCTAAGCGCTGCGGCCTAGGTTACTGTGGGATAAGTGCTTTACATATGACGAGCTGAAAATTTGAAGTGACCGCCGCCAGTTAATGTGCACGTCTTTTGATTAGATTTTATGTATGTACATAAATGCTGCGAGCAAGACAAACAGCGTATATACATTAAAATACCAACCAAATGCAGACAGAAAAACAGACTGACAAACAGGCAGATCAATAGACAGAAGAGACGCGTGAAACAGCGAGCCAAAAATCAAATATATGTATAATATATATATATATATATATATAATATATATACATACTGTCTGCCGCAGAAGAACAATGCCGAGATCTTTAAATTTGTTTAAATGTGGAACTCGCTGATAGAGCAGGGCACGCAGGGTGTAGGGTTACGTTTGGTTAGTCAAAGCGCTGAGTACAGACATAACAAAAAAACAAACAAGTGGAAACGTTGCAGTCGGACGCAACCGACTGCGGCATACTCGATACCAGTATTAAAACAGGTAAAAAGAGGCCTGATTGCAAAGGGGTACGGATGGGGCAGGGATGTACGCTGCCTTAAAGATTATCCGATGCAGATGGGGATGCCACCAACTTTCTTCCTTCCAAATTTGGTGACTCTAGCTGAAAGTTTGTAAGAGCTGTTGAGAGGGGGGCTGGGGGCGGTATGGGTGGGTGTGGCATTTTAATTTTTACTGCAGATCTTTGCGAAATGTCAATTGCTATCTTCATACCACATTTGGTGACTCTAGCTCGAAGTTTGTAAAAGGTGGGGAAAGAGGGGCTGGGGACGGTATGGGTGGGTGTGGCATCCAAATTTTTACTGCAGATCTTTGTGAAATGTCAATTGCTATCTTCATACCAAATTTGGTGACTCCAGCTCGAAGTTTGTAAAATGTGTGGAAAGGGGGGCGGGGGCAGTATGGCTGGGCGTGGCATCCAAATTTTTGATGCAGATCTTTGTGGAATGTCAATTGCTATCTTCATACCAAATTTGGAGACTCTAGCTCGAAAATTGTTAAAAGTGGGGAAAGGGGGGCTGGGGGCGGTATGGAAGGGCGTGGCATCCAAAGTTTTGATGCAGATCTGTGTGGAATGTCAATTGCTATCTTCATACCAAATTTGGTGACTCTAGCTCGAAGTTTGTAAAAAGTGGGGAAAGGGGGGCTGGGAGCGGTATGGGTGGGCGTGGCATCCAAAGTTTTGATGCAGATCTGTGTGGAATGTCAATTGCTATCTTCATACCAAATTTGGAGACTCTAGTTCGAAAATTGTAAAAAGTGGATAAGGGGGGCTGGAGGCGGTATGGGGGGGCGTGGCATCCAAAGTTTTGTTGCAGATCTTTGTGAAATGTTAATTGCTATCTTCCTTCAAAATTTGGTGACTATAGCTCGAAGTTTGTAAAAAGTGGGGAAAGGGGGTGGAATGGGGGAGCGTGGCTCCAAAATTTTTTAAGCAGTTCTTGGGGGTTGCTAGTAGCTATCTTCTTACCAAATTTGGTAGTTCTAGCTGTAAGCGTGTGTGAAATATGCGGATTTATCGTTATTGAGTTATCGAATTTATCGAAAGAAAGAAAGAAAGAAAGCTAATTTTCAAATTCATTTTAGGCAAAAAGGTTTTAAAACATTACGCTTTGGACCTGGAACCAAAAAAAAAGGAGGCGTTCATTAAATAATTTATTTTACCACTAACAACTATCAATAAGAATCTGTGGATTCAAAACAATGTTATTGCAGCAAGCCTTTTTATACTCGATACCGAAGGTAAAGAGTGACCATTCTCGTGTTAATTATTATCTACAAAAAAATTTACCTAAATTTAAATCTCCTTATGTTCTGTCACACCTACGGTTTGGTTGTAAAGATTTGCAAAATCTGCTCTACCCAAAATCTCTAGAGATTGCTGACACACCCCCTGCTCACTTCGCTCGCCAACCCCCTCGTTTCCTTCGCTCACTCAAAATATTCGAGCAACGCTCTCCATACGAATATATAGCATTGAACAACATAATTAATGGATCTCCCGCTTTGTATGGCACCTATACCTCAGCCGGGAGATTTTTAAGTCACTTTTGGCAAAACTGTTTGGAGTCGTGTTCAGTGAATACATACCAAAATTGGTTGAAACCATGAACCAGGAACAACAAAGTTGTTCTTACAAACGACCCCATTTTAAACCTTTTGTCGCCCCTTTCACCTCCCCATGCTTTATGTTGCAAGTATCTGTTGCAAGTAAAATAGAAAATTTGTTAAATTATATTTTTTATGGAATATGTATTTAGTCATTTACGATTATTTTCTCTCGCAGGATACTTAATCATTCATCTTGGCTTAAAATTATTTTGTTTTTGAAGAAGTTCCTTGTACACTAGGTTCCTTATGGTTCCTCATGAAGCAAGTATTATTACATTTTTAGGACAGCTGACCCTTGTGCAAGCAACATAAGCAGCTTTCTCTTATATCTATGCCAGCTATTTTTAAAGTCTGAACCTGCGATCACCCATCGTGATCGCAAAACATGCCTTCAATGGGAACTGTAGTCTTTTAGATTCAAATGGGTAATCCTATGGAATCAATGGAATCCTTGGAATGAAAACGCATTCTCCCCGATCACCGCCTGTAAGAAATGTTGCTTCTATAAAGTTAAATGCTTAAATCAATTTTCACATGCTGAAAGTCCAGGACAATTGAGTGAATTAAGAAGTTCTGGTGGTTAGTGTACAGCATCATCAGCATTCAATATCTAGTCAAATAATGTACATCCTTTTTTTTCGACTGATTTTAAAATCAATTGTTTCAACAGCTTTTTTATTTGTCTTCCATTTGTCTCTAATGAGAGAAACTCCTGGGTAAACATAATATATTAGTTGGTCCAGAGAATTGACCACAGTTCCTAGAATAATTATTTGATAATCCATTGATGGAAAATCACCTTTGCCAGTTCTGAGCAGTGTTTACAAACTCTTGCTCTGGTGAATCTCCTCTAACATGTACTATCATATTTTACTTAAGAGGATGCGTTATTACATGTGACCATTTACTCGAAGATGTAAAGCAGGTTAGCGCAAATCCATCCTCTTTACATTAATCAAAAACGATAAGAGGAGTTTATCATATTTGATACAGTGTTTGGTGCATTTGGATTAAAATAAATTCGCTGATTAAAATAATACCGCCAAATGCAATACTGTAGGAAATCTCTAATGCATAGAAAAAGCCCAAATTCTCCATAATCCTTCTGAGATGCTTATATAACGACCACTGTCATATAATGCAATTTCATCCCTATTATTTTCAAGTCCAAATGCAGCTTTATCACTCCCTTTATTAATTTGCACATATATTTAATGGACTTAACCGTACAACAATGCTCTACATTGATATGAGCATTGAAAACTCGTAAGAAAATTGGTTTATAAAGTACTATCCAACGGTTATCAATTGTTTTCTTATTTTTTTTTTTTTACAACAAAACCGCCATGTTCTGGTGATCTTCGATGGTATAATGGATGACCATCATCGCCTGATTGTGTATGTGATAGAAAGACTTTACAATTTGACGTTTGCAATCCAAGTTGATTTGACAGAAAATACACAGAAATCTATTTTTGGAAATTAAAAATAATAAATTCTAAAATTGGCTAGTATTTCGATTTTGAAAAACCTTATTCAAAAAATTTAATTGAGGAAATATTTAAAAAGCTAAAATCTTAAATCGTTTTAAATTTTTTGGATCTTTGTTAAAATCTGGCTTAGATAGTATAGCGCTTCAAAAGCTTGACACGCCTTTTTTCTATGGTTATGTACTTAAAGGTGAAATCGACTCATCAGTTCTTTTGAGGCGAATTAAATTGAATGTCCCAATTAGAACTTTACGTAACTTTTTACCCCTGGGCCTTGATCGTTGCTTGAGCCACTATTTAACTCATGAACCATTTCGTATTATTTGTTCTGACTAAAACAAACTTTATTCTCTTGTCTCCTTGGAGAACTCAATTCCAGTACTAAAAAGATCGATCCTCTTTGCTTTATCTAGTCGTAACCACTAACTACTAATCTAACGCTGGTCTGATTGGGTTTTTCTGGGTTTTTCCCAACCCACGCAACACATGTTGGACTTCTAAATTTTTTTATTGAATTTTCCAGAGCCTTAACGTTAACTTTTAAATTTTTACCTAAATTTATTTTCAGATTTATACATAATTCTATATTATACTTAATTTAATTATTTTGACTATTTTTTAATTTAAAATAAATTTGATTTCATTTTAATGTCAGCTGCTCTAGCTGACTATAAATAAATAATTGTTTAAAAAAAATGCTTCCGGCTTTTGAATTATACTCTTTGAGATACTAGCAAACATTTTGCGCTACACTACACTAATAGTTAGAATATTTCTTAGCATTTAAACAGACCAACAAGTGCTCTAGTAGATCGTTTTAATCGAAAGCATTAAACCGAATAACTTTCTAGAGTTACAAAAAATAAGTAAAGATTTTTGAATCAATAAAAACTAATACTCTTCGTTTAAAGAAATAAAGGAAAATAAACATTAAAAAATTATATACTCACTTGAAAATTTTTTAGAACTTCATGTTTGTTTCTTGTACTGGACGAAAGGTAGCTCCGCGGTATATAAATGTCTTACTAAGATTATTTTTTTCAATTACGAGCCAACATTTTAGCAAAGTGAACCCATAAAATCTTTGCCACCACCTTGCTTTATTTATCAAAATCTGCATGATTTTAAAAGCAATGTCTTTTGCCCACCTGGTTTTAAGCAACTGTAGTCTTAGGATCTTTTTCCACTCTGCAATAATTCCTTTATGAAATATATTTTGCACAAACATGATGCCATAATTAAAAAAGTTGCTTATGCTATTTCGTAACTATTTGTAGTTAATGTATTGCACAGAAATAATTTTTGTGATTATGGTTTAGAAATTACAATCAGAAAATTATCGCTAGGAGTGAACAGATAGTTTTTGAGTGCACATGTAAATCACATTGTTACATTAAACAATATTGAGGTTTATGAGTCGAATAAAACTTAGAGTTCGAATAAAAGAACAAGCAACGCTTTGGTTTCATTGATCACGTCTTGAGGAAACTTAGATTGATTTTGTTTTTGGTATTGCTAAACTTTAAGTTTTTTGCGGCATCGGCGGCACGCACACAAAAATTACACTCACTCGCACGCACCTACACAGCAACACAGATTGCTTCGCTGGGTGTTGCCAGGAGAGCACGCGTCCAAACGTGTCGACAATGCTAGCAAAACTGAACTAAATTAAACATAACTGAACAGCAGCAGGTGCTGTTGCCGTCCTTAAACTTCAGCCACACGAACGCGAGTCGGATCAACACGAACGAAAGTGTAACGAGCAGCAGATACATTGCTCTTTCGGCGTCGGTTAAGCAGTGCATAACGCATACTTATGAACTCTTTATTAAAGTAATGCTCTTTCGTCTAGTGGTTTGCGCTCTTCTCTTTTTGAAGGGTGACAAATTCTTAATAGAAGTATTGAAAGAGTCAAGTCAATGCCCGACTAACAAATTGCTTTGCATGTCATCAAAACACAAACAGCACGAGAACAATACGTAAAGCCTTAAAACCGTCAATTTATAAACACACTAGTAAGTGGCCCGCTTACTTCGCTGCGCGGATAGATTATATAATTTTACCAATAGAATATAGAAATTAATTAGAAAATATTTAACAACAAATAAAGCAAAGTATTTAATATTCTCTTTTCCACGCCACCATTGAGGTAGAGAATCAGGTGCGTAATTTTTTATTGTGGTTTCCCCAGTAGGCCTTATCCACTTGTTGAATTTAATTTGCAATTATTAACAACTGTTAAGAGCTTCTTTATAAACGATATTGGTTGTTTTTCCGTCAGGTGCTAATACAAATAAACTTTTTGGTGAACTGACTCTTGAGCAGGCTAGAAAAACAATCGTGTCTTAAGTCTAGTCCGGCTAATTTAAGAGTTTGTCCCTGTGATTATTAATTGTTAAGGCAAAGCAACTTTTAAAGGAAATTGCAATCTTTTAATTTGAATTGGCAATTCAGAATCAGAAGGTATTAATGGAATTCTCGGTATAAAAACCGTTTCCCCTATACCATTGCCAATAAAGATTATTGCTTCGACAACATTCTTATGAAGGACTTTAACTTGCAATCTTGTACCATTGCATAGTTTTGGCGGATTCAAGTTGCGGATCAACATTACAGGTGAACCAATCTTTAAAGTTAATTTATGATGTGGCAGGCCAGCCGGATTTAATGAATTAAGAAACTCGACGGGGTAATGAACTGCATCTTTGACTTCAGTCACAGAATCAATAGAGTTATATGTCATTTCTTCACTTTGAAATGATTTTAATAAAAACTCGTTTATTTCCAATGCATTGTCATTTCTCGCAGTCAAAATAGCACGTTCTGAAAACCATTCGAGTGATTTTTCAGAGATATTTGTAATATCCGGAAATATTTTTAGAGTTAGCTCTTCAATACTTTTCACAACATGACACAAAGTTGATGGTAAAGTTATTTTGCCATCATGAGCTGGAAATAATCCATTTCCTATTTTGAGAAGCATTTCTGCAAATTCACCAGCTATGCTATCACCTTTTAAGTTCACTCGCATATTTTTCGTTAATGCAAGTTTCTGAATTTTGGGCCACAAAATTGAAGACTTTAAGCACGCATTTATTTCATCTGCTCTTGTTCCCCTGGGGATCACTGGAAGAGTTTGTCGAAAATCACCAGCTAAGAGAACAGTTATGCCACCCATTAAGTATTCACTATCTCGAATGTCTTTCAAAGATCGATCTACAGCTTCAAAAGCACCTTTATGAGCCATAGTACACTCATCCCAAACAATAAGCTTGCAATCTCTGAGCACAGCAGCAATATTAGATTGCTTTGAAATTTAGCATTGTGGTGTTTCTAAATGAATCAAATTAAATGGAATCTTAAGTGTAGAATGCGCTGTGCGACCACCATTTAGTAAAGTGGCTGCAATACCGGAAGAGGCAACGGCCAATGCAATGTTTTTACTTTGCCGTACCTTAGCCAATAATAAATTTAAAAGATACGTTTTACCTGTTCCACCAGGTGCATCTAAAAAATAGATTTCTCCTTTTTCTGCTTCAACGCTATTTAGTATCTTTTCGTATACTTGTTTTTGCTCAGCAGTGAGGAGTAGCTCATTATTAACAACAAAATTATCGCAATTATCGTAATTTGTTTCTCTATGATATTCAATATTTTGAACAATTTCCTCGGTTCTGATTGGTAATGGAAGTCCATAATAAGTCAAGTTTTGACCACCAATAGACAGAACAATATCTTCAATGTAAATAAGACATTTATTTAAAACATTATTCACAATACTTTCATCAATATATCTGTCTTGTGAAAAATTAAAGGCTTTTAAAATATCTTCTGAGAAACTGTCTTTATAAGTATTCCAAAGTTTAAGAGCATCTGAAATTTGACAAAATACTAACATTATTGCAAAAAGTTCTCTAAGTTTTGTAGGATTTTGACATATGACAGCTTCGGCTATAGTTGAATCCCAGTGCTTATCATCTTCTAGTAATCCTAGAGCTTTACACGCCAATTGAAATGATGAGTATGCTACACCATTAACGGTTTTTAAACTTAAAAATGAAGTTGGGCCCCTTACAAAATGTAATAAAAGTCTTAAATAAAACATTCAGTATTATTGGGATGAATAGTGTAAACTCTTCCCAAAGCTGAATCTCTTTTAACTCCAGGAAAATTTGGCACATCATGCCCTCGTTTTCTTCTTTGAAATTCTTTATTGTTCCATGTAAAATACGATGGAACTTCACAATATAGAAGCGTTCTTGCAAACTCATCACGTGTGCAGAGCTCAAAGAAGGCTAGCAAAGTGGTTTTGGGTGTAGTGCTTAATCTGTCAAGTATTGTTGCGGATTATTGGGGTTAAAATATATCCGTTGACCATTTTCTAAATGAACAGCTAAGTGAGTAATAGCCGGATAACGTTCATGTATGGGAAATGCAAGGATTCTCCATACTGCTTCTGAGCTACTTATATACCGGCCACTTTCGTACATATTAATTTCATTGCGTTGGTCTTCAAGAGTAAATGATGCTTGATCACTGCCCTTGTTAACATATTTACAGATGTATTTAATAGACTTTACAGAACTACAATACTCAACATTTATATGAGCTTCAAATTTTCTCAATAGTACACAATTGTAAGGCACAACCCAACGATTATCTATGCAATTACCATTTATATTAATTGCATTACCACCATCTTCTATCGCTCTTCTACGATATAGAGGGTAACTATCTTTTCCAGTCACAGTTTCTTTAAGAAATTGTCGAGGAAACCTTTTGGTACATTTTCCATCTCTCATGCATGGCGACTTATTGTTAAATGCACCGCAAGGACCATGAATCATATTTGATTTAACAATGTTAAATAACAATGGATCCTCATCTGCGTTTGGTATTTCGGCACAAATAATCTTATCGATTTTATCAGGTCTTATTTTATTTTCAAACCAAAGTAGAATATGTATATGTGGTAAGCCCCGCTTTGCCATTCCACAGAGTACATGAAACATTGAACGCTTCCAAACAAAGAACCTTTTGTCAATAGGGACATTAAAGCTTTAACTTTTAAATGAAAAACTCGAGCTATAATATCGTGACGATCATGCGGTTTTTGACCCGGTAATAAAACACTTTTGATGTCATTCCATTGTGGATTGCATGTGAATGTTATGAAAAGATCTGGTCGCCCATAATGGCGAACATATGTCATAGCATCTTGAGTCTTTTCATGCATATATCGTGCAGAGCTTGTAAAAGAAGAAGGTAAAATTACCATCTGACCAAGTTGAGCTGCGACAACATCTTGTTGGCCTATTGCATCTTGTAGATGTATATAGCTATCTGCTCTGAGTTTCGCTTGATTGTAGCGAATATAATTTAACCTTTCTGTTTCAATTTTAGCATACATATCAACCAAAAACTGACTAAAAAGGGAACGACAATAAATTAAATGATTTATCTCAGATTGACGAATCATTATTTTACAGCTGTAAAAGCTTAACGCAGATATCGTTTTTTTTTTTGTTCCTCCTTTTTTAATAATGGATTCCATTGTGGTATATCCACTGAATAGCCATCTTCGCCGTACGGAAATAGCAAAGGGTACTGTAAGGCATCGTATGATCGATGCACCTCACTTATACGATGTAATTTATTATTATGGCTTTCTATAATAATATCGCGCTTTTCAAATTGCTGACCAACAATAACTAAAGCTACTTCGCTTGATTGAGGTGCATTGTAAAGCCCTTTGTGAGCACCAGCGGGTGTTCAATCAGCATGTATAATCAATTTATAGTCTTTAGTACTTCTTGGTATTTTATTGAGAGCCATTTTTAGATCTTTTACATAACGATTATGCTGATGAAACATACATTGAAGATCCTTTACTACGCTACAATCAACATTTGAAATATTTCTGCAACGTAGTTGAGCTTCCTTTTCATCATCACCGACAAAATAAATTTGAAGAAACTGCATTTCTTCATTTGGCAAAGGTTGGACACTACCAATTGGGTGATACACTTGTCCTTGGACTTTAAAGGTTGACCAACTTTCATTTATAATTTTTGTACTTCCAAAAGAAGTCATTTGAAAGCAGCTGTTATACTTTCTTATACGATCAATGAAATGATCATGCTTGGGATGTCCACCAATTAATAAGCTTTTAAGTGGATCAGGCAAACTTTCATTTTGTGAAAGTTTAACTTTTCCTGCCTTGCAACAGATACCCAAAGGCTCATTTTTCCATTTTAAAGCATTACAATGTTTGCATATCAAATTCATACTACCAAGTTGAGTTATTTTATCTGACTTGTAAGCTATTTCAAAATCATAGTTTAAGCCAGACATGGGTTTAACACTCCATACACGCAAACGCCTTTCTTGACGTGCATCAGGATTATTAGCCTGATGTCTTCTCTCTGGAGCTCTATGAGCTTCAGGATTATTAGCACGATGTCTTCTCTTATATCTCTATAAACATCAGGATTATTAACCTGATATCTTTTTGATGCTTCTATGCGCTTACCCCTATTTATATCACGATTTTTTTCAAACTGTGTGTTTTCTACCTTTTTTGTTGTTTTGTCGGTGAATCGACTGCGTCTTTTAACGGCGTTTTAACATTTTCAGTTATACATTCACTTGACGTATCGGTATCTTGAGTTAATACTTCCTCTAAAGGAATATAAACATCAAAATGTCCATTCATTAATTCGCCGGTAAAACGCAATTTTTTCACAGGATGCATATCATTTCCTAATGATAGATATAAGTTTCCATTTGGAAAAACTTGAAAATTTACAGCATAAATTTCTGCTGCTGCTTGAAGCTCACATGCAGTACCATAAGTATATGAATTTGACATAGTGCACTCATATTGTTCAGAAGAGCTATAACACTCTCCATTTATGTTCATGCTGAAGCAAGCAAAAGTTTCCCAGTTGGTAACGACATGGGTTACAATATGTTGGCGTATGGTGCCATGGAAGCCTTGCCTACCATATAAAAGGTAGGAAATAGATCTAAAAAGGCAGGCTCCATCACCAAATATGCGAACAACTGAATGCGGCACCAAAACACCACTTATATCTTAAGTTTCAATAGACATCTTTTAATTTGGCTGTGAGACAATTGACTTCACTGTAAAACGATTGTTACAACGTTACAGTGTCTATAGGTAAGTATAAAATTCAATAAAATTGAATATGCCAACTTATATTATTTTAATAGAATATTCAGACTGCTTAGTTTTATTTGATTTTTAAATGCACTAAAGCAGCGTCTTTATAACTATTATATAATATGCAAAATAGAAGACAACTATATATAATGTTGCTTCAATTTCTTCAATTATTAAGTCTAAAATCGACGTATTATTTAAAAAAAAAAAAAAAAAACAACAAAACAAATTAACAACTTAATTTTAAGTAAGTATTATAAATAAATAAATACTTCAAAATAAGTCAAAAATTGACTTCACTGAACAACGTTACAGCGTCTATACAAAGTATAGAGTTCAATAAAATTGAATATGCCAACTTATATTATTTTAAAAGAATATTCAGACTGCTTAGTTTTATTTGATTTTTAAATGCACTTAAGCAGCGTCTATATAACTATTATATAATATGCAAAATAGAAGACAACTATATATAATGTTGCTTCAATTATTAAGTCTAAAATCGACTTATTATTTTTGTTTAAAAAAAAAAACAACAAAACAAATTAACAACTTAATTTTAAGTAAGTATTATAAATAAATAAATACTTCAAAAAAAAGTCAAAAATTGACTTCACTGAACAACGTTACAGCGTCTATACAAAGTATAAAATTCAATAAAATTGAATATGCCAACTTATATTATTTTAATAGAATATTCAGACTGCTTAGTTTTATTTGATTTTTAAATGCACTAAAGCAGCGTCTATATAACTATTATATAATATGCAAAATAGAAGACAACTATATATAATGTTGCTTCAATTGCTTCAATTATTGAGTCGAAAAACGACTTATTAATTTTGTTTAAAAAAATAACAACAAAACAAATTAACAACTTAATTTTAAGTAAGTATTATAAATAAATAAATACGTAAAAAAAAGTCAAAAATTGACTTCACTGTACAACGTTACAGCGTCTATACAAAGTATAGAATTCAATAAAGTTGAATATACCAACTTATATTATTTTAATAGAATATTCAGACAGCTTAGTTTTATTTGATTTTTAAATGCACTAAAGCACCGTCTATATAACTATTATATAATATGCAAAATAGAAGACAACTATATAATGTTGCTCATTGCTTCAATTATTGAGTCGAAAAACGACTTATTAATTTTGTTTAAAAAAAAAACAACAAAACAAATAAACAACTTAATTTTAAGTAAGTATTATAAATAAATAAATACTTCAAAATAAGTCAAAAATTGACTTCACTGTACAACATTACAGCGTCTATACAAAGTATAGAATTCAATAAAGTTGAATATACCAACTGATATTATTTTAATAGAATATTCAGACTGCTTAGTTTTATTTGATTTTTAAATGCACTAAAGCAGCGTCTTTATAACTATTATATAATATGCAAATAGAAGACAACTATATATAATGTTGCTTCAATTATTAAGTCGAAAATCAACTTACTTTTCTTGTGTGCAAAAAACAACTAAAGAAATTAAAATACGTTGATTGTTATTTAAATATTTAAATAATAGCAATTAAATTTGTGTTTAACTTATCATAAAATACGTATTTTAAATGAACTTATATATATATATACGTATTTTAAAGGAATGTTTATATATATATATAGATATAGATATACGAAAATCAGAATATTGAAAAACTCACTGATCCAAAAAGTAACTTTCGATGTTATTATTATCCTTAAAATAAACAATATTATTATTAAAAAACTCACTGAAACGAAAATTAACTTTCTTTGTTCACATTAAATATGAACTAAAATGCATAACCAATTCTCTTACCATCGTATGTAAAAACATAATGTTGGAAAGAGCATTACAGTTATTCATCTAAGCAACAGACACCGAGCTCTAACATACAACGCTTGCACTTAAGAGCTAGGTATAGTTGGTGCAAATTAGGCAATGCCATTCCATTAACTGCAGCCTCTTAGTTATGGCAAGCTTAGCTTAGTGAGTTCGGAGGAGATAGGGACATTAAGATTTATGTTTGACATGCAGAGCGCGCGCATAAACAAAGAGCGTAAATAACAACAAAGACGCATGATTGCATTCAAATTATTTATATGTAGCGACAGTCATAAGAGCGACGCACGCGCTGATCAAGCTTTAAGCCGCTCTTTGTGATGCAGACATGCATCAGCTGAGCATGCTGCTTGCAGTGAGTACCATTAACAGTTATATTTCTTCTTCTTTGTTCTTCTCTCTGTTATCTTACTGTGGCTACAAAATATTAGAAAGCAATCGATGCGTAAAATATAAAATTTTTTATACCCTAAACCATGAAATGGGTATATTTGTTTTGTGTAAAAGTGTGTAACAGGCAAAAAGAAGCATCTCCAACCCCATATATAAAGTATATATATTCTTGATCAGCATAAACAGCCGAGTCGATATAGCCATGACCGTATGTCCTTCTGTCAGTCTGTCCGTCCGTCCGTCCGTATGTATAAACGCGTCAATCTCAAAGACTAAATATGCTAGAAACTTCCAATTTGGATCATTACTTCTCCTAATCCACAGGCAGATCAAGTTTATTTCAAACTATCGATAACTATTCTCGTTTCCGATACACATATGGAATCGATTACGAAAAATCACGAATTTAGAAAATGTAAAAATAGGAGTTGAAACTATGGATAACTTTATAACTTCCATGAAAATTTGATCCAAATCGGTTAAGAAACACTGGAGATATTTTAAATTAAAGTTAAAGTCAAGAAAAACTCACTTCTGCAAGTCATTTAATACACGGGCTCAGGGTATCTTTTAGTCGGGATTTCTCGACTAAAACCTTCTTACTTGTTTTCAGATTCGCTCGCGCATCGCTCTTCATGTTCGGCGCTAGATGACAAATTATTTTTAAATCGCGCCTTCGTTGTTGGCTATTTCGGCTAATTCTCTTATCTAAGCGCGCGCTCTGCAAGTCAAACAAAGAGCGTAGTATCGCAACCTTCTTCACACGCACTGAATCAATGCAAACATATCTAAGAGGCTGCAGTTAAGTGAATTGTATATTGCCTTTAGCTTTAATTTAGTGTGTGTGCGGAGGAGCTAGGGTTATTAAACTTTATGATTGACATGCAAAGCGCGCACATAAAATAGAGAGTGAACGTAAATGAGCAACAACAAAGGCGCATGATCGGAGCGAGATTTCAAATTATCTGATTATCATAAGAGCAACACACGCGCTTATGTGAACGCCCTTTGCTTATTCAAAATTGTATATCAATAATATATCAATAAATGTTAGTGTGTTACGTTTTGTCTAAGTTATATAAGCAGCAAGTAGGCGAATCCACCCCCAAAACATATTCTGGTGTGGGAAATTTTTCTGGACGCACCAAGTTTTGTTATATTGTTGTTGTTTTTTTAAAATCAATGACACCAACAAAAGTAGCAGTGCGGGCCCAACAACAACAACAACAAACGCTTCTTGCAAGTATACGAACCTTTTTTTTATGACACTTTGCTTGCGGCACTCAAAGGCGTCATTGCCCATTGTTTTGTTTTTGTATTCTCGCTCGCGATCGAGCTCACAGCTTGTGGGACAATCAGGCAACTGTAGTGGAATGGGTAATTGTTGTAATTATTTTATTATCTTAAGAGCAACACGCGCACTTATGTGAACGCCCTATGCTTGTTCGCAATTGCATATCAATAACATATTAATAATGTTAGTTAGTTTTGTCTAAGTTATATAAGCAGCAAGTAGGCAAATCCACCCCCATAACATATTCTGGTGTGGGTAATTTTTCTAGACGCACCAAGTTTTGTTTTGTTGTTTTTTTTTTTTAAATCAATCACACCAACAAAAAGTAGCAGTGCGGGCCCAACACAACAACAACAACGCTTCTTGCAAGTGTACGAACCTTTTTTTTATGACACTTTGCTTGCGGCACTCAAAGGCGTCATTGCCCATTGTTTTGTTTTTGTATTCTCGCTCGCGATCGAGCTCTCAGCTTGTGGGACAATCAGGCGACAGTAGTGGAATGGGTAATTGTTGTAATTATTTTATTATCTTAAGAGCAACACGCGCACTTATGTGAACGCCCTATGCTTGTTCGCAATTGCATATCAATAACATATTAATAATGTTAGTTAGTTTTGTCTAAGTTATATAAGCAGCAAGTAGGCGAATCCACCCCCAAAACATATTCTGGTGTGGGAAATTTTTCTAGACGCACCAAGTTTTGTTATGTTGTTCTTGTTTTTTTTTTTAAATCAATGACACCAACAAAAAGTAGCAGTGCGGGCCCAACAACAACACTTACAACAACAACAAACGCTACTTGGGTCGTAAATCAATTGTCAAAGGCACACAAATTTGAAAAAAAAAAGAATATGCACTGTGCGAAGTGATACATGTACATAAAATTATGAAAACTATTTTCAAGCGCATTGTTCACTTAATTGTGTATGCACATATTCATTAAGAAGCAGAAATCCGTTTCGTTTTTTGCAAGTGTCGAACCTTTTTTTATGACTTTGCTTGTGCGACGCGAAGGCGTCACTGCGCATTTGTTTTGTTTTTGTATTCTCGCTCGCGATCAAACCCTCAGCTTGTGCGACAATCAGGCGACAGTAGTGGAACGGGTAATTGTTGTAATTGTAATTTGATTTTTAAAATGGGTAAAAAGTGCTCCAAATCGTATGGGAGGTACTTGAAGGAGTTGTCCAAATAAAAATTCCCTTCTTAGTGCTCACTTACTACCTGCATAAAAAATTGTGTGAAAATTTCAGCCTTCTAGCTCTTTTCGTTTAGGCTGTGGCTGATCCATTTTAACGCGGACGAACTCTTTTATATATAGATTATGCATTCATTTGAGTAAAGGCCCAACCAAACGATGCGTGCTTGCTTCGCGTCTCGGAGCAAGACTGAACGAAGAGCATTGAGCATGATAGCCTATACCCATACGTTGCTTAAGTGCTTTATCTCTTCTTCTTCTTTCTTTTTGCCAACCATTGCTGCCACATGTTCTTTTTTTTATTCCTTTAAAAAATAAATGTTAACATTTTATGTTATATTATGTTAAAAATAAAGATAACACAAGGCTTATAGAAATAGTATATTTTAACAATATGTTTATAAGCGTAAGCATCGTTTGGGCAGATACACGACGTAGCATATGTTGAAACCAGTGTTGCCAATTCCACTTTTTTCCCGTCAGATCTGGCTTTTTTCAAAACGAGATTGCGGGAAAAATTTTCAAATATTGTATGGGACAGCTTTTTTCTGTACGAGTCATTTGGTATCATTTGTATGTAAATAGCTATATTTTTACGCCTTTCTAGCTTTTTTTGCTCAAAAAAAGTTGGCAACACTGGTTGAAACTTTGTCAACTTCGATGCGTTAAGCAGTCCTCCCCGCTCTCGACCGCTCTTATCAGACGTTCTTGTTGTTATAACTGCTTACGCGCTCACGCACTCTCGCCTAGCGCTCTTTGATTTTTACCGTTTTATCGTGCTCTTTGATTGATACGTTTTAACTTACACATACCTGCACCCTAACTTTTTTTTGCTAAAGCATATTACTTCATGATGCTTGTCTGCTGCAGTGAAAATTGCAAATTGGTTGGTTCAACCAACCAAGATTTTATTTTGTGTGGACTATGTGACAACATCATCCACATGAAATGTGTTGGCTTTACAGCCAAAATCAGGGAATGTCTGCTTGCTGACACAGGCCTTAAATGGTATTGTGGGTCTTGTAAAGAGGCGGTGAAAGAATCTTCACAATTTATGAGGCAGACTCACGAAGGCTTTAAAGCTATGCACGTTGCTTTTAATAACCTGCAAAAGTCTTTCGAGCAGCTTGAGTCCAATTTCAAAAAAGGCAAAGTGATAACTGAATCCCCGAAGCGTAAAAAGACTTCGGGACCTCATCCGATAACTGTCCCACCTGTCCTGCCCACTAAACCGCTTCTAGCGCCTAGCAATAATCCCCCCATGGGTACTATTGCTAGCTCATTAATTTTATTTAACTCCCCGGCAAGGAATCTTAACAATAAACTTGTCAATAATAACATAATTTGTGTTCCTATTAGTGAGTCCTCCGGTCCAACAGCTAGTGTGCCTATTGACTCTACTGGCGTTACAATTGGGGCACACAAGCCTCTGGTTGTTGTGCCACTAAATAAATTTGTTTTTGTTTCTAGGCTGGCATCCGATACGTCATCGGATGCTGTTGCAGTATATGTTAAAAGTATAATCGATTCCCCTCTTATTGTTGTTGAAAAGTTTAAATTTAAACATGCCAGAAGTATATCTTCTTTCAAGTTGGGTGTACCGCCTGAACTTTTTTCGACAATTTGCTCTGAAAAGTTTTGGCCGCCGCAGCTTGTCGTTAAGGAGTATACGAATAGTCGAATTCATAACAATAATGGTATTAGGATCAATAGCACACCGCCTGTTGGCCATCCTGTTGCCTCCACCTAGGCGGCAAAAAACAAACTGAAGTAATTAGCTTGGCCTATCAAAATGTTTGAGGCCTTAACACTAAACTGGCTAAATTATATATTAACAGATTATCTTTTGATTCTCAAATAGTTGCACTCACTGAAACCTGGTTAAAACCTGATATTTCTGATTACTCCATTTTTCCTTCTAAATATAATTTGTACAGATGCGATCGCACTTCCCGCAAAGAGGGTGGTGTTCTCATTGCTGTTGACTCCTGTATTTCCTCTGAACAGATTCTTTCTCAGCATCTTCCGGACATAGAGTTTTTATGTGTTAAAATAAAACTAAACGGCCGATCATTTATGTTACTTGCTCTTATATTCCTCCTCATTCTGATATTAACATTTACTCATCCCATCTGAGTGCCCTGCAACTTGTTTCGTCATTTTTGACAGATATGGATAATCTGATAGTGGTTGGTGATTTTAATCTGCCGCATGTTGTATGGTCTGTGAATGACGCATCTTCGGCGGTATTACCAGTCACTTCTGATGATTTTATCGATGGCCTACTGGAGTTAGGCCTATCGCAAGTTAACAGAGTGCATAACTGTAGTGGTAGAATGTTGGACTTAATATTTGTTTCTTACTCAGATTGCAGTAATGCTAGTAGAATACCCCCTCTAGTGCTTCCGGAAGATACCTACCATCCAACCTTAGAACTATCCATCGAAATTCTTAACCCTAGCTCAGTATCTAATAATACTTTAAAAACACGTTGCTTTCGTAAAACTAACTTTACTAAATTAAATTATCTTCTTAGGAATACTAATTGGTCTCGGCTTTATTCTTGTACTGATATAGAAACTGCTATTGCCATATTTTATGGGACCTTGAATTCGCTTTTGGATATTTGTGTTCCCCTCACTTGTTCAAGTGATAATAAACCACCTTGGTTTACGAGGGAACTATCGAAATTGAAAAACGCAAAGACAAGATCATATACAAAATTTTAAAAATCGGGAGCTACTTTAGATTTATCTTCGTATTTAGTAGCAAAATCTAGTTTTCTTTCTGTTAGCACATCTTTTTATAATAATTATCTTAATCGTTGTAGGCTTAACTTTTCACGTGACCCTAAACAGTTTTATAAATTTGTTAACTCTAAACGTAAGACTTCTTGCTTGCCATCCTCAGTATACCTAGATGATACAAAAGCAAGTTCGGATCAGGCAATAGCCGATCTATTTGCTGAGTATTTTCATTCAGTATGCTCATCGAATATGTATAGTAGCAGTAATTCCTATCCTTTTCAAGTTCAAACGTCAAATTGCATATATGTACCAGTAGTTACTGAGTCTATGCTCCTGAGTGAATTTAACTCTATTAAACCTGGCTACTTGCCTGGTCCTGATGGAGTGCAAGGTAGCATTCTTAGATACTGCGCGGATTCTCTTTGTGAGCCATTAAATAAATTATTTAACTTGTCTGTTGATTCAACCGTGTTCCCTGATATATGGAAGGAATCTTTTATAATTCCACTCCATAAAAATTCTTCAAAATCAAACGTTAAAAATTATAGGGGCATATCCAAGTTGTCTGCCATACCAAAAGTCTTTGAAAAAATTATATGTTCTCAACTGCAACAAAGATGTAGTTCGATTATATCGCCTTATCAACATGGTTTTGTTAGGCGTAGATCTACTACCACTAACTTTCTTGAATTCACTTCGCTTGTTATCAAAGGGTTTCAGGAAAAAATGCAAACTGACGTTGTTTACACCGATTTTAGAAAGGCATTTGATTCTGTAAGTCATTCTCTGTTGCTTCATAAATTAAATATTATTGGATTTCCATCAAAACTTGTATTGTGGCTTTCGGAGTACTTGTGTGGCCGAACACAAAAAGTTGTTTTTAAATCGTTTGTTACCTCTGGTGTTCCCCAGGGTAGTCATCTTGGTCCTTTGCTATTTAATTTGTTTATTAACGATCTCCCAGCTGTTATTACTAACTCTAAAAAGATCGATCCTGTTTGCTTTATCTAATCGTAACCACTAATTGCTAATCTAACGCTGGTCTGATTGGGTTTTTCCCAATCCTCGCAACAAATGTTGAACTACTCAATTTTTTATTGAATTTCCCAGAGCTTTAACGTCAACTTTTAATTATTTATTATTATTATTTATATATTATTCTACATTATACTTAAATTAATTATTTTAACTATTTTAAATTTAAATTTAATTTGATTTTTTTTAAATGTCAGCTGCTCTTAGCTGACAATAAATAAATAAATAAATGAAAAATAAATAAATAAAAAAAAACAAGAAAGAAATAAAAAATTAAACGTATACATGTATTGAAACAAAACTAATTGTGTTATTATTATTTGATTGTCGACGGCTTTTACTGAAATAAACAATAGGTTATGGGCCCAGTTAAAGGTCCGGTTCCAGTACAATAAAAAATTCCTGGCAGGAATTTGTGATATATTTTGGAAGCGTGGGCACAAGATTTTATAGTGTGACCATAGTCCACTAATTTGTGGTAAAAATATGGCATTTTGCCTTATATAGCTTAAGAGATACATGGTCATACTAAGGCATCAAATTTAAAAAGTAAACAAACACACAAACACAAAATAAAAAATAAAAGATGAATAGTGCGAATATGTTTATACCTTTGTTGGTAGCATATGTTGTTGCAGTGCCAATACTTTCCCATGCCTGTCTCACCGAAACAAAGTTAAAATGTTTGTTGTCTGTCAACCTCCAAAGGCATGGTCGCGACTCGACTGATTTAATAAGCAAAATCTTCCCCTCGTGACTAAAATTTTCCACCCGTTTTTTGGTTTTTCTTTCCATTAATATTTATAAGTTTTTATAAACGTTTTACAAAATGTGTTTGCTGGCCTGGGCACAAAAAGATATATGGTTTGGTATTTCCTGCGCCCAGCGCCAGTGTGTACATATTAAATAAATCTATACTATCGATAAGCAGCTAAGTATTTTTTGCTACGTTGCTGGATACCTAGAACACACGCAGCCAAAAAAAAAAACTATTCCTGCTGCGACGATTTTGTGTGGAAAATTTTTTTTTTGCTGTACTGGATACCCACCTCAACGCGTAAACAACCAAACGTCACAAATAAAAAATATAAAAAAAAAATTTATGTGTGTCCGATCACATGGGAGATGTGTTAACATATGTATTTTGTTACTGTATAAATGTTACATGATTCAATAGAAACAAAATAGAATACGTTTTTATATAAGTTTATTGGATAAGTTTACTATTTAATTTTTTTATTTTGACATTTTGTACCTTTGAAAGCACAAAAGCTGTTTTCGCACTGCATCACAACTGATTTAGAATCAAGTTTATGTATCATATTTCAGTACTGACAAAATTGGTCTATGATAACTGAAATAGGATACATAAACTTTAGATTGCAGATCTTGTTGCAATTGTTCGTGTTGCTGCTCATTTGTATTGAAATTAAATAATGAATTTTAAATATACCAAAACATTGTGCACCGTGTGTATAATAGCCCTTATACGATATATACTCACTTCCATTATGTACAAAGTTTAAAAGTATTTCACTAAAACAGTTTACGTTCGCGCAATATATAAAATCACTTCACTTTGCTACAATGCTTTTGTTTATTTTCGCGATGACAAATCCCGGCATTGTTAGCGATGGCAAGATCATCAGAAAAATCGATAATCGATGAATTTTTTACTTTGATAGATTAGATTAAACAATATATTTGCTTGTTATATATGGAATATTAAACGAATTTTTTGCAAATAATCTAACAACTTCTATTAGATTTTATCAACCTTATTTTATTTTATCCGAAATATCGAAAAATGGCTAAAATGTCAACGTTAATCTCATAGACTTAAATAATCGATATTTCTTTCCAATTAATGATCTAATAATATTAAAAAAA
Organism: Scaptomyza flava; assembly: GCA_030179655.1. Taxonomy (NCBI): domain Eukaryota; kingdom Metazoa; phylum Arthropoda; class Insecta; order Diptera; family Drosophilidae; genus Scaptomyza; species Scaptomyza flava. The sequence goes on from JARNME010000404.1 coordinate 25,918,672, forward strand.
TAAATATACCCTTGCACAAAACTTTTTCAGTTAATACTGTGACTCTAGTTTATAAAACTAGTTTATAAAATTATATGAATAAAAAGTATTGCTAAATTTTAAATTCGCTACCTCACTCGCATGCTTATACATATTATTTACTTGCTCGCTGTCTTGCTGTCTGTATATCTGTTCGCTTCTACAATCGACTCATAGTTCACCAATACCAAAGAATGGTAACGCTGTGTGCTAACGCTGTGTGATATGTATAAATTAAGTCTTCCGTCGTTCCCTCAGGTGTCCTGCGACGATCCGTAGCTATTAGAACGAGGTTGACTTCTTCTTCCTTTTATGGATGGTGATGAGTCCAGCTGGTGAGTGCTGGAACAATGAGGTTTATGATGCGGGAACTTTCCCAGTAGCCCGTCTTGGACGTGGTCTACTATTGATAATAACACAAGTTATATTTGTTATCGGCAATGCCGGAGTTTAATCAAAAGTTCGTCTTATATTATTGCGAAGCAGATAGAGACTAAAGACTATAACAATATTCAAGCTTCAGCGAAGCCAATGCATCGCGCCATTCTTTAGAGTCGGCGAGCCGACTCAGCATTCTTGCGCAAGCAACGCGGGTGTCCGCTTTCAGTTGCTGTGCGCTGAACTCTCATCGGCGAGTCAACATTGTTTACACAATAGTACTTTGTTGCTGAGGGCAACTGGAATGCTTAAGGCTGTGTGTGTTATGTACTTTGTTGCTGAGGGCAACCAAATTACTTATGATTGTGTATTTATAGTGTATCTTATATGTTAGTTGTTAACTTATACATTGACATTTTTTAAAGTTACCCTACCGCCGCTAAAGATGTTAACACATCAATAAAGTTTGGCACTCATATATATAAGCAGTTTGAATATGTATGTGTGTGTGTGTCAACTTATGTATACAGAAATCAAAAAGCACGCTTTAGCGACGATCTGATGAAATACTTAAACAGAAAATTATAATAGTTAAAATATTTATATAATTTGGAACTTTGTGAAAAGTGCATAAAAGTTTGTACACCAAAAACCGCTTGTTTGCTTTTTCGCAAATTTTTCGATCGCGCAGAAAATTCTAGAACATTTCCATAAGAGTGTGTGTTTAAAGGCTGAAACTGTACTTTTAAGCATACAACGAAAAAAAAAAAACAAAAAAAAAAAAAGGAGAAGCAGAAACAGAAACAGAATGCATAGGGAAAATAAAATAAAAAATATTTCCCCTTTTTGTGGAGAGAAATATTCCATATGGAAGTTTCGTGTGATGGCGCTTTTAGCGGAGAATGATATTTTGCACGTTGTAGAAAAATAAATGTCGAATGAGGTAGATGACAATTGGGAAAAAGCAGAAAGAGCAGCTAAAAGTATTCTAATTGAATTTCTTAGCGATTCATTTCTTTCATTTGCCGATAATGATTCAACTGCCAAACAAATATTACAAAAACTAGATTCAGTGTACGAACGCAAAAGTTTGGCTTCACAGATTTCTATACGTAAGCAACTATTAACGTTTAAATTAATAGGCGACACTGCTCTTATTGTTCATTTTCAAAAATTTGATGGGTTAATGGGTGATTTAGTAGCATCGGGGGCAAAAATCGAGGAGGTGGATAAAGTGTCGCATCTTCTTTTAACTCTACCATCCTCTTATGATGGAGTTGTGACTGCAATTGAAAGTTTGTCTATTGAAAGTTTGACTCTGGCGTTTGTAAAGAATCGTTTACTTGATTAGGAAATAAAGTTAAAGAATGTAAGTAAAGACACAAGTGTAAAAGTCCTTCAAGCTACATCTTCAAATGAAAAGAAGTCAAATGCGTTTAATTTATAGTCGAAATTAGGCCGTCAGCCGTCAGGTGCTACAGGGGGATGATCACGCAGTGTCTAATGCCGGTACTTGTACTGGTATCTAGGCTGCGTGCCGTATCTGTAGTGCACTGGCGGAAGTGCGACTATACTCTCCTCGCGAGGGCGGCTGGAAACAGGCTCTTGGTTAGGTCATGTCTCTGCCAATGAGTGCTGGCAAATCGTAGTCGGGCGAGAGAAGACAACTCTCCAAATCACTTCAAGCCAAGGTGGAACAGCATACGCCGATGGTTGCGTGGCCGGGGAGAAGCTCGGTCTCTAGTATGCGGACTTAGGGGGAACAGCCGACCCACCCTGTTTTATGTAGGCTTCCCGCGGTACATGGGCTCTGCCACGGGTGACGATCCCCTTCCCTATTACTCTTGGGAACAATATGAACTTATTTACTAACAACAAAACAACAAACATAGAGGCCGACACTCGCCCAAAGTCGGATGGGACTAACAATCCCTCATCTTCTGCGCTGCCATGTAAGCCAGCGGGCAGTGCTATTCCAGGTGTACGCGGTAAGGTTCCGGACAGGCAGCCGAGTCGTGGGGCGAGACCCGGATACAAGGTTCCGGCTAGAGCTCCACAGAGCATACATGCGGCGGGCTCAGCCTCCACCCCGAACCGGGCCTCAATCTCGATAAAGCCGAGCATGCCTGGACCTAAGAAGCCGTCGTACAACGACAAGAGACGTGCTGCGGGTATCTTGACCCGGAACCTGTCTGGCACAGAAACATCGCCAGAAGGTTCGCAGCTGGTGGAGTGGGCAAAATCAATTTTGCCCGATCTTCATCCAGCTCCAGCGAAAGAGCCAGATGCCGCTAAGCCAAAGCGGCAGCTACCTGAAGCTAGGGTAAGGTTCTTCTCGGTGTCCTGGATAAGGGCAGCGAGGGGGGCCAAATCCCGAGGAGCCAGTGGCCGTGGGTGGAGAACGAGCTGCAAGGGGCCTTTTTGCAGATCATGCTGGCAAATGGAGGACCACCGCCCGTGTGCCAAGATGCCGGCTGGCAAGGTTGCGTGAAGGTGGTGGCATGTGCTGATATGCACTCAGCCAAGATCTACAAAGAGGCCACTTCTGCCCTGGGTGAAGTCTACCCTGGGGCCAAGTTGGAGGCTGTGGACTGGAAGGATGTGCCCAGCAGGCCTAGGGCTCGAGTATGGGTATCGGCTAAACCCGATGATCCGGCCGAGATCCTAAAGGTCTTCCAACTTTGCAACCCGCAGCTGCCGTCAAACGACTGGCGGGTGGCAAAATTGGAAAAGGCGGATGGTCAACGGCGCCAGATTCTCTTGGTGTTGAACGACAAGACTGTCGAACACCTCGCCAAGTCCGGCGACACCTTACAGTACGGCTTTAAAACCGTGGCTGTTAGGGTGTATCGCTCGGACAAGGCCAACGAGTCCGTCGTGCAAGAGCCAGACCTGGAGATCGACCACGACGAGGATCTAGATGAGGAGGAGCTATTAGGTTATGCCTCTGAGACATCAGAGCTAGCCAGAGATCTCTCCCGGCTAGGCCACAGCGGGGGAGACATAGAGGTAGAGGACGATGAAGATGCTGACATTACTGTGGTGGAGAAGAATTTGAAGAATGTCCTTGAGACTTCTTCAGATAAATCTACACCACAGTAAGGCAGCATCGGCTGCTCTTCTGCTGTACCTGGAGAGGGGTACAGTAGACATAGTCCTTCTACAGGAACCTTGGGTGTGTGGTGGCAGGGTTTCTGGACTTAGGACACAAGAACACAAGCTACTAGTAGCTGGAACCGAAGGTAGATATAGAACCTGCATACTTGCAGACAACACTGCAGCGTGTCTGGAGCTGGAGACGGAACCAATCCGACTAGCCTCTAGCTACTTCGCCCACGACCATAAGGGTGACCCTCCGCATCCGTCGCTTCGCCAGCTGATCGCCGACTGCGAGCTGGGAGGCCTTCGGCTAAAAGTGGGCTGCGACGCAAATGCCCATCATCATCAGTGGGGAAGCACTGATACAAACGTAAGGGGTGAGTTGATTTTTGACTACCTTCTCAATACCAACATGCTTATTTGTAATAATGGTAAGGACCCGACCTTTATTATCAAAAACCGCAGGGAAGTCCTAGATATTACTCTTGTCTCTGCCTCTTTATGGGATCAAATCCTCTCTTGGAGGGTGCTGGATGAGCACTCCTTCTCGGATCACAGGTATATTGAAACCATACTACAGATCCAAAGTCCCAAACCAACTCAGTTCAGAAACTTAAAAAGAACTGATTGGAAGAATTACGCTGTTTCTCTGCAAAGATTGCTCCCTGAAACTCCACCTGAAGGTCCAAATACCGTCGATTATACAACCTTTCTCATTAGAAAATTCAGTAAAGCGTGTGAAAACGCCCTGAATGCATCT